>CM024669.1:5770965-6373468 GCA_014182725.1 Eucalyptus brandiana
CGAAGCTTGCCTTTATACACGCAGCCATAGCCTCCCTCACCTAACTTTTCTTTGAAAGAGTTGGTTATCCTCTTGATGTCTTTGTAGGTATATCTTCTCGAAGAGATGAGTCCCTGAATCTTCATTTCGCCATCGAATTTTTCGCTCCTTTGCTTTATCAAAGCCATAATAATTTTGATCACTGATCTTTTCCTGAAGGAAAGCATTAAAATAAGGGTGATCCCAATTCCAGCTCCCAATGCAGCCATTCCTGAAAAAATGGAGAATATTTTTGAACAGCAATCTCACTTCTTCAAGGCTTCTAGGATATTTTGGAAATATTGATTCCATTGAGCAACGATGCAAGATTACTGCCAAAAAGTCGCAACAAACTGCGGAGGAGAATGTAGAGAAGCGGAAGAGAAAGTCTTGAAATAATTACCTATTCCAATTTTCACTCCAACCCTTTGTTTTCCTGAGACAATAGTCATCAAGAGTGAAAAATGTGTCAACGAATTGCAAACTGATAACTTCAAAGTGTCTAAGAGATATAAAGATCAGGCACATCATGAGGTAATAGATCATTCTGTTTCAAGGAAGAAAAAAACCCCCTGATTGAGTGAAAATATTACAGATTCACCAGTTTGGATCGATTAGTGACATCTTACCAGAGAAATTGGAAACACATGCAAATGGATCTGTGCTTGATTGACTAACAAGTATAGACATTAGCTCAAATCCTTAATTCTAGAGCTATCAGGAAGACAGCAAAAAAAGTTATCTGGTTTAGAAGTAGCAAACACACTGCAATATGATCGACGATGTGGTATCAGAGGCGGACACAGATAAAACTTTCCTTGTATTGAATGGGTGGTATATTCTGGACATGTCTCGACTCTTTTAGCCTCTAAGCGGACCTATAGGTTTGACTAGAAGTCGTCCCACAGATAAAACAATTGGGCAGTTCATGTTCAGGCAAGGATGAACACCCAATTGATAACTAGCAAACTATTGCGGAAAGATAGAAACATCAAAATATGAGGTTCCCATAAGATGTCTTGGCACACAACAGATCGGAGAGTTTTGTTTGCAGCGGTAAGCAAGTCCGCAGTCTAAGCCGAGGCAAAGAAATTGGAAAAGCTTGAGGACATTATCCACAGCACGTATAAATGATACAGTTCTTAAATAACAGTTAAAACATTTTCAGTATTTATTTCCCCACTATCATCATGAACAAAATTTTCATTGATTGTGCAAAGATTTAATGAAGTGCGCAGTTCATCTCTATCAATAATATATTTCAACTACCCAAATGATCATTTGGTTGTGTTCATAATAAAAGCCCAAGAAGAAACTTGTAGTTTAAGCCTAACATTTGCAAAATTTTACGGTGAAGTCGGAGCATCTTCACTCAATTTATTTAACCATTTGATGTTATGGTAGCAGATACCGACCTAAAGAGCTAACTATTAACTGCAGTCCAGTTCAATAGGAATCCTTCTTCAAGCCCGTGAAATGGGCATTAATGTAAAGAGGAATGCTAACTGCGGAATAGCAGGAGTTGATGACAGAATAGGAATTCATTTCCTGCAATGCTTCCTCAGGAAAAAAAGTAAAAGAATGGTGGGTGAAGTTGCAAGGACAGTTTCGACCATAAAAAAGAAAAAAAGAAAAACGAGGACAGTCCACTGGATTTGTAAAAGCTTGTTGGCTGCAAGGTGCAATTGTAGTAGAAGAACAGATTGACATTAGTGGAACTGAGATTGAAAGGCGTCCTTTCAAGACTGATATTATGGGGTGGAGCATCACAGGATTACTGCTACACAGGCATTAGCAGGAGGAACCAATTGTTTGCATAGAAGATATCTTTGATAGTGAATTCCCCGTCCGAGAAAGTCAAGACAGGTATGTCTCTTTGCAGGTAATCTTGAAATTCGGATAGCCCCAATAGGACTCTTGTTCGCCATAAATCCTAAAAGGGTAGCTGATTTTCGGCCCATATATGCAGTTTCGAGGCATGAAGGCCTCGTATTGTGCATGATCTGATAGAGCTCGATAGAAGTTGGCGAAGATGATGATAAGGAGCAATTGGTGACAATTTGCTACACACATGAAGTTTGGATGATTCATTTGGACCGGAAGGAGGCAGAGGATTTCAGGGCATAGGAGAAAGAGGTAGGAGAGAGAGTGGAAAACATTTGCGAAAATCGGTGACAATTTGCTGCACACACATGAAGTTTGGGTGATACATTCGAACCAGACGGAGGCAGAGGATTTCAGAGGATAGGCGAATAAAGTAGCAGAGGGTGTGGAAAACATTTGCAGAAACATCAAATGGAGTTGGTTTGAATCGGTCCTAAGTCCTATTACAGTCGTGTCAGTTCTTCAACTTCGAAGCATATACCAAGCGAGGCAGAGGACGAAGACGAGGACGGAGCTTGAAGGAGAGGAGAGAAGGAGAGTGGCTGCATCACCCATTTGAGTAAGTTCATGCTCTCATGGGTGGAGAATAAATTGTGGAACGAGGGTTTAGAGTTCACAGGGGCAAGCTGAGGATGGATAAATTCTTTTTGTATTCACTTTCTCCGGACTCAAGTGTGAAAGAGATGGGTATGCAAAGCAATTTCGTCCCACGTTCTTCCTGTGAAGTTGAAATTGAGAAGGGAAACCCTTTTTCAAGGTTCTCACTGTGGAAAAAGTCTAGCCCATTCGAGGGGTCAGGAGTTGATATAGTGCAAAGTAAAGAGCAAGTCAAACCTAAATTTTAGGTTAATTGACTTATCGGCTAAATGCATTCCAATTTAAATTACTGGTCCGTGATGTGAAATATTACACTAAACTCGGAGCACCATTGCTTGTTGTATTTGATAGGGGTGATCGGTTCCCGGTTCGGTCCGGTTCCAAGGTGGAACCGGGAACCGGACCGGGAGAATCGGTTCCCAATTTTGGGAACAGTGGACCGGACCATTGGTCTTAGGACCGAGAACGGACCCGACCATCGGTTCCGGTCCGGTTCCGGTCTGGTCCAAAAGAATTGGCACTTTCTTTTTTCACTAACAAATTACCATTCACTAAAGAATAATCATGCTCCGGACTGATCAATCAAATTCGGTTTCCGAGCAATCTAATAAAACTACTCACACATGTTTCCACGTGCAAAATATTCAAACTTCACTTGTGTGAATATCAATCATAGTTTATGTGTTTCATGCTTAATTTTAAGCATAAAACCCATGAACAACGTGATTAAAGGTTGTGCTTGGCTTAGGTTTTATAAACAATCTCTCATATATATTTTGAATGTTTAGTCGATATGAGACTTTTTAAGGCTTGAAGTGCCTTGTCGTTTGCAAGTAAGGGGAGCAAGAGAGAGAGTGTGAGCATGAGGAGAGTTTTTTCTATAAATAAAGAGTCATAACAAGAGTTTTGGTGATCTCTTGGCCACATAAGAGGTTGTTACCTAAATCGCAATTCTGATTGCAATAAGTTTCATATATAATATTCATATATTATATGTGTTTATATATTATATGAATATAAATTATATATAAAAAAAATTTGGTCCGGTCCGGTCGGTCCGGTTCCCACCTTGGAACCGGGAACCAGACCAACCGGCCGCCGGTTCCAAGATTAGGAACCGGGAACCGGACTGCCGACCGTGGGAACCACCCAAAACCAGCCGGTCCGGTCCGGTTCGGTCCGGTCCCGGTTCGGGCGGTTTCCGTTGCACACCCCTAGTATTTGAACCGTTGGATCTTGCAGGTTTGCAGATATAGACCTAATGATCCAACAGTTAAGGCAAGGAAAGCTCTTGAGAATGGGGTGATAAAGTTTTAGGACTTGGAGTATAAATTTTGGCATGATTATGTCACAGCGAGAATGAGATTACTGCACTTTATCATATCAGAGAGAAGGGCATGCCCAGCCAAATGGTACTGTCAGGATTTTAGGGGGCATGAGCGGATCGTTTTTCCATATAAAAATCAAACCTAGCAATCCCTCCCATGGAATAATATTAACTAATTGAAATCCACAAGTTAGAGGAGAGTAAGCATACATACCCGGTCGGCCGCAAGTCGTTGAATAGACTCCCTCAGGGCAAAAACAACAGAATTCTTGCCCTGCCCAGCCATACCCGCATCTTCCCCCGGATTTATTGCAACTTTCGCACTGCGAAGTGTTGAGAATCCAGGTGATCTCAAAGCGTTTATTGAGGATCTCACTAATAGTAGGATTATTGTTGCCGTCCATCGAAGGTGGTGGAAAACCTAAAGGTTCACTTTTTGAAATCGGGACATGAACAATGGAACTGCAAGTGCTGAGCAGTGGCTTTGGAAGGTTGTTCCCGAGAACAAAGTAGCCATCTTTAGAATTGGGACAAGAGAACCGATAAGGTGGAGAGGTTGGCAATGTGAGGTTTGGCCATGAGTCGCAATTGTATAATAAGGTGGAATTGAGGTCGTTGGAAGTGTAGTTGAAGAGATTCAAGTCTAAAGTGGTTTCACTATATGTTTCGAGACATATATCTTCTGATAAATTCATCCTCACCACCACGAGGATCTGTGTGCTGGTATTCATGTGGATCACTCGATATTCCAGGGACTCCATGGACAGGGTCAGGCTATCTCCGTCGCAGTTAAGCTCGTAGTCTGGATGCCCACAGTATGTCGGTTGCTTATCATGCCTGAAAGGATAGCTGATTTCTTGACCTCTGCAATTAGAAGGAGCGCACTCTTGGAACAGTGGGAACGCGCTGGCAGCTGGCGCCAGGAAGTGAATTTGGAGGGAGATGAGGAAGAAGAGCAAGGAGAGAGAGGAACATGACATGTTAAGATCCATTCGAAGGGAGCTGGAGTTGAAGCAAAACAAGGAGGAGGGTATATATAAAGGAAGAGGATGCAGAGGGATAAATAGTAATGCTGGTTTTGGAATGGAGGACTTGACCCGATGCACTAACGAGAACCTCTCGCCTTGGCCTCACGAAAGACCAAGACTTTGGCGCGGTGAGACAAAAGCTAAGAGGAAAAGAATGAGAACAAGGCACGTGGAAACAAAGCCAAGTAGCTTGAGCTGCCAGCTAATTGTAAACTTGACTTGGGACGACTTGGACTAATATTCCCCAATTTACAATTCCTACAGGCAGCCCCTGACTAATCAACGAGCTTTGCCAATCTCCTTCACGGTTCACTTTGAGGAAACTTCAATAAGGACCTCACGAACGTCGTTTGCAGCGTCTAGACAGAAGCATGGCCATCACCTAGACTAGAGAATAGAAGGGATCGGAGCCTGAGGCGGCTAAAGGCGCGCATGACAATTAGTAATTTCTATTCCGAAACAATTTTTCTATTCCAGACTGTTTACGGAATAGAAATTCATTTGATAAACTTATTCCGTTTTTCTATTTCTCGAATAGATTGGAATAGAAATCAAAAGTAGAAATTTTTGTCATCGTTCGTCAACCGGTCCTTCATCCGTTGCCGCCAACCACCGTCCATCGGTCGCCCGCCAACTGCCGTCGCCGCCGCCAGCCACCGCTGCCGGTCGCCCGCCGCCACCACCGCCGTCGCCGCCACCGCCGGTCACCAGCTGCTACCGCCGCTGTCCGTTACCACCATTCGCTGGTTCGCCGTAGTCCGAAATGAAGAAATTTTGTGTCGTTATCAATAGTTATTTTTGCTTAAAAACTCTTCTAGAAATAGAAATAGAAAAATTTATTTCTATTCCAAAAAGTATTTTTGGAACGGAATGGTTGTCATGCGCACCCTAAACTTCCTCTGGACGAGTTTCTCTTTATTTTGCCTAGTCATCTTTTAAACTCCCGCATACTCCCCCTGATATAGCGCAATCTTAGCACAATGATGTGTTGGCAATCCAGGTGATCTCAAGGCCTTTATTGAGAAAGTCGCTAATATCATCACCAAAGTCGATGTCTGCCGAAGGTGGTGGTAAACCTATAGGTTCACTTTTTGAAATCGGGACATGAACAATGGAATTGCATCGCTTGGGCAGTAGGTTTGATAGGTTTACACTGAGAACAAAGTAGCCAAATTGAGACTCGGGACAAGAGAACCGATGATAAGATGGAAGGGTTGGCCATGAGTCGCAATTGTAAATTAAGGTGGAATTGAGGTTATTGGAAGTGTAGTTGAAGAGATTCAAGTCTAAAGTGGTTTCGTTATATGTTTCAAGACATATACTGTCTGATAAATCTGACCTCGCCACCACAAGGATCTGCGCGCTCCCATTCATGTGGATCACATGATATTTCTGAGACACCATGGACAGAATCGGGTTAAATCCGTCACAGTCAAGCTCATAGCCTGGATACCCACAGTATCTTGGTTGCCTTACATGCCCGAAAGGATAGCTGATTCGTATATATCCACACAAAAAAGGAGCGCATTCTTGGAATGGTGAGAAGTAGCCGGAAGCTTGCACGGGGAAGTGAATTTGGAGGGCGGTGAAGAAGAGCAAGGAGAGAGAGGAACATGGCGTGGTAAGATCCATCTGAAGGGAGATGGTGTTGGAGCAAAACAAGGAGGGGTACATATGAAGGAACGTGGAGGAGAGAAATGAAAAAAGATGGCTATCGGACGTTAAAATTGGGTCTAACAGAGGAGGTGATGGGGAAGATGCGGTCCTGAAACATGCAAAGCAATTTTCTCCGGATTTCTCCCCATGTTGTTATAATCGAAAGGTGAAAACTTTCTTCTAGGTTTTCACTGAAAATGTCTAGCCCTTTTAAGGGGTCGAGTTCGTGTCATGTGAAGTAAAGAACAAGTCAAACTTAAATTTTTTGTTACTTGACTCATTGGCTAACGTCTCATTTAAAATACTTGTCCATGATGTGAAATTTTACGTTAAGCTCGGAGCATCTTCACCTGCTGTATTTAAACTGTTGGATCTACTGGGTTTGCATATACCAACCTAATGATCCAACAGTTGAGGCAAGGAAGGTTGTTAAGAATGAGCTGATAAAGTTTTAGGACTTGGGAGTCTAAATTGTAACATGATCATGCTGTAGCGAGGATGAGATGACTGCACTTCATTAAATATTCGAGGGAAGGGCGTGCACAGCAAAATGAGATTGTCAGGCTTTTAGGGGCATGAGCGGGTCATTTTCCAAATAACAAGCAAGCCCAGCAATCCTTCTCATGGAAGAACATTAGCTAATTGAGAACCACGCATTAGGTGAGAGTAGGCATACATACCTTGTTTGCCACAAGTCGTTGAATGGACTCCGTCAGGGCAGAAACAATTGAATCGTAGCCTTTTCCAATCATAACTGCATCTTCCCCCTGATTTGTTGCATTTTTCGCATTGCGATGTGTCAATGATCCAGGTGATCTCAAAGCCTTTTCTCAGGAACTCACTAATAGCAGCACTAAAAGGTTCACTATGATTGCTGCCCTCCGGTGGTGGTGCTAGACCCGGAGCTTCACTATGTGAATTTGGGACAAGGACACTGAAGTTGCATAGCTTGTGTAGTGGTTTTGCACGATCAGCATATAGAGCAAAGTAGCCATGTCCATACAGGGGACAATGGAACCAATAATAATCTTGAGGGGACCACGAAGAAGTGCAATTATAGAATAAGGAGGAATTGAAGTAATGTGAAGTGTAGTCGAAGAGACTGAAGTTTAAAGAGGTGTTGACAAGTATTCTACGACATACTGTTGGATTAGAATGTCTCAATGTTGCTGCTGTTTTCTGCTCTGTTTTTCCTCTGTTTTTACTCTGTTTTACTCTGTGTTTTTTTATTAAAAAACAGCCAAGTTCAATTTAGTTATTTGTTTAGTGTTTTTATTATTTTCTAGGAAGTTAATAGCACGTTTGTGTGCAGTTATGTGTTGCACGTACGTGAGCAGTTTTTGCTTTGTATTTAGTGGTTGTACTTGACAGTTTCTTAAGAAAACTGACGTACGCAAGTTTGTACTCTGTTTTTCTCTGTGCTTCTCTTCCTCACTCAAAAAATATAACTTCTGGTTTTCTGTTTCTAGATTATCGTTTTTGATCAGTAACAACAGTGGTATCAGAGCGTGTATGATCTTGAGGGACTGTGAAGTGAAGCAAGTATCGAAGTGTAAAGAAGTTAAAGGGTGATGGAGACAGGGTCGAGTGGTTTCTCTGCGATGGCTTCTCCAAGTATTTCTTGGAGAGAATTATCAAGTATGGGCTGTTAAGATGACAGCATTTTTGGAGGGTCATGATCTGTGGGAAGCTGTGGAGGATGATTATGAAGTTGCTCCACTTCCAGATAATCCGACCATGAATCAAATCAAACTTCATAAAGAGAGAACCACAAGAAAAGCCAAGGCAAAATCTTGCATGTATGTCGCTGTCTCGCCTACCATCTTTACGAGAATTATGAAGTGTGACTCTGCAAAGGCCACATGGGACTTCTTGAAGGAAGAATATGAAGGAGATGAGAAGATAAGAGGTATGAAGGTGCTGAATCTCTTGAGGGAGTTTGAGAGACAGAGATGAAGGATTGAGTCGTGAAGGAGTACTCGATAGGTTGGTTGGGATAGCTGATAAAATCGAGTTTTAGGGGACCGACTTGAAGGATGAAAGGCTTGTTCGGAAGATCCTGGTGTCTCTTCCAGAGAAGTTCGAAGCCACCATAGCGTCTCTGGAAAATACAAGAGACTTACCTGATATAAAGCTTGCAGAATTGTTAAATGCTCTGCAGGCACAGGAGCACAAAAGACTGATGAGAAAAGAAGAGTTTGTAGAGGGTGCGCTACAAGCTAGAGTGAAATCAAATGATGGAGGCAAAGGGAAGAAATGGATTCAGTCCAGAGAAAATGCCGGTGACTCCAAGTTTGTAGCAAAAGAAGGAAATTCAGTGGATCTAGCAAATGGAAGATGAACAAAAAGCCTTGTCAATATCGTGGTGGAACTAATCATCGTTTTTAGATGTTGGAGAAAGCCGATGCTAGATGCGAAGATGTCACAAGTTGGGTCACATGGAAGCCATCTCGCAAAGAAAAAAATTACCAGCAAGCGGGAAAAGCCCGGGTAGCGGTGAATGAAAGCGAGGAAGAGCACTTGTTTGTAGCTTCTTTTTCGAATCTTTTGTTGGGAATGATGCATGGCTGGTGGATAGTGGCTGTACCAATCATATGACTGCCAATTCGAAGCTGTTTAGGAGTCTAGACAGGTCAGTCAAGTCCAGTCGAATTGGCAACGGACGGTATATCGAAGTGCAAGGGAAGGGTACAAAGTGGCTATTGAAGGAAATCGGGAGGTGAAGCGATCGGTGATGTTCTCTTTGTGCCAAATATTGACCATAATCTGTTAAGTGTTGGTCAATTAGTTGAGAAGGGCTATAAAGTGAAGTTCGAAGGGAATGAATGTCTCATTAATAATGCAGATAGCAAAGAAGTGCTAAGAATTCCAATGGAGGACAAGAGTTTCATGTTCAAGCCACAAGAGATGCAACAAATGGCTTTAAAGTGCAAAGAAGAAATGCAGAGATATGGCATAAAAGGCTTGGGCATGTTCACAAGAAGAGCATGTTGTTTATGCAGAGAAATAGCTTGGCAGATGACTTGCCAAGTTTGGAGGAGGAATTTCCACAGTGCAAAACTTGTCTTCTTGGCAAGCAAGCCAGATTTCCTTTCAAAGGAGGAGGCTGGAGAGCATGTGAGAAGTTGCAATTAGTCCACACGATTTATGTGGACCTATGTCCGAGTCTTCTCTCAATGGTAGCAGGTATTTCATTACCTTCACCGATGATATGATTAGGATGAGTTGGATTTATTTTCTGCGAGCCAAGTCCGAAGTTGCGAGATGTGTTTGTGAAGTTTAAAGCCTTAGTTGAGAATCGAGTGGGAAGAAAATTAAAATGCTCGGGTCGATAATGGTTCGAGTATACCGCTCACAAGTTTAAGTTGAATTGTGAGCAAGCGGGAATTGTGCAAGAGTTCTTGCTCCCTATTCACCTCAACAGAATGGGGTCGGTGAGAGGAAAAAACGAAGCATTATGGAGATGGCCGGATGTATGATGCGGGAGAAGAATTTACCTAAGAAGTTCCGGGTGAAGCGGCTAATACTTTGCAGTGTTCTGTTGAACAGATTGCCCACAAAGGCCTTAGAGAGGTCAACACCTTTTGAAGTCTCGGTATGGTGTTAAACCTTCGTGAAAAATTTGAAGGTTTTTGGGTGTTTGTGTTACACTCATGTTCCCGAGGTCAAGAGGGACAAGCTGGATAAGAAGGCAGAGCTTGGAATCTTCATTGGGTACAGTCTCCAATCAAAGGTTTACATAATTTTTCATCCTATGATAGGGAAGGTGACTGTAAGCAGAGATGTTGTTTTTCTAGAGGAAGATGAGTGGAATTGGATGGAAGGAAAGAGTGCAGAATAGCAACAGTTTGAAAAACAACCTGCAACAGATGTAGAGGTTGATGAAGTTATAGATGGATTGGAAGACAGTGTTGATGATTTACCAGTGAGAGGTACAAGGTCACTTGCTGAAATCTATGAAAGAAGCAATGTGGCAATGCTCGAACCATCTAACTTTGTGAAAGCTAAGGAGGATCAGAGGTGGATTGCAGCAATGCAGGAGGAGATTTCAATGATCCAGAAAAACCACACATGGGAGCTCGTTGACAGACCATCTGATAAGAATGTGATTGGGGTTAAGTGGATGTTTAGAACAAAACTTAATCCTGATGGTTCTGTTAATAAATACAAAGCTAGACTGGTGGTGAAAGGCTATGCACAAATATGGGGAGTAGACTATTCGAAACATTTGCTCGTTGCACGACTTGATACAATAAGGTTACTGTTAGCTATTGCAACAGAGAAGGGGTGGCCTATATTTCAGTTAGATGTCAAGTCTGCATTTCTGAATGGAGAGCTTGAGGAGGAGATTTTTGTTGAACAACCTGAAGGCTTTAGTATCAAAGGGCAAGAAGATAGTGTATACAGGTTGAAGAAAGCTCTATATGGATTGAAGCAGGCTCCAAGAGCTTGGTATGGTATGGGAAAATAGATCGATATTTGCAGGATTTTGGCTTTGTAAAAAGCTTAAGTGAGTTCACTCTTTATGTCAAGAAGGTGAATCACAGTGTTGTAATTCTGTCACTTTATGTAGATGATCTATTAGTGACGGGGAATGATATGGAATTGATAGAGAAGGTGAAGCAAGATCTATTTGCAGTTTTTGAGATGTCAGACTTGGGAAAGATGGCTTATTTTTTGGGTCTGGAAGTCAAATAGGCTTCATATGAGATCTTCATCTGTCAGAAAAAATACATGAAGGAAATTTTAAAGAAGTTTCAGATGGAAAATTGTCGAAGTGTAAGCACTCCTATGGCTGCTAAAGAGAAGCTGCAGAAGAATGATGGAACAAATGCAGTAGATGCTTCTATGTATAGAAGTCTAATTGGGTGTCTTATGTATCTTACACAGAACCGGATATTCTATATTCTATTTGTGAATGTTTTATCCAGGTTTATGAGTAGTCCTAGTCAGTTACATTTCATTACAGCAAAAAGGGTATTGAGATATCTCAAAGGAACATTGTTCTTTGGTGTGAAGTTTAAGAAATGTCAGAAGTTTAATTTGCAAGGATTTTCTGATAGTGACTGGGTTGGTTCAGTAGATGACATGAAGAGTACGTCTGGATATTGTTTCAGTTTTGGTTCTGCTTGTTTCTCCTGGTGTTCCAAAAAGCAAGAGATTGTAGCTCAGTCCACTGCAGAGGCTGAGTTTATAGCAGCTACTGCAGCTGCAAATCAAGCTTTATGGCTGAAGAAGATAATGAAGGATTTGTGGTTGAATTCCAGTAATTGTATTGAAGTTAATGTGGATAATCAGGCTGCCTTAGCAATATCACAGAATCCAGTTTTTCATGGCAAAACCAAGCATTTCAAAGTCAATTTTTTCTTTTTGCGTGAGGTGCAACAAAGTGGCGAAGTTAAGTTGGTCTATTGCAGATCTGAAGATCAGCTTGCAGACATGTTCACAAAACAACTTCAAGCTGGAAGATTTGAAGTATTAAGAAAGAAAATTGGAGTATGCAGCATCAACTGATCCAAGGAGGAGTTTGTTGGATTAGAATGTCTCAATGTTGCTGCTGTTTTCTGCTCTGTTTTTCCTCTATTTTTACTCTGTTTTACTCTGTTTTTTTTATTAAAAAACAGCCAAGTTCAATTTAGTTATTTGTTTAGTGTTTTTGTTATTTTCTAGGAAGTTAATAGCACGTTTGTGTGCAGTTATGTGTTGCACGTACGTGAGCAGTTTTTGCTTTGTATTTAGTGGTTGTACTTGACAGTTTCTTAAGAAAACTGACGTACGCAAGTTTGTGCTCTGTTTTTCTCTGTGCTTCTCTTCCTCACTCAAAAAATATAGCTTCTGGTTTTTTGTTTCTAGATTATCGTTTTTGATCAGTAACAACACATACATCATCCCATAAATCTGTCCTCGCCAACTCAAGGACATGCTCGCTCCAATCTATGTGGATCACGCGATATTTCAGGGACTCCATGGACAGGGTTGGGTAATTTCCGTCACAGTCGAGCTCGTAGCCTGGATATCCACAGTAACTTGGTCGCCTGATGTGCCTGAAAGGATAGCTGATTTGTTGCTTTCCGCAATCAAAAGGAGCGCACTCTTGGAACGGCTGGAATTCGCCAGAAGCTGGCACAGGGAACCGAATATGGAGGGAGATGATGAAGAAGAGCAAGGAGAGAGAGGAACACGACATGGTAAGATCCGTTCGGAGGGAGAAGGTGTGGGAGCAAAACAAGGAGGGTAGGATGCAGAGGATAAAGAATGATGCTGCTTTTGGGAATGACTTGATCCCAATGCACATCGAGAATCACTTGACTTGGCCTCCCGAAGACCAAGACTTTGGCGAGGGGAGACGAGCTGAGAAGAAGAGAAGGAGAACAAGGCACGTGGAAACAAAGCCATGTAGCTTGAGCTGCTGGCTAATTGTGAACTTGACTTGAGGACGACTTGGAATAGTATTCCCCATTTTCCAATTCCTACACGCAGGCGCAGCCCAAACTAATCAACGAGCTTTGCCAATCTCATAGACAATTCAATCGAGGACAATTCAATAAGGACCTCAAGAACATAGTTAGCAGCGTTCTAGACAGATGCAGGGCCATCGCCTAGACTAGAAAACAGAAGGGGATTGGAGCCTCATAACTGAGGCGGCTAAACAATTATGTGGACGAGTTTCTCTTAAGCTTTGCCTAGTCATCTCTTTCGAAGTGATTTGATTGATGATATCGACGCATCATCAGCCCAAAGAAGCAATCTGGTTAACATCAGTCGATCCCAAAGGCCCATGATTCCTCTGCCAAGCTGAATCGGGCCCACATCTCGTGATTTATGAAGATGACGACCCACATTGGACCTTTAGCTAGGAAGCAATAGGCTTGCCATCTTTTTCATTGCAGAAATTTGCTTAGGTCCATAAATAGCTTTGGCCTCAAGTATTGAAAATAAGATTTCTGCTATTAGAACTCGAAGATAGGGAATTCGTCCTCATAGCAATCGACCTTGCACAGAATTGGGGTCGGCCACCTCCCCAAAAAGTATAAGGTATATTTGCGACGATTCCACAATTAAAATAGTGGCGGCAGTTAGTATAGTGGATATTATCGTCTCCCTCGCATAAAAGAACTTGCGGAACGATGAGGCCAACGTGGCCAAAGACTAGGATGGAGTGTGAAGTGGAGGGGAGGAGGAGAGTGGCTGCGTCACGCATTTGAGCAAATTCATGCTCTCATGGATGAAGAATATCATGTGGGATGAGGGTTTAGACTTCAGGGGGGCAAACTGCAAATGGAGAAATTCTTATTTTGTTCAATTACTCCAGACTGGAGTGTGAAAGAGATGGATGTGGTTAATTCCTCCTCAGTATATTAGGGGAAGCTATTTTGATAGTGGACTTTGACTGAGATCAGTTTTAGTCTTCTGAAAATTTCGTGAAGGAAGGCAATAAAAATGATGGCTACTGAACGTTGAAACTGGAAAGTGATGAGGAAGATACGGTTCGGAAACATGCAAAGCAATTTCCTCCGGAGTTCTTCCCATATAGTTGAAATTGAAGAGTGAAACCTTTCTAAGGTTCTCACTGTGGAAAAAGTCTAGCCCTCAAGAGTTGATGATGTGGAAAGTAAAGAACAAGTCAAACCCAAATTTGAGGTCAATTGACTTATCGGCTAACGCGTTCTGATTTTAATCACATGTCCATGATGTGAAATTTTACGATTAATTCGGAGTATCTTGGCTCCTTGTATTTAAATTGTCGGATCTTATGGGTTCGTAGATACCGACCTAAAGATCCAACAGTTAAAGAAGGTTGTTGAGAATGGGGCAATAAAGTTTTAGGATTTGGGAGTCTAAATTGTATCGTGACCAGCAAAATTAGATTGTCAGTCTTTAAGGGCATGAGTGGGTCGCTTTTCAATTAACAAGCAAAGGGAAGGGTATGCTCAGCAAATCCATCTCATTGAACAGCTTTAGCTAACTGGAAACCACAAACTAGGCGAGAGTAAGCATACGTACTTGAAAGGAAGCTTCCTGGAACTCGCGTTCTGTTGCAGGCCGTTAAATAGGCTCCATCAAGGCAGAAACAATTGAATTCTTGCCTTGTCCAGTCATACCCGCATCTTCCCTCTGATTTAGTGCAATTTTCGCACAGAGATGTATTGACAATCCAAGTGATCTCAAAGCCTTTTTTCAGGATCTTTCTAATAGTTGAACGATTAATGCTAGCACTACTGTGGACCTTCGATATTGGCAGACCTAGAGCTTCAACTGGTTCAATTGGGACAAAGACACTGAAGTTGCATACTTCGTGTAAGTGGATTTCATGGTCCGCATCAAAAGCAAAGTAGCCATCTCCAGACGTGGGACAAGAGAACCGATAGGGTAAATGGGTTGAGAATGAGTTGCAATTGTAGAATAAGGCAGAATTGAGGTAATCGGAAGTGTAGTTGAAGAGACTGAAGTTTAAAGTGGTGTTGACATGTGCTGCAAGACATATATCTTTCGATAAATCCGTCCTCGCCACCTTAAGGATCTGCTCACTCCTATCCACGTGGATCACCTGATACTCCAGGGACGCCATGGACAGAAGGGTCAGGTTACCTCCATCACAGTCAAGCTCGTAGCCTGGATACCCACAATAACTCGGTCGCTCATTATGCCTGAAAGGATAGCTGATTTCTTGATCTCCACAAGGATAGGGAACACACTCTTGGAACGGCTTGAAGTAGCTGGAAGCTGGCACCAAGAAGTGAATATGGAGGGAGAAGATGAAGAGCAAGGAGAGAGAGGTATATGACATGGTAAGATCCATTCGAAGGGAGATGGTGTTGGAGCAAAACAAGGAGAAGGGTAAATGTAACTGAAGAGGATGCGGAGGATAAGAACAATGCTGCTTTAAGAATTATTTGAACCAAATGCACCTATGAGAGCCACTTGATTTGGCCTCCCCAAAGACCGAGACTTTGGCGGATTGAGACAAAAGCTGAGAAGAAAATAAGAAGAACAAGGCGCGTGGAAACAAAGCCAAGCAGCTTGAGCTGCTGGCTAGTTGTAGACTTGACTTAAGGACGACTTGGACTGTTATTACCCATTTTACAATTTGTACACGCGGCCCTCAACTAGTAAACGAGCTTGGCCAATCTCCTTGACAATCCAATCGAGGACACTTCAATAAGTACCTCGAGAACATAGTTAGCAGCGTTCAAGATAGATGCAGGGCCATCGCTTAGACTAGAAAAAAGGAGGGATTGCAGCTTCAGAAATAAACGACTAAACTGTCATCTGGACGAGTTCTGGGCGGTTTCTGGAGGGGCCGGTCCGGTTTCCGGTTCCATAAAAATGGAAGCGGTGATTTTCGGTCCGGTTCCTGATTCCAAGGATGGAACCGCCTGGATCGGACCATACCGACTTTTATTTTTTTTGTTATTTCTTAAAAATATTCAGAGAACAGCAATCCCTCATGCTCGTTCTTCCCTCTCGGCTCTCACGCCTCTCTCCCTCTCTATATGGCAGACGACGGCGTCGTCCAACGTCTGGAGGAGGAGGGCCTTCTCGACGAGCTCGGTGTGGTGGGAGCCGAGTCGAGGAGAGCGACGAGGATGGAGTTGGAGCTTATCTGATCCCCATGGAGTTGCCGGGGGCCGGTGGGGCAATGTGGAGAAGATAGGAGGGGGGAGACACCACAGACGCGAGGATCCATGAGGGCTCGAGAGCGAGCTCGGAGCGAATTGGAGGTGTCCTCATCGTCTCTCTAAAATGGAGGACTCGTCACGGTGGTTTTTGGGGAAGTGGGTTTTGCGCGGAGAAGAGAGAAATATCGAGATGGTACAGGAGGGACTGAGTCACGGTGACTTAGAGAGAGAGAGAGAGAGAGAGAAAAAAAGTAATGTTTTGATATGATAGAGACTTGTCAGGAAGTAAAATAAATGTCATAGAGAGACATCAGACAGCTGGGACTGGAAGTGGCGACCACGCTGCGCTCTTTCTCCCTTTTTTTTTAATCTTTTTTTTCAGACGCCACTCTCTTCTTTAAATTTTGACCGGTTCCATGGACCGGACCGCCGGACCGGTTTGATCCGGTTCTTGATTTTAGGATCAATTGATCTAGGACACGCATAATAAAATTTATACTTCTCTATTTTTTTGTTTTTTATTTTAGGAACAGGTTTCAAAAGTAAATCTATTTTATAATGATTTGATCAAATTTCTATTTCAGAAATAGATTTAAAGAAAAAATCAAAAATTAAAATTTTTAATTTCTCGATTTCTAAAATAAAATCGAGAAATTAATTTTTGACCATAAATCAATTTCTGTTACAGAAATTTTATCATGTACACTTAGTCCTCGTCTCCAATTTTGGGGACTGATTCTCTCAATTCAGTTTTCGATTCCACCTTGGAATCGGATTGGACTAGAACCGATCATTCTTAATTTTGTCCAATCATCTTTTTTTGAATTGATTTGATTCATGATATCAACATATCATCAGCCCAAACTGCAACATGGGTATAATCAATGAATTGAAAAAGGTCTCGACTCCTCAGTTGAGCCGAACCAGGGCCATCTCTTGCAATCTACAATGATGATCCACATTGGGATCTTTAGCTATGGGAAGCAGTAAGCAAAGGTTGCCATCTTTTTCTTGACAGAGATTGCTAAGGCCCATCAATCACTCAAGTCTCAAGCAATGAAACTAGAAACTCTTTCTAGGCGCCAATTCCTTGGGAGGAAAATGATTATGATCAAAGCAATAATAGCTAGAAAAGCAAAAAAGACATCTTTCTAAAAAGAAACCACCACCTTGTAATGATAGACCCTACTCCAAGTTGCGAGTTGCAATGAGTAGACAGAAGATACTTTGGAAATTTCGCCCAACCAAAAAATTTATTGCTTCAATTTGCTACATGCAAATCTTTATACTTTAAATATCACAAGAAAATTCACTTTAGCTTAGGGCATCGAAGTAATTCATGTATCTTGTTTACGAAATTTATATTAAACTTTATGCACGTGGTTTCTTTTTATCTATTGATTTAAGTTTTTGGATCGGGCATTGAATAAGGTATTACAATTAGACTCCGCACTCATTTACTTCTCATGTACCATTCCTCACTAGTTAAATTCTATGTGTGGTTATAATTTCCACGTGAAAAATGGCACTAAAGTAACATATTTGTTTGTCTATGAATCCATATTAAATATGAGTAATTTTGCTCTATTCATTAATTTAAACTTTCATATAGGATCTATTGCACGGGATATACTAGTAGTGTAATTACCATTCAAAATTTGAAAAGTATTGATTAAGAAATTGACGAACCTAAGTATATAATTTTCTAATTCTAAAAGCTGCTGAAACATCGAAGTATGCCAGAAATCAGATCACGCGCAACAAAGAAGTGACAAGCATCGAAAAAGGCAATCATGGCGATTGGCAAACCAGATGCAAAACCAACTATGAAGAAAGAGGGGAAACGGACAGACACAAACTTCAATCTTACCTTTGCAAAACGAGCCATCCGTGTGATTTGACCCGTCCTCGCAGAAGCACAGCAACTGCTCATTCTGGTTGAACGCGCACCGCCCGCCGGAGTGCTCGCACGCGCCGCACTCCCTCACCGCCGCCCAGTCAAGCGCGAACCCCTCGCTCATCG
Organism: Eucalyptus brandiana; assembly: GCA_014182725.1. Classification (NCBI taxonomy): domain Eukaryota; kingdom Viridiplantae; phylum Streptophyta; class Magnoliopsida; order Myrtales; family Myrtaceae; genus Eucalyptus; species Eucalyptus brandiana. The sequence continues at coordinate 5,789,119 of CM024669.1, forward strand.
CCCCAGCGAGCTCGTCCCCCCCGTTCGCCGCCGTCACCTCCGTCCGCTTCACCGCCGCCACCACTGCCTCCTCGCAGCCCCACGCCTCACGAATGGCCGCCGCCTTTTCGGGGCTCATGTCCACGAACACATACGACTGATTATCACCAGATCGCAAGCAATCGATGGCCCTGGCGGGGTTGGGCGCTAACGGAGGAGTGCTGCAGTTAAAGAAGAAGGTGAGATTGACATCGGCGGAGTTGTAACCGAGCGGGAGCGAGTTGATCGTGAGGTTATGGCTGGCCCTGGGGCATATCCGATCGGCGACGTCGATGTCGACGAGAGTCAGGGTTTCTTCGACGTAGTTGATTTCGGCGACGAAGTAGGTGTCGCCCGGAAGAGAGATGGTCGGGGGATCATCGACATACGGGCGACTGATTCTGAGCTGTGGGTAGCCGCAGTATACGGGGGCGTCGCTGACGGTCGAGAATGGATACTTGATGGAGATGTTGCCGCATTGAGACTGCGATTCGCAAATGGTTGAGAAAGCGGAGTAGACGCCATGGAAGCTCAGCAAGAAGAAGAAGAAGAAGAAGACGAGGGAGAGAGAAGGGGACAGAATGCAGAGAAGGTGGTGGCGGCTTGGCATTTGCTTTGTTCTTTTCTTGGTGAGGAAGAAGATAATCGTCTGGCAATTTAGAATGGACCGCCCATAACTATATAGTAATGCGTTCAAAGTCTTACATTGGGACTGAAGGCTGCACAATTTTATTTTATTTTTTTTCTGGTCAAAGGCTACACAAATTTGACTTTGATATATTTTTTGCGGGCAACGTTCGAGTAATCCTACGTGGAAATTTTCTAATACGTTAATAATGATTTGCTATGGTCATAAGTTAGTGCCAAAAAATAATGTAAAAGTACTCTAACGTGTAAAATTTTACGTGTCAGTCTTTACAAGTACTTTGTATGTAGTCTCATGGTTGGCTTAATTAAGTAAGAAGTTGGAAACTTCACTAGACCATAACTTTTTCTATTTCGTCTGTCATTCTAATATCCATTTTTCTTTTAAAGAAAGGAATGATTTAGAGCTTAATACACCTTTTCATAAACTTATTATAATTTTTCTAATTTAGTTATATTTTTATTTTAAACATTTTGTATTTGTGTCAATTCAGTTTATCCAGTCAATTTTGACTAGTCGGTGCTAATGTGGACACTGATCATTCAGCTAACATTGACATGTCAATTCACACACACACACACACACACACACACACGCATACACATTTTGCGAGCAAGGTCGAGCTCGGCCTTGCTAGTAGTGGCTGAGGCTCACCCTCGCCAGTGGCTGGGGAGGTTGAGCTTCACCCAGTGATGGCAAGAGCGAGGCCTCACTTGGAGTGGCTAAGGCTAGTTGTCACCGGTGCCAACGAGGGCAAGCCTCCCTAGTCACCAGCGATGTTGACCTTCCCAGCCCTTGCCTCTAGTTGGTCTAGTGATCGACCAAAGGAAGAAGGAAAAAAAAAAGAAAAAAGAGAAAAAAGGATAAAAAATCGAAAAGTAAATAAAATATTTTTTAAAATTGACATATTGGCTACAACCAGATAGTTGGCATTGGCTAGTATCCACGTTAGCGTTGGGCATCCAAAATTGTCGAGGAGACTAAATTTGTACAAACGCAAAAGATTTAGGATTGAATTAGCCAAAAAAAATTAGGACTAAATTGGGAAAATAACAATAAATTTAGGATTGTTTTGATAATTTTACCCCCTTTTTTTTAAATAGTTAAGGGCTTGGCTACACTTTTTATAAAATATTTAGGGGACTTTAATTTAGTGCAATTTTTCATGAGTAAATTTTATGAAATTACAATCTCTAACAATTAAAGTAGTGGTTATTGGCATTTTCTATGTTGAGAAATATTAAAGAAGTTGATTGATCTTGCAATTCAAATCTAACACAAAAAGGAAGAAATTACCGGACAAATCAACAGATCTTGAAATTCAAACTCAACATGCCATATTCTCTTTATAGTTTTAGTCTTCACTAAGTTTATAATTCGACGGAGTTTGATTCAATAGTTTGTATTATATATGCGACCACAACGAGATTAAGCGATAAATGATCTTAAAACATTGTGAGTAAAATTTCATATTCAACAAGTACTATAATCGTTGTAAGTATTTTCATTTTGACTCGTTCAAATTGGCGTGTACGCTTAGCTCTTAAAGAATCTTTTTCTTGCTTTTCGTTTGGGCTTCTTTTTGGTTTTGCATGTGGAGGCTAACCAAGCAAGCACACAAAATAGCTCCAGGGATTACTTCTAGATGGTGCACACAGTTAGTAAGGTATTTCGTGGTTAGAAATTGATCAGTCTTAAAAGTAAATTGCAGTAATAATTCGATGCATGGAGTATCAGACAACAGCCACTGAAAGCGATTGAAAATTAGATTAAGGTTGTTGTAGAATTGGTAATTTTCTTGTGCGGATGCTTTCAATGGATTGAAACTTTGAAAATGACTATGGACTTCCATAAAGAAGTGAGACACGTCTTTTTTTTTAGTGAGACACGTCTTTGGACCACAGCTGTTTTTGTCTTTTATTTGAAAGAAGGGTAAGATTTAGAGTTCGATACACGTCTTTGAAACATTCAGAATTCAATTGCACATTCAATAAAACATTTAGGGGACTTTAATCTAGTGTGATTTCGCATGATGAAATACAGTCTTTAACAAATAAAGTAATGGTGATTGGCATTTTGGTATGTTGAAAAATAATGAGGAAATTAATGGTGGTTGTGATTCAAATCTAATGCGAGAAATTACCAGAAAATTCAATGAAATCTACAATTCAAACCAACTATTTGATTCTCTCTTTTATAGTTTATGATCTTATAAAGATCATAACTCGATGGAGAGTGATACGATGGCTCATATCTTACTCTATAAAGGTTGCAGTGTTTTCATTTTGGCTCGTTCAAATTAGCGTAAATTCTTAGCTTTTGAAGTATTTTTTTTTCTTTTTTATGTTATTTAGTTTCTTTTTGGGGCTTCCGTTTTTACATTGGTATCAAATTAGTGCTAAATCTTTTATTGGTAATAATTTAGTAATAAAACATTTGACTTGGTGTCAATTTAGTATTTCCGGCTAATTTTGATTGGATTTTGCTTATGTGGAAGCCGTTGGCTGATGTGACACAATTGATGCTAATGTGGATAACTTTTAATAATATATATTTTGAATTTTTGGTTTTTATTATTTTATTTTATTTTTCCTTTTCCTTTTCCTTTTTTTTTTTTTCTTTTCTCATCCTCCTTCCTCCAGCTGCTAAGGAGCAAGGTCTGACCTTGCTGGCTAGCAAGGCTCGAGCCCTCGCCAGAGCCGAGGTTGTGCTTGCAAGGGCCCAAGCCCTCGCCTGCCTAGCATGTGACCACCCTGGCGACTTGGGCAGCTTTGAGCTAAATTCACCAGAGGTTGGCAAGGCTCCACCTCATTGGATCTAGTGAGGTTGGGTCTCGCCCATGACCGTCGAGGTCCAGCAGTTGTAGCCTCAATTCAAACTTGCCATATGTTGGCGAGCCTCGTAGCCTCTAGCAAGGGCTTGAGTTCGCCAGTGGCCAACATCAACCTTGACCTCGTTAGCCATTCCCTAGCTAGTCACCGTTGGCGACCGACTAGAGGGAAGGAGGAGGAGAAGGAAAAAGAAAAAGAACAAAAAATTGAAAAAAAATATTATAATTTTATTAAAAGTTGTCTACGTTAGCACTAGCCATGTCATGTAAGTCGACCGGCATCCACGTTAGCAAAATTCGACTAAAATTAGCTGGAAGGACTAAATTGACATCAAGTCAAATTGTTTAGAACTAAATTGGTATTAATAAAAAGTTTATGACTAAATTGATATAAATGTAAAAAGTTTAGGGCATTTTTGACACTTTCCCCACTCGAGTTGCATTAAAATAAATGGAAGGGCCCATGGCCTCCACGTTCATTTTGGATATTAAAATTACAAAAAACAAAAAACAAAAAAAACAAAGTTAGGTGTGAACTTAGCATAGATTCCTCCACATTTGTCTTTATGTTGAAATAATTTCCACGAAACACGACATTTGGAGAGTGTTAAAGTCCATCTTTATATAATTGATTAGACGACAAGACAATTTGATCACGCCTTAAAATGGCAATGGACGATAAACTTTCTGTTTAGAGATGAATTTCATTGGTGGGTCCTATAGAAAATATTCAACACGCATTTCGAGAAAAGGAGGACTTTCATGTGGTTATTAAGATTTTTTGTGTGACATGTAAAGTTTTGCTAGCAATAAATTATAAGATTACCATAATTGGGAGGGAAAAAACGTTTAAATAATCTGAAATGAGCCTATTTTCTCATGAGTGTCACTAGCCAATGAGGTCGAGACTTATTGGAAACTAAATTGATCATTTCGAAATCTTATTTAAACTAGGGTGTACTCGGAGAACTTATTGATTGGCGCACAAGCACTTTCCAATTAGCAACTTGACGTAATTTTCCTTTTTCTTTTTTTTAATCTTTTTTTTTTCTTGAAGAGGGTAGTGATTTACTAGGTCCTTTGGTCTTAAATAAGATATGTGTTTTTCAACGAGGATATTATGGACATATGAGCACGTTGAACACTTCCTTCTTTCCCACTCTGATGAACAAGACAAATTTCTTTCCATGACTCCTCAAGAGAAAGTTTCCCGATTTGTTAGATTTAGTAAAAATCGTCACATCCTTTTCATAAAAAAAAAAAATTAAGGAAAAAAAGAGAGAGACGATGACACTATCACGTGTTTTATTAATACAAAAGAAAATCACACACAAAAGAAGTCAAAAGAAGAAAAATAAAAGAATAAAACAAATTCCAACTTGAGAGAATGGTTGTTGAGATGTAGCTAGGTTTGACAATTTAGAAACCGTGTGTGATGAATCTTAGGACTTTTAGTTCCATCTAAGGTTTTTGTTTTTTCTCTTTGGCCCATAGAAATAGATCAACTGGGTCTCTTCACAAGTGGTCTTGGTGTCAAGGTTTGCTTTACTCAGGTCTCACTCTTTGACTTGATCACCCGCAAGTTTATAAAACTCTAAAACTATGTGTCTATCTAATGTCTATTATGATGATTATTTACTTTTGGAAATTAGCATCATTGAATAAGTTGCTGTCATCATCCAAAAGGAAACTTGTGTGTTATGTTTCACCATGTTCAACTTAAGGTCCGAGTTTATATATACGTACATCGAGTTGCATCATGTCAAAGAGGGAAGACTCCACGTCTCTATTTTCTAGAGAAAGACTACGTTGTTGCCGAGTTGCAGTATTAATGGTACAATCGGGTGTTGTAGTAAGCATTCATCATATGTTTATGTCACCCATTGCCTGTACAACGATAGTTCACTCTTAATTGTTTAACTTCCTTGGTTCCTTTTTCTTTGTATGAATTATTTTTGCTTCTTCTCTTACCAATTTTCTTTCGTGCACATACCAATCCGAGTCAAGAGATCATGTGAATTGGACTCAAATGAATGAAGTTCATTCAGTATTTGTGTTTAACATGTCATTAATATTGCACAATTCAAAGCCTATATGGATAAATTATGGACTCTACTGATAATATGAAATAATACATGTCATGACGTTCCAAAGGGGACCATGTTCAACTTAAGGCCCAAGTTCATGCCTGTGAAAATCTAAATGTATGTCTATCAAGTTGAATCATGTCAAAGAGGGTAGACTCCATGCCTCTATTTTCTAGTGAAAGATTACGCCATTACTGGGTTGCAGTGTTAATCTACGACCGGGTGTTGCAATATGCACCCATCATATATTTAGGCCACCTACAAATTGATGTTGCTTGCACGACAATAGTTCGCTCTTCATTATTTGACTTCCTTGAGTCCTTTTTCTTTGTATGAATTATTTTTGCTTCTTCTCTTAGGGATTTTATTTCTCCCACATACTAATCCGAGTCGAGATCTTGTGAGTTGGACTCACATGAATGAAATTTATTCAGTAAATTGTGTTTAGCATGCCATTAATATTGCACAATTTAAAGCCTCTATGGATAAAGGATAGATGCTATTGATGATATGAAATAATGCATGTAATGCATGTTGTGACGTTCCAAAGGGGCTTAATTTCCAAGGGGTTTATCAAGTAACTAAGTGGGCAAAAATAGTTCCCCTCCAGGTAGCGCTTATGCTTGGTAAGGGCTCTTCTAGGCTTACCGATAGAATCATTGATTTATTCATTTTTACTATGCAAATTGGTTTTTCTGCAAAGTCATTAGTGATCTATTATGTGTGGATTAAAGATCTAGCAATATGAGAGAGTTTGTTTTACAATCAAAGATTCAGGCTAAAGGCTAAGTCACGCTAAATACTTATCACACGCCCTAAGTTAGTATCTTTTCCTTTTTTTTCCTATTATTATTATTATTATTATTATTATTATTATTATTATTATTATTATTATTATTATTATTATTATTATTATTATTATTATTATTATTATTATTATTATTATTATTATTATTATTATTATTATTGTAAAAATAATGTATCATGCAATCTTTTTTAGCTTTTACTTTTATGTTTTCCTAGAAAAATGAAATGTGCAGCTCTATATAATACAAAAAAAAAAGGGTGTTCATACAATCAAATTTAAAGAAAACAATAGTCAAATAAAACATAATAACGTCAATGTAAAATAACGTACGATAATGGATAAATATGAGCCGTATTAGGAATTTATGGCCTCATTGTTCAGCCTCGAGAAGGACCCCATGAGTTAGGGGTGTGCAAAGAACCAGCAATTGCCCGAATTGCCCAAAACTGAACTGAACCCACCCAAAATCAGTGGTTCTCATAAGGACTAGTCTAGTTCCTAGATAGAAAATATCACAGGTACGTGATAAAATTGATAACTTTCTTTCAAACTAAATCAAAAGTACACAAACTTTACTGGAATTTAATGGACAACAAAGTCCAAGAATGTAAAGATGCAATGCCAAAATTTATTCGATGATGAGGCACCTAGAGACAACAGCAAAGATGCACATCGAAATTTAATTGACAATGTGAATCTATAATCTACAACTAAGAAACAAGTTAGAATGTAATCAACAACGCGAATTTGGAAACTACAACTACAATGTAGCAATTGAAAGATAAAATGTTTGTTTGTTTGTTTGTTTGTCTGTGGGGAGGGTTCCGACGAGTACAATGTAGCTATTTAAAGCTTACTATAAACAATTACCAATGAAGATCACATATAGAGGTTATAAATGGTTATCAAAAGATTACATTCACTACACTATCTTGATGATTTATTTAACTATACTATCTTGACAGCTGCTTTATTCCACTATGTGGATGGATACTTCTTTGATGGTTGCATATGAGATTATTGACTCCACTTTTTGTCGATTTCTCCAAGCCGTTGACTCATCAAGCCGTTCATTCTTCATGTTATTGAATTTTCAAGTTGTCAATAATTTTTTTTTTTAATAAATGACCAAACTTTATTATTATTGACTAATTCTATCATATGTCAATAATAAATAATTAGTTAGTACCATAAAAAATCTCAAACTAGTAAAATTGTGGTAAATTTATCTTCTGTTAGTTCCTATTATATTTTACCATCAAATTGTTGAGTTTAATGACATGTGACAATTAACAAGTGTACCGGTTTTGGGTTTTATCCTATATTTGTCATAGGTGTACCAAATTTGTGTTTTGGTGATATTATTAAATTTAACAAAAAGTAATGAAGGATAAATTTATCACAAATATACCGATTTGCGGATTTTTTGTGGTAAATTTATTACATGTGTACCGGTTTGAGATTTTTGATAGTCAAAAAATTAATTTTGGGTAATTTTGTTAACTACACCAGTTTGATATTTTTCATGGTATTAATTAATAAAAAAAAAAGTTGATCATTTTTTTGGTGTGTATGGGACCAAACAAGATTTTATGAATTTAAACTAACTACCATGCATGCGTAAATCAACATACAAGCAAATTTATGTATATCAAAAGAGAGTTTCACGATTCATTGAATTTGGTAAAAGTTGTGGCATCCTTCGCATAAAAAAATCAAGGAAAAAAGAGAGAGATGATGATACAATCGGGTGCTTTATGAAGGAAAATAACACACAAAAGAAGTTAAAAAAAGAAAAAAACAAAAGAATAAAAGAAAGTCCAACTTGAGAGAAGGGTTGTTGAGATGTAGCTTGGATTAACGATTTAGAAATCGCGTGTGATGAAACTTAAGACTTTTAGTTCCATTTAAGTATTTTTGTTCTTTCTCCTTGGCCCATAGAAATAGGTCAACTAGGTCTCTTCACAAGTGGTTCAAAGTCGAGGTCTGCTTTACTCAGGTCTCACTCTTTGACTTGATCACCCACAAGTTTATAAACCATAAGACCATAGATCATGTGTCTATCTAATGTCTATTATGATCATCATTTACTTTTAGAAATTAGTATCATTAAATAAGTTGTTGTCAACATCGAGAAGGAAACTTGTGTGTTATGTTTCAACATGTTCAACTAAGGCTTGAGTTTATATTGGTTAAAATTTAGATGCATGAATATCAAGTTGCATCATGTAAAGGAGGGCAGACTCCGCGTCTCTCGTTTCTGAGGAAAGATTACGTTGCTGCCGGGTTGTAGTGTTAATGCTACGACCAGGTTTTGCTATATTCATTTAACATATGTTTGTGTCACCTACAAATCGACATAGTGTGTACAACAATAGTTTGCTCTTAGTTTTTAACTTCCTTGGTTCCTTTTTCTTTGTATGAATTATTTTTGCATCTTTCTTACCAATTTTCTTGCTCCCAGACTAATCCGATTCAAGGGATCCTGTGAATTCAACTCACATGAATGAAAATTATTGAGTAAATTGTGTTTTAACATATGATTAACATTGCACAATCTAAATCCTATATGGATAAATGGCAAATTCTACAAATAATATGAAATAATGTATGTTGTGACATTCCAAAGGGGCTTAATTTTCAAGGGGTTTGTCAAGTAACCAAGCGGACACAAATAGTTCCTCTCGAGGCGGTGCTTACTATGCAAATTGCTTTTCTTCAAAGTTTCTAGTAATCTATTATGTGTAAATTAAAGATCTAGTAATATGAGGGATTTTGTTTTACAACCAAAGATTCATGTTGTAGACTTAATTATGCCAAATACTTATTGAATACCCTAAATTACTATATTTTCCTCTCTCTCTCTCTCTCTCTCTCTTCAATTTTTGCTAAAAATAATGTATCATGCAATCTTTTTTTATCTTTTACTTTAATATTTTCCTAAAAAATTGAAATGTGCCACTCTATATAATCAAGCAAAGGGTGTTTATACAATCAAATTTAAACAAAACAAAGTGAAACAAATCATAATAACGTCAATGTAAGATAAAGTACGATAAATGATAAACATGAGCCATATTAGGAATTTATGGCCTTATTATTAAGCTCAGGGAAGGACCCCGTGAGTAATGCATAAAATTAAACATGCCATTGACCTAGCTATTGAATTCGATTTCCTAGACTAGATAAACCCAATAAAAAAAATTAAACCAAATAAAAACTAGGGTAAGCATGAATTAACCAAGTCCTAAAAATGTGATTCTTAACTAAATGCAACTCTTCAACCAAAAAAAATAAAATAAATGCAACTCTATTTTTTTTTTTTATTGTTGGTTTTTCCCACATAATAACAATGAGTTAAATATAAATCGAGACTACATGTGATGCCCCTAAAATTGAACACAATGTTGGAAATTGAACTAAATTGGCCACCAACTTATGGAAAAGTGAAGAAAACATGACTGGACACGTAATGCCCCCAAAGGGTTCCATTCGGGCCACAAAAGATCATCACGAAACTCCCTGAAAATTACACGAAAATGACTAATGATTAACCCGACATAAAGAAAACGAAAATTGTATATACCCCACGATGCCTACAGGCTCTGTCGATGGAAATCTGGATTGGAAAGTCTTTTTCCTTTAGACGAAGGAGAGGACTGGAAGGAAGAATACAAATTACAGCAATCCGCAGAAAAGGACTCGAACGTTACACCAAATTAACACCCTAGGTTGAATTAAAATTGAAAGATGCAAACATCGGCACAGGTGTAGAGATGCGATACTTGTGAGGAGGTGAGTGGCTTCGAGATTGTCCCTATCGTCCTCTCCACCATCTACTGGAGTGTAATTTATACTCTCTATCGACAGGAAGGCTCAGGGTCCCACTTGTTAAATCCTTTGTTGGATGTAGCCCTAATTTAAGGATGAATCAGGGTAAAAACCTTGTATTTCAAATTGCTCTTTCTCATTTTTACTCTATGTTTTTGTGTTTGTGTGCCAAATCCTAACACCATCGATATTGCTCAATGCCGCGAAGGCTCCCACGAGACGAGTTGCATGAATTGAGAAGGGATCCGATGCTGTTTTGGATCGTCTCCTTCCCCAACACAAGAAGACCGACATGTGAAGAGAAGAGGAAGGGCACAAACTTGCAATCGATGAAAAAGAGAACTCCAAGTCTATGATTTAGGGCATAAACCTTTGATTCACGACAAAGAAATGATTGGGCCAATAGTTGAGGGTTCAAAAACGATTAGGGCAGACAAACGATTTGGGGCAAGGCAGAACCATGCTGTTTCGGATTAGTAAATGACTAAATTGGTGTTCTTTTGCGAATCATTTCTCTGAGAGTTAAATAAGATGTCTATTCAAATTTTATTAGATCAAGCGACAAATTGATCAATTGACTCGTTATTGTATTGATAAAGGGTGGCCAAGTCAGCAATCAACATATCAAATATCATTTTATAAAATTGATAATGGAATTGTCCCTTCATCTCTATCCAATTACACATTCACTGGGCGGTAAATCAGTATACCGGATAAAAGCATTTTTTGACAAACATAAAGGAAATAATATCTAAGTCTTAAGAACTCGTTTGTCCCTCCTTCTATGCATTAGCCTATAAATCAACTAATGCGTTCAATGGTTGGTTGGTCATCTTAGTTATTAAACATGGAAAATTCAGAGATTCCAAACCTCTAGGAAAATGCTGGTTATTGACTCATTCAGAAATATGATTTCTTGAAAATAGGTATGATAACACCCCTGTCTAATCCCAATTGTCGTCAAACTTCTCCGACAAACAGTGTTATGTTCAACTTTGGATATAGATGGCCATTTTGCCTCCTAGGCGGTAACGTTGGTCTTGCTAGATTGTAAACATTAATACCTAATAGGAATATTTATATTGGGTTGAACTAGCCTTACATCTTCAACATTTGGCAAATGACTAGTTTGTTGACTAGTTTGATTCGCCAAATTATTGTCATTAATTCGATTATTTCGACCAACATCAGCCTGATTATTCTCATCATTGTAACCTTGGTTAGAAGATTCAGGCCTTTACATTATTCTTATAGGGATTGACTACTCTGACTAACATTGTTGGCATCAATAAATAATGACAGACTGTGAAAGTACCTTGTTACCATTGGATTAGATAATGGTAGTTGATTGAATGATCCTAACCTCAAGAAAATATCATTCATGGCATTGATGATGATTGGCTTAATCCCGTCTTATATGTGACTCACAATATAATTGGCTATATTGTTTCCCTACTCTTCGAACAATCTCTTCATGGTGGCCAACATATGATGATTTGGCACGACTTTTTTTTAATTGCTTAGTGAGATGTCAAGAAAGGTCTGCCACCTTGCGTTGGCCTTCTTTTGCCTCTCGGCTAATGGCTGAAGATTTGAGATGCACAGCCTATCACTACCAGTGGGATTGTTACCTACGACATTGTCAAGCTCTCGATAATTCATTGTTCTTGGCATTGAATTTCCCTAAAGTGAACCACAAGTTGTCCCATAGGATGTGCCAAACAAATGTTATATCGAAATTCGACTCTATGACAAGATACATTTCACTGTAAGTTGTTCTTTGGTTTTTTTATTTATTTATTAAGAAGATAGGTTTTGTGGCGATTCCAAATAGGAAATATTCATATGTACACAATAAAACTAATAACTTTGCTTCAAACTAAACCAAGAGTATGAAAACTTTGCTAGAATTTAATAGATGACAAAGCCTAAGAACATAAAGATTCAATGCCAAGATTTAATTGATGACGAGGCACCCAAAGAGAACAACAAAGATAAACATTGAAATTTAATCGACAATGTGAATTTGGAGTCTACAGCTAAGAAACACGCTAGAATATAATTAAAGACGTGAATCTAAAAACTATAACTACAATGTAGCAATGGAAAGATAACATGTTTATTTGTTTGGGTGCAGGGTGAGGGTCTTCGAAGAGTAGGGTGCGGCTATTTAAAACTTACTATCAACCGTTACCAACGGAGGTTACAAGCAGAGATTATAAACAGTTACCGAATGGTTACATTGACAACACAATCTGAACAATCTAATGATTTTTTTACTATGCTATCTTGATAGTTGTTTTATTCTACTACATTGATGGTTGCATCTGAGATTGTTGACTCAAGTTTTTGTCAATTCCTTCAATTTGTCGATTCATCAAGTTGTTTTTTTTTGGTAAGGAACGATTCATCAAGTTGTTCATTCTTCAAGTTATCGATTTTTTAAGTTGTCAATAATTTTGCTTATAAATGACTAAAACCTGTTGTCAGCTACTAAGTCTATCACATGTCACTAATAAATAAAAGTCAGATCATTTTTTGAGGTAAACGGGACCAAACAAGACCTCATGGACAGCCACATGTGACCATGGAGCACCTCATATACGTTGGAGGGAGAGGGGCCAATGCATACTCCTCCATTTGCGAGCGTGTGGGCAGCCACCAAAACTCTCTCGTGGGCCGAAATTAAGGGCCTCTCTCATGGGCTGGGCGCTAGATGGGCTTCAAAATGAGGGCTGTTCTTCGTGGTTAATTGGTATGACACATTTAATGTGTTTGTGAAGTATAAAATGATCACGACCAAAAAAAAAAAAAAAAAAGTATAAAATGATCCGCCATCCTTGTTTCCCTTTTTTTATTATTAAATTTTTCTTATTTGTTATATTTATCTTTCTATTTTTTTTTTTTTTTTTTTTTAGTTGTTATCGTGAATTGGATTATCCACACCATAGTGAAAATTCTGAAATCATAATGTGCCTGATCATGATGAGATGTACCAAGCAATGTGAATACTAAATTTTACGAGGTCAAAATTTCTTGAGTTAGGGGGTCAACTTATGTGATAAATTAGATCCCTAATTTTGATCAAATGCAATGAAGACCCATATTTGAAAATTTATGTTTCAACAATGCACTTTTCACTTCTTTTTTTTTTTTTTTTTTTGCTTCATACTTGTAGAAATTTAACCTAGATATTTGATCACAAATTTATGAGCAGCTCAATAATCATTAGTTATGTAGTTCTTGTTTCTTTTCAAATAGTCTGTTACAAACTATGTAGGTCTCATATAATTGATATTGAATAACCCCAACTTGAGTCATTACTCTCTTGTAGAGACGAACTTTCACAAGGATAAGCTGCGAGTGATCTTGAGAGTACTAACAAGGTTTGGGAGGAATTTGCAAGGCATCATCACTTTCTTTTAGCATCTCCACAACTTGGGTCATACATGGTTGAGCTTTTGGATCAATCTGAATACACCATAAGCCAATTACAATCATCTTCTTGGTGATTACTCCATCCTCTTCATTTGTGATCTTGTGTAGCCCAAGCTCTTTTCGAAGCCCCAGGCGTTAGTGGACCCAATGAGGAAGTATGTTTTGCTTGTATGATCTACTGCGGCTTCAATTTTTTTCCTCCTGTAGCTATAGACATCCAATTTGTGAGAAACCCCTCCGATATTCCTCATGAACAACTCCGGAGCAATGTGTCTGGGGGTACCTCAAGCACCTAACATTGACACAATGCTCTCTTGTCTTGGGCATATCTTAGGAAGACCAAAGTTGGAAATCTTAGAACAATAGTTTGTGTCAAGAAGAATATTGTGAGGCTTTATGTCAAAGTGCAAGATCCTCGTGTTGCAACCTCTATGCAAGTACTCTAGCCCGTGAGCTATGTGAAGGGAAATCGGGTATAATGTGTCCCGGCTGAATAGTTAATCTAACTCTAGTGTGTTACTCTTGTTAAATATAGACTTTTTGAGGGATCCATTGGGCATGAACTCATAAACCAAATCTCTTTTGCTTCCTTCGAGATGGAATCCCAGGATGGTGATGACATTGACATGAGAAATCCTACTTATGCTCGCAACTTCATTGAAAAATTCTTCAGCATTGCCTTTAAGCTTCTTTAGAAGCTTGACTGCCACAAGCTGACCATTTTCAAGCTTGCCTTTGTACACATAACCATAGCCTCCCTGGCCTAACTTTTCTTCAAAAGAGATGGTCATCCTCTTAATGTCGTTGTAGGTGTATCTACTCGAAGAGACCAGTCCCTCGATTTTCATTTTGCCATCGAAATGTTCACTCCTTTGCTTGATCAAAGCCATAATTCTTCTTATCAATGGTTTCTTCTTTAAGAAAAGCATTAAAATAAGGGCGATGCCAATTCCAGCTCTTGATGCTGCTATTCTTGAAAAAACATGGAACATTTCAAAACAGCAATCTCACTTCATCACTTTATTGAGGCTTCTAAGTTGCAAATCTTTATAGAAAATAGACAACGAAAAACACAATTTAACAGATTACCTATTAAGGCTTTTGTCCCTTAAATGCCACGTTTTCATGCCATGACACAAATGCTTATCAAATAAACCTTAAATGAAGTTGCGATGAAACTAGTAAAAGAGTGCTTCATACAGTGCGATAGATCATGCGTATATCTTGAATGGAAGCATGTGCTCATGCTTGGATCCACTCTGAAAGAACTGTTTTATATGCAGAGTTCAAATCTATCAATGTTATGTTTTTCAATTGCACGTGTGGTCAGATTTTGGCATCACTAATGGAGGCAGAAGCTTTTTTCTGTTTGGTTGTGAGCACAACAAAATTCCGCAAAGAAAGTCAAGTCGCTTTAATCTGACATATCCAAATTTTACCGTGAATTTGCTGCATCTTCACTCAATACATTAAAACAATTGGATCTTGTGGGACGCAGATGGCAACCTCAAGATCAAACAATCAAGGTAGAGAAGGTTGAGGTGAAGTTCTAATTTACACCTTCTCTCCGTATATAGAAATGAAAGATCATGCAAAGCAATAGATATGAAATCTCAGTCAGGAAGCAAAAACAGAAAACTGAATCCCCCAGGCCTTTACCATCATTGCAGCTATAAGAATGAGGAGCATCTTGTCAAAGGGTAGCTAACATCCGAGCCATATCCATAGTTCCAAGGTGTGCAGGCCTCATACTGCGCGTCTTCAAATATAGTTTGATAGAATAAGGGTACGCATGGCAACGTTTCTATTCCGAGAACTATTTTTTCTCAGAAATAGTTTTTATTTTTTTTATTTCTACTATGAGAACAATTTCTGAGTAAAATAAGGTGTTTGGTAATTATACAAAATTTCTATTTTGGGAATATAAAGAGAATAGAAATGCGTTTGGTAAAACTTTAAAATTTTTTGTATTAATTTGTTTTTTATTCTTATTCACAGATCGCCAATCGTTGCTCGCCGCTGCACGACCGTTGCACGACCGCCACATGACCATTGTACGGACCGGCGCACGATTGCCGCATGACCGCCGACCACCATTGTAGGATTTTCGCCTATAGCCCACCGGTCGCAGGTGGGGGCGATGGCCGGTGAGCTGTGGGTGGCGATCAGTGGCGATAGTCGGCGGTCATGCGGTGAAAGGTGGCGATCGTGCGGTAGTTGGCAATGGTAAGCTGCCAGCAAACGGTGGCGGTTGTCGGCTGGTGGGCTACAGGCGGCAGCAACCGTCACCGGTGATTGATTGTCGACGGCGGCCGCGGGCGTAGGAGGAGGTGGCGACGGTTGGCAAGTAGCCGACGGTGGCCACAACAAGGAAGAAGAACAAAAGAAAAATAGAAAAAGAAAAAAAAAACTTATTTTTAGAAATTATTCTTGGGAACGAGAAGCTACTCTTTTTTTTTTTGTTTCTAATTTCTATTCCAAATTTATTTCAGTCACTTTTCTATTCCGGGGAATAGAAAAATAAGTTGGCGTTACCAAATAGATTTTTGTTCTTTTTTTGTTTCGGAGAACAAAAGAACATAAATCAAGAGAAATAGAAATGTTACCATGCAGAGACTAAGATGGTGAAGACAATGACAAGGCCCAATAGACAACAACTAGATCCGCAGTTGAAGCTCTGGAGATTCATTTGGAATGGAAGGAGGCAGAGCAGGATAGAAGACAAATCAAATGGAGTTAGTTTGAATTGGTCCTAGCTTCGATAACTGTCGTGTGCTAGTTCATCGACTTCGAAGCAAATGCCAAGCGAGGCAGAAATTGGTCCCATGCATCCATTATTCAAGCACCCAATGTAAATGCATCGTTGTCCTACACGAAAGATCTGCACTAGAAAGTCTTGAGGAATCGACCATGATACTTCCTAGTTGAAGGGACCTCTCAATAACAATTACATTGGAGGGCCCGCCTACGTGTTGAAGTGTTGAAATTGATGATGATTTATGAAATCGTTAGGAACAAACCTTGAACCATCTGGGCCAAAGGGAACTCTAAATTACACTTGGGAACAAAGTTCCCGTTACAAAAATCTTAAGAAAAAAGTATCAATTCAGTTTTATATCTATTATATGAGTGTCAATTCAGTCATAAATTTCTCAAATTTATTAATATAATTATAAGTTTGATGAGATATTCCAATGTAGTTTTTTCTACCAATTGCTATCGGAAATCGTTGATGTGATGATCCTCATATACTACGATTGGCGATGATTGGACACCATACTAACAATTTCCAACGTCAGTTTTTCAGAAGAACTACTTTGAAATTTCGAGTAAATGTTTAGAACTACATTGATAAAATTGATAAATGTATGACTGAATTAGCATTTAGACAATAAATTTGGGATTTACTAGGTAATTATCCCACAATTCTTACTAAGCAACGCAAAAAATTGTTCATTTTTCATCATTTCATCTATTATACAAATTTTAGTGCTAGCAAAAAAAAAAATTAAATAATTTATGTTGCATATTTCCTTGGGATTTTTGTCCCACATCGGAGTTGCAACTCCCTTTAATGTAGCTTATGACCCAATGCTATTATGGTGTTAGTAAACACCTACGTTTAAGTGTCTTAAATATCAGTTATTATTAGTAAGTTTTGTGGTAGCGAAATTTTCATGATTAAATTTTACAGAATACAGTGTCTACGGAAAGTTGCAGGAGTTGGCATTTTTTATGTTCTCTTTTACACTTTAGTAACCAGTAAGCTAATAACTTGGTGGCTCATATTATATATTTCGCGACCTATCCCTCGAGGGGAGGGAATAGGTTTAAGGGGCATTGCCTAAATGATGGACCTAAGACCCATGATTAAACAAGAGCTCTCCCAAGCCCATACCCTGCACAATATTGGGGTGTTTTTAAGAATTTCGCAATTAGGAGTCACCACTAGCCTATTGGAGTCGGCTAGGAACCAAGTGAGGTATGGGAGTGTACCTCACTTCTTACGCAACTAAAGAAACTAGGGTCGAAGACTTCATTAGGGTCGAAGACTTTATTATACTAACTAACTAATTAGTGCTCTTTCGGTACCTAATCTTGTTCATTTCAACAATTAGATAGTTTGGATTCACTTTAAAATTTATCCACTAACATATAATATGACAATGCAGGTATGTAATCATTAAAATAATAATTAGTAACCAAGAAAGTATTAAATAAATTACAAGGAAAAGCAATAATCTAAAATTAAAAAATAAGAAAAATGACATTCCTAATTAGGTTAAATGGAAATCACAATCAATATATTGAAAGTGCGCCATCATTTGATACTTTGTCTCAAAAAGGGAGATATTATTAGGGGTGAGCACGGTTCCCGGGTAGAACCGCGAACCGGAGAACCGCACCTTTGGAGGGTCTGGTTCGGTTCCCGGTTCCCCTTTTCGGGAATCGGCGTTCTGGTTCCGGTTCCGGTCATAATTCAAAAAAAAAAAAAAAAAAAACCCTAGCTTCTTCCCCCCCACGCCCACATGATTTCCCCCCTCTGCGGATTCTTCCCCCTTCCCCTTTTCTTTTTCTCTCTCTTTCTTTTCTCCCCTTTTCCCTCTTCACGTCACTTCTTGCCCCCCCCAACTTTTTCTTTTCTTCTCTCTCCCTCTCTTCTCTTTCCGGTTCCGGTTCCGAATCGCCTAGGGTTTCTTGGATTGCTCTCTCTCTCTCTCTCTAGAATCCTCCGTTTCTTTCTCAGCGAGTGCCTCCTCCCGGCGCCGTCTCCGATCTCCTGCTTTCTGGGACTTGATTCGGAGCTTCGATCGAGCGCTCGTCGCCGTCGATCAGTTCCCGCTCTTCTTCTTCTTTTTTCTTCCGATCTCTTTCTTGTTTTTTGTGGCTTGAGAGAGCAAGACAGAGAGAGGGAGGGGGGAAATGGTGAGGGGGAAGACATAGATGAAGAGGATAGAGAACAACACGAGCAGGCAGGTGACGTTCTCGAAGCGCAGGAACGGGCTGCTGAAGAAGGCCTTCGAGCTCTCCGTCCTCTGCGACGCTGAGGTTGCACTCATCATCGTTTCCCCGAGGGGCAAGCTCTATGAGTTCTCGAGCTCGACGAGACGGTAGGCTTTCCTCCGCATTTTTGCTCAAGTGACAGATTGCTATGAGCAACACTGATAGTTGCTCAACCTTCATTTCAAAATTTGGAAAAAATGAAGATTGTAGAAAGATGCACTGTTACTCGATTCTGTTGGGGTTTATTGGTTCCATTGGTGTTGACACCTAAATTTTGGCGACCCGTTTAGTCATTTATCGCATAAAAATCAGGGATTAATTTTAACCCCTAAAAAAAAATATAATTGCATAACATATGGTCATTAGGAGCATATTTCATTTAATTGCATATTTGTTGGGCCGGCGGTGAATGGATGGCTTTAAACTTTGGATAAGTGAATAATTCCTCCGTGGTGATTGATATTATATTTACATGGGTGTCCTAAATTGTTAAAGTTGATTAAGAAATTTCCAGCATATTGGCACCGACATAGTGGAGCATTTAAGGGAACGAATGCAAAGGAAGGACAGCGTGTAAGCGGCCACCGATTCTCACATGGAGAAGCCCATCCACGTGAAGGAAAATCATGCGCTTAGCCATAATTCGGTCAACGTGGGGAGCAAGAAATTGACCAGCATTATCTGGTCCGATTCGTGCAATATGCACAAAGGAAATTCGAAAGATCAGCATGAGAAGGGAATGTTGGGCACGTTCTACACTGCGGGCACACGGATTTGCAAAAAAGATATATCCCTGCAGAGAAGGCATTCGGTCAATGAGGAAAAGAAAAGGAAATAGAATATATTTCAAAGCATGCACAGAAGGAAACAAAATATGCTTTCTTTCCATGATAGTTCAAACCCTCTGCCTATAAAGGACCTTCGCAGACGAAGAATAGAAAAGGCCACACATTGAATATACGGTCACAATATAGAGAGAAAACCCACGTGAGAGAGAGGAATGTCCGGCCAAGCATCACGTGGCTGCAACCTTGCTAACCCCACGGCTGAGCTTCATATCGCGTGCACCATGAGACGGTGACCATTGCCGCGCCTCCTCGTCAACAACGAAGCCGTGAAGCCCTGCTTGAGCTGCTGTCTCGACGTGCCCCGAGCTCTACCCTCATCGTTGAGTTCCAGCAGTTCCAGGAGAGGTTCTTTTGCTGAAAGTATTCAAGTTGAATATTATCCAGTCAAAGAAAACAATTCCGCTTGCTGCATGAAGAAGATCCACTCTCTGACTTGCAAAAGATGTCAGAGCCAACGTGGTGAAGTCCGAACTCCAAATTCAGTCGTGTGGGCAAAAAGGATCAATCCACAATTGGACGCGTTCACTCACCATCAAAGGCCACCTGTTCTGCCTCGCCTACAAGTCACCCCATACAACGTTCCTGATTCAAGCGGCCGCGATCCTGTCGTTGCCAATTGCTCACAATCGCCGATCCACGAAGTTCCTATTTTTGCAGTGATCCTCCTCGATGATAGAGCAACGGCGTTCACGTCCCGCCTGGTCGTGATCAACTACACGAAGTTTTCGGCCACATTGAGGGGGGGGGGCTTCCGAATTATACAGGGAACACACGAGAGGGGAAGAGAGAGTTCCCTTGCTTTTCCATTGCAGGCCAACACTGAGCAGCCGTGCCCCACGTTCTTCTTGCAATTATCAATGCCCGACCATCGTCGGCAATTTTAGGGAGAACACATTGAAAGAAACGCCCCTGCTGCACCGCAAGTCCATGTTTTGCAGGTTTGTTGAAGATCTCTCTCACGGCCAGCAAGCTCACTGTCTTCTCTGGTGGACATCAAAGCATCCATCCCACACAGTGGCACCATCAATTGTCGAGATTTGGTAGAAGAGAAGAAGACAAAAGCTGAGTGGTGGATTGAAGATTAAAATAAAGAAGTCCAAGAACATTCCACCGCCTGTAGATAAGCTGAAGTTCTCGGATAGAATTCCAAAGTACTCAGACTTGTGGAACACGTCCAGCGATTACCGTGCACCCTTGCATGCTATGGACCGTCAGTCTTCCTCACCGTGATTCCCGTGACTCATCATCCATCCGAATTTGGAGACGTCACCCGTGTGACATCGTGATTAGGTAAGACTCTCGATCAATTTGATTTTCATATATCCCGCTGCCTAATTCGTAATATCGCAATATTTCTTTGAATGTTTGATCGATATTGCCATATCCAAAAGATCTCTTGATCCCTCATGAATTAGGAAATTTTCATAATTTCGCAATGTGCGTATAATTGACAGTCCGATTTCATGCTCGAAATATGACTCGCAATCGCACGGAAAAATTGCCAATCCGATCTCATGCTCGAGATTCGATTCGCGATTTATTTAAAAATTGACCAACCCGATCTCATGCTCGAGATATGGTTCGTCGATTTGGGTATCAATATGGCTTGATTTGCTGTGGTGTTACTTATATTAGCTTTCTTTTTAAAAAAATCAAAAAATGTAGTTTTAGGGTTTGCATGCTCATAATAGGTATTTTATTTCGAATTTTCAAAAAATAAAAAAATCAAATCAATTAATTTAGGTTGAGTTTTTTTATTAACTTGGATTGCATGTTTAATTATTTGGCGATTATAAATTTCGAAATTAAAAAAAAGGAGAAAAGGAAAAACACAAAAAAAGTCATTATGCATATGTCATGTAAGATTAATGCATCTTTTGCACGTCATTGCATATTAGAATAAATTGCATACTTATTTAGAATAAAAACCATGTGCACGTCATATAGAATTAGGTTCATACAATGCACGTCATTTAGTGATTTTTATTAGGTCCATTTAATTAGAAATTGTCAGTCATTAGATTAATTTAGATTGCATATTTAAATGTTGCATTTCCTTAATTTCGAATCTCATAGAAAATACAAAGAATTATTTAGAATAAATCATCTCATGCTTAGGATAGACTACATGCTTAGTTATGTCATATTACTTAGGTCATATAGCTAAGTCATGGTGCCATGTCATATCATTTCATCTTAGATTAGTAGCATTGCATTGCATGATTATCGTTAAATAAGTGAAAACAAAAAGAGAAATTGCGTGTTAATTAGAAATCATACTTAGGATTGTTGATGTGAATTCTAAACTAACAACGCAGATGCTTTCGTTGCTACGAGGTAAGTCCCGCAATTTATTCATTGCTTTCTTGGATGTTAAATTGGTGGTTTGCGCACCCGCATGATCGCCTCACATGTTAGGAAATAATTTTAAAATCAATTCAAGCTGCCTGCCAAACATTTTTCGAAATAAAAAGAAAGGTACCGAAAGGGCGTTAGAGAAATCTAGCGTAACCAAGTCCCCGAACTCATAAATCTCTGGTTCGTAGGAGTAAAGTAAATCTCCCGTTACTTTACTTGGGTTTCTAATCGACCTACCAAAAATAGATTAGTGGCGACTCCTAATTGAAAATCAATTGCATGTTAAAACTCGAACCTAAGTCGCGAATTGGTATGGGCTTGGGAGAGCTCGAGTTAAGTCTAGGCTTAACAATCCATTAGCCAAACCCTAGGTGGTTTAAACCCCGAAAAAAATTTGGTCGCGACAATTGGGTTGAATAGTTGATTGGCACATTGTTTCTTTTGCAAGGCCTCCTGAAGGTAGCGTGAGAATCTTATGCTTCGCGCGCACGAACTGCAGGTACTTGGCCTTGGCGAATCTGGCCAACGGCGAGCCCGGGTTCCGCGCGATGAAGCTCGGGGGCTGACAGACTTGAGCTTCTTGAACTGGTCGAAGAAGGCTTGGGGAGTGCGCTTCTCGATGGACGACGACTCGTTCGCGAGTGTGAAGTTGGGGAAGTTGAAGCCCTCGAAGATCGATCTGGCCACGAACGATTCGATGGCAAAGTGCCAATGGTCGGGCTTCGTGAACCTCGCTTGCGGCTCGATGAATCGGATGGCCTCATCGAGGTTCCAGTTTGCCGCCTCTATCTCGCAAGCCATGGCTTTTGCGAAGTGCCTCACGGATCGTAAGGCGTAGTGGAGGACTTGGGCGAAGTGGGTCGGGCTCAACGATGCGAGCTTGAAGCCGTCGAATAGGGGCAAGACGTCGCTCGAAGACGAACTGGAACTAAAAATTATGAATTTAGTTGTCTATTTGGATGTAAAAGATTCACATTGCTGTGTCTTGGCAGGAACTGAAAATGGAGGACCAACTATTGAATTATTTTGGCTTCTGAATATTCGCGACAATTACGAAAATGAAACCAAAAAAAAAAAAACATGTTGGAATCTGGAACCGACCCCGGAACCTATGACAGGGTAGGTTCCAGGTTCCCGATTTTGACGGGTAGGTTCCAGATTCCAAAAATTGAGGAACCTGTACCCGAGGGTAGGTTTCAGGTTCCGGATGGAACCGAACCGGAACCGGGAACCGCTCACCCCTAAATATTATAACCCTATTGCAAGGCCCTAAGATTTTGTTCAATTTTGAGCCCCATTTTTGTTGATGATTTTCCCACATTTTAAGAGAAAACTATTCAAAAACTAATTTTTTAATTTTTTTATAGATTTTATAAAAATATAAAAAATTAGAAAATTTTTTTAAAAATATATTTCTTTTTGCAATTTTTTATCCCAAAAGTAGTAACTCGGGCCGGGCCCTCGGCCCGATTCAAATGTGGGTCGGGTAAGGACTCATGGGTTTGGGTCATGAACACTAAAAGCCTAATTGAAGAAGTGGGCTCAATGACTTAAACCCATTCGGAAAAGGGCCAAGATCAAAGGAAAGCACTTAAGCCCACTTACACTACGATCACATTAAAACAACTTCCAGCACGTCCGAAATAAGCCTGGCTCCGAAATTAGCCCACTTACTTGACCTATCCACAATCTCCTTCTTAGACATGAAAATAACCTTAAACCCAATAAACTAACCTAAGCCCAACAACAAAATTCAGCCCGAACCAAACACAAGGTCCCCCACGTCTTGAGTCCAAGTTGGACTCATCCCATCCCCTGAACAGCAGCTTCTCTCCCATTCCCACACCCACGCCCACGCCCGAGACTCCGCCAAGTCTCACCGACGTCCGCCCATCATCAGACGAGATCACGCAAATGCGTATATTCCCAGATCCCCAACACAAGATACCACCAGTTATCGGACCGCTGCCCTTCAACAACAATCCCCATCATCATTCGTTAAAAACTCACCCTCATGGCCACGCCACCACTGCAAAGAGCCTTCATAGAACATACCAAAACACAAAACAAAAGGCAACCAAGAACTTGGGGAGAATCAAACTCGGTAGAAATGAAACTTGACTTGAAATATATCCCACGGACTTTAGAAGCCTTATACCGCCCAAAAAAGAAGAAGAAAAAGACATCTTTGAATCATCAGCATAAGTAGGAATCCAAGACTAAAACGGAAGGTTTTAGTTCGGGCATTGCTTCGAGCACGTGGGGTGGACACAGATGGATAAGAAAACTTAGACCTATCTTCAGAACTCGAACTCACATTCGCACTCGAGAATATCGATAGACAAAGCTCAAAAACAACAGATACAGGCTGTTTGAAGACAAATCCATGAATACTAGATATAGCAAGCCTCAATTTCATGGTCTAGCCAAAATTTGTTTAGGCAATCTCACATTCTCACTCTCAGTCGTTCTCTCAGCTCCTTTCCCTCGGACTCTCTTTCCCTCTCTCGAATCTCCTCTCTCTCTATCCCGGTCTCCTATCCCCCTCTCTGTCTCCCCCGCTCCCATCTCCGTTCTAACCTACCCGGCTGGTGCGCATGGCTTCCTACGACGCCAGCCGTCTCTGCTGGCCTGATCCCCGACCACCAACTCCAGTCGAACGCTCCCCCTGCCTCCTCTGCCTCTGTCGTCTCCTTTGCTCGTACCCAGCGTCATTCCTCTTCACCGTAGCAGAATGCGTAAGGAAAAGAGGGAAAGAGGAGGAGAGGGCCGGGCTTACGCGTGGAGGGAAAGGCTGGGCCGGGCTTGGAAGAGAAGAAGGAAAAGAAGGGTCCGAGGCCCAGGCCCACGCGGGGAAACGAAGGAAAGGCAGGGTTTTTTTTTTAAGTATCTATTTGAGAAAAAATTAATGATCTCAAATCATTGTGAGCAAAATTTAATACGTAATCAAGAGCTATAAGGTTGTAGTATTTTCATTTTCTAAAATTTTCGATTATAATACTTTACGAAACAATAATCCTGGGAAACTGCTAGAAAAAAAAAGGTCTAAACATCACACCAAATGCATTGAATTTCGAAATTTGGACTGCTGGCACCATGCATTGATGTAATAAATTATGTCTCCAATTTAAGTCATGTATGGAATCTAATCCATTTGGAGGATTTATTGATTTTTTTTCAAAATCTAAATGCAAGTTTTTTTAATCCGAATCAAATCTAGTTCTTGGGTTGGTGGATGTTGATTTTCTTTTCTGTTGGAGAAGGACATCTTTGACCGGTTTGACGATGAGAAGGCGCTTCTTTTGAATATATGCAAAAGGAAGGGCTCAAATATATTCTTTAAAAGAAGTCGTGGACATCTCTGCTAAAAGGCACTTGAGGTATATGCGGATCCAGGTTAGAAGCAGTAGATATGTTGAGCCCTGTAAATACTCTATTACAAACTATGTTAGTATGATGTAATTGATATTGAATTGTCCCAAGTCGAGTCATTTCTCTCTGGTATAGACGAACTTTCACATGGACAAGCCTTGGGTGATCTTGAGAGTGATGACAAGGATGGTTTGGGAGGAATTTGTAAGGTCTCAACACTACCTTTTAGCATCTCCACAACTCCGATCATCAATGGTCAAGCTCTCAAATTGATCTGAATAAGCCATAAGCCTATTACGGAATAGTGTTACGAGAGATTTTCATTATCTCCGTTTATGAACATTTAGGTTCATTTATAATGATATGCCGTTTATCTCAAAAAAATGTATATGATATGATGTGAACATATCCGACTTTAATACTGCAATTCACCAAACAATGGATAGGATATAAAAAAACTCATAAGATTTCATATCCTATCCTATCTAGTCCCTATCCCGATTAGAAATCTAGACGACCAAACGTAGCCCAAGAGGTTAACAACATTGATATGAGAAGTCCTACTTATGCTCGCAACTTCATTGAAAAATTCTTCGGCGTTGCCTTTCGGCTTCTTTAGAAGCTTTACTTCCACAAATTAATCATCTCGAAGCTTGCATTTATACACGCAACCATAGCCTCCCTCACCTAACTTTTCTTGGAAAGAGTTGGTCATCCTCTTGATGTCTTTGTAGGTGTACCTTCTCGAAGAGACAAGTCCCTCAATTCGCCATCGAAATGTTGCCATAATAATTCCGATCACTGGTTTCTTCCTAAAGGGAAGCATTAAAATAAGGGTGATCCCAATTCCGACTCCCGATGCAGCCATCCCTGAAAAAATGGAGAATATTTTTGAACAGCAATCTCACTTCTTCAAGGCTTCTAGGATATTTTGGAAATATTGATTCCATAGAGCAACGATGCAAGATTACTGCCAAAAAGTCGCAACAAATTGCAGAGGAGAATGTAGAGAAGCGGAAGATAAAGTCTTGAAATAATTACCTATTCCAATTTTCAGTCCAACCCTTTGTTTTCCTGAGACAATAGTCATCAAGAGTGAAAAATGTGTCACCGAATTGCAAACTGATAACTTCAAAGTGTCTAAGAGATATAAAGATCAGGCACAATAGATTATTCTGTTTCAAGGAAGAAACACCACCCACACCCCCCCCAATCGAGTGAAAATATTACAGATTCACCAGTTTGGATTGATTAGTAACATTTTTACCAGAGTAATTGGAAACAAATGCAAATGGATCTGTGCCTGATTGACTAACAAGTATATACATTAGCTAAAATCCTTAATTCTAGAGCTATCAGGGGATGAACAGGAAGACAGCAAAAAATATTAGCTGGTCTAGAAGTAGCAAACACGCTGCAATATGATCGACAATGTGGTGTCAGAGGCGGAGACAGAAAACTTTCTGTGTATTGAACGGGCGGTATATTATGGACATGTCTCAACTCTTTTAGCCTCTAAGCGGACCTATAGGATTGATTAGAAGTCGTCCCACGAATAAAACAAGTGGGCAGCTCATGTTCAGGCAAGAATTTTGAAGCTTCTTGAATCGTGAACACCCAATTGATAACTATTGCAGAAAGATACAAACATAGAAAGATGGAAACATCAAAATATGAGGTTCCCATAAGATGTCTTGGAACCCAACAGATCGGAGAGTTCTGTTTGCAGCGGTAAGCGAGTCCACAGTCTAAGCTAGGGCGAAGAAATTGGAAAAGCTTGAGGACATTATCCACGGCACGTATAAAGAGTAATTAAATAACAGTGAAAACATTTTCAGTATTTATTTCTCCACTATCATCATGAACAAAATTTTCATTGATTGTGCAAAGATATAATTAAGTGCGCAGTTCACCTCTATTAATAATATATTTCAACTATCCAAGTGATCAGATTTTAGCACCATTTGTGGAGACGTAGTTTTCCTTTTCATTTGGTTGTGTTCATAATAAAAGCCCAAGAAGAAACCAGTAGTTTTAGCCCAACCTTTGCAAATTTTTGCAGTGAAGTTGGAGCATCTTCACTCAATTTATTTATACCTTTTGATGTTATGGGTAGCAAATACCGACCTAAAGATCTAACTATTAATTGCAGTCCAGTTCAATAGGAACCCCTTCTTCAGGCTAGTGATTCAAGCTAGTGAAATCGACATTAACAGAAACAGGAGTGCTAACTGCGGAATAGCAGGAGCTGACGACAGAATTGTAATCCATTTCCTGCAATGCTTCCTCGGGAAAAAAAGGCAAAAGAATGGTGCATGGGGTTGTCAGCTTAGTTCACTGGACATGTAAAAACTTGTTGGCTGCGAGGTGCAACTACAGTAGAAGAACAGATCATCATTAGTGAAACTGAGATCGAAAGGTGTCCTCTCGATGTTGATATTATGGGGCGGAGCATCACAGGATTCCTGCTACACAAGGGCATTAGCCAGGAGGAGCCAATTGTTCGCATAAAGATATCCTTGATAGTGAATTCCCCCTCCAAGGAAGTCAGGACAGGGTATGCCGCTTTGCAGGCAATTTTGAAATTCAGATAGCCCCAATAAGACTCTTGTTCACCATAAATCCTAAAAGGGTAGCTGATGTTCAGCCCATATCTGCAATTCTCAGGCATGCAGGCCTCGTATTGTGCATCATCTGATAGAGCCAGATAAATTAAGTTGGTATAGATGATAATTATGACCAATTGGTGACAATTAGCTACTCACATGAAGTTTTGGTGATTTATTTGGACTGGAAGGAGGCAGAGGATAGGAGAAAGAGGTAGGAGAGAGCGTGGAAAGCATTCGCAAAAGTATCAAATGGAGTTGGTCTAAATTGGTCCTAACTCCTATCACTGTTGTGTGTTAGTTCTTCAACTTCAAAGCCAATACCAGGTGCGGCAGAAAGTGGTTTGAAGCGTGCATATGTATTGAATTGAAGAATGTATGGCCCATGCTTAGATCCACATTCATTATAGTGCTTATGCTAATAATAAATAAGGTCATGTTGCGATGAAAACCTATAGCATGATGGAGTTGATTATATTTACAGTTCAAATCTATGAATGTTACATATTTCAACTGAACACTTCATCAGATTTTAGCACCACATAGGGTATGTATCTTTGCAGGTAATTTGGAAATTCGGATAGCCACAATAGGACTCTTGCTCGCTGAAAATCCAAAAAGGGTAGCTGATGTTTGGGCCATATCCGCAGTTCAAAGGCACGCGGGCCTCGTAGTGCGCATCCTCTGCTACAGCCTGATAGACTAATGTGGCGAAGACGGCAATGAGGACTAAGCAGCGACAACTAACACCGTAGATGAAGCTTTGGAGATTCATTTGGGACTGGAAGGAGGAGGCAGAGCAGGATGGGTGAGAAATCAAATGGAGTTGGTTTGAATTGGCCCTACCTCAAATGGCAAGTGAGGCAGAAAGTGGTCTTATGCGTGCATTATTCAAGCACCCAATGTAAATGCATCATTGTTTGCAACGGAAAATCTGCCCTAGAAAATCTTGAGGAACAAACCATGAAACTTCAGTCAAAAGGACCTCTTAATTACAATTAGGTTGGAGGGCCCGCCGAGGTGTTAAAATGTTGACATTGATGATGATCTGCCTAACCATTAGGAACAAACCATGAAACTTCTTAACAAAATCTCACGTTTAACAAATCCTAAGAAAATTACCAATCCAGTCTTAAATTTTTTAAATTCGTTAATATACTCTTTAATCTTTGCTAGAAATTCCAATATGCTTTTTTTGACCGATTGCTGTTGAAATTGCTGATATGGCGATCCGTAAGTTGTCAATGTCAGCTTGCCACTTAAGATGATCGGCGATGATTGTACGTCATGTCAACAATTTGCTTGGAAGGATTATATTGAAATTCTGTGTAAGTATTTATGATTATATTAGCAAAATTGAAAAACTTATGACTAAATTCATATTCGTATAATAAGTTTATGACCGATTGGATAATTATCTTTTTATGTAGCATATTTCTTGGGGATTTTTTCTAATGATATATTCTGCTAAGAATAATATTCATACATATATAATGGGGGAGATTTCGTCCAAAATTAATTCATAAAAGATCGAGTATTTGAGTTATCAAATGCTGTTCGTCTTGTAAATAGAATCGAGCCCCTGATAATTTTGTCTATCATGGATGGAATTAATCACCGATCTGATGAGAACGAGTCATACTGTGGTGTCGATCCCCAGTGACGTCAAGCGCGAAGAATTCATATTTATCTGCAAGAGGTGGGAACTCTCGTCCACTTTCGACTTCATTCATATGACTTACTGCGCTACACGGGAAACATGTTTGCCTGGGAAGGAATATCTCAGTCTTGTACATAATTATTTAATAAAACAACAGCGTTTCCCTTTCTGGCGCAAAGATTATATGAAGGTAGTTGAAAGTGGAGAAAGGCAGGGTATAGTCACCCAAAAAAGGAAAAAAAAAAAAGGCCTAGGAAGCATCGACACTTTAAAAGTTTTCGTGTCGTGTCGGACACCCGACATGTATCCAACACTCTTGGACGCTCTTTGACACTCGGTCAACATTTCTCGAAAAAAATTGACATCCGATTAATTTTCCCAATACTCTCCAATATTCGAGTTGGAATTTTGATATGCGAGTTTGTAACATGTGATGTCGATATGCGGGTCAATTTTAAAATTTTATAATAAATGAGAGGTGAAAATGTATATATATGAAAAAATAAAAAAAATAATAAAAATAATAAATGAAAAAAAAGAAAAATCTAGTCTTCTCCTCTTTTGACTCTTACTTCGTGTGATGCATAATTCATCCCCAAGTTTTTGTTTCTCCTCTTCTGACATGCCTACTCCTCTTTCGACATGTTTGACACACGATTCTAGAATGTGCATTGCTTGCTTTTTTTTTTTCCCAAATTTTATGGATTATTGAAATGGAATTGAATTTGTCAAATTAAAACAATTAATGATATTAATAAATTAAGGATTAATGTTTTTATTGTAAATTCATTCTAGGCTTTTATTTATTTGTTTGTTTATGAATTTGAATCAAATTAATTTGATTAGAATAATCATAAAAATAAAAATATATATTAAATATATAACGTGTCTCATCATATCAAAATTTTCTATTTTTTTTTTAAGAAATAACATGTTGATATATCATGATATGTCGTATCGCGCATCACCCGTCAATGTCGGTACTATTTAGAGTGATCCATGTGAAAGGAAGAATGTCAAGCACAACGCAATCATTATCCCTATGGAAGGGCCATATCCCATTGCGACAAATCGGAAGTTGAGGAGAAGAGGAGCGGTGGGGTACAATAACTGGATTTGGGAAAAAGTTCCCGCTCAAAACGGGACATCTCTATAATGTTTCAGCTTGTTAAACGGAAACGCTCGAGTATATGACAATTGAAATCTTGATGCACATCCATCAAAAAGTTGTATCTTGTGGTGTTTTCTAGGTAAACTAAATTGCACTCTTAGACCATAGATAAGGCCTACCTCATAGGTGACAAAAACATACATAAATGCACGCCCGGTGTTTGGGCAGCATTATATGGCAATCGAAATCTTGAAGCATATACACAAACAGTTGTGTCTCGGAAGAAGAGGGCAGGCTTTAGAGTCTTTGATTTCCAAGGGAAGCTTTGAATGGGATTAACCTGGACTCTTAATTTGTTGAAAAATCTTGTGAAGGTGTGTAATTGAGTTTTGAGCTAGAACAAGATTATGATCCCGTTTAGAAAGCCCTATAGGAATTAAGATGCGTTTGAAATGTACCCTTTTCTCTCAAATTGTTGAGGATGCAATCGACATGTACCTTCTTGATCTCGACTAGCTTATTTCCACAAAAAAAAAAAAAAATTATTCTTCTAAAATACACACTATGTTATTATAACTTCTATCATATTTATTTACAAAAAAAAAAAAAAAAAAAAGAGAAAGAATTAGATAATTTGGTTTCAGATTGTCGGTTATTTTCTTGAGACAAGTTTGGAACCCAATTTAAAAGAATGTCTTGGGTTAAGGACGGGCACGAGGTACACTAGGGAACAATCGAGTACCGGCAGTGATCAGCACGAAACTCCCCGAAGATGGACAGCAAGCATTAAGGTTTGCTTGGAGTCCGAAAATTACACGAAAGGGACTAGCGATTAACCCGACACGACCCCGGACCATGGAGACTTGCGAGGGTTGGCTTTGGAGCTTGCCTTATGGACCAAACAAGACCTCATGGACAGCAACATGTGACCATGTAACCCCTCATAAACGAGCGAAAAATCACCCCCGAACGTCTACAAATCGAAGTAAACTAGCTACTGTGCATGCATACACCAACATACGGGCAAATGTGATGAAAATGCTATCAAAATGAGATCCAAAACCATAAAAGGCAAGAACAAAATGACGCTTGACAGAATTTATATACGAGCAAATGAGATGGATTTAAACACAAAATTGGACATAAATAGCACGAAATACAAAATGGAGCTTTCGTATGATATCCTTAAAGACAAATAATCGCTGAATGAGCTGAAATGACACAAGGGAACATAAAGATTCAACAAAGATGATGAGGAACTCATGGCTTTGCAATGGGATATATTAGGATTTAAAATACCGACAGGCAATAACCTTGAGACAAGCCGAAATGTAGTTTTTTTTATTTTAACCAACATAAAATGAAAAAAGACTGATTCTACCTAAGATAATATTGCTCCTTGACGTTAAAACACATACATCTTATCAAAAAGGAGCTTATTACTTTGTAAGACCATGACATTTTGCTCATATTTGAATTTGAACTCCGAAGGTTAACCTCTAATGAGGATGAATTGAGGAAATAAAGATCGATACAAAATAAGTACATCGATCTTATCATTAATACTTCCGCCAAGACGAGCTCCTTCCAATCACAATAGCAGATTAGAAATATGCAGAGTAGAAAATTGTGGAATTTCTATTATTGGATGTATCATAATGAAGTATTTAGCCTGTTTATAAGTTTTATGAAATAATTATCTAAGATAATATATCATATTTGCATAATCAAATAAAGATATGGAGAAGCTCTTAGATATATGTATCATTATAAGAGATGGAAAATCAACGAAAAAGTATCGTCTAACCTACACAGATGTGGCTGGAGAGAGAGAGAGGAAGAAGGGGGGGGGGGGAATGTGCATACTAAATAATACGGGATCGATTTTTGGGTTAGGGGGCCAATTTATGTCATAAATTAGATCCCTAATATTGATAAAAATGCAATAGAGAACTATATATGAAAATTTAGGTGTCAACAATACACTTTTCACTTATTTTTGAGTCATACTTGTAGAAATTCAACCGACATCTAATCACAAATTTATGAAAAGCTCAATAATCATTAATTTTGTAGTTGCTTAGTTTGTTACAAACTGTGTTGGTCTTGTATAATTGATAATGAACAATTCCAACTTGAGTCATTACTCTCTTGTAGATACGAACTTTCACATGGACAAGCCACAAGTGATCTTGAGGGTGATGAAAAAATGGGTTTGGGAGGAATT
Source organism: Eucalyptus brandiana (assembly GCA_014182725.1). Taxonomy (NCBI): domain Eukaryota; kingdom Viridiplantae; phylum Streptophyta; class Magnoliopsida; order Myrtales; family Myrtaceae; genus Eucalyptus; species Eucalyptus brandiana. Next base: position 5,821,963 of record CM024669.1, read on the forward strand.
TGCAAGGCCTCAACACTTCCTTTTAGCATCTCCACAACTTGGCTCATACATGGTCGAGCTCTTGGATCGATTTGAATGCACCATAGGCCTATTATAATCATCTTCTTAGTGATTGCTTCGTCCTCCTCATTTGTGATCCCAAGCAGTCCAAGCTCTTCCTGAAGCTCTAGGCATCGGTGGACCCAATGAGGGAAGTATGCTTCACTGGTTCGATCTATTGTGACTTCAATATTTTTTCTCTTACCGACCATCTCTAGAACCATCATACCGTAGCTATAGACATCTGATTTGTGAGAAACCCCTCCAATGTTCCTTATGATCAGCTCTGGAGCAATGTATCCAACAGTGCCCCTAGCACCAAGCAATGACACGATACTCTCTTCTCTTGGGCATATTTTGGCAAGACCAAAGTCAGAAATCTTGGGACAATAGTTTGTGTCAAGGAGAATGTTATGAGGCTTTATGTCGAAGTGCAAGATCCTCATTTTGCATCCTCTATGCAAGTACTCTAGCCCGTGAGCTATGCCGAGCGAAATCTGGTACAATGTGTCCCAAGTCAATTGTTGATCTAGCTCCAAAGTGTTACTCTTGTTGAATATGAACTTCTCGAGTGATCCATTGGGCATGAACTCATAAATCAAAGCTTTTTTGCTTCCTTCAAAACAGAACCCCAGGAGGGTGACAACATTGACATGAGAAGTCTTGCTTATGCTTGCAACTTCATTGAAAAATTCTTCCGCATCGCCTTTCAGCTTCTTTAGCAGCTTCACTGCCACGAGTTGACCGTCTTGAAACTTGCCTTTGTACACAGAGCCATAGCCTCCTTGGCCTAACTTTTCTTTAAAAGAGTTAGTCATCGTCTTGATGTCCTTATAGGTGTATCTTCTGGAAGAGATGAGTCCCTTAATTTTCATTTCGCCATCAAGATATTTGCTCCTCTGCTTCTTCAAAGCTTGCATTAAGATAAGGGTGACCACAATTCCAGCTCCTAATGCAGCCATTCCTAAGAAAACGAAGTATGTTTTTGAACAGCAGTCTCACTTGATCACTTTATCAAGGCTTCAAAGATTATATTGGAAACATTGGTCCCATTGAGCAATGAGGGAAGCATACCATAAAAAATCGAAACAAATTGCAGAGGATAGTGTAGAGAAATGGAAGAGAGAGTCTTGAATTAATTACCTATTCCAACTTTGAGACCAATCTTTATGTGTCCTGGGACTGTCGTCATCAAAGTGAAAAAATGTGTCAACAAATTGCAAACAGATGATTTCAAAGTGTCTAAGATATATACAGATCAGGGTACATCATGAGGTTATAGCACATTCCATTTCAAGAAAGAAAAGACACCACGGTAGAGTGAAAAGATTACAACCTCACCAGTTTGGCTCTATCCTCCTCTTGAACATTTTTCGTGGATCACTTAGTGACATCTTTCCAGAGAAATTGGAAACACATGCACATGGATCTGTGGCTGATTGACAAACGAAGATAGACACTAGCTAAAATCCTGAGTTCTACAGCTATCAGGGGATGCGCAGGAAGATAAAAAACAAAAATAATTTCTAGCTGCTATAGAAGTGGCAAATGCTCTGCAATATGATCATCAGAGGCGAAGACAGATATATACATTCTGTGGCACTAATTGAATAGGTGGTATGTTCTAGACTAAGTAACACCGATACTGACACACGATACGTAACACAACATGACATAATATACTGACACGTCATTTCTCAAAAAATAGAGAATTTCGATGCATTTGGACATATTTTATATTAAATGTATATTTTATATATCATTTTGATGATTATTTTAGTGAAATTAATTTGATTCAAATTCACAAATAAATAAATAATAAAAAGTCTAGAATGAATTTACATTAAAAATATTAATTCACAATTTGTTAATATAATCCCTTGTTTCAATATGAGAAATTCAACTATATTCCATTCCAATATTCCATAAAACTTGGAAAAAAAAATTCACATTCCACCATTAAATATAATATTTAACAGTAAGTCAAAAAATAATCCACGTTTCACTATCATAAGATTGGATTTCCTTTCTCCCTTATCTTTTATTTTATTTTATTTTATATTTTTATATATTTACATTTTGACCCCTAATTTATTGAAATTTTTAAAATTGACCCGTGCGTGTCGAACCGCGTGTCGAGATTCCAGACTCATGTTTCATTGGCTTGTTGGGAGAGTTAACCGTGTGTAGAATGTCCAACACCCGTTGACTGTGTGTCGGACACATGTCGAGGTGTCCGACACGAACACGGAAGATCCTGAAGAGTGTCCATGCTTCCTAGGTTCTAGACATGTCTCAACTCTTTTGGCTTCTAAGCGGACCTATACGCTTGATTAGAAGTCTTTCCACAGATAAAACAAGTGCGCAGCTCATGTTCAGGCGATGATTTTCAAGTGTCTTGAATCGTAAAGACTCAACTGATAACTCGCAAACTATTGCAGAAAGATAGAAACATTAAAATATATGAGGTTCCAATGAGATCTCTTTTTTTTTTCTTTTCCGGTCGGACCGATAAGATCTCTTGGGACTCAAGAGACCGGAGAGTTTTTGTTTGCTGTGGTGAGCGAGTCCATGGTCTAAGCTTAGGCGAAAAAATAGGAAAAGCATACGTACATTATTCACAGCAGGAAGAAATGATAGATCGATTGAAAATCAGGAAAAACAGTGTTAGTACTCAAATGATCAGATTTGTGTAAAGATTTAATTAAGTGCACGGTTCACCTCTATCAACAATGTATTTCAACTTCACAAATGATCAGATTTTATCACCTTCACTAAATATATTTAAACCATTTGATCAGAGACTGACCTATAGATCTAACAATTAATCACAGTAGTTGCAGTCAGTTCAATAGGAACTTTTTCTTCGAGCTAGTGAAATCGGCATCAACATGAAGAGGAATGCTAACAGCAAAATAGCAGGAGCTGACGATAGAATAGTAATCCATTTCCTGCAATTCTTCCTTGGGGAAAAAAAGCAAAAAAATGGTGGGTGGAGGAGCCAGCGCAGTCCTCTGGATATGTAAAAACCTGTCAGCTGCGAGGTGCAATTATAGTACAAGAACAGATCGGCATTATTGGAACTGAGATTGAAAGGTGTCCTTTTTGAGGCTGATATTCCACGGTGGAGCATCACAGGATTCATGGTACACGGGTATTAACAAGGAGGATCAAATTGTTCGCACATAAGATATCCTTGACAATGAACTGCCCGTCCGAGAAAGTCAGGATTCCGAGGCATGCAGGCCTCGTATTGTGCATCATCAGAGCGAGCCAGATAGACTAAGTTGGTGAAGATGATGATAAGGATGAATTGGTGACAATTAGCTACACACATGAAGTTTTGGTGTATCATTTGGACCGGAAGGAGGCAGAGGATTTCAGAGGACAGGAGAAAGAGGTAGCAGCGAGTGTGGAAAGCATTTACGGAAAAATCAAATGGCGTTCATTCGAATTGGTCCTAACTCCTATCACGGTCATGTGCTACTTCTTCAACTTCGAAGCAAATACCAAGCGAGGCAGCGAAAACGAGTCAAAGGGACCTCTAAGTTACAATTAGGAACAAACCTCCCGTTATACAAACTTTCCCGACTAGTCAGCGAAAACAAGTCTCTCTCATGAAGACTTGATAGCCAAGCAGTTGCTAAGTTGACATTTTTTCTTGCTTGGCGCCCCAAAAAGAAAAGTCATAGAAAGGTCATTCTTCTCGCGTGATATTCTTAGATGGAGGAAGACAAAACAAGTATGGCACCATCGAATTTCCAACAAAAGAATTTCCAACAAAAGAAACAAGTGGATCACATTCGTGCGAATCGAGTTTTCTCTCAACAAATTCTCAGGGTCCATTAGCTATATGATCTTAGAGGTACTCGTGGAACGGCTTGAAGTAGCCGGAAGCTGGTACAGGGAAGTGAATATGGAGGGAGATGATGAAGAAGAGCAAGGAGAGAGAGGAACACAACATGATAAGATCCACCTGGAGGGAGATGGTGTTGGAGCATAAAAAGGAGGGTACATATAAAGGAAGAGGATCCAGAGGATAAAGAATAATGCTGCTTTTGGGAACGGCTTGACCCCAGTGCACTAACGAGAATCACTTGATTTGGCCTCCCGAAGACCAAGACTTTGGCGCGGGGAGACAAAAGCTGAGAAGGAAAGGAGAACAAGGTACATGGAAACAAAGCCAAGTAGCTTGAGCCGCTGGCTAATTGCGAACTTGACTTGAGGAGGACTTGGAATAGTTTTCCCCATTTCCTAATTCCTACAGGCAGGCGCAGCCCCAGCTAATCAACGAGCTTTGCCGATCTCGTAGACAATTCAATCGAGGACAATTCAATAAGGACCTCAAGAACATAGTTAGCAGCGTTCTAGACAGACGCAGGGCCATCGCCTAGACTAGAAAACAGAAGGGGATTAGACCCTCAAAACTGAGGCGGCTAAGCTGTTATGTGGATGATTTTCTCTTAAGCTTTGCGTAGTCATCTTTTTTGAACTGATTTGATCGATGATATCGATGCATCATCAGCCCAAAGAAGCGACCTGGTTAACATCAGTGGATCCCAAAGGCCCATGATTCTTCAGCCAAGCTGAATTCGGCCTATCTCTCGTGATTTATTATGCTAATGACTCACATTGGATCTTTAGCTAGGAAGCAATAAGCTTGCCATCTTTTTCACGACAGAAATTGCTCAGGTTCATAAATCGCTTAGGCCTCAAGTATTGAAAATAAGACTCCTGCTCTTGGTACTCAAAGATGAGGAATTCGTCCTCATAGCACTCAATCTTGCACAGAATTGGGTTCGGCAGCCTCCCTAGAAAGGATAAGTTAAATTAGCGACGATTCCACAAATCAAAGAGTGGTGGCAGTCAGTATAGTGGACATTATCATCTCCCTCGCATAAAAGACTTGTGGAACGTTGAGGCCGACGAGGACGATGACTAGGATGGAGTGTGAATTGGAGAATAGAAGGAGAGTGGCTGCGTCACTCATTTGAGCAAGTTCATGCTCTCATGGGTGGAGAATATCATGTGGAACGAGGGTTTAGAGTTCAGAGGGGCAAGCTGAGGATGGAGAAATTCTTATTTTATTCAATTGCTTCGGATTAAAGAGTGAAAGAAATGGATGTGGTTAATTCCTCTTCAGAATAATAGAGGAAGCTATTCTGACCTAGACTTTGACCGATATCAGTTTCAGTCTTCTGATACATGCAAAAAAGATGGCTATCGAACATTGAAACTGGAAAGTAAAGAGGAAGATGTGGCTCGGAAACATGCAAAGCAATTTCCTCCGGATTTCTTCCCATGTTGTTGAAATCGAAAAGAGATTTTTTTTTTTCTTCACGTTTTCAATGTGAAAAGGTCTAGCCCATTTGAGGGGTCAAGAGTTCATGTATGTGAGAAGTAAAGGACAAGTAAAACCTATTTTAGGTTAATTGACTTATCGGCCAACGCATTCCGATTTAAATTACCTTTTCCCGATGTGAAATTTCAAGGTAAATTCAAAGCATCCTCATTCACTGTATTTAAACTGTTGGATCATGAGGGTATGCAGACACCGTTTCGATTTAAATTACCTTTTCCCGATGTGAAATTTCAAGGTAAATTCAGAGCATCCTCATTCATTGTATTTAAACTGTTGGATCATGAGGGTATGCAGATACCAACCTCACGATCCAACCGTTTGGCGTGATAAAGTTTTGGGACTTGGACTCTAAATTGTATCATGACCATGTCATAGTGAAGATGAGATGACGGCACTTAGAGGGAAGGGCATGCCCAGCAAAATGAGATTGTCAGGCTTTTAGGGGCATGAGCGGGTCGTTTCCCAATTAACAAGCAATTTCCCAATTAACAAGCAAAGGAAAGAGTATGCGCAGCAATCTAATCCCTCTCACGGAACAACTTGAGCTCATTAAAAACCACGAATTAGCAACCGTGACTTTAGCATACATACCTGAAGGTCCAGGGCAGGTCGTTGGACAGGCTTTGTCACGGCAAAAACAATTGAATTCTTGTCCCGTCCAGCCATACCCGCATCTTCCCCCAGATTTAGTGCAATTTTCGCACAGAAATGTGTTGGCAATCCAAGTGATCTCAAAGCCTTTTTTCAGGATCGCTCCAAGAGTAGCAAGACTAACGTTAGAACTATTGCTGACCATCGGTGTTGGTGCTGGACTCGAAATCGAAGCTTCAATTGGTAAAATTGGGACGAAGACACTGAAGTTGCATCGCTCTTGTTGCAACTTTTCAAGGTCCGCATTGAGAGCAAAGAAGCCATGTTCAGATGCAAGACAAGAGAACCGATAAGGTGAATTTGATGACGGTGAGTCGCAATTATAGAATAAGGCAGAATTAAGGTAATCGGAAGCGTAGTTGAAGAGACTAAAGTTTAAGGTGGTGTTGACACGTGTTCCAAGACATATAGCTTTCGATAAATCCATCCTCGCCACCTGAAGGATCTGCGTGCTCTTATCCATGTGGATCACCTGATATTTTAGGGACTTCATGGACAGAATGGTCTGGTTATCTCTATCACAGTCAAGCTCGTAGCCTGGATACCCACAGTAACTTGGTTGCCTAACATGCCTGAAAGGATAGCCGATTTGTTGATCTCCGCAAACAAAAGGAACGCACTCTCGGAACGGCAAGAATTCACTGGAAGTTGGCACCAGGTAGTGAATATGGAGGAAGAAGATGATGAACAAGGACAGAGACGAGCATGACATGGTAAGATCCATTCGAAGGGAGATGGTGTTGGAGCAAAACAAGGAGAAGGGTAAATGTAAATGAAGAGGATGCATGGGATAAGAACAATACTACATTGAGAATGATTTGAACCCAATGCACCAATGAGAGCCACTTGATTTGGCCTCCCGAAAGACCAAGACTTTGGCGCATTGAGACAAAAGCTGAGAAGAAAATATGAAGAACAAGGTGTGTAAACAAAGTCAAGTAGCTTGAGCTGTTGGCTTGTTGTAGACTTGACTTGAGGACGACTTGGACTATTATTACCCATTTTACAATTCGTACACGCGGCCTCAACTAGTGGACGAGCTTGACCAATCTCCTTGACAATTCAATTGAGGACACTTCAATAAGGACCTCGAGAACATAGCAGCATTCCAGACAGATGCAAGGCCATCGCCTAGACTAGAAAAAAAAAAGGGATTACAGCCTTAGAACCAAGACGACTAAACTGTCATCTGGACGAGTTTCTCTCAATTTTGCCTAAGGGTGAGCATAAAGACCGCCCAGACCGGAACCGCCCGGTTTTGGACGATTTCTAGAGGAGCCGGTCCGGTTCCATTTTTATGGAACCGTTAATTTTCGGTCCGGTTTTCGGTTCCAAGGATGGAACCGCCCGGATCGGACCGATTTTTTTTTTTTGGTTATTTCTTAAAAATATTCAGAGAACAGCAACCCCTCAACCTTGTTCTTCCCTATCGGCTCTCACGCCTCTTTCCTTCTCTATATGGCGGACGACAGCGTCGTCCAACGTCTGGAGGAGGAGGGCCTTCTCGACGAGCTCGGTGTGGTGGGAGTCGAGTCGAGGAGAGCAACGAGGATGGAGTTGGAGCTTATCTGACCCCCATGGAGTTGCGTGAGGCCGGTGGGGCAATGCGGAGGAGATAGGAGGGGGGAGACACCACAGACGCGAGGATCTATGAGGGCTCGACAGCGAGCTCGGAGCGAATTGGAGGGGTCCTCATCGTCTCTCTAAAATGGAGGACTCGTCACGGTGGTTTTTGGGGAAGGAGAAGGGAAAGTGGGTTTTGCGCAGAGAAGAGAGAGATGGAGATGGGACAGGGGAGACTGAGTCACGGTGGTTTTTGGGGAAGGAGGAAGGGAAGTGGGTTTTGCGCGGAGGAGAGAGAGAGCTGGAGATGGGACAGGAGGGACTGACTCACGGTAAGTTAGAGAGAGAGAGAGAGAGAGAGAGAGGAGACAGAATGAATAAAAGTAAATGTCTTTGATGAGATAGAGACTTGTTCGGAAGTAAAATAAATGTCAGAGAGAGATCAGATAGCTGGACTAGAAGCTGAGAAGTATTCACACTTTTCAAAAGTTTTCGTATCGTATCTGACACTCCAACACATATTCGACATATTTTAATATGTTTTGACACGTAATTAATGAGTGTCGAAAAATCCGACACGTGATCAACTCTACCCGACACGCAAATCCGAAATTTTGACACGTGATTTCGACACGCACGGAGTTAATTTTAAAAATTTTAAATACTTGAAAAATTAAAATGTAAATATATAAAAAAATAATGAAAATAAGAAAAATAAAGTGGAAAGAAGAAAATTCTTACTCTAAAGTTTATTACTTATAAGTTCTAATCTTCCCGTGAGTAATAATGGAACGCCTCTCTTCTTGTCGGTGTCGTTCCGTTACCCCAACATACTTAAAGTTATAATTTTTTTTTTGTTTCTTTCCGCCTCTCGCAAGCATCGCTTGCAAGTTATCTCTTTTAGTCTATGTTATTGGTTTGTGAGTTATTTCTCACATTTTCTGGGCAAATTTAATAATTTCCTTTTTTTTTTTTTTGTCATACTTCGAGAGTTCTTGTCTTGGATTTTCGCAGAGGAGCTCCAAGCTAGTCTATATCATGAACTCTGAATTTTTTTTAGGATTATAAAAAATTTCATTAATCTCCGATAAGTATAAGACATGTTCCTTCAAGTTTACTCTTTCATGTTTGCAATTTTTAAATTTCTCGTTCAATCTTTATCAAATTAAAACAATAATGATATTAATAAATGTTTGATTAATATTTTTAGTATAAATTAATTATATACTCTTTTTATTATTATTTATTTATTTTTACATTTATATATAAAAATATTTATTTAATATATAACGTGTTGGAACGTGTTGGAATGTGTTGGAATTCTTTTTTTTTGTAGAAATGACATGTCAGCATGTCATGTCGTGTCATGTCACATATCGCGTGTCCATGTCAGTGCTACATAAACTAGAAGTGGCAACCACACTGCATTCTTTGTCCTTTTTTTTTTTTTTTTTCACGCCACTCTTCTTTCAAAATTTGACCGGTTCCGTGGACTGGACTGGACCGATATGATCCGATTTCTGGTTTTAGGATCAATCGGTCCAGTTTCGTCTTCAATTTTGGGGACCGATTCTCTCGATTCAGTTTGCGGTTCCATCTTGGAATCGGATTAGACTAGAGCCAATCATTCCTAATTTTGTCCAATCATCTTTTCTTGAACTAATTTGACTCATGATATCAACATATCATCAGCCCAAACTGCAACATGGGTATAATTAGTAAAAATTGAAAAGGATCTCGACTTCTCAGTCAAGCCGGACTAGGGCCATCTCTTGTGATCTACGATGATGATCCACATTGGGATCTTTAGCTATAGGAAGTAATAAGCAAAGGTTGCCATCTTTTTCTTGACAGAGATTGCTAAGGCCCACCAATCGCTCAAGTTTCAAGCAATGAAAATAAAAACTCTATCTAAGTGCCAATTCCTTGGGAGGAATTGGACATTGAATAAGATATCATAAGCTCTGCATTTATTTATTTCGCATGTACCATTCCTCACTAGTTAAATTCTATATGTGGTTTTAATTTCCACACGAGAATGATACTAAAGTAACAATTTTGTTTGTCTATAAATTCATATTATATATATATATTAATTTAAGTTTTTACGTAGGACTTGTTGCATGAGATATATTAGTAGGCGTCGTTACCATTCAAATTTTGAAAAGTATTGATTAAGAAATTGACGAATTTAAGTATATAATTTTCTAATTCTTAAAGCTGCTGAAAAATCAAAGTATGCCAGAAATCAAATCACACGCAACTAAGAAGTGACAAGCATTGAAAAAGGCAATCATGGCGATTGGCGAACGTAGATGCAAAACTATTTGTAAAGAAAGAGAGGAAATGGACAGACACAGACCTCAATCCTACCTTTGCAAAACGAGCCGTCCGTGTGATTTGACCTGTCCTCGCAGAAGCACAGCAACTGCTCATTCTGGTTTTTTTTTTTTTTGAACAAGCTCATTCTGGTTGAACGCGCACCACCCGCCGGAGCACGCGCCGCACTCCTTCGCCGCCGCCCAGTCAAGCACGAACCCCTCGCTCATCGCCTCGGCGAACTCCTTCACCACGTTCGCCGCCGTCACCTCCGTTCTCTTTACCGCCGCCACCACCGTGTCCTCGCAGTCCGCCGCCTCCTCCTCCTCCCAGCTCACGTTCACGGACACGTACGACCGCTTGCCACGAAATTGCAAGCAATCGATGGCCACGAAGTGGCTGGACACAGGCGGAAGAGCGCTGCAGTTGAATAAGAAGGTGAGATTGACGTCGGCGGAGTTGTAATCGAGCGGGAGCGAGCCGATCGTGAGGTTGTGGCGGGCCCTGGGGCATCCCTGGCCGGCGACGTGGATGTCGACGAGAGTTAGGGTTTCGTCGTCGTAGTTGATATCGGTGACGGAGAAGGCGTCGTCCCCAAGGTGGAGGATTGGGTGAGGGGAGCCAGACGGGCAAATGAGGCCGAGGCCTGGGTATCCGCAGTGCACAGGGGCATCGCTTTTATTCCCAGAATGGATATCGGATGGAGACGTTGCCGCATAGGAACGAGGATGCACCGGCGTCGCAAATGGTCGAGAAATTGGAGTGGACTCCATGCAAGCTCGCGGAGGAGAAGAAGAAGAGAAGGAGGGAGAGAGAAGGGGAGAGGATGCAGAGTAGGTGGTGGCTTGGCATTTTCTTTGTCCTTCTCTCGGTGAGGAGAAAATATTAAGTGGTTAGCAACTATCACGTGATCGGCTGACCTGACGTATATGCTCCACTGAAAAGGCGACATCTGTCCGGTGACCTGGAATATGTAGGAATTGAAAAATTAAAACCGAAAGGGCTTGGACGCTCTTTTCTCTCTCCTCTAGCGAGCCACCGACACAAGGAATAATAAATGCATTGTCCTGCTCAAAATCCTCTCTCTCATCTTTTCAATTTTTCAAGGGTTGTATAGCCGATGCTTTATCTCCCCCCATTCCTCTTTCTCTCTCTTTCTTTTTAGAGAAAATGTTTGCTGGTTTCTCACCGATCAACAAGAAGACGACATTTTTCTTCGTCCATCTTCTCCAGAAAATTGAACGTTGTAGTGATTTCCATTAACGCTGATCAAGCAACAGGCGTAACCTCGGATGACCAGCGCCCGGAGAGTGGGAGATTATTCGCAATCTCCAAAAAGAATTTGGTTGGAAGCTTTAGGTTGCTGACTTGAGCTGTCAAAGCTAGAATGAAAAACGGTAATGAACTTGTGAAAGATTTTGTTCCGAAAGAAATTTTGGGAGATTATTCGTAGTCTCCAAAAAGAATGGGGTGCACACTGCTAGTCCTCCTCTCTGATGTTGTTCATCCGGCTTTTCTTGCTGTCTGACTGTGCAGGCCCACCATATTCATAGAGACCATACAAAGAGTGGGGTGCATGCTTACGGACAATCACAGGAAATAGTATCAGAAGGGCGGGTGCGGAGGGTTTGGGAAGGGCAACTTCTCGAAGCTCTTCAAGTCCATCGATAGTACGAGAAGATGCTCGAAGCCTGACGTGTCTCTGCCTACCGCCATTTGTTAACTAGTGTGGGTTTCTAGTGGAAGCATAGTTCGTCGCCGTATATTTGAGTACTAAGTATGGTTGAATAAACACTCTTTGCCAATGAAGTTGGGTGCATTTGTGCTTCTCTGATGAACAATAATGGAGAAAAGTCAGATGTGAGATTGCACGTCACGGCATGAACCAGCAAAGAAGGATTGAACTTTGCGCACAAATCGAGAACAGTTCCTTCTTGGTCGCCTCTATCTTAGACCATATATGATTGGCCTTTTGACATTACGATAGCAAACTCTAATCATTGATGCTCTAAAAGCATGAATAATTGAATGTCTTGGAGCACGTTGAAAAGGACAACATTTTACGATCCCCCGTGGCATTTTGTTATTGATGTACATTTGTAGATCCAATTAGATTGGCTAATTAGGCTGTCCCTACCAAGTCTTGATACTAGAGCTCTGTTGCTGCTAAAAAAATTCCGCTTGATGGAATTCTCAATGTGGCAAAGCTTAAATGCAATAATAATGTGTATATATAGTTGGCCAAAAAAATAAAGTACAGAATGGCGAGAGACCAAAAAAAGGAAGGCATGATAAGTAATGAAGAAGCAGGTATGCAATTTCTCTTTTGCATTATAAAAAATATCTCTATCTTTCAAAGGATCCCAAAAAATGCATGAAAGTTCACCTAAGTGGTCCCAAAACACATAGAGCCATTAGTTGATTTCTATCATAGAGATGGGGCAATGCGTCTACATATTGCTTGAAATGTCTGCCCACCATTCTTGGCAACATTTTGGCCTTCCTCGATCGCGCTGGTCAATAGCTTCACCACCAGATCGTTCATGAGTTCTTCATCCATCAGTGCTTCGAACATGGGATGCTTTTCCAAACAATCCTTCATCCATTCACCCAATTCTTCAACATCTGTAATGGTGTAATTTATGCCCCCAATAGCTAGAGTATATGCATACTCGTCTAGGAAGTGAGGGCTAATCACCCTGCGACAATGATTTTTCTCTTTAAAATGAGGATTTGGAAATAGGAAGAACATCTTTGTCAGTTGGCCTTGTCTAGCACCGTTTCTTAGGGAAATTCTTGGTAGTCACCTTCTTGGCATCTTAGCTTCACTTCAGAAGAAAATATTTGGAGAATTGAGCCTTCCCATTCCCAAAATTTCTTTCAGAACAAAATTTTTCACAAGTTCATTACTGTTTTTTCATTCCAGCTTTGACAGCTCAAGTCAGTAACCTAAAGCTTCCAACCAAATTCTTTTTGGAGACTGCGAATAATCTCCCTCTCTCCGGGCGCTGGTCATCTGAGGTTACGCCTATTGCTTGATCTGCATTAATGGAAAAAATCACTACAATGTTCGATTTTCTGGATAAGATGGACGAAGAAAAATGTCATCTTCTTTTTGATCGGTGAGAAACCAGCAAACATTTTCTCTGAAAAGAGAGAGAGAGAGAGAGAGAGAGAGAGAAAGAAAGAGGAATGGGGGGAGATAAAGCGCCGGGTTTACGACCCTTGAAGAATTGAAAAGATGAGAGAGAGGGTTTTGAGTGGGGACAATGCATTTATTATTCCTTGTGTCAGTGGCTAGCCAGAGGAGAGAGAAAAGAGCGTCCGAACCCTTTCGGTTTTAATTTTTCAATTCCTACATATTCGGACAAATGTCGCTCTTTTAGTGGAGCAAATACACCAGGTCAACCGATGATGTGGTAGTTGCTAACCACCGAATATTTTCTCCTTGGTGAGGAACAAGATGATCGTCTAGCAATTTAGAATGGAGCGCCTATTTAATAAAAGTGGTCAAAGTCTTGCATTGAGACTAAAAGCTACACAATTATTTTTTTTTTTTTTTGGATCAAAGGCTACACAAATTTGACTTTGATATTTTCTTCTCTTTTTTTGCGTGCAACGTTCGAGTAATCCTACGTTGAAAAAATTTTTCTAATACATTAATAACGATTTAATATGGTCATAAGTCATTGGCGGAAAAATAACGTATAATTACACCAGTGTGTAGAATTTTACGTGTTGATCTTTACACGCACTTTGTCCGCAATCTCATGGTTGGCTAACTTAATTAAGTAAGAAGTTGGAGACTTCACTAGACCATAACTTTTTATTTATTTATTTATCTTTTATTATTTTTTCTAATATCAATTTTTCTTTCAACTGAAAGGCATGATTTAGAGCTTAATACAGCTTTTTTCTTAAAAAGCAATCAGGGCTTGATTACACTTTTTTAAAATATATTTAGGGGAATTTAATTTAGTGAAATTTTTCATGATTAAATTTTATGAAATTACAGTTTTTAACAATTAAAGTAGCAGTCGTTGGCATTTTCTATATTGAGAAATCTTGAAGAAGTTGATGGATCTTGCAATTCAAATCTAATACAGAAAGGAAGAAATTACCAGAGAAATTTACGGATTTTGAAATTCAACGTGTCATATTCTCTTTATAGTTGTAGTCTTCAATAAGTTCATGACTTGATAGAGTTTGATTCAATAGCTTGTGTCAAATATTTGACCACATCGACATTAAGCAATGAATGATCTTAAATCACTGCGAGTAAAATTTGATATGCGACAAGTACTATAATCATCGTAATGCTCTAGTTGCATTAAAATAGACGAAGGGCCCGTGGCCTTCACGTTCATATTGGATATTAAAGCTAGAAAAATCAAAGATAGGTGTGTACTTGGCGTAGATTCTTTCACTTTTGTCCCTTTCGTTGAGATTGTTTCCAAGAAATTGACACTTGGAGAGAGTCGTTAAGTCCGACTTTAAACAATTCATTACGCCTAAAATTGCCAATTCACAATTGCGCCTTCTATTTAGAGGTGAATCTCTTTGGTGTGTTTCCCAAGTAAAGAAAAATTACCCAATTAATCTTCAAATTATTGTACAAAAACAAATTAATCTTAAAATTTTCAATTTTACCAATTTAGTCATAAACTTTTGCGCGCAATTCCAATGTAGTATTTCCGGTTAATTTATGCTAGAAATTATTGACGTGGTGGCCCATTTACCGCCAGCCATCTTATGTGGCACCTTGCCATGACAACAATTTCAGGCGACACGATATTTGAATTTCCCATAAAGATATAAAATTAGAAAGTTTAGAACTGAATTGACATTCACACAATAAATTTATGATTGATCAGGTAGTTCTCCCTCTCGAGGAATTATGTCTCTAGGAGATACAAAATTCCACATCATGCTGATGAATTAGAGAAAACACACCAAATAATCAAAGCATTATATTGTTGTGTATCAAGACATAATCGACAATCGGAATAAATCACATCCATGGGACATTAAGATATGTGAATTTTAGTGGTTATTATAGACATATAAGCATGCGCAACACTTTCCTTCTTTCTCAATTTGGTAAGCCAGGCGAAATTTCTTTCCATGACTCTTAAGAGAATGTTCAATTCATCGAATTTAGGAGAAGTGGCCAAACATATTTCTCAAAAAAAAAAAAAAATTAACAATAACAAAAGAGATGATCACATCATCTCGACGGGGTCTAGGTTCATGCGGGTTGGGATTGGCAAGGTCATGTGACCCTTGGTGTCACCTTGCCTGAGATCGCATGACCTTGGCATCATCTCGTCTAGCCCCTTAAGACAGTTCAATCCTCATCGATGATTGATTTGTTTGCAAGACGGAGATAATGAGCAATAGTTGTGTGCTCTGTTTCATCTATTTTTCTTTTCTTTTTTTTTCTTTTAACTTAAAAATTATTTTGCAAAAATACATCAAAATTCACTTAACCAAATGGTATTTGCTTTAAGTAAATGCACCTTGAATCAAAGATTTTTGAGGAATTATTGTGCATGTTCAAGCAGTCCTATGTGTATAAAAGGTTCCAATACAGTAATAACGACATATTATAATCATAGGTCGCTAATGCAGAAATAGCATATAAATATGCGAGCATATAGAATTCTATGTCAGTCTCTACGTCGGTCTCTACAAATTATCATAAGTTGGTCACAAGAATTTGACTCATATGTTGTTTGATCCATCTATTGGGCTAGTGTTCCTCACAAATTGGATCCTGCAACGAAATATTTTTCATCGAAAGTTGTTCTTCAATTTTTATTAAAGGAGATAGGTATTGTGGCAACTCCAGACAGAAAATATCATTAGTCAACAAGAAAAACCCGAAGTTCACTTCAATTGTACGTACAAAAATTGTGCCGAAATTTAATCAACAATAAATCTTGAGAATGCAGAGATGCTACAATAGAATTTAACTAATGACGTGACAATTGGGATAGAGATACACACCGAAATTTAATTGACAATGTGGATTTAGAAACTACATCTAAGAAATATGCCGAAATTTAATTGACGATGCAAGTCTAGAAAATAAAACTACAATGCGGAAAAGTAAAGATAACTAAAGAATAGTAGATCGATTTATTTGTGTGTCAGGGGGCCTTCATAGACGAACAATGGTGTGGTGTTTATAGTGGTTGTGTCATAACCATCTCTAACTAGTTCTCCTACAGTTATACCCATGTTCCCTCGTCTCTAAAAATCTTGGGCTCATTCTCTCATGATGCCGTGATTTAGTCTTCAAGTGATTAATCCCTTAAAATTGCATTTTGGTCACTCCACGACTTCTTGAACCTATTGCCTCACTCACCAATGATTTCAAACTCATAACTGCTTTTTGACGTCCTCTAGGTATCCAACTTTCTTTTGATACCTCAATTGGTAATCCATAGCTCCTTTTAATCAATACCCTTATCGACTATCACCTATTCATTTGTTATCATACATCGACAACTGATAAGTAATCGTTCGTATTATTTGAAATAATTATTTAATGAAAAATAATTTTATTATCAATAATAATTTAGGTCTAAATACTTTTATAGACAGTATAAATATTTTTCATTTATTTATTTTTGCAACAATATAAGTAATTATTTTTATAAAAATATATTTCAATTTATTCATTTTTTGTGAAATAAACCAAAGCTTTTAAAGTCCAATCAATGGTTTAAAGTTCGACTGTATCACTCTCTGCAAATGTCATGTTTCGTGGAAAATATCACGATGGAAAGACAAAAGTGAGAGGGTCATTGCTCCTTTCGTGCTTGCTACGCTGGCGTCCACATGCAAAACCGGAAAGGCAGCCAGAAAGAAGAAACAAAGGAAGACCAGAAAAGTACACTTTAATTGTTCAGCGTTTACGCTGATTTGAAGGAGTCAAAAATCGAAGTTTTTTTTTTTTCCAGCCAGGTTGAGTTACTCCCGAGATGTCTCTATACATGAGACTAGTGATATCGGACTTAAACGAAACATAGTACACTATATATCTTTGTAGCATATTTACTAATTTATAAATCATTGAAACATGAATTGTTAACTTTACTTGTATCTTCTTTTCTAGGAAAAATTAGATGCTGGATCGTTTTCTCTTCTTTCCCGCAAGGTAAATAAAGGGGAAGAAATAGTATACTAGGCAATTGAAGGTGACTAATATTGTTCCGGACATTACTTTATAAATCAAAATAATGGACCAATCATTATATAAATGCATAGTGCTAACGTATCTGGTATTCAATCTAAGGCTTGACTTGGCTTTGACCATGACAGGGACAATTATCCAAAAAGTCCTAAATTTATTGCACTTTTGTCAATTTCGTCATAAACATTTTAACTTTATCAATTTAGTCATAAACGTTTTCACTTTTTGCCAATTTTGATCGGAAAATGGTGACATGGATGCCAGCGCTGACGTGGATAGTTTTTAATAATATTTTAATATTTTTTGAATTTTATTATTTTCCCTTTTTTTCTTCATTTTCTTTCTTTTCTTTTTGGTTTTTTTTTTTCCTTTTCTGGGGATCGGCCTGCCGTCGGCCACAGCTAGCTAGTTAGCCTCGCCTGCAACAGGCGAGGCTTGATCGGGCTAGGGCAAGCCCCGGTGAGGATAGCCCTAACCCAAGCATGGCCCGGGAAGGGTTGCATGGGCAAGGTTGACCTACTCCCAGGCCAGGGTGGCCTCACTAGGCGTTAGTTGGGTGACGGTGATGCTGAGCGAGGCCGCATTGGCTTGGGCAAGGGCTGGCCTCGCCAGATCTAGTGAGGGGAACTGTTGCCCAGACCAAATTTGGTGAGACCGGCCCTCACCCAGCCAAGGTGGCCTCGCTTGGCTGATGCTCGGCGAGGTCGCCTTGAGGCCAACACTCGCCTAGGCAAGGGTGATTGCTGGCGAGGGCTCCCCTAGCCAGATCTGGCGAGGCTAGCCCTCACCCAAGCCAGGGTGGCCTCACCCGACGTCGTCGTCACTCGGTTGACACCTAGCGAGGTTGCCCTAGCCTGGCGCAGGTCAGCCTCACTTGGCCTAGGGGAGGGTCGGCCTCACTCAAGCAACCCTTGCTAGGCCACACCTAGGCAAGGGCCTCCCTCACTAGGGCTCACCCTAGCCCAGTCGGGCCTCGCCTATGGTGAGTGAGGCTAGTTGGCTGGCCATCCCCTATGGCCGGCTGGCCATTGGAAAAGGCCAAGAAGAAAGCCAAAAAGAAGAGAAAGAAAAAAAGGGAAAAAAAGAAAAAAACTCAAAAAAATATTAAAATATTATTAAAATTGTCTACGTCATCGCTAGCAGTCCTACGTGGCACCATTGACATCCACGTCAGCATTTTCCGGCCAATATTGTACGAATGGACTCAATTGGCAAGAAGTGAAAATGTTTAGGACTGAATTGACAAAAGTACAATAGATTTAAGACTTTTTGAACAATTTTCCCAAACTGAGTTCGTTCTAACATCGGAATGGAAAGTAAACGACCAAGCTTATCCTGGCTTTGACCTCAAAAGGTTCGATTTGACGTCAATATTGAAAGGAGACAACGATACTTACTCTTAGGAACAAACCTCCCGTTATACAATTCTGACTAAGCAGTGCAAATCAATTGTAGAATTTTTCTTTTTCTTTTCTTCCAATAGACAAAACTTTAGTGCTAACAAAAATTAACTTTTTATATTATATTACACATTAAAATTGAAATTCTTGTCCCGTTTCGGAGTTGCCGCTCCCTTTAATGTAAGTTATAACCAAATGTAGTTATGGGTTTAGTAAACACCAGCGGCAAGTTTCTTGAATCACAGTGTTTATTAGTTTTTTATGCGGTAACAAAAATTTTCGTTGTGTAATTTTAATACATTCTCTTTTATACTCTTTTTTTTTGGTAATCCAGGGAACCTTGTAAGCCGATAGTCAGCGAGCAAACCCTGGGGGAGCGACTGCAGGACCCACCACCACAATACTCCAAGTAAGAATCCCTAACGACGCCTCTGGAATTCGAACTTCTTCCTTTCGTGAGGGGGAGAGAGCCCGAGCCAGCTCTTTAATACTTTTAGTCTTTAATAAGATAATAACTCGATGTCAATGCAGAAACTCACAAATCCCACAAAGTTGCATGGAATGTAGTATGCTCACTAAAAAAAAGGAGGGAGGTCTAGGCTTGCTTGATCTGAAACTCTGGAATAAAGTATCGATGACATTCTTTGAAGCCTCATCAATCTTCCATCCTCATCCATGTGGAGTACTTAGGTTCACATATCAAATGCAGAGGTACTCCCATTATGCAACTTCACATAAATGGCAATATGGCTTGAAATTGACGATGCATTCTCAAGCTAAGACATGCTCTAATGCCTATTATCTCTAGCAAAACATACTGTTGCAAAGAGGTATACGGGGAATTTAGACAAGAGGGATCGACCGTGGAATGGTATCAATTAATTTGGACCAATGGTATTAGCAAGCATAATTTTATTGGTTAGCTTGTTTGCAAAGATAGACTACTGACAACAATAGCCATATCACGGTTGGTTGTCTTCGGTAGATACAAAGTGTAACTTTTGCATGACTGGTACAGAAGATAGAAACCACTAATTTTTTGAGTGCACCTAGACAAATAGTGTATGGCATAGTATTTTGGCATTATGTAGGAGGTTGGAACTTAGAACTTCAATAGATGATTGGGGGTAGAAAACAACACCACAAGTCTGGCATAGCAGCGCAAGACGCCGACACTTAGGTGTCGTATAACTTCAAAATGCATACACTTAAGTCGCTTTTTTTTTTCGAGTGGGACACTTAAGTGCCACCTCCGGCGACCCTTGCCGGAAATCCTACGTTGCAATATTTTATTACTATTTTTTGCCTACGTGGCTCGCCGGAGCTCCAAATCAGCAAAAAAATTTTAAAAAAATTTAAAAAATTAAAATTTTTAATAAAATTTTAAAATTTTTAATTTTAAAAAATTTAAAAAATTTCAAAAAATAAGAAAATTTTAAAAATTTTAAAAATTTTAAAAAATAAGAAAATTTTAAAAAATTTAATTTTAAAAAATTTTAAAAATTTTAAAAATTTTAATTTTAAAAAATTTTAAAAATTTTAAAAAAAGAAAATTTTAAAATTTTTAATTTTAAAAAATTAAAAAATTAAAAAAAAATAAGAAAATTTAAAAAAATTTAAAAATTAAAAAAAAAGGGGGGGAGGCGGCGGCGGCAGAGGTGGTGGCGGTGAGTGAGCCGGCGACGGCGGCAAGGGAGCCGCCCGTTCGGCCTCCCACCCCCCCCACCCTTTTTTATAATTTTAATTTTTTTTTAAATTTTTCTTAATTTTTAAAAAATTTTAAAATTTTCTTAATTTTAAAAAAAAATTTAAAATTTTCTTAATTTTAAAAAAAAAATTTTAGAATTTTCTTAATTTTTTTAAATTTTTTAAAAATTTTCTTAATTTTTTTAAATTTTTTAAATTTTTCTTAAATTTTTGAATATTTTAAATCTAATTTAATTAATTTATATACTATTATTTATACGTAGACGCGAAACGGCGTCGTTTTTGCATTTTCTCCTCCACGTCGGCGTGCAAAACGACGCCGTTTTGGACCGAGCTCGCCGGAAAGTCGCCACGTCGCCCATTTGGCCGGATTTTCGCCGGAGTGGCACTTAAGTGTCCCATTTTACTCCGATGATGGCACTTAAGTGTACCATTTTAAAGTTATGGCACTTAAGTGTCCCGGCGTGCCAAGTTATGGCACTCCAGGTGTCCCGCACTCGATGATTGGGGCCACTACGGGCAAAAACTTGGAGGTGAGATTCCTCAAGTTGTCTTTCTTAGTGACAGTCTATTGCATTTGGATGGAATGTAACTGCAAATGATTTCAAAACATGTCGATTGAACCTTATCTTTTGTTAGCAAGGATTCAAAAGATTGTAAGAGATAGGGTGTCACTTTACCAAAAGTGTATTGACTTCCCGGCAAACATTTTATTGGCTACTATATGAAGGCTTCCTTCCTCTATCTTCTTGCATAATTAGTTTTTGTACCTCATCTAATTAATGATATTCACATATTTACACCAAAAAAGATAATAACTCGATAGAGTGAGATTGATATCTTGTATCATATCTGTGGCTATAGTGAGATTAAGGGATTAATCATCTTAAATCCTATAAAACTTCATGTGCAATTGAGTACTACAATATCGAGGATTTTTCATTTTCTACAATTCTCAAGTATAATACAATAATATTGAATAACTATTACAGAGCAAAGGTCCAATTGTAGTGCCAAACACATAAACAATGTATATGAAGAGCATTATTACCATAGCATATATGTGAAAGTATTGAAGCTCGAAATCAATGATCATCACCAAGCATTGATGCAATTAACAACCATAATATAATAGAGGATGTTAGTATTCTTGTATATGGTAGCTAACCTACGTGAATATTCAAATGATGATGTGACGTTATGGGGAAAAGTGTTAAAAAAGTCATAAACCTTTTGCATTTGTGTCAATTTAGTCCTAAACATTTTTTTGGTGCCAATTAAGTCCTAAACATTTTTACGTTGTGCCAATTGAGTCATTTCCGGCCAATTTTGACTAGATTTTGCTGACTAGATATCGGCCGGCTGACATGGCATAATTAGTGCTGACGTGGATAACTTTTAATAATATTTTAATATTTTTGAATTTTTTGAATTTTTTCCTTCTTCTCCTTCTTCCTCCAGCCGGTCGCCGGACCTCAGCGACTGGCTAGAGGTGACAGCCGGCGAGGTTGAGGTTGACCTCGCCAGCCATCTCGCTAGTGGCTGCGAGGGCAGCCTTGCGTCGGGCGAGCGAGGCTCGCCCTCGCCGGATCTCGGCGAGGGTTGAGTCTCACCCATGGCTAGGGAGGGTGAGCCCCGCCGGCCCGGCACGAGCCAACTTGAGGCCCGAGCCTCGTTGCCCTCGCGGCCACTGGCGAGGTGGCTGGTGAGGTCAACCTTGACCTCGCTAGCCATCGCCTCTAGTTGGTTGCGAGGTCCAGTGACTGGCTGGAGGAAGAAGGAGAAGAAAGAAAAAAAAAGAAAAAAATAATAAAATTCAAAAATTCAAAATTATTAAAATATTATTAAAAATTGTCCACGCGTCAGTGCCGATCAGGCCACATCAACCTGCTTACGTCTAGTTAGTAAAATCCGGCCAAAATTGGTCGGAAAAGACTCAATTGACCAAACGTAAAAAAGTTCAGGAATTAATTGGCACAAAAAAAAAGGTTTATGACTAAGCGAGACAAATGCAAAAAGTTTATGACTTTTTCAACACTTTTCCTTGACGTTAGGTAAATTAAATTCAGTCTATTAAATTAATTACTAAGTGATGTCTCAAACTACATAAATAATATTTTTATTTATCTAGTATACTTAGCGTTATTCTTCAACCTATTTCTTTCACTTTCAACTTTATGTATGTAATATGCACCGCATCGGGAAAAATGTTTGGCTGTGAAGGAATGTGTTGGTCTTGGTCGTCGCAAGCAACCGTGTTTCCCGAGTTGCGCGCGAATTATACGAATGGATTTGAAAGTGGAAAAAGCTGAGGAAAAGAGCGGCAGTGGAGGATTCTTCATTTTCTAGACTTCTCGAGTATAATACAATAATATTGAAAAACTATTACAGAGCAAAGGTCCAATCGTCATGCCAAACACATAGAACACTATAGATGAAGAGCATTAATACCACAGCATATAAAAGTATGGAAGCTTGTAATCCATCATCGTCACTCGTCAGCACCATGCATCATCGCAATTAACAGCCATAATATAATAGAGGATGTTAGTATTCTTGTATATGGTAGCTAGCCTATGTGAATATTTAGATGATGAGGTGACGTTAGGTAAATTAAATTCGGTCCATTCAATTAATTACTAAGTGATGTCCCAAACTACATAAGTAATTTTTTTAGTCATCTAGCATGCTTAGTATTATTCTTCAACCTATTTCTTTCCCTTTCAACTTTGTATATGTAATATGCACCGCATGGGAAAAAAATGTTTGGTGGTGAAGGAATGTCTTGGTCTTGGTCGTCGCAGACAACCGTGTTTCTCAAGTCGTCTACAAGCTTTAAAGTTAAAAGCCGAATCTTACATGTTCGGAAATTGTTTCAGCGCTAAAGTCCACTTCAACATTTTTCACGTTGGAGTCAAAGTAGAATAGGACTTTGACCGTGAAAAGAAAACAATAAAGAAAAGGAATAGTGCGGACTTGTTGATTGGGTCAGAGAAAAAAAAAAAAAAAAAACAAACAGGAAATGAACTCCTTGTTGAGTCGACAAAAGTTCAGACGGATGGCCAATGCATTCACCTCCGTCTGAGAGCGTGTGGGCAGCTATCAAAGCTCTCTCGTGGGCTAAAAACGGGCCTCATTTTGAAGCCCATCTGCTGGGTTCGCGCCCCGGCCCACTTCGGAGGGCCTTAATTGGTATGACAAGCTTAACGTGTTTGTGAAATATAAAATGATCTGTAAGCCTCGTTCCCCTTGATTATGGTATAATTTTTTTTTTGTATTTATTTTAACTTATTATTTTTATTATAGTTATGCCTATGCGAAAATTTTAAAATCAAAATGTCCCTAATCGTGATGAGAAGTAGCAAGCAATGTGATTACTAAATGATACATGCAATTTTTTGGGTTAAGGGCCAATTTATGTCATAAATTAGATCCGTAATATTGATAGAAATGCTACGGAGATCCAAATGTGAAAATTTATATGTCAACAATACCCTTTTCACTCTTTTTTTAGTCACACTTGTAGAATTCAACCTAGACATCTCATCACAAATTTATAAACAGCCCAATTATCATTAATTTTGCAATCGCTTTTTTTTTTCTTCCAAATAGTATGTTACAAACTATGTTGGTCTCATATAATTAATATTGAATAACCCTGACTTGAGTTATTACTCTCTTGTAGAGACAAACTTACACATGGACAAGTTGCAAGCAATTTTGAGGGTGATGACAAAATGGGTTTGGGAGGAATTTACAAGGCATCAACACTGCCTTTTAGCATTTGCACAACTTGGATCATACATGGTTGAGCTCTCAAATTGATTCAAATGCACTATGAGCCAATTATAATAATCTTCTTCACGATTACTTCGTCCTCCTCATTTGTGATTCCGAGTAGTCCAAGCTCTTCTTGGAGCGCTAGACGTACCCAATGAGGGAAGTATGCTTCGATGGTTTGATCTACTGTGACTTTGATACCGTTTTAGCTATTCTGTTAGTTTGTTGCTGGTTTTGTGGACAAAACAAGCTATAAGTGGGCAACATGGGTTTATGGTTAAGTTTTAGTATGTATTTAAGCATTTTTTAGTTTTCTGAATAATATATACAGCTTTTGCTATCAACTCCCCTGTTCTTTCGAAAACAACAATTGGAGAGGATAAGAGAAAGAGGTAGGAGAGAGTGCGAAAAGCATTTGTAAAAAAATCAAATGGAGTTGGTTTGAATTGGTTCTAACTCCTATCACTGTTGTGTGCTAGTTCTTCAACTTCGAAGCCAACACCAAGCAAGGCAGAAAGTGGTTTGAAGCATGCATATGTATCAAATCAAAGCATGTATGGCCCATGCTTGGATCCACACTCATTATAGTGCTTATGCTAATTATAAATAAGGTCATGTCACAATCAAAACCTATAGCATGATAGAGTTAATTATATGTATAGTTCAAATCGATCAATGTTCCCTATTTCGATTGAACACCTCGTCAGATTTTAGCACCGCTAGAATAGACGGGAGCTTTCTCTCTTTCCTTCCTTCCTTCCTTCTTTCTTTCTTTCTTTCTTTCTTTCTTTCTTTCTTTCTTTCTTTCTTTCTTGTTTGTTCGTATGCACAAGAAAATCCCACAAAAAAAGCAAGTTATTTTGGTCCAACAATTGAAATTTTTATTGTGAATTTGGTGTAGCTCTAGCTTCACTTAATACTTTTTAACTATTGGATCTTGTGGGACGCAAATACCAAGCTCCGCATGTCGAAAGGAAGATCAAGCAAAACAGTAAATATGAAAACTCAGTCAAGAAGCAAAAACAGAAAAAAAAAAACTCCCCCATCCACTTACCATCATTGTAGCTGTGAGGATGAGGACCATCTTGGCAAAAGCAAACAAAATCATCGTTCTCGAATCCACACCATCCCTCACTTCCCTCGCAGCCGCTACAATTAAATGCGGTCTAGTTCAAAAGGAATCCCATCTCCATAATATCACCGTAATTCATAGTTGCCAAGCTATTGATATTTGTATTAACATAAACGGGTACACTAACTGCAGAGTTGCAGGTACTGACGGCATAATACAAATATATTTCCTGCGATACTTTCTCGGGAAAATAAGCAAAAGAGTGGTGGGTGGAGTTGCTAGCATAGTCCACTAGATATGTAAAATCTGGCAGCAGTGAGGTGCAATTATAGTAGAAGAAGAAATCGGCATTCGTGGAACTGAGAATGAGAGGCGTGCTTTCGAGATGGATATTACGCGGTGGAGCACCACAAGTGTCATGGTACACGAGGGCATCAACCAGGAGGATAGAATGGTTCGTGTAGGAGATTTCCTTGATGATGAACTCACTGATCGAGAAATTCAGGACTGGGAATATCCCTATGCAGGTGATCTTGAAATTCGGATAGCCACAATAGGAGTCTTGCTCACCCGAAATCCAGAAAGGGTAGCTGATGTCCGAGCCATATCTGTAGTTCTGAGGTGCGCAGGCCTCGTACTGCGCATCTTCAGATGCAACCTAATAGACTAAGCTGGCGAAGACAACGACAAGGGCCAACCGGCAACAATTAGCTCCACAGTTGAAGCTCTGGAGATTCATTTGGATTGGAAGGAGGTAGAGCAGGATAGAAGAGAAATCAAATGGAGTTAGTTTGAATTAGTCCTAGCTTTGATAACTGTCGTGCGCTAGTTCATCGACTTCGAAGCAAATGCCATGCGAGGCAGAAATTGGTCCCGTGCGTGCATTATTCAAGCACCCAATGTAAATGCATTGTTGTCCTACATGGAAAATCTGCACTAGAAAGTCTAGAGGAACCGACCATGATACTTCCTAGTCAAAGGGACCTCTTAATAACGATTACATTGGAGGGCCTGCCTACGTGTTGAAGTGTCGAAATTGATGATGATCTACCAAATCATTAGGAACAAACCTTGAACCATCTGAGCCAAAGGTACCTCTAAATTACACTCGGGAACAAAGTTCCCGTTACAAAAATATTAGGAACAAAGTTCCCATTACAAAAATATTAGGAAAAAAGTATCAATTCAGTTCTATACCTATTATATGAATGTCAATTCAGTCATAATTTTTTCAAATTTATTAAGATAATTATAAGTTTGACAAGATATTCTTACGTAGTTTTTTCGACCGATTGCTGTCGGAAATCCTTGACGTGAGAATCCACATATAGTACGATCGGTGATGATTGGACACCATATTAGCAATTTCCAGCGTCAGTTTTTCGGAAGAACTACTTTGAAATTTTGAGTAAATGTTTAGGACTACATTGATAAAATTGATAAATGTATGACGAAATTAGCATTTACACAATAAATTTGGGACTAACTAGGTAATTATCCCACAATTCTTACTAAGCAACGCAAAAAATTGTTCATTTTTTATCATTTCATCCATCATACAAATTTTAGTGCTTGCAAAAAAAAAATTAAATAATTTATGTTGCATATTTCCTTGGGATTTTTGTCCCATATTGGAGTTGCAACTCCCTTTAATGTAGCCTATGACCCAATGCTGTCATGGTGTTAGTAAACACCTGCGTTTGAGTGTCTTAAATCTCAGTTATTATTAGCAAGTTTTGAAGTAGCGAAATTTTCGTGATTAAATTTTATAGAATACAGTGTCTACAGAAAGTTGCAAGAATTGGCATTTTTTATGTTCTCTCTTACACTTTTAGTAACCAGTAATTATATAACTTGGTGGCTCATATTATATATGTGGCTACGATTAAGAGATTAATGATCTCAAATCATTGCGAACAAAATTTAATACGTAATCAAGAGCTATAAGGTTGTAGTATTTTCATTTTCTAAAATTCTCGATTACAATACTTTACAGAATAATAATCCTGGGAAACTGATAGAGAAAAAACGTTTAAACATCATACAAATACATATATACATATGATATACATGAAAGCATTGAATTTCGAAATTTGGACTGCCGGCACCGTGCATTGACGCAATAAATTATGTCTACAATTTAAGTCATGTACGAAATCTGATCCATTTGGAGGATTTATTGATTTTTTTTTCAAAATCTAAATGCGCATTTTTTTTTTTAATCCGAATCATATCTGGTTCTTGGGGTGGTGGATGTTGATTTTCTTTTCTGTTGGAGAAGGACATCTTTGACCAGTTTGACTTCTTGTATCTTCATTATATTACGTACACGATGAGAAGCCGCTTCTTTTGAATATATGCAAAAGAAAGGGCTCAAATATATTCTCTAAAAGAAGTTGTGGACATCTCTGCTAAATGGCACTTGAAGTATATGCGGGTCCAGGTTAGAAGCAGTAGATATGTTGACCCCTGTAAATACTCTATTACAAACAATGTTAGTCTGATGTAATTGATATTGAATTGTCCCAAGTCAAGTCATTTCTCTCTGGCATAGACGAACTTTCACATTGACAAGCCTCGGGTGATCTTGAGAGTGATGACAAGGATGGTCTGGGAGGAATTTGTAAGGTCTCAACACTACTTTTTAGCATCTCCACAACTCCGGTCATCGATGGTCGAGCTCTCGGATCGATCTGAATGCATCATAAGCCTATTACAATCATCTTCTGTGCAATTCCTTCGTCCTCCTCATTTGTGATCCCATGGAGGCCAAGCTCTTCTTGGAGCTCCAAGCGTCGGTGGACCCAATGAGGAAAGTATATTTCACTTGTATGATCTACCGTGACTTCAATGTTTTTCCTCTTGCTGACCATCTCTAGAAATATCATGCCATAACTATAGACATCCGATTTGTGAGAAACCCCTCCGATGTTCCTTATGATTAGCTCCGGAGCAATGTATCCAGCGGTGCCTCGGGCACCAAGCAATGACATGATGCTCTCTTCTCTTGGGCATATTTTGGAAAGACCAAAGTTGGAAATCTTGGGATGATAGTTTGCATCAAGAAGAATGTTGTGAGGTTTTATGTGGAAGTGCAAGATCCTTGTATTACATCCTCTATGCAAGTACTCTAGCCCGTGAGCTATGCTGAGTGAAATCTGGTACAATATGTCCCAACTCAATTGCTGATCTACCTCCAAAGTGTTACTCCTGTTGAATATGAATTATTCGAGTGATCCATTGGGCATGAACTTGTCACACCCTAAAACCAACATGATTGGGGGATGACATAGCCGTCCTTCCACTCAAAGGACGCAGCCTCAAAGCTCCCAAAATCCAACTCTTAAAAGTCCCCACATCCATATCGCTCTCGTACCTACTAATCATTAATTGAGGGACCTGAAAAACATTGGAAAATAGAGGGATGAGCAACCACGGCTCAGTGAGTAGTGTATCTCTTCTAAGCGGATCGAGCACCCACTATGCATATTTATAAAATCAAACCGCAACTCTTATAACCCAAATCTAGGATATAACAAACATAAAGTAATAAGAATAAGTTTCATACGCTTCAACATAGCTATATTTATAGCAAAAATATTTAAGATAATAATGGGCAAATGTCAATGGTCTAACCCATTGGTCAATCTCATAAAACATGTATCAATGGTCTATTCCATTGATTAATCTCATCAAACCACACATCAATAATCTAATGAAATTACACGTCGATGGTCCATCCAACGACTAATCTTAAATTACACGTCGATGGTCCATTCCATCACCTAATCTTAAATTACACGTCGATGGTCCATTCCATCGACCCAACTCATATCACAAGTCAATGGTCCACTCCATTGACCAATCCATTGCTCAATATCAGACCATGGTCACGATACAACGCCTAGTGACGAGATGACCAAGATTCCCCCCTTGGTAATGTCTCCACCTATTATTAGCCGGTGGCTCGGCCCACAAGGATATCCTAGAATAGTATGCGCATACCCACAAGCCCCTTGCTGGGCTCACAGCGATATTGAGCATCCACATCAATCCAAAACAACACAATCCATAATTCTCAAACCAAATCCATAAATCATTTCATATATCCCCAAAAGGTTTTGCAACTCAGCTCATCCGCCAAAAATACCTTTCATAAAATATTCTCAAATAATTTTCAAGACTCATCTCATAAATCAATTTCAAATCAAATACATTTCAAAAGAAGCTTATCACAAATCAATATTCATATAGCCTTCCATAAACCATCTCAAAGCCGAGATCTTCATAAAAAGGTTTCACAAACTCAAAACATGAAATATTTCTCAATTCTGTTCATCAAACAAAATATATATTTCCACCAAAAAGTTCTCACGCTATTCTTAAATATCAAAACGCAGTAAATTCCCGATCCAGATTTTATGCAACAAATATGCTTATTCATAATTCATAAAATATCAGTCATTTATCATTTTGAAGACATGAGCTTATAAATTCTTAGAAGAGATAGCACACTCACCAGGGAAAGTCGAAAATCAACTACGACGCTCACTCGAACCAACGCACTCAGATCCCTAACAATTAATGGAAAAGCAATATCAAAAGGCCGAGTAAAAGGATATTCGCATAATGACTCGTCTACACTAAGCCTATTTGTCGATAAAACGACACCTATGCGCCACGAAAACTCGCATTTATCGAAAACCCATCAATTTCCCGCAAGGCGCAACCCATGCGCCAACTTTGTCGCACCATAACTTCCTCCACAAAATTCCGTTTCAAGCCGTCTTACAGTCTTTAGAAAGCTCTCTTAACGTACAACAACAATCCCAACTCAGCCACCCCAAAAAAGTACCGAAAAAAAAAAAAAAAAAAAAAGCTCGAAGCTTACTGTTTGCTACAGTATCAGCATGCGCGCCCAACTTCAAAATTCCGTTCCGGACAAACCGCAAGCTCAAATCACGATCTGTAAGATGCTATAGCTTCACAACATCCCAAAATACCATTTCTATAAAACTATACAACTTAACGACTCAAAAATCATACTTCGCCGCTCGATTTTCCCAAAATTCCGAATTTCAAGTCCTAAGTCCGAAATTACTCCAATTGAACGAAGGGCGACACGAGCGCTTACCGGGCATTACGTTACGTAGTTAACACGGCTTGGCGAGGCTCCCATGACGAGAACACACAAAACCCTTTTTCTTCTTCTTCTTCTTCTTCTCCTCTGCCTCTTCCTTTCTTTGAGCGAGACCTCTATGCTCTCCATTTCTCTCTCTCCTCCTTTTTCTTTCTCTCTTTCCCTTTTATCTCTCCCTTTTTCTTTTCTTTTTTCTTTTTTCTTTTATCTCTGTCTTTTCTTCGTCTCTCTCTCTCTCTCTCTCTCCTCTTTTCCCTCTCCCGAAAACTCTCGATTCCTCTCTCTCTCTCTCTGCTAAGGGCGCGTTTGGTAACGATTCTGTTAGGGAGGCGATTCGATCATAACCGATTCTTTTTTATTATTACATTCCCGAGGAACCGATTCTAAGTATTTTAAGCCGTTTGGTAAGCGTCCAAAATTTCGATTCGGAAGAGAATTGCGTTTGGTACCGTGTTCATTAATTCTGTTCCAAATCAATTTCTTTTAATTTTTAAATAATTTTTTTACTTTTTTTCCTTTGTTTTCTTTTCTTTTTTTTTCATTTTTCCTTTGTTTTCTTTTCTTTTTTTCATTTTTTTATTTTTTATTTTCATTTTCCTTTTTTTTTTTTCTTTTCTTTTTCTTTTCTTTTTCTCATCTTCTTCTTCTTCTTCTTCCGCCGGCCCTCGTCGGTTGAGCCTCGCCCGGCGGCGGGCGAGGCTCGCCTAGCCCCGCCGAGGCTCGGGCCCGAGCCGGATCTGGCGAGGCCGAGCCCCGCGGTGGTCGCCGACCTCGTCGGGGTTGGGTGAGGCCGCCCGGAGCCACCGGCGGGGTTGGGCGAGCCTCGCCGGTGGCAGCGAGCCTCGCCGGCCACCGGTGGGGCCGGGCGTCGCGAGGCTCGCCCGGCCCAGCCCGATCCGGCGAGGCTCGGCCTCACCAGATCCGGGAGGCCGAGCCTCGCCGGTGGCCGGGCTTGCCTCCGGCGAGCTCGCCGGACCTCGCCCTGGTCTGGCGAGCCTCCGGCGAGCTCGCCGGACCGGCGGCCGCCGTCCGCCGGCCTCCGGCAAGCTCGCCGGGACCGGCGGCCGAGCGGCGGCCGGTGGCGGCGGCAGCGGCCGGTGGCGGCGGACAGCGGATGGTGGCCGGCGGCGGCGGCGGACGGCGGTCGGCGGCGGCGGTGGATGGCGGTGGCGGATGGCGGACGGTGGCGGGCGGTGGTGGACGGCGGTCGCGAGATGGCCGAAGGGAAGAAGAAAATTTATTGATTTTGATTCTCAAATTCGTTCCCGGAACAAGAATCAACTTTTTTTTTATTCTTGATTCTGTTCCCAACATTAGGGGAACAAAAATTTTACCAAACACGATTCTAGGCCGGCGGCGATTCCGGAACAAAGAATCGGGATTTGGCCCTGTTTGGATGGTTACCAAACGGGGCCTAAGCTTCTACCTTCTTTTTTTTTTTTGACTAAGTCAAAACCCATATTTTACAGAACTCATAAACCAAAGCTCTTTTGCTTCCTTCAAAACAAAACCCCAAAAGGTTAAGAACATTGACATGAGAAGTCCTACTTATGCTCACAACTTCATTGAAAAAATCTTTAGCATTGCCTTTCAGCTTCTTTAGAAGCTTTACTGCCACAAATTGATCATCTCGAAGCTTGCCTTTATACATGCAGCCATAGCCTCTCTCACCTAACTTTTCTTTGAAAGAGTTGGTCATCCTCTTGATGTCTTTGTAGGTGTATCTTCTGGGACGAGTCCCTCAATCTTCATTTCGCAATTGAAATGTTCGCTCCTATGCTTTATCAAATCCATAATAATTCTGATCACTGGTTTCTTCCTGAAGGGAAGCATTAAAATAAGGGTGATCCCAATTCCGGCTTCTGATGCAGCCATTCCTGAAAAAAATGGAGAATATTTTTGAACAGCAATCTCACTTCTTCAAGGCTTCTAGGATATTTTGGAAATATTGATTCCATTGAGCAACGATGCAAGATTACTGCCAAAAAGTCGCAACAAATTGCAGAGGAGAACGTAGAGAAGCGGAAGAGAAAGTCTTGAAATAATTACCTATTCCAATTTTCAGTCCAACCCTTTGTTTTCCTGAGACAACAGTCATCAAGAGTGAAAAATGTGTCAATGAATTGCAAACTGATAACTTCAAAGTGTCTAAGAGATATAAAGATTAGGCACATCATGAGGTAATAGATCATTCTGTTTCAAGGAAGTAAACCCCCCCATCATCAGATTCACCAGTTTGGATCGATTAGTGACATTTTTACCAGAGTAATTGGAAACACATGCAAATGGATCTGTGCCCGATTGACTAACAAGTATAGACATTAGCTAAAATTCTTAATTCTAGAGCTATCAGGGAATGAACAGGAAGAAAGCAAAAAATATTAGCTGGTCTAGAAGTAGCAAACACGCTGCAATATGATCGACAATGTGGTGTCAGAGGCGGAGACAGATAGAAATTTCTGTGTATTGAATGGGCGGTATATTATGGACATGTCTCAACTCTTTTAGCCTCTAAGCGGACCTATAGGATTGATTAGAAGTCGTCCCGCGAATAAAACAAGTGGGCAGCTCATGTTCAGGCAAGAATTTTGAAGCTTCTTGAATCGTGTACACCCAATTGATGACTAGCTAACTATTGCAGAAAGATACAAACATAGAAAGATAGAAACATCAAAATATGAGGTTCCCATAAGATGTCTTGGGACCCAACAGATCGGAGAGTTTTGTTTGCAGCGGTAAGCGAGTCCACAGTCTAAGCTAGGGCGAAGAAATTGGAAAAGCTTGAGGACATTATCCACGGCACGTATAAAGAGTAATTAAATAACAGTGAAAACTTTTTCAGTATTTATTTCTCCACCATCATCATGAACAAAATTTTCATTGATTGTGCAAAGATAGAATTAAGTGCGCAGTTCACCTCTATCAATAATATATTTCAACTATCCAAGCCATCAGATTTTAGCACCATTTGTGGAGACGTAGTTTTCCTTTTCATTTGGTTGTGTTCATAATAAAAGCCCAAGAAGAAACCAGTAGTTTTAGCCCAACCCTTGCAGAATTTTACAGTGAAGTTGGAGCATCTTCACTCAATTTATTTATACCTTTTGATGTTATGGGTAGCAGATGCCGACCTAAAGATCTAACTGTTAATTGCAGTCCAGTTCAATAGGAACCCCTTCTTCAAGCTAGTGAAATCGGCATTAACAGAAACAGGAGTGCTAACTGTGGAATAGTAGGAGCGGACGACAGAATAGTAATCCATTTCCTGCAATGCTTCCTCGGGAAAAAAAGAAAAGAAAAAGAGAAGCAAAAGAATGTTGCATGGAGTTGCCAGCTCAGTCCACTGGACTTGTAAAAACATGTTGGCTACGAGGTGCAACTATAGTAGAGGAACAGATCAGCATTAGTGGAACTGAGATTGAAAGTCGTCCTCTCGAGGTTGATATTATGAGGCGGAGCATCACAGGATTCCTGCTACATAGGGGCATTAGCCAGGAGGAACCGATTGTTCGCATAAAAGATATCCTTGATAGTGAATTCTCTGTCCGAGAAAGTCAGGACATGATATATCTCCTTGCAGGTAATTTTGAAATTCATATAGCCCCAATAAGACTCTTGTTCACCATAAATCCTAAAAGGGTAGCTGATGTTCAGCCCATATCTACAATTCCGAGGCATGCAGGCCTTGTATTGTGCATCATCCGATAGAGCCAGATAGACTAAGTTAGTGAAGGTGATGATGATGATCGATTGGTGACAATTAGCTACTCACATGAAGTTTTGTGATTCATCTGGACCAGAAGGAGGCAGAGTATTGCCGAGGACAGAAGAAATAGGTAGGAGAGAGCGTGGAAAGCATTTGCAAAAAAAATCAAATGGAGTCGGTCTGAGTTGGTCCTAACTCCTATCACTGTTGTGTGCTAGTTCTTCAACTTCAAAGCCAATACCAAGCGAGGCAAAAAGTGGTCTAAAGCGTGCATATGTATCGAATTGAAGCATATATGGCCATGCTTGGATCCACACTCATTATAGTGCTTATACTAATAATAAATAAGGTCATGTCACGATGAAAACCTATAGCATGATGGAGTTAATTATATTTACAATTCAAATATATGAATATTACATATTTCAACTCAACACTTCATCAGATTTTAGCACCACTATTCACGGAAGCTATCTTTCTTTCTTTTTTTGTTTGATCCTGTGCACAAGAAAATCCCACAAAGAAAAGCAAGTTGTTTTGGTCCAGCATTTGAAAATTTTTACTGTGAATATGGTGTAGCTTCAGCCTCACTCAATACATTTTGACCATTGGATCTTGTGGGACGCAGATACCAACCTCCGCACATAGAAATGAAAGATCAAGGAAAATAGTAGATTTGAAAACTTAGTCGAGAAGAGAAAACCAAAAAAAATCCCTCATGCACTCAACATGATAGAAGGTTTGAGAATGATGACCGTCTAGGCAAAAGCAAACAAAATTATTGTTCTCGAACCCGCACCGTGCCTCACTTCCCTCGCAGTTGCTGCAATTAATTGCAGTCCAGTTCAAAAGGAACCCCATCTCCGTAATCTCACTGTAATTCATAGTCCTCAAGCTAGCGATATTTGGATTGACGTCAACAGGTAGGCTAACTGCAGAGTAGCAGGAGCTGACCGTAGAATACAAATCCATTTCCTATGATCCTTCCTCGAGAAAAAAAGCAAAAAGTGGTGGGTGGAGTTGCTAGCACAGTCCACGGGATATGTAAAACCTATGTGGGCTGCTAGGTGCAATTGTTGTTGAAGAATAAATCGGCATTTGCGGAACTAAGATTGAAAGACGTCCTTTCAATGCTGATATTACGCAGCAGAGCACCACAGGAGTCCAAGTACACGTGGGCGTTAACCAGAAGGAACGAATGGTTCACATAGAAGATATCCTCAATCATGAACTCACCGTCTGAGAAAGTAGGCTAGGGTATGTATCTTTGAGGTAATCTGGAAATTCGAATAGCCACAATAGGACTCCTGCTCGTCGAAAATCCAAAAAGGGTAGCTGATGTTTGCGCCATATCTGCAGTTCAGAGGCACGCGGGCCTCGTACTGTGCATCCTTTGCTACAGCCTGATAGACTAATCTGGTGAAGACGACAACGAGGGCTAAGCGGTGACAACTAGCTCTGCAGATGAATCTTTGGAGATTCATTTGGGACTGGAAGAAGGAGGCAGAGCAGGATGGGTGAGAATTCAAATGGAGTTGGTTTGAATTGGCCCCAGCTCAAATGGCAAGCGAAGCGAGGCAGAAAGTGGTCCTATGCGTGCATTATTCAAGCACCCAATGCAAATGCATCATTGTCCGCATCGGAAAATCTGCTCTAGAAAATCTTGAGGAACAAACATGAAACTTCAATCAAAATGACCTCTTAATTATAGTTAGGCCAGAGGGCCCACCAAGGTGTTGAAATGTTGACATTGATGATGATCTGCCTAACCATTAGGAACAAACCATGAAACTTCCGAGCAAAATCTCACGTTTTACAAATCCTGGGAAATTTACCAATTGAGTTTTAAATTTAATGTATTAGTGTCAATTCAATCCTAAATTTTTCAAATTCGTTAATATACTCTTTAATCTTTGCTAGAAATTCCAATACACTTTTTCTGACCAATTGCAATCGAAAATTGCTGATATGGCGATCCTTAAGTTGTCAATGTCAACTTGCCACTTAAGATGATTGGCGATAATTGTACGTCACACCAACAATTTCTAGTATCAATTGATCAGAATGATTATATTGAAATTCACGTAAATATTTACCATTATATTGGCAAAATTATACGACTAAATTGATATCCGTACAATAAGTTTATGACCGATTCAATAATTATCTTTTTATATAGCATATTTCCTGGGGGTTTTTTCTAATGATATATACTGCTAAGAATAATATTAATACATATATAATGGGGAGATTTCGTCCAAAATTAATTCATAAAAGATCGAGTATTTGAGTTATCAAATGCTGTTCGTCTTGTAAATAGAATCGAGCCCCTGATAATTTTGTCTATCATGGACGGAATTAATCACCGATCTGATGAGAACGAGTCATACTGTGGCGTTGGTCCGCAGTGACGTCAAGCACGAAGAATTCATATTTATCTGCAAGAGGTGGGGACTCTCGTCCACTTTCGACTTCATTCATATGACTTACTGCGCTACGCGGGAAACATGTTTGCCTGGGAAGGAATATCTCAGTCTTGTACATAATTATTTAATAAAACAACCGCGTTTCCCTTCTGGCGCACAGATAATATTAAGGTAGTTGAAAGTGGAGAAAGGCAGGGTATAGTCACCCAAAAAAGGGAAAAAAAATGACCCCTAAGAAGCATCGACACTTTTCAAAAGCCTTCGTGTTGTGTCGGACATTCTGATACGTATTCAACACTCTTGGACACTCTCTGACACTCGATCAACATGTGTCAGAAAATTCGATAACTAATCAATTTTTCCGACACTCAAGGAGGAATCTTGATATGTAAGTTTCTAACATGTGATTTCAATACACGGATCAATTTAAAAAATTTTCAATAAATGAGAGGTTAAAATGTGTATATATATAAAATAAATGAAAAAAAAAAAGAAAACCTAATCCTCTCATCTTTTGACTTTTACTTCTTGTGATATATAATTTATCCCCAAGTTTTTTTTTTCTCCTCTTCCGACATGCCTACTCTTTCAACATGTCCAACATGCGAATCTAGAATGTGCATTGCTTGTTTTTTTCTCCAAGTTTTATAAATTATTGGAATGGAGTTGAATTTGTCAAATTGAAACAATTAATGATATTAATAAATTATGGATTAATGTTTTTATTGTAAATTCATTCTAGGCTTTTATTTATTTGTTTGCTTATGAATTTGAATCAAATTAATTTGATTGGAATAATCATAAAAATAAAAATATATATTTAATATACAATGTATCCCAATGTATCAGACTTCTCTATGTTTAAGAAACGGTATGTTGGCCACGTCGTGGCGTGCGTTGCACATCAGTGTCGGTACTATTTAGAGTGATCCATGTGAAAGAAGAATGTCAAGTACAACACAATCATTGTCCCTATGGAAGCGCCATATCCCGTTGCGACAAATCGGAAGTTGGGGAGAAGAGGAGCGGTGGGGTGCAGCAACTGGATTCAGGAAAACGTTACCGCTAAAAACTGGACATCTCTGTAACGTTTCAGCTTGTTAAACTGAAACGTTCGAGAATATGACAGTTGAAATCTTGATGCACATCCATCAAAAAGTCGGATCTTGTGGTGTTTTCTAGGTAAACTAAATTGCACTCTTATACCATAGATAAGGCCTACCTCATAGGTGACAAAAACATACATAAATGCGCGCCCGGTGTTTGGGTAGCATTATATGGCAATCGAAACCTTGAAGCATATACACAAAAAGTTTTGTCTCGGAAGAAGAGGGCAGGCTTTAGAGTCTTTGATTTCCAAGGGAAGCGTTGAATGGGATTAACTTGGACTCTTAATTTGTTGAAAAATCTTGTGAGGTTGTGTAATTGAGTTTTGAGCTAGAACAAGATTATGATCCTGTTTAGAAAGCCCTATAGGAATTAAGATGCGTTTGAAATGTACCCTTTTCTCCCAAATTGTTGAGGATGCAGTTGACATGTACCTTCTTGATCTCGACTAGCTTATTTTCAAAAAAATAATTATTTTTCTAAAATACACACCACGTTATTATAATTTCTATCATATTTATTTACACACAAAAAAAAAGAGAAAAAGAATTAGATAATTTGGTTTCAGATTGTCGGTTATTTTCTTGAGACAAGTTTGGAAGCCAACTTAAAAGATTGTCTTGGGTTAAGGACGGGCACGAGGTAAATTAGGGAACAGTCGAGTACCGGCAACGATTAGCACGAAATCCCCGAAGATGGACAGCAAGAATTAAGGTTTGCTTGTAGTCCGAAAATTACACGAAAGAGACTAACGATTAACCCGACACGACCCCAGACCATGGAGATTTGTGAGGGTTGGCTTTGGAGCTTGCCTTATGGACCAAACAAGACCTCATGGACAACGACATGTGACCATGTAACACTTCATAAACAAGCAAAAAATCACGCCCGAAGGTCTAGAAATCGAAGTAAACTTGCTACTGTGCATGCAGACACCAACATACAGGCAAATGTGATATAAATGCTATCAAAATGAGATCCAAAACCATAATAAGTAAGAAAAAAATGATGCTTGACAGAATTTAAGTACGAGCAAATGAGATGGATTTAAACACAAAATTGGACATAAATAGCACGAAATAAAAAATGGAGCTGTCGTATGCTATCCTTGAAGATAAATAATCGCTAAATGAGCTGAAATGACATGAGGGAACATGAAGATTCAACAAAGATGATGAGGAACTCATGGCTTCGCAATGGTATACATTAGGATTTAAAATACCGACAGCCATTAACCTTGATACAAACCTAAACCTAGTTTTGTTTTTTTAAAAAACCAACATAAAATTATAAAAGACTGATTCTACGAAAGATATTGCTGCTTGACGTTAAAACACATACATCTTATCAAAAAGGAGCTTATTACTTTGTAAGACCATGACATTTTGCTCATATTCGAATTTGAACTCCAAAGTTTAATCTCTAATGAGGATGAATTGAGGAAATAAAGATTGATACAAAATAAGTACATCAATCTTACCATTAATACTTCCGCCAAGACGAGCTCCTTCAAATCACAATAGCAGATTAGAAATATGCAGAATAGAAAATTGTGCAATTTTTATTATTTGATGAATCATAATGAAGTATGGAGTTTGTTGATAGGTTTTATGAGATAACTATCTAAGATAATATATCAGGTTTACATAATCAAATAAAGATATGTAGAAGCTCTTAGATATATGTATTATTATAAGAGATGGAAAATTAAGGAAAAAATATCGTCTAACCTACACGGATGTGGCTGGAGAAAGAGAGAGAGAGAGAGAGAGAGAGAGAGAGAGGGCAGCGGCCAATACGTGCCATGCCGTGTGGGTGGCCACCAAAGCTCTCTCCTGGGCTGATGCACGAATCCAACAAATGGGCTTCAAAATGAGGCCCGTTCTTCATGGTGAATTGGTGTGACAAACTTAAAATGATCAGCGACCTTTCCCTTTTTTTATTGTATATTTTTTATTTTTATATTTGTTCTAAGTTATTATTCTTATTTGTTATTATTTTTATTTCAGTTATGCCTATGCCATGCCGTAGCGAAAATTTTAACATCACAATGTCCCTAATCGTGATGGGATGTAGCAAGCAATGTGCATACTAAATAATACGGGATCAATTTTTGTGTTAGGGGGGCCAATTTATGTCATAAATTAGATCCCTAATATTGATAAAAATGAAATAGAGACCCATATATGAAAATTTCGGTGTCAACAATACACTTTTCACTTATTTTTGAGTCATACTTGTAGAAATTCAACCTAAACATCTAATCACAAATTTATGAAAAGCTCAATAATCATTTATTTTGTAGTTGCTTAGTTTGTTACAAACTATGTTGCTCTTGTATAATTTATAATGAACAATTCCAACTTGAGTCATTACTCTCTTGTAGATACGAACTTTCACATGGACAAGCCACAAGCGATCTTGAGGGTGATGAAAAAATGGGTTTGGGAGGAATTTGCAAGGCCTCAACACTTCCTTTTAGCATCTCCACAACTTGGGTCATACATGGTCAATCTCTTGGATCGATTTGAATGCACCATAGGCCTATTATAATCATCTTCTTCGTGATTGCTTCATCCTCCTCATTTGTGATCCCAAGCAGTCCAAGCTCTTCTTGAAGCTCTAGGCATCGGTAGACCCAGTGAGGGAAGTATGCTTCACTAGTTCGATCTATTGTGACTTCAATATTTTTTCTCTTACCGACCATCTCTAGAACCATCATACCATAGTTATAGACATCTGATTTGTGAGAAACCCCTCCGATGTTCCTTATGATCAGCTCTGGAGCAATGTATCCTACAGTGCCCCTAGCACAAAGCAATGACACGATGCTCTCCTCTCCGGCATATTTTGGCAAGACCAAAGTCAGAAATCTTGGGACAATAGTTTGTGTCAAGGAGAATGTTATGAGGCTTTATGTCGAAGTGCAAGATCCTCGTTTTGCATCCTCTATGCAAGTACTCTAGCCCGTGAACTATGCCGAGCGAAATCCGGTACAATGTGTCCCAACTCAATTGTTGATCTAGCTCCAAAGTGTTACTCTTGTTGAATATGAACTTCTCGAGTGATCCATTGGGCATGAAATCATAAATCAAAGCTTTTTTGCTTCCTTCAAAACAGAACCCTAGGAGGGTGACAACATTGACATGAGAAGTCTTGCTTATGCTTGCAACTTCATTGAAAAATTCTTCTGCATCACCTTTTAGCATCTTTAGCAGCTTCACTGCCACAAGTTGACCATCTTGAAGCTTGCTTTTGTACATGGAGCCATAACCTCCCTAGCCTAACTTTTCTTTAAAAGAGTTAGTCATCATCTTGATGTCCTTATAGGTGTATCTTCCGGAAGAGATGAGTCCCTTAATTTTCATTTCGCCATCGAGATATTTGCTCCTCTGCTTCTTCAAAGCTTGCATTAAGATAAGGGTGACCACAATTCCAGCTCCTAATGCAACCATTCCTAAGAAAATGATGTGTGTTTTTTAACAGCAGTCTCACTTGATAGAACAATGAGGGAAGTATACTATCAAAAATTGGAACAAATTGCAGAGGATAGCATAGAGAAGTGGAAGAGAGAGTCTTGAATTAATTACCTATTCCAACTTTAAGACCAATCTTTTTGTTTCCCGGGACTGTCGTCATCAAAAGTGAAAAATGTGTCAACGAATTGCAAACAGATGATTTCAAAGTGTCTAAGATATATAAAGATCAGGGTACATCATGAGGTTATAGCACATTCCATTTCAAGAAAGAAAATCCATAGCCATTAGGGCTAGGGAAATTGGCATTTATGTAAACAGGTATGCTAACTGCAAAGTAGCAAGAGCTGGTGGCAGAATAGTAATCCATTTCCTGCAATTACTTCCATGGAAAAACTAGGAAGAACATAAGCCATGGCTATTCTATCAGATCGCTCTCAATTCACGTATCGTTTTAGGCAGATATTGTGAAAGCTAGTACGAGTACCTAGAGGGGGTGAATAGGTGCGAAAACAAATTTTGCAAAGTAAAGATTATAATTTTACTTTTGAACCGACTCTGTTTAGTAATAGATTATGAAAAGGAAATTCTAACAAATGAATATTGATACGATCAAAATAAAGAGCTTAGGGAAGATAATAAGAACACAAAATTTATAATGGGTCGGCTTGATCCAAGTCTACGTCCACTCTTCCGCACTGATAGCCCACCGGCTAGATTTCACTAAAAATCAAAAAAGTTGTTACAGTATAGCTCTTCCCTGAATCCATAGTGTAGAGACTCTACTACACTTCCTTAAGGTCTTACGGAAATATAAACGCTCTTTTGAGTACAAGTTTTCGCTCAACAATTGAATTGATAAAGAACAATGAGCTTCAGACTTTGGAATTCTTCTATTGCGCACACACTCGAATAACTAGAACAACTTCCTTATATACTCCTCCATTCCTTCATACTCGATAGCACTTACCAAAGAAATTCTTCAAATCTACCCATTGGACAAAATCAATTAGGAAGATTTCGAGTTATTTAAGGAATATGACGATAGCCCACCAATCCTGCTCGCTCATACAATCATGATCTAGGTTTCCATAAGTAGAACCTTCCAAGTATGCTTCGTCAATTAACTGATCTAAATTACCCGAATTCAAATCAAAACGAATTAACATATTCCAAGATGCTATCTCCAGCCGAGAGATCTTCTTCAATCGATAGAATCAAATCCTTAACAAGATACTCAGTTCTGGATAAGTTTTCTTTGACGGTCTAGAAACTGTCAATAAGGATAGACTCTGAAACTTAAGTCTGGCGGATTGGCGATCTTCAGACTTTGACTAAAGAGACTGAAAGTCTTCAGACTAGACTAATGGAAAAGTTTTGTCATATTCAAAACTCATAAGGAAGTTTTCTCCAACAGATATCCAAACAAAGCTTTTCGGGCAATGTAGTGGATGGTACGAACGAGACATTCAGCACACTACAAAAGTCAATGTTGAACCGTTTCGTGGTCACATACCTACCCAAAAAGAGAGGCTAAGCTCTCATGCTCAATTCAGAAGAGAAAACAATTACGAAAGTGTGCCAACTACTATCTCTCATCCACATAATATTCCCATCTCAGTAAAGATGCCCGGTATGGAAGAATATGATAACAAACAAAGGAAAAATACCATAACATGGTTGTCCTCTTTACCTCACTCATGCACATTACCTCACTACTGTACATATCAGCAATCTTCA
This sequence comes from Eucalyptus brandiana, assembly GCA_014182725.1. Classification (NCBI taxonomy): domain Eukaryota; kingdom Viridiplantae; phylum Streptophyta; class Magnoliopsida; order Myrtales; family Myrtaceae; genus Eucalyptus; species Eucalyptus brandiana. The sequence continues at coordinate 5,864,652 of CM024669.1, forward strand.
GAAGATCTCGTCTCCTGCAATGGCAACCTAACCACTGGCATTGGGTGTCGAATCATTGCTAACCCATTTCGCCGTGACCGAAACCGGCGAAAATGTTAATGGATTGTTCTTCAACAGAACAGCATCATCTGATATATTATCCGTTTGGTCTGACTTCTCCATGTTGTCTCCTCGGTTTTGTATTTCCTTTAGTGTATCCAATACCTCTTCCATGGATGGCCTCATGTCGTGGCCTTCTTCCAAGCACCGGAACCCCAACTCTGCCACTGCAGTAATCATTTCTCTAATCCCATTGTCTGTATCAAACCCAAGATCTTGATCTACAAGTTCGTGCAACGCGTGGCTTTGGATCTTGTTAATGGCCAGGGCGGATAGATTTATCTCATGGCGATGCCTCATGATATCAACGGCTGGCAAGGAAGATATGAGCTCCATTAAGACTACTCCAAAGCTATATACATCGCTCTTCTCAGTCAACTGGTAGCATTGGTGGTACTCTGGATCAACATAACCCGGTGTCCCTTGAGGAGCAGTTGAAACATGAGTGGCATTCAATGGGAAGAGGCGCGACAAACCGAAATCCGCAACCTTGACAGTGAAATTCTCGTCCAGCAGGATATTGTTGGTCTTCACATCTCGGTGGATAACATCAGATGCGTGGAGATACACCAATGCGTTTGCAGTTTCTATGGCTATTTTCAAACGGGTAGACCACGGGGGCAAGCCGGGTTTAGCTAAATCGCCATGAATATGATCAGCCACTGTGCCATTTGGCACATATTCATACACAAGCAGGAGTTTACGGCTCTGCCGAGAGGTGCAGCCATATAGTGAGACCAGATTTGGGTGGTGTAAGCAAGTAAGTATTTCGACTTCGTTCACAAACTGCTCGACTGTTTTGTAGTTGCTTTCATACAATCTCTTGACTGCAACTACACGCCCATCTCGGAGTTTGCCTGCAAAACTTGTTAAGGTTATTGCAAAATCTTTGATGACGGGTTCACTAACTATGGACAATTTTAGTGTTGCTCTTACCTTTAAAAACAGTGCCAAAGCCTCCATCACCAAGTTCTGCTGCTGGATCGAAATCGTTGGTAGCCTCCTTAAGGTCGTTGTAGTCAAAGATGGGTAGTCCATGGTAGACACTGCCCTTCTCAAAATCTGTCCTGGAGGAGTAATTTGAGGAGGTGCTTCTCAAGGTGAAGGATGACTGGCCATACTTTTTTCTTTGGCGAGATCGATAGATGTAGACACCAACAATCATCAACAGAGCTCCGCCTGCTGCGCTACCCAAACCTGATTTTTAGGGGAGAGAGACCATATCATTAGTTTCCAATGAGCAATGAGGGAAGCATACTGTCAAAATGGGAAAGAAAAGGTCTTGAAATAATTACCTATTCCAACTTTGCGACCAATCTTATTCTTTCTTGAGACTGTAGTCATCAAAAGTGAAAAATGTATCAACGGATTGCAAACAGATCATTTCAAAGTGTCTAAGGGATATACAGATCAGGGTGCATCATGAGGTTATAGTTCATTCAGTTTCAAGAAAGAAAAAATGCCACGATCGAGTGGAAAGATTACAAATTCACCGGTTTGGCTCGGTCCTCATCTTGAAAATTCCATGGATCAATTAGTGACATCTTACCAGAAGTAATTGGAAGCACATGCAAATGGATATGTGGCTGATGGACTAACGAGTATAGACATTAGCTAAAATCCCGTATTAATAGAGCTATCAGGGGATGAACAGGAAGACAGGAAATTTCTTTTTCTTGCTGGAATAAAAGTAGCAAACACTCTGCAATATGATCAACAATGTGCTATCAGACGTGGAGATAAATAAAACTTTCTGTGCCACTAATTGAATAGGCGGTATGTTTCTAGATATGTCTCAAAACTTTCAGCTTCTAAGCAGAACTACTGTTCCGCTGATAAAAGAAGGGGGCAACTCTTGTTCAGGCAAGAATTTCAAGCTTCTTTAATCATGAACACCCAATTGATAACTAGAAAACTGTTGCAGCGAGAAAGAAGCATGAATATTTCTGTTACTCTTCTTTCAATTCCTCCAGGTTTGTGAACGTCAAAATCTACGAGGTTCTGATAATTTATCTTGGAACCCAAGAGATCAGAGAGTTTCATTTGCAGCAGTAAGCTGAGTCTAGAATCTAAGCTATGGTGAAGAAATTGAAGAACTTCCAGGACATTATCCAAGGCACGTAGAAACGAAAGATCAAACAAAATGGGCTCGAAAACTCAGTCAAGAAAATAAAAGAAGAACCGAAGTACCCATGCATTTACCATCATTACAGGTTCGAGAATGAGGGCCATCTTGGCAAAAGCAAATGAAACTATCGTTCTTGAATCCACACCGTCCCTCACTTTCCTCACAGTTGCCGCAATTAATTGGAGTCCAGTTCAAAAGGAACCCCATCTTCATAACCTCACTGTAATTCATAGATATCAAGCTATAGAAATCTGCATTAACATCAACAGGTGCACTAATTGGAGAATCGCAGGAGCTGATGAAGGAATAATTCTCAGTGCTGTGCGATGCTTCCACGGGAAAAAACGCAAAAGAACCGTGGGTGGAGTTGCTAGCACAGACACTGGATATGTAAAATCTGCCGGCTGGGAGGTGCAATTATAGTAGAAGAAGAAATTGGCATTGGTGGAACTGAGATTGAAAGGTGTGCTTTTGAGGCTGATATTACACAGCGGGGCACCACAGGAGTCCTGGTACTCAAGGGCATTAACCAGGAGGAATGAATGGTTCGCATAGAAGATATCCTTGATGATGAACTCACTGTCTGAGAAAGTCAGGGTGGGGTACTCCTCTTTGCAGGTAATTTCAAAATTCGGATAGCCACTCCTGCTCGTCCAAAATCCAAAAAGGATAGCTGATGTCAGGGCCATCTCCGCATTTTCGAGGAGCGCAGGACTCGTATTGCCTATCCTCCGACAGAGCCTGACAGACTAAGCTGGCCAAGATGACGACAAGGGCCATCCGGCAACAACTAGCTCTGCAGATGAAGCTCTGGAGATTCATTTGGGACTGGAAGGAGGCAGGGGATAAGGAGGCAGAGGATAGGACGCAGAGAGGATTGCCAGAAAGAGAGGCAGGAGAGGGTGTCGAAAGCAATTTGCAGAAAATTCAAAATGGGGTTGGTTTGAACTGGTCCTAGAACTCCAGTCGCTGTCGTTGTGCTGGTTCATCGACTTTGAAGAGAGGAATACCGAACGGAGACGGAAAGTGGCTCCGGGGCGCGCATTTGGAACGACTTGACCCCAATGCATCAACGAGAATCACTTGAATTGCCCTCCCGAAGACCAAGACTTTGGCGCGGGGAGACAAGCTGAGAAGAAAAGAAGGAGAAAAAGGCATGTGGAAACAAAGCCAAATAGCTTGCGCTGCTGGCTAATTATGAACTTGACTTGAGGAGGACTCGGAATAGTATTCCCCATTTTCCAATTCCTACACGCAGGCGCAGCCCCATCTATTCAACGAGCTTTGCCAATCTCATAGACAATTCAATCGACGACACTTCAATAAGGACCTCAAGAACATAGTTGACAGCGTTCTAGATACACGCAGGGCCATCGCCTAGACTACTAGAAAATAGAAGGGATTGGAGCCTCAGAACTGAGGCGGCTAACTTTCATCTGGATGAGTTTCTCTTTAACATTGCCCAGTCATCTTTTTGAACTGATTTGACTGATGATATCGACTTATCATTAGCCCAAACTATAATGTGGGTAAAATCAGTGGATCGAAAAGGATCTTTAGCTAGGAAGCAAACAGCTTGCCATCTTTTTCACAACAGAAATGGCTCAGGTCCATAAATCGCTCAGGCCTCAAGTATTGAAAATAAAACTTCTGCTCTTGGTACTCAAAGATAGGGAATTCGTTCTCATAGCACTCGACCTTGAAACCTGGAGGTCCACAGAATTGGGGGTCGGCCACCTCCCCAGAAAAGATTAGTTATAGTTTGGATGGTACCGCAATTAAAAGAGGGTGGCAGCCGGTATGGTGGACATCACCGTCTCCATCACATAAAAGAACTTGTGGAATAATGAGGACGATGAGGACAAAGACAAGGATGGAGTGTGAAGGGGAGTGGATGCGTCACCGATTTGAGTGAGTTCATGCTCTCATGGATGGAGAATATCACGTGGAAGGAGGGTTTATTTAGACTTTAGAGTTTAGAGAGGCATGCTAAGGATGGAGAAATTCTTTTTTATTCACCTTTTTTCCGGACTGAAGTGTGACTAGGATGGATGTGGTTAATTCTTCCCCGGTATAATATAGGAAACTTAAGACCTAGGCAGGTCTATAAAAGGCCTACAAGGAAACAGAGAGAACTCTCTTGGGGAGAGTGACCTCTTATGCCCCTATTCCTAAATGATGGGACTTGCAGGACGGGACCTGTAGGTCAGCCGATAGGGGGCGCCCTGCGAATCGATTTGAGTGAGTTCATGCTCTCATGGATGGAGAATATCATGTGGAAGGAGGGTTTATTTAGACTTTAGAGTTTAGAGAGGCATGCTAAGGATGGAGAAATTCTTTTTATTCACCTTTTTTCCGGACTGAAGTGTGACTAGGATGGATGTGGTTAATTCTTCCCCGGTATAATATAGGAAACTTAAGACCTAGGCAGGTCTATAAAAGGCCTACAAGGAAACAGAGAGAACTCTCTTGGGGAGAGTGACCTCTTATGCCCCTATTCCTAAATGATGGGACTTGCAGGACGGGACCCTGTAGGTCAGCCGATAGGGGCGCCCTGCGAATCGATTTGAGTGAGTTCATGCTCTCATGGATGGAGAATATCATGTGGAAGGAGGGTTTATTTAGACTTTAGAGTTTAGAGAGGCATGCTAAGGATGGAGAAATTCTTTTTTATTCACCTTTTTTCCGGACTGAAGTGTGACTAGGATGGATGTGGTTAATTCTTCCCCGGTATAATATAGGAAACTTAAGACCTAGGCAGGTCTATAAAAGGCCTACAAGGAAACAGAGAGAACTCTCTTGGGGAGAGTGACCTCTTATGCCCCTATTCCTAAATGATGGGACTTGCAGGACGGGACCTGTAGGTTAGCCGATAGGGGCGCCCTGCGAATCCCCCCCGACCTAAAACTAAAGGGAGTAGAGGCAACTCCCGTGCCTCAATAAATATAGCTTTTGGATACACCTCGTAAGACACTTGGACCCAAGCACGTCCTTAAACTGTTTCGTTTATCGGAATCAACCTCAAATGTAAAATAGGGTAATGACAAACCGTGGGGGGACAATTAATCAATTTGGGAAATTCTCCCGGGAAACTTTTTAGCACGTCCTGAAACTGCTTCGTTTATCGGAGTCAACCCCAAACGTAAAATGGGGTAATGACAAACCGTCGGGGGACAATTAACCAATTTGAGAAATTTCCCCCGGGCCTGACTCCCGTGAAGCCTTTCCCTGGGTTGACTGGGCGTGGTTCAGGAGAATGAAGGCAGCTGGTTCGGATATGGAGAAATTCTTTTTTATTCACCTTTTTCCGGACCGGAGTGTGACAAGGATGGATGCGGTTAATTCTTCCCCGGTATAATATAGGAAACTTTTCTAAGCGACGAGCGACGACTTTGACCGAGACCAGTTTCGGTCTCCTGATATTTCGTGGAGTGAAATGAAAACAGATGGCTATCGAATGTTAAAACTCGGTCTAGGGGAGGAGGTGATGGGGGAAGATGTGGCGTGGAAACATGCCAAGCATTTTCCGCCGGATTTCTTCCCATGTTGTTGAAATCGAAAGGTGAAAACCTTTTTCTAGGTTCTCACCGTGAAAAAGTCTAGCCCCTTTGAGGGGTCAGGAGTTGGTGTCATGAGAAGTAAAACAAGTCATACCTAAATTTTTTGTTACTTGACTTATAGGCTAACACATTCCGATTTAAAATACTTGTCCGTGGTGAAATTTCACAGTAAGCTCGGAGCATCTTCGCTTGCTGCATTTAAACCATTGGATCTAGTGGGTTGGAGATACCGACCTAATGATCCAACAATTAAGACAAGGCAGTTTGTTGAGAATGCGGTGATAAAAGTATTCTAACAAAAAAAAAAAAAAAAAGTATTCTAACATGATCATGTCGCAGTGTGGATGAGATGACTGCACTTCATAATATTAGAGGGAAGGGTATGCCCAGCAAAATGAGATAGTCAAGCTTTTAGGGGCATGAGTGGGTTGTTGTCCAATTAACAAGCAAACCCAGCAATCCCTCCCGTGGAAGAACAGTGGCTAATTGAGAACCACACACTAGGCGAGAGTAAGCATACATACCGCAAGTCGTTGAATGGACTCCGTCAGGGCAGAAACAATTGAATTCTTGCCTTGTCCTCTTATACCCGCATCTTCCCCCTGATTTGTTGCAATTTTCGCACTGCGATGTGTTGACAATCCAGGTGATCTCAAAGCCTTTTTCCAGGACCGCTCTAATAGTAGCCCTACTACTGGTAGCACTACTGCTGCCCATCAATGTTGGTGGTGGACTTGGAGCTTCAATTGGTACAATTGGGACGAAAACACTGAGGTTGCATCGCTTGCGTAGCAGGTTTTCAAGGTTCGCATCGAGAGCAAAGTAGCCACCTCTAGACGCGGGACAAGAGAACCGATAAGGTGAAAGGGTTGACGATGAGTTGCAATTGTAGAATAAGGTAGAATTGAGGTAATTGGAAGTGTAGTTGAAGAGACTGAAGTTTAAGGTGGTGTCGACATGTGTTCCACGACATATATCTTTCAATAAATCCATCCTCACCACCTTAAGGATCTGTGTGCTCCTATCCATGTGGATCACCTGATATTCCAGGGGCTTCATGGAAAGAATGGTCAGGTTATCTCTATCACAGTCAAGCTCGTAGCCTGGATACCCACAGTAGCTTGGTTGCCTAACATGCCTGAAAGGATAGCTGATTTCTTGATCTCCGCAAACAAAAGAAGCGCACTCTCGGAACTGTTGGAATTTGCCGGAAGTTGGCACCAGGTAGTGCATATGGAAGGAGAAAATGATGAACAAGGACAGAGAGGAGCACGACATGGTAAGATTTATTCGAAGGGAGATGGTATTGGAGCAAAACAAGGAGAAGGTAAATGTAAATGAAGAGGATGGACAGGATAAGATCGATGCTGCTTTGAGAATGATTTGAACCCAATGCACCAATGAGAGCCACTTGATTTGACCTCCCGAAAGACCATGACTTAGGTGCATTGAGACAAAAGCTGAGAAGAAAATAAGAAGAACAAGGCGCGTGACGACTTGGACTACTATTACCCATTTTACAATTCGTACATGCGGCCCTCAACTACTCAACGAGCTTGGCCAATCTCCTTGACAAGTCAATCGAGGACACTTCAATAAGGACCTCGAGAACATAGTTAGCAGCGTTCCAGACAGATGTGGGACCATCGCCTAGACTAGAAAAAAGAAGGGATTGCAGCCTCAGAACTAAACGACTAAACTGTCATCTAGACGAGTTTCTCTCAATTTTGCCTACGGGTGAGCCACAAAGACCGCCAGACCGGGCCGGACCGGACCGCCCGGTTCTGGGCGGTTTCCGGAGTTTTCGGTCTGGTTCACGGTTCCATCCTTGGAACTGCCCGGATCGGACCGGACCGACTCTTATTTTTCTTTTTGTTATTTCTTAAAAATATTCAGAGAACAGCAACCCCTAATGCTCGATCTTCCCTCTCGGCTCTCACGCCTCTTTCCCTCTCTACATGGCGGACGACAGCGTAGTCCAACGTCTGGAGGAGGAGGGCCTTCTCGACGAGCTCGGTGTGGTGGGAATCGAGTCAAGGAGAGCGACGAGGATGGAGTTGGACCTTATCTGACCCCCCATGGAGTTGCGGGGGGCCGATGGGTCAAAGCGGACGAGATAGGAGGGGGAAGACACCACAGACGCGAGGATGCATGAGGGCTCGAGAGCGAGCTCGGAGCGAATTGGAGGTGTTCTCATCGTCTCTCTAAAATGGAGGCTCGTCACGGCGGTTTTTGGGGAAGGAGGAGGGGAAGTGGGTTTTGCGCGGAGAAGAGAGAAAGATGGAGATGGGACAGGAGGGACTGAGCCACGATGTCGCTGCGCTCTTTTTCCTTTCTTTTTAGACGCCTTTCTCTTCTTTAAAATTTGACCGGTTCCATGGACCGGACCGGTATGGTCCGGTTTCCAGTTTTAAGACCAATCGTTCCAGTATCTGGTCTCTAATTTTGGAGACCAGTCTTCTCTGTCCAATTTCCGGTTCTACCTTGAAACGGGATCGAACTGGAACTGATTTTCCCTAAGTGTGTGGTCAAGTCATCCTTTTTTGAACTGATTTGACTCATGATATCGACATATCATCAGCCCAAACGGCAACATGGGTATAATTAGTGGATTGAAAAAGGCCTCAACTCCTTATTGGAGCTGGACCAGGGCCATCTCTTGTGATCTACGATGATGATCCACATTGGATCTTTATCTATAGGAAGCAATAAGTAAAGGTTGCCATCTTTTTCTTGACAAAGATTGCTAAGGCCCATCAATCGCTCAAGTCTCAAACAATGAAAATAAAAACTCTTCCTAGGCATCAATTCCTCGGGAGGAAAATGATTATAATCAAAGCAATAATAGCTAGAAAAGTGAAATATAAATTCTTCTAAAAAGAAACCACCACCTTGTAATGATAGACCATACTCCAAGTTGTGAGTTGCAATGACTAGGGGCGCGTTTGGTTGTGTTTCTGTTTAAAAATTGTTTAGGAATGAAGAAATAGAAAAAAAGTATTTACATTAGGGAACAATTTTGAACAAAAATACGCGTTTGGTAAACTTGTTAGGGAATAAAAAATAAACGAAACATGTTTGGTAAATTTGGATAATTTTTTTATTTCTTTTATTTTTTTATTTTTTCTTATTTTTCCTTTTTTTCTTTTTCATTTTTTTTTCTTCTTTTGGCCGGTCGCCGGCCAAGGCCTTGGCCGGCGACCGGCCGGCGAGGGCCGAGCTCGCCCGGCGGCGGGCGAGGCACGGCCTCGCCGGGCCACCGCCCGGCGAGGCCGAGGCTCGCCGCCGCCGGGCGAGCTCGGCCTCGCCGGCCGGGCGAGCTCGAGGCCGGATCCGGGCGAGATCGAGCTCGCCGGGCCGGCGCGAGGTCGGCCTCGCCTTGATCCGGCGAGGCCGAGCTCGCCCAGCGGCCGGCGAGCCGCGGCCTCGCCGGGCCACCGCCGAGGCGAGGCCAAGGCTCGCCGGCCGCCGGGCGAGCTCGGCCTCGCCGGATCCGGGCGAGATCGAGCTCGCCCGGGCCGGCGCGAGGTCGGCCTCGCCATGGCCGGGCGAGCTCGAGCTCGCCCGGATCCGGCGAGGCCGACCCTCGCCCGGCGGCCGGCGAGCCTCGGCCTCGCCGAGCCACCGCCAGTCGGCGTCGCTGGCGGTGGCTCGGCGAGGCCGAGGCTCGCCGGCCGCCGGGCGAGGCCGAGGCTCGCCGGCCGCCGGGCGAGGGTCGGCCTCGCCGGATCCGGGCGAGCTCGAGCTCGCCCGGCCCATGGCGAGGCCGACCCTCGCCCAGCTACGGCGAGCCTCGGCCTCGCCGGGGGACGGCGAGCGTCGGCCTCGCCGGGGGCCGGCGAGCCTCGGCCTCGCCGGGGGACGGCGAGCGTCGGCCTCGCCGGGGGCCGGCGAGCCTCGCCGTGGCTGGGCGAGGCCGCCGGCCCTCGTCGGCCGGTCGCCGGCCATGGCCGAGGCCGGCGACCGGCCAAAAGAAAGAAGAACAAAGAAAATAAGAAAAAAAAGAAAAGAAAAAAAAAGTGTTTCTGATTTGTGTTCCAGAAAAAAGAAACAAGAAATTTGTGTTTTTTTGTTTCTTTTTTTTTGTTCGCAGGAACAAAAAGAACAAAAAAAGGAAAGAAACGCGTCCAAACGCGTTTCTGTTCCTTTTTTGTTCCAGAACAAAAGAACAGAAATTTCTGTTCCTGAGGAACAGAAATAGTGTGCAGCCATGCACACCCTAGATGGAAGATACTTTCGAAATTTCGCCCAATCAAAAAATTTATTACTTCAATTTGCTACATGCGAATCTTTATACTTTAAATATCACAAGAAAAGTCACCTTAGCTTAGGGCATCGAAGTAATTCACGTATCTTGTCTACGGAATTTATATTAAACTTTATGCATGTAATCTTCATTCACCTATTAATTTAAGTTTTTGGATTGGGCATTAAATAAGGTATCCCGGTTCACTCATTTATTTCGCATGTACCATTCCTCACTAGTTAAATTATATGTGTGGTTCTAATTTCCACGTGACAATGGTACCAAAGTAACAGTTTTGTTTGTCTATAAATCCATATTATATATATATATGAGTAATCTTGCTCTTTTTTATTAATTTAAGCTTTCATATAGGATCTGGTGCACGGGATATACCAGTAGGCGTAATTACCATTCAAATTTTGAAAAGTATTGATTAAGAAATTGACGAAGCTAAGTATATAATTTTCTAATTCTAAAAGCTGCTGAAACATCGAAGTAATGCCAGAAATCAGATCACGCGCAACTAAGAAGTGACAAGCATCGAAAAAGGCAATCATGGCGATGGCAAACAAAAAGATGCAAAACTAATTATGAAGTAAGAGAGGAAACGGACAGACACAAACTTCAATCTTACCTTTGCAAAACGAGCCGTCCGTGTGATTTGACCCGTCCTCGCAGAAGCACAGCAACTGCTCATTCTGGTTGAACGCGCACCGCCCGCCGGAGTGCTCGCACACGCCGCACTCCCTCACCGCCGCCCAGTCAAGCGCGAACCCCTCGCTCATCGCCCCAGCGAGCTCGTCCCCCCCGTTCGCCGCCGTCACCTCCGTCCGCTTCACCGCCGCCACCACTGCCTCCTCGCAGCCCCACGCCTCACGAATCGCCGCCGCCTCATCGGGGCTCACGTCCACGAACACATACGACTGATTATCACCAGATCGCAAGCAATCGATGGCCCTGGCGGGGTTGGGCGCTAACGGAGGGGTGCTGCAGTTAAAGAAGAAGGTGAGATTGACATCGGCGGAGTTGTAACCGAGCGGGAGCGAGTTGATCGTGAGGTTATGGCTGGCCCTGGGGCATATCCGGTCTGCGACGTCGATGTCGACGAGAGTCAGGGTTTCTTCGACGTAGTTGATTTCGGTGACGAGGTAGGTGTCGCCCGGAAGAGAGATGGTCGGGGGATCATCGACATACGGGCAACTGATTCTGAGCTGTGGGTAGCCGCAGTATACGGGGGCGTCGCTGACGGTCGAGAATGGATACTTGATGGAGATGTTGCCGCATTGAGACTGCGATTCGCAAATGGTTGGGAAAGCGGAGTGGACGCCATGGAAGCTCAGCAAGAAGAAGAAGAAGAAGAAGAAGACGAGGGAGAGAGAAGGGGACAGAATGCAGAGAAGGTGGTGGCGGCTTGGCATTTGCTTTGTTCTTTTCTTGGTGAGGAAGAAGATAATCGTCTGGCAATTTAGAATGGACCGCCCATAACTATATAGTAATGCGTTCAAAGTCTTACATTGGGACTGAAGGCTGCACAATTTTATTTTTTTTTTTTTTCTGGTCAAAGGCTACACAAATTTGACTTTGATATATTTTTGCGGGCAACGTTCGAGTAATCCTACGTGGAAATTTTCTAATACGTTAATAATGATTTGCTATGGTCATAAGTTAGTGCCAAAAAATAATATAAAAGTACTCTAGCGTGTAAAATTTTACGTGTCAGTCTTTACAAGTACTTTGTATGTAGTCTCATAGTTGGCTTAATTAAGTAAGAAGTTGGAAACTTCACTACACCATAACTTTTTCTATTTCGTCTATCATTCTAATATCCATTTTTCTTTTAAAAGAAAAGAATGATTTAGAGCTTAATACACCTTTTCATAAACTTATTAAATTTTTTCTAATTCAGTCATATTTTTTTTTGTTAATTCAATTTTAAACATTTTGTATTTGTGTCAATTCAGTTTATCCAGTCAATTTTCACTCACACGCACGCACGCACGCACGCACGCGCGCACACACACACACACACATTTCATTTTTTTTCATTTTTTTCTCTCTATTTTTTTTTCCTTTCCCTTATTTCTCCTAGTCGGTGAGGTTTTGCCCAAATCTGGTGAGGTCATGCCTTGTTAATTTTGCGAGCAAGGTTTTTTTCATTTTTTCTCTCTATTTTTTTTCCTTTCCTTATTTCTCCTAGTCGGTGAGGTTTTGCCCAAATCTGGTGAGGTCATGCCTTGTTAATTTTGCGAGCAAGGTTTTTTCATTTTTCTCTCTATTTTTTTCCTTTCCTTATTTCTCCTAGTCGGTGAGGTTATGCCTTGTTAATTTTGCGAGCAAGGTTGAGTTCGGCCTTGCTCGTAATGGTTGAGGCTCACCCTCGCTAGTGGCTGGGGAGGTTGAGCTTCACCTAGTGATGGCAAGAGCGAGGCCTCACTTGGGGTGGCTAAGGCTGGCTGTCACCGATGCCAACGAGGGCAAGCCTCCCTAGTCGCCAATGACGTTGACCTTCCCAACCCTTGCCTCTAGTCAGTCCAGTGATCGACCAAAGGAAGAAGGAAAGAAAAAAAAAAGAAAAAAGGAAAAAAATCGAAAAGTAAATAAAATAGTAAAAAATTGACATATTGGCGTCAGCTAGATAGTTGGCATTGGCTAGTGTCCACGTCAGCGTTGGCTGGCCAAAATTGCCGAGGGGACTAAATTTGTACAAATGCAAAAGATTTATGATTGAATTGGCCAAAAAATTTAGGACTAAATTGAAAAAATAACAATAAATTTAGGATTGTCTTGATAATTTTACCCCTTTTTTTTTTAAATAGTTAAGGGCTTGGCTACACTTTTTATAAAATATTTAGGGGACTTTAATTTAGTGCAATTTTTCATGAGTAAATTTTATGAAATTACAATCTCTAACAATTAAAGTAGTGGTTATCAGCATTTTCTATGTTGAGAAATATTGAAGAAGTTGATTGATCTTGCAATTCAAATCTAACACAAAAAAAAAGAAATTACCGGACAAATCAACATATCTTGAAATTCAAACTCAACATGCCATATTCTCTTTATAGTTTTAGTCTTCACTAAGTTTATAATTCGACAGAGTTTGATTCGATAGTTTGTATTATATATGCGACCACAACGAGATTAAGCGATAAATGATCTTAAAACATTGTGAGTAAAATTTCATATGCAACAAGTACTATAATCGTTGTAAGTATTTTCATTTTGACTCGTTCAAATCAGCGCGTACGCTTAGCTCTTGAAGAATCTTTTTCTTGCCTTTTCGTTTGGGCTTCCTTTTTGGTTTTGCATGTGGAGGCTAACGAAGCAAGCACACAAAATAGCTCCAGGGATTACTTCTAGATGGTGCACACAGTTAGTAAGGTATTTCGTGGTTAGAAATTGATTAGTCTTAAAAGTAAATTGCAGTAATAATTCGATGCATGAAGTATCAGACAACAGCCACCGAGAGCGATTGAGAATTCGATTAAGGTTGTTGTAGAATTGGTAATTTTCTTGTGCGGATGCTTTCAATGGATTCAAACTTTGAAAATGACTATGGACTTCCATAAAGAAGTGAGACACGTCTTTGGACCACAGCCGTTTTTGTCTTTTATTTGAAAGAAGGGTAAGATTTAGAGTTCGATACACGTCTTTGAAACATTCAGAATTCAATTGCACATTCAATAAAACATTTAGGGGACTTTGATCTAGTGTGATTTCGCATGATGAAATACAGTCTTTAACAAATAAAGTAATGGTGATTGGCATTTTGGTATGTCGAAAAATAATGAGGAAATTAATGGTGGTTGTGATCCAAATCTAATGCGAGAAATTACCAGAAAATTCAATGAAATCTACAATTCAAACCAACTATTTGATTCTCTCTTTTATAGTTTATGATCTTATAAAGATCATAACTCGATGGAGAGTGATCTGATGACTCATATCTTACTCTATAATGGTTGCAGTGTTTCATTTTGGCTCGTTCAAATCAGCGTAAATGCTTAGCTTTTGAAGTATTTTTTTCTTTTTTATGTTATTTAGTTTCTTTTTTGGGCTTCTGTTTTTACATTGGTATCAAATTAGGGCTAAATCTTTTATTGGTACTAATTTAGTAATAAAACGTTTGACTTGGCGTCAATTTAGTATTTCCGGCTAATTTTGACTGGATTTTGCTAATAGGGACGCCGGTTGGCTGACGTAACACAATCGATGCTAATGTGGATAACTTTTAATATATATATATATATATATATATATATATATATATATATATATATATATATATATATATATATTTGAATGTTTGGTTTTTATTATTTTATTTTATTTTTCCTTTTCCTTTTCTTTTTCTTTTTTCTTTTCTCCTCCTCCTTCCTCCAGCTGCTAGGGAGCAAGGCCTGACCTTGTTGGCTAGCAAGGCTCGAGTCCTCGCTAGAGGCCGAGGTTGTGCTTGCAAGGGCCCAAGCCCTCGCCTGCCTAGCGTGTGACCACCCTGGCGACTTGGGCAGCTTCGAGCCAAACTCACCAAAGGCTGGCAAGGCTCCACCTCATTGGATCTAGCGAGGTTGGGCCTTGCCCATGATCGTCGAGGTCCAACTATTGTGACCTCAAGGCAAACTTGCCATATGCTGGCGAGCCTCGCAGCCTCTAGCAAGGGCTCGAGTTCGCTAGTGGCCAGCAACATCGACCTTGACCTTGTTAGCCATTCCCTAGCTAGTTGCCATTGGTGACCGACTAGAGGAAGGAGGAGGAGAAGGAAAAAAGAAAAATAAAAAGAACAAAAAATTGAAAAAAAATATTATAATTTTATTAAAAGTTGTCTACGTTAGCGCTAGCCATGTCATGTAAATTGACCATCATCCACGTTAGCAAAATTCAACTAAAATTAGCCGAAAGGACTGAATTGGCATCAAGTCAAATTATTTAGAGCTAAATTGGCATCAATAAAAAGTTTATGACTAAATTGATATTAATGTAAAAAGTTTAGGGCATTTTTGACACTTTCCCCGCTCGAGTTGCATTAAAATAAATGGAAGGGCCCATGGCCTCCACGTTCATTTTGGATATTAAAATTACAAAAATAATTAAAGAAAAAAGTTAGGTGTGAACTTAGCATAGATTCCTCCACATTTGTCTTTATGTTGAAATAATTTCCATGAAACGCGACATTCGGAGAGAGTGTTAAAGTCCATCTTTATATAATTGATTAGACGACAAGACAATTTGATCATGTCTTAAAATGGCAATGGACGATAAACTTTCTGTTTAGAGATGAATTTCATTGGTGGGTCCTATAGAAAATATTCAACACGCATTTCGAGAAAAGGAGGACTTTCAGGTGGTTATTAAGATTTTTGTGTGACATGTAAGGTTTTGCTTGCCATAAATTATAAGATTACCATAATTGGAAGGGAAAAAACGTTTAAATAATCTGAAAATAGCCTATTTTCTCATGAGTCACTAGCCAATGAGGTCGAGACTTATTGGAAACTAAGGGTGCGCATGGATTTGTTTCTGTTCCTTTTTTGTTCCTGGGAATAGAAACAAAAAAAATTGTTTTGTTAGGGGAGCAGTTTTTGAACAAAAGAACACGTTTGGTAACGTTTGGTCAGGGAATAAAAAATGAACGAAACACGTTTGATAAATTTTATTCTTTTTTTGTTTCTTTTAATTTTTTAAACATTTTTATTTTATTTTTATTTTTTCCTTTCTTTTTATTTGTTCTTTTTTCGGCCGGTCACGGCCTCGGCGGCCGGCCGACGGGGCCGGGCGGCCTCGCCCGGCCACGGCGAGGCTCGCCGGCCCTCGGCCTCGCCTTGGTCGGGCGAGCTCGGGCTCGCCCGGATCCGGCGAGGCTCGGCCCTCGCCCGCGCCGGCGACGCGCGAGCCTCGCCTTGGCTGGGCGAGGCCGAGCCTCGGCGGCCGGTCGCCAGCCATGGCCGAGGCCGGCGACCGGCGAAAAAAAAAAAAAAAAAAAAAAGAAGAAAAGAAAAGAAGAAAGAAGAAGAGAGAGAGAGAGAAACGTTTCTTTCATTTTTGTTTTAGAACAAGAAACAACAATTTGTTGTTTCTTTTTTTCTGTTCCAATTTCGTTCTAGAAACAAAAAAAAAAAAAAAAAGAAACGCAACGCGTTTCGTTTCCTCTTTGTTCCCGGGCACACTTTCCGTACGTGAAGTGTGCGGGAACACTTTTTGGAGTGTTTCCATGCACACCCTAAATTAATCATTTTGAAGTCTTATTTAAAATAGGGTGTACTCGGAGAACTTATTGATTGGCGCACAAGTACTTTCCAATTAGCAACCTGATGTAATTTTTCTTTTTCTTTTTTTGAAGAAGAGGGTAGTGATTTACTAGGTCCTTTGGTCTTAAATAAGATGTGTTTTTCAACGAGGATATTATGGACATATGAGCACGTTGAACACTTCCTTCTTTCCCACTCTGATGAACAAGACAAATTTCTTTTCATGACTCCTCAAGAGAAAGTTTCCCAATTCGTTAGATTTAGTAAAAATCGTCACATCCTTTTCATAAAAAAAAAAAATTAAGGAAAAAGAGAGACGATGACACAATCATGTGTTTTAAGGATATGAAAGAAAATCACACACAAAAGAAGTCAAAAGAAGAAAAATAAAATAATAAAACAAATTCCAACTTGAGAGAATGGTTGTTGAGATGTAGCTTGGTTTGACGGTTAGAAACCATGTGTGATGAATCTTAGGACTTTTAGTTCCATATAAGGTTTTTGTTTTTTTCTCTTTGGCCCATAGAAATAGATCAACTGGATCTCTTCACAAATGGTTTTGGTGTCAAGGTTTGCTTTACTCAGGTCTCACTCTTTGACTTGATCACCCACGAGTTTATAAAACTCTAAAACTATGTGTCTATCTAATGTCTATTATGATGATTATTTACTTTTGGAAATTGGTATCATTGAATAAGTTGCAGTCATCATCCAAAAGGAAATTTGTGTGTTATGTCTCACCATGTTCAACTTAAGGCCCGAGTTTATATGTACGTACATCGAGCTGCATCATGTCAAAGAGGGAAGACTCCACGTCTCTATTTTCTAGGGAAAGACTACGTTGTTGCCGAGTTGCAGTATTAATGGTACGATTAGGTGTTGTAGTAAGCATTCATCATATGTTTATATGTTTATGTCACCCATTGCCTGCACAATGATAGTTCGCTCTTAATTGTTTAACTTCTCTGATTCCTTTTTCTTTGTATGAATTATTTTTGCTTCTTCTCTTACCAATTTTCTTTCTTGCACGTACCAATCCGAGTCAAGAGATCATGTGAATTGGACTCACATGAATGAAGTTCATTCAGTATATTGTGTTTAACATGTCATTAATATTGCACAATTCAAAACCTATATGGATAAATTATGGACTCTACTGATAATATGAAATAATACATGTCATGACGTTCCAAAGGGGACCATGTTCAACTTAAGGCCCAAGTTCATGTTAGTAAAAATCTAAATGTATGTCTATCAAGTTGAATCATGTCAAAGAGGGTAGACTTAATGCCTCTATTTTCTAGTGAAAGATTACGCCATTACTAGGTTGCAGTGTTAATCTACGACCGAGTGTTGCAATATGCACCCATCATATATTTAAGCCACCTACAAATTGACGTTGCTTGCACGACAATAGTTCGCTCTTCATTATTTGACTTCCTTGAATCCTTTTTCTTTGTATGAATTATTTTTGCTTCTTCTCTTAGGGATTTTATTTCTCCCACATACTAATCCGAGTCGAGATCTTGTGAGTTGGACTCACATGAATGAAATTTATTCAGTAAATTGTGTTTAACATGCCATTAATATTGCACAATTTAAAGGGCAAAAGAATGCTTCAAGTGCATTAACTTTGCCCAAAGGGACACTTAAGTGCCATAACTTACGAAAGGTACACTTAAGTGCCACATTTTAAGAAAAGTGGGACACCTGAGTGCCATCTCCGGCGAAGCTGTCCGGAAATCATACGTGGCATTAAAATATTAATATTTCTCGCCAATGTGTCTCGCCGGAGAGCTGAGTCAGCTCGAATTAACCCCAAACGACGTCGTTCCGGGTGTTCGCCCAAAATAGACCCCTTAAATCAGCGAAAACGCCGTCGTCTTCCCCATTTGCCCTAAATCTAAAACCCTAAATCGGGCAAAATGCTATTGAAGCGCTGGAGCCCTAATCCCGCAACCTAATTCGATTTGCCCCAAATTCTACCACCGAATATTGGAAATGGAGAGCAAGACTTTCAACAGCGGCTCAAATTTCTCTCGCCGAAGCGAAGGAGAAGGCGAGCATTTATGTTTCTGTGGGTTTCCAAGTCCAAGAAGAATATCGTGGACTCGAACGAATCCCGGGAGAAGATTCTATGGATGTGCCCGATACAGAGAAAGCTCGAAGTGCAAATACTTCAAATGGGTCGATGCGAAATTCTCTCACCGAGCCACAGAGGTGATATTGGACCTACTTGATGGATGTCATCAACCTCCATCTACGCTTGTGGACGACTTGGACGATGTTGACTCAATGTAAGCTCAAGCTCAAGCATCTTCTGTTAACCATTTGAAGAACGGAGTTGCAAAAATGAAAATTGAATGGAAGTGTTACCAAGCGTTTATTGTGTTGTTGTTTCTTTGTCTATCTTACTTTATGATGAAATGTAAAGGACTGGAAGATGAGCAGAAGTTTCTCCAACTGCCATAGTTGTAAATGTGTGGGGAAATGTACTTGTTTTGAATGAATGAATGAATGATTTCAACAGTTTTTGCTTATCCTCAAATATAAATCAATGATTAGGTCGATGTGTTGTGGTGACTATTTTACTTGAATTGAATGTAAACCAGCAGCAAATGTGTAAACCAGCAGCTTCTTTGTTTTGCTGCAAACCACCATATACATAGAACAGACACGAGTGATTACTCGAGTACTATAAGTTGTATCTAGTGATCACTTAAGTGCCAGTCGTGATAGATAAAGAGTCATTTAAGTGTCAAGTTATTATTAAAAGGATCACTTAAGTGCCACTTGTTGTTAAAAGTGAACAATTAAGTGCTCGATTTTTTAGAATGTGATCAGTTAAGTGGCATTTTTTTTGTACACATCAACTACTACCAGCCACCACCACCGCCCACCAATGTCCACCATCTCCAGCCATCATCACCACCAGGCATCCCAAGCATCTACTTGAGCTACCACCAGCCACCACTATGCTGGTGGTATGTTGTTGCATAAGTTGCAAGTGTAAGGTGTCTTACACCAGCTTGCAAGCTGTGCATATTGCACATACATCTTGCACCAGGTGCAGCAAAAACCTCCAACCCAACCCACCACCACCAGGCTTTTCACCAACAACCACCACCAGCCACACGAGCACCCTAGTCACCACCATATATCCACCACCAGAAGTAGCAATAAGTAAAAGAAAAAAAAAAAGAAACAGGCATGCCAAAAATGATAAGCAACAATGGTTGTTCCATTGATTTTGAACATCTATCTCACAAACTCAATGACAAATGAAGTCTCACAAACTCAACTAACTCAATGACAAACTATTATAAAAATAAAAAAAAAAACAAACATCCACAGATGTTTACAACTGACTCATCAGCCTCACAAACCATATCACATCACATTTCATCAATCAATATGCATAATATCTTCTGTTCGTGCTCGTTTTGATGGACTTCGCACTTGATTCATAATCCTTGCACTTTTTCTAACTGGACGTGAGACTTCTTCTTCAGCTGTCTTGGGATGCGTTGAGTCTAATGGAGTTGCAATTGTCCTAAGCTGAACTGATTCAAAAGGAGCTGCAACTGTTGTAGGCTGAACTGATTCGGATGAACCTGCAACTGGGTTCTTCTTACTCTTCTTTCTTGTTGGCGCAGGCAATGTCTTCTTCTTTGTTGGCGCAGCCGTTGATTCTTGAGTTCGGCCTTGAGAGATAAGAATCTCTGAACTTCTCCCAGGCTTCAAAAAGAAAACTCAATTATCAACAAAAGTTTGCACTATAAATTAAATTAAATACAGCCTATAAAACTTACATTAAGAATAACTGTTCCAGAACAGTCATCTGTATAAAGGCCATAACCATATTATTTAAGCCTCTTCCCAAGAGCCCCTCTTGTTCGAAGGGAAGCGTCACTTTCAAGTACTTGTGATTGGTTGCCTCTTCTTCTTGCATGTGATTTCTTCGGCTCTTGTGGTCATTCGGCTACGAAGGGGCTTCTTCGGCCAATTCTTCAGCTAGGCGTCTTGTAGATGGCCTTCTTATAGGTGGCTCTTGATTTGGCTTTGGCTTTCTTCTGGTTGTTTTTTTAGTTACGCCTTCAGCTTCAGTGACACCTTCGGTAGGCTTTGGTGGTGGCCCTTGTGATGATCCTTCTAGTGGCTTTTGTAATGACCTTAGTGATAGATCTTGTGGTGGCCCTTCAGTTGGGCCCTTTATTAGCAGCTGAGCTCTAGCTTGTCTTATTCGAACCTGAGAAAAAGGCAAAAGACATCATAAATATTAGATCAGGCCATATTAGAACGTAAATGAAAAGTAAACTCAAATCATTTAACTGACCGGGTATTTTGTTCTCTGTTGCTGCTGAAGAACAGTCGACTTAACTGGCCCTCTAGTTGTTTTAGCCAATCCTGCAGCTAGCTGTCTTTCACCTTCGGTTCTTTGAACAGGCCCTTCATTTTCAGGTATAGCAGGGGCTTCGGCCAATTCTTCACATGTCACCGTGACCTGACAAAGACAAAAACATTACATATATGTCACTTATCTATGTACATATTCATAACAAACCATAAAGCAACATAAACACAATTGTTATGACTTACTGGGTTTATTGTCGTCGACTAAAGAACAGTCGAGTCACTAGGCCCTTCGGCTGGCCTCAATTGTTCCTGCTGCTTCTTTAATTGACAACCCTTAATGTTGTGCCCTGCTATGTGGCAGAAAGAGCACTTTACCGGTACACACATCCTATTCATCCTACGGTGACATGAGTCCTCTCCCTCCGTCATTTTCCTTTTTTTCTTTGGTCTTCCCATTCTCTTCTTTAGTGGCAAAGGTTGAGGTGCTTCGTGATCTGTTGGCTCCTAGAACTTGCTACTTCTAATTGGCTGTAACATAAATTGATACGAAGCAAGATATTTCGGTTTTTTGTACCAATCATCAAGGTAGTCTTCTATGTTGTGGCCCTTCAATTGAATTGCACATATGGCATGTGCACAAGGAATTCCACTGAGTTGCCATGCTCTACATGAACACTTCATCGTACCTAAATGGACAACATACTTATCGGAACCCTTCATTATCTCATATCCTTCATCCCCATTCCAAATGGGATGACTATACCTACTTGCAGCTAAGTTGTCATCTAATTTCTTAGCAATCCTAGGACCATATTGCTTAGTCCACTTTGCAGTGTCATCTCTTTGTACGTGCGGTGAGTCATGACCAAAACTCGTATGTCTTCAAGCATCGAGATAATTGGTTTACATCTAGCATCTATTATCCTCCCATTGAATGCTTCACAGATGTTGTTATCAATGTTATCGCACTTGAATTCCTCGCTGAAGAACGCCCTACACCAATGCTTCGGGTCTGTTTGGAACAGTGCATCATAACCATCCTTTGTCAATTGAAGCATCTTTTCTTTGGCCATCTTAAAGTCAGCCATATTCGTGCTCTTTGCTAGCTGCCAAAATTGCGACTGCAACTTGTCCCCTTTATAGGTCTTTGCCCAATTTGCGTATATGTGTCGCGCACACATTCAATGTTCAGCATAAGGTAACAGCTCAGCTATTGCGGGAACAAGTCCCTGCAATAATTGAAAATATAAAAAAATGTAAGCAAATGACATGTTGATATCAAAAAGCAAACATTACCTTAAAATTTTATAAAAAGCAAACATTACCTTTTGTTGGTCGCTCATGAACGCCCACCCTGCCCCATTTGTTATCTCCAAATCAGTCATCAATTTTTTTAGGAACCGGGACCAATTGTCCTTGTTCTCTACCTTCACAACAGCCCAAGCCGGGGAAACATTTGGTTGTTTGCATCTCTTCCAATTGCGGCCAGCAATTCTCCCTTGCACAAGCCCTTCAAAAAACACCCGTCCAATCCTATAATCCGTCTACAATCAGATAAAAAACCTCGTTTGCATGCATCGAAACAAACATAGAATTTATCAAATTTCGTCCCAATATCAGGAAGTAGTCTCTCCACGACCTCGAGATACACTCTACTTCCAGGATTTTGCAGCCTACACTCCCAAGCATAGTCCCACAACTGTCCATATTCACCATTTGTCTTCGACCAATGAGTATCTTCATCACCTTTTGCTTCGATCTTTTACATTGATTCCTAGATATATTGATGCCTACCTGCTCCTTCACCAGCACCCTAAACTGAGTAGTATTCATCTGAGGCATCAGCTTAATCAATTCAAAGAAGTGCTTCGATAACCATGCACTTGTTACCCTTTTATTCTCAAAATTAATTGAACAAGTATGTTCCTCCGGTAGGCTCTAAACGGAAAGATCCAGTTTTCCTAACAAATGCGCCATAGATCTTCCATGGACAATTTTGCTGCGAACACCTAGCTCTTACAAAGGTCTTAGTGTTTCTAATGAAGTCAATGTTCCTTTGTGCAGCAATGGAGATCTTCAGTATAGCTTCCCTAAATTGTTTAGCATCATGAAATTTCATGCCTACCGACAAAGTGGGAGAGGCAATGGATGGATCATAAGAAGGAAACTTACTTTTCCTTTTCCTTCTATGCACAGGTCCTTCATCTTCTTCAAGCTCATCCTGGGAAGTAGCATTCTCGATGCTTTCTTTATAGTCAGTCTCCTCGCCAGCAGCACCAGCATCTATAGGGCCTTCGGGTCTGTTTGGAACTTCCTCGGCTACTTGCAAAGCTGCAAACTTAGCTGTCAAAAAATCCCTTCGCTGTATTCTTGATTGTACAAGCTCCTTGTCGTCGTCATCACTTATAAAATTTTCAGCAGGCAACCTTCCATCATCATCATCAGTTGATTCAGCTACTTCCCAATCTAATCCAGAGATTGTGACATCACCTATGTCATCATCACTTTGGTGAACTGCATCTGCACTTCTCTCATGTCCATCATATCTATCATGCCCTCCTTCGACCCTAACGTCGGTACTACCTTGAATACCATCTCATTCTTGTCCTACTTCGGCGCTCTCTCCATCATCATCTTCATCCTCACTTTCACTATTATACTCAACAAATATTTTTACCTCTTCACCATGAAGATAATGGTATAGAACATCCCTAAGACCATTATCATCTTCTAAGCATCTCAAACCATCTCTTAAGTCTTTCCCAGGAATACAATACAGCAGCTTCTGAACTTTACAAGGCAAATAAGTATTTATATCCCTAAGAAATCCTATATAAGATGCCTTCTTTATATCCACAAAGATGGTGTCCTCATTTCCACCCTCATACTCCCACTCATCCTCCCCAATCACAAATTCCCCATTGTAGCAAACTATAACAGCGACATAATCCTTGTCATGCGCCATTACTGCACCAAGAATAAGAAAAAGAATCATTAGTTTTTGGGACCACTAGATAATTGCACATGGGAGTCCCTCCATTCTCATGGACTTTAGTAAATAGAGGTCCCCACACTAAAAATATGCCCCTACATGACAGCCAAAAAAGCCAAAAAAGAGGTCGGCACTTTAATTATTTGCCTTCCCTTTCCTTAAAATATTAAACAAAACAGAGGTCCCCACAGCAATCACAGCCCAAGCATGTCTACTGCACTAAATGTGTGATGTGAGAGAATGTACATTAACTTAAGCAAATCAAAGCATAGCATACTTTGACATCAACTTAATCAAATCACAGCAGGATTATGTTCTTATTCAGGATTTTGGATTGATAAACATATCCTATACAACAATCACAGCAGGGTTTTGGATTGATAAACATGCCCTATACAGCAATCACAGCAGGGTGGTTTAAGGACATACCCTATACAGCCTCACAAACAGGGTGGTTCAAGGACATACCCTATATACTCTCACAAGCAGGGTGGTTCAAGAACTTAGTTTTTTTCTCAGAATGGCATTAGTCACCTGCTTTACTAGGATGCTCTTAAGGAGATGCATAGATCACTGTCTAAAAATCACATACTCTGACATTGGCTTGAAAGACAAATTCACCAAAATAATAAGAAATCTGGTTTCTTTGTGTAATGTCAGTAAGTTTCAGTTGAAGTGTATCAACACAAATTCCATCGGAGTTGTAATAAAATAATTGAGCCATAATTAAATAATCGAGCGAACGCTAATTAAATAATCGAACCCTAATTAAATAATCGAGTCCTAATTTCATCATAGGGAGGGGAGAATGAGCCAAACCACGGACGACCGACAATGGTGAGCGGTGACGACGACCAAGGATGGTGAGCGGTGAGTGGCGACGGCGACCAACAATGGCGCCCGACGACGCGGCCCGATGACCAGCTCTAGGCGTGAACGGCGACGGAGAGAAGGGCCTGTGATCTACTGTGAACGCGGACGGCGAGGAACGGCGTTAGGTCAGCCAACCCTAATTAAATAATCGATCGAGCCCTAATTAAATAATCGATCGAACCCTAATTAAATAATCGATCGAGCCCTAATTAAATAATCGAGCCCTAATTTCATCACAGGGGAGGGGGAGAAGGGGTCGAACCTGGACGAGTGATGATGGTGAGCGGTGATGACAACCAACGATGGTGAGCGGTGAGTGGCGACGGCGACCAACGGCGGCGGCCCGATCGACGACGGCGACCGATGACCAGCTCTGGGTGTGAACGGTGACGGAGAGAAGGGCCTGAGATCGACTGTCAACACGGACGGGGAGGAACGGCGTTTAGGTCATCGCACAATGACCTAAACGACGTCGTTTAGTTCAGAGCACTCAATGTGAATGGACGACGTCGTTTTTGTCGTCCACGTCGGCTTTTTTATAAAAAAAAACATTTGCCACATCAGTAAAAGAAGTCGCCGAAAATCGCCGGAAAATGCCATGTATGCAATTTGGCCGGATTTTGGCCGGATTGGCACTCAAGTGATCCCTTTTGCTCCGATTTTGGCACTTAAGTGTACCTTTCGTAAGTTATGGCACTTAAGTGTCCCTTTGGGCAAAGTTAAGACACTTGAGGGGTTCGCACGTCCAATTTAAAGCCTCTATGGATAAAGGATAAATGCTACTGATGATATGAAATAATGCATGTTGTGACGTTCCAAAGGGGCTTAATTTTCAAGGGGTTTATCAAGTAACTAAGTGGGCACAAATAGTTCCCCTCTAGGGAGCGCTTATGCTTGGTAAGGGCTCTTCCAGGCTTATCGATAGAATCATTGATTTATTCATTTTTACTATGCAAATTGGTTTTTTTGCAAAGTCGTTAGCGATCTATTATGTGCGGATTAAAGATCTAGCAATATGAGAGAGTTTGTTTTACAATCAAAGATTCAAGCTAAAGGCTAAGTCACGCTAAATACTTATTGCACGCCCTAAATTAGTATCTTTTCCTTTTTTTCCTTTTATTATTATTTTTTTTTTGTAAAAATAACGTATCATGCAATCTTTTTTAGCTTTTACTTTTATGTTTTCCTAGAAAATGAAATGTGCAGCTCTATATAATACAAAAAAAAAAGGGTGTTCCTACGATCAAATTTAAAGAAAACAATAGTCAACCAAAACATAATAACGTTAATGTAATATAACATACGATAATGGATAAATATGAGCCGTATTAGGAATTTATGGCCTCATTATTAAGCCCTGAGAAGGACCCCATGAGTTAGGGGTGTGCAAAGAACCAGCAACTGCCCGAATTGCCTAAAACTAAATTGAACCCACCCAAAATCGGTGGTTCTCATAGGGACCGGTCTAGTTCCTACATATGAAATATCACAGGTACGTGATAAAACTGATAACCTTCCTTCAAACTAAACCAAAAGTACACAAACTTTACGGGAATTTAATGGACAACAAAGTCCAAGAACGTAAAGATGCAATGCCAAAATTTATTCGATGATGAGGCACCTAGAGACAACAACAAAGATGCACGTCGAAATTTAATTGACAATGTAAATCTATAATCTACAACTAAGAAACAAGTTAGAATGTAATCAACAACGCGAATTTGGAAACTACAACTACAATGTAGCAATTGAAAGATAACATGTTTGTTTGTTTATTTGTTTGTCTGTGGGGGATGGTTCTGACGAGTACAATGTAACTATTTAAAGCTTATTATAAACAATTACCAATGGAGATCACATATAGAGGTTATAAATGGTTATCGAACGATTACATTCACTACACTATCTTGATGATTTATTTAACTATACTATCTTGACAGTTGCTTTATTCCACTAGGTGGATGGATACTTCTTTGATGGTTGCATATGAGATTATCGCCTCCACTTTTTGTCGATTTCTCCAAGCCGTTGACTCATCAAACCGTTCATTCTTCATGTTATTGAATTTTCAATTTGTCAATAATTTTTTTTTAATAAATGACCAAACTTTATTATTATTGACTAATTATATCAGATGTCAATAATAAATAATTAGTTAGTACCATAAAAAATTTAAAAATAGTAAACTTGTGGTAAATTTTTCTTCTTTTAGTTCCTATTATATTTTACCGTTAAATTGTTGAGTTTAATGATAGGTGACAATTAACGAGTGTACCGATTTTAGGTTTTACCTTATATTTGTCACAAGTGTACCATATTTGTGTTTTTTGTGATATTATTAAATTTAACAAAAAGTAATGAAAAGTAAATTTATCACAAATGCACCGGTTACGGGTTTTTTGTGGTAAATTTATTACATGTGTACCGATTTGAGATTTTTGATAGTCAAAAAATTAATTTTGGGTAATTTTGTTAACTGCACCGGTTTGATATTTTTTATGGTAATATTATTTTTTTTTGGTTAGACATGGTATTGATTAATAAAACAAGTTGATCATTTTTTTGGTGTGAATGGGACCAAACAAGATTTTATGGATATAAATTAACTACCATGCATGCGTAAATCAACATACAAGCAAATGTAGAGTTTGGGATACCTGGAGTGCCAAAACTTGGCACGGAGGGACACTTAAGTGCCAAAACTTCGAAAAGGTATACTTAAGTGCCAGTTTCGAAGTAAAATGGATTACTTAAGTGCCATTTCGATCAAAATCCAACTAAATTGCTGACGTGGCAATTTTCCGGCGAGTTATGTGCAAAACGGCATCAAGAAGCAAAAGCAGAAAACTGAATCCCCCAGGCCTTTACCATCGTTGCAGCTATAAGAATGAGGAGCATCTTGTCAAAGGGTAGCTGACATCCGAGCCATATCTGTAGTTCCAAGGTGTGCAGACCTCGTACTGTGCATCTTCAGATATAGCCTAATAGACTAAGGGTGCACATGGCAACGTTTCTATTCCAAGGAACTATTTTTTTTTTTTCAGAAATAGTTTTTTCTATTTCTACTTTGGGAACAATTTCTGAGTAAAATAAAGTGTTTGGTAATTCTACAAAAATTCTATTCTTGGAAAATAAAAAGAATAGAAATGCGTTTGGTAAAAATTTTAAAAATTTTGTATTGATTTGTTTTTTTTTCATACTCACGGACTGTCGATCACTGCCTACTATCGCATGACGGCCGCACGACGGTTGTACGATCGTCGCACGATTGCCGCACGACCGCTGACCGTCGACCGCCGTTGGAGGATTTCCGCCCACAGCCCATCGGCCACAGGAGGGGGCGATGGCCAGTGAGCTGTGGGTGGCAATCAGCGGCGATAGTCAGTAGTCATGTGGCGACAAGTGGCGGTCGTGTGGGGGTTGGCGACGGCAAGCTGCCGGCAAATAATGGCGGTCATCGGCCAGTGGGCTATGAGCGGCGACAACCATCGCGGCGATCGACTGTCGACAGTGGCCACAGGCAGTAGGAGGTGGCTTACGGTTGCCAAGCAGCCGACGGTGGCCGCAACAAGGAAGAAGAACAAAAGAAAAATAGAAAAGGAAAAAAAAAAACTTATTTTTAGAAATTGTTCCTGAGAACAAGAAGCTACTTTTTTTTTTCCTTATTTCTATTCCAATCTATTTCATAGTCACTTTTCTATTCCAAGGAATAGAAAAATAAGTTGGCGTTACTAAACAGATTTATGTTCTTTTTTTGTTCCGGGAAACAAAAGAACAGAAATCAGAAGAAATAGAAACGTTACCATGCATGCCCTAAGATGGTGAAGACAATGACAAGGCCCAATAGACAACAACTATTCCGCAATTGAAGCTCTGGAGATTCATTTGGAATGGAAGGAGGCAAAGCAGGATAGAAGACAAATCAAATGGAGTTAGTTTGAATTGGTCCTAGCTCCAATAACTGTCTTGCGCTAGTTCATCGACTTCAAAGCAAATGCCAAGCGAGGCAGAAATTGGTCCCATGCGTCCATTATTCAAGCACCCAATGTCAATGCATCGTTGTCCTACATGAAAGATCTGCATTAGAAAGTCTTGAGGAACCGACCATGATACTTCCTAGTCGAAGGGACCTCTCAATAACAATTACATTGGAGGGCCTGCCTACGTGTTGAAGTGTTGAAATTGATGATGATCTACCAAATCGTTAGGAACAAACCTTGAACCATTTGAGCCAAAGGGACCTCTAAATTACACTTGGGAACAAAGTTCCCGTTACAAAAATCTTAAGAAAAAAGTATCAATTCAATTTTATACTTATTATATGAGTGTCAATTCAATCCTAAATTTCTCAAATTTATTAATATAATTATAAGTTTGATGAGATATTCCTACGTAGTTTTTTTTGACCAATTGCTGTCGGAAATCGTTGATGTGATGATCCACATATAGTACGATTGGCGATGATTGGATACCATACTAACAATTTCCAACGTCAATTTTTCAGAAGAACTACTTTGAAATTTCGAGTAAATGTTTAGGGCTACATTGATAAAATTGATAAATGTATGACAGAATTAGCATTTAGACAATAAATTTGGGATTGACTAGGTAATTATCCCACAATTCTTACTAAGCAACGCAAAACTTTGTTCATTTTTCATCATTTCATCCATTATACAAATTTTAGTGCTAGCAAAAAAAAAAAATTAAATAATTTATGTTGCATATTTCCTTGGGATTTTTGTCCCACATCGGAGTTGCAACTCCCTTTAATGTAGCCTATGACCCAATGTTGTCATGGTGTTAGTAAACACTTGCGTTTAAGTGTCTTAAATCTCAGTTATTATTAGTAATTTTTGTGGTAGCGAAATTTTCTTGATTAAATTTTACATAATACAATGTCTACGGAAAGTTGCCGGGGTTGGCATTTTTTATGTTCTCTTTTACACTTTTAGTAACCAGTAAGTTAATAACTCGGTGGCTCGTATTATATATGTCGCGACCTACCCTCGAGGGGAGGGAATAGGTTTAAGGAGCATTGCTTAAAGGATGGACCTAAGACTCATGATTAGGCAAGAGCTCTCCCAAGCCCATACCTCGCATAATATTGAGGTGTTTTTAAGAATTTCGCAATTATGAGTCACCACTAGCTTATTGAGGTCGGCTAGGAACCAAGTGAGGTATGGGAGTGTACCTCGCTTCCTACACAACTAGAAAAACCAGGGTCAAAGACTTGATTGCATTAACTAACTAATTAGTGCATTTTCGATACCTAATCTTGTTCATTTCAACAATCAAATAATCTGGATTGATTTTTAAATTTATCCACTAACATATAATATGATCATGTGGGTACGTAATCATTAAAATAACAATTAGTAATTAAGAAAGTATTAAATAAATTACAAGGAAAAGCAACAATCTAACATTAAAAAATAAGAAAAATGACATTCCTAACTAGGTTAAAGGGAAATCACAATCAATATATTGAAAGTGCACCATCATTTGATACTTTGTCTCAAAAAGGAAATATTAGAACCCTATTGTGAGGCCCTAAGATTTTGTTCAATTTTGAGCCCCATTTTTGTTGATGATTTTCCCACACTTTAAGAGAAAACTATTCAAAACTAGTTTTTAAATTTTTTTTTAGATTTTATAAAAATATAAAAACATTTGAATTTTTTTAAATATATATTTTTTGCAATTTTTTATCTCGAAAATTGTAACTCGGGCCGCGCCCTCAGCCCGATTCAAATGTGGGTCGGGTAAGGACTCATGGGTTTGGGTCATGAACACTAAAAGCCTAATTGAAGAAGTGGGCTCAATGACTTAAACCCATTCGGAAAAGGGCCAAGATCAAGTCCAAATTTATCAAAGGAAAACACTTAATCCCACTTACACTACGATCACTTTAAAACAACTTCCAGCACGTCCGAAATTAGCCCGGCTCCGAGATCAGCCCACTTACTTGACCTATCCACAAACTCCTTCTTAAACATGAAAATAACCTTAAACCCACTTACTTGACCTATCCACAAACTCCTTCTTAGACATGAAAATAACCTTAAACCCAATAAACTAACCTAAGCCCAACAACAAAATTCAGCCCGAACCAAACACAAGGCCCCCCCACGTCTTGAGTCCAAGTTGGACTCATCCCATCCCCTGAACAGCAGCTTCTCTCCCACTCCCACGCCCACGCCCGAGACTCCGCCAAGTCTCACCGACGTCCGCCCATCATCAGACGAGATCACGCAAATGCGTATATCCCCAGATCCCCAACACAAGATACCACCAGTTTTCGGACCGCTGCCCTTCAACAACAATCCCCATCATCATTCGTTTAAAACTCACCCTCATGGCCACGCCACCACTGCAAAGAGCCTTCATATAACATACCAAAACACAAAACAAAAGGCAACCGAGAACTTGGGGAGAATCAAACTTGGTAGAAATGAAACTTGACTTGAAATATATCCCACGGACTTTAGAAGCCTTATTACCGCCCAAAAAAAAAGAAAAGAAGAAGAAGACATCTTTGAATCTTCAGCATAAGTAGGAATCCAAGACTAAAACGAAAGGTTTTAGTTCAGGCATTGCTTCGAACACACGGTGGACACGGATGGATAACAAAACTTAGACCTATCTTCAGAACTCGAACTCACATTTGGACTCGAGAATATCGACAAACAAAGCTCGAAAACAACAGATACAGGCTGTTTGAAGACAAATCCATGAATACTAGATATAGCAAGCCTCAATTTCATGGTCTAGCCAAAATTTGTTTAGGCAACGAAAGACTCGCAGGATGAGCTCGAGACGAGCTGAGCTATGGCCAGTGGCCTTGGTGTCTCCGAGTCAAAATCCTCGGGGCTAGGGAAGTTCGGACCGAAAGGACTCTTACCGGATATGTGGGTATCGGGAAAGCAAAGTCCGGACGACAAGGATAGCGGCCGGGGTCATCGAACGGGACTCCGACGTGGCCAAGCGACCGGAGAATTCCTTCTCACTCTAAGTCGTTCTCTCAGTTCCTTTCCCTCGGACTCTCTTTCCCTCTCTCAAATCTCCTCTCTCTCTCTCTCTCTCTATCCCGGTCTCCTATCCCCCTCTCTGTCTCCCCCGCTCCCATCTCCGTTTTAACCTACCCGGCTATCTCTGCTGGCCTGATCCCCGACCACCAACTCCAGTCGAACGCTCCCCCTGCCTCCTCTGCCTCTGTCGTCTCCTTTGCTCGTACCCAGCGTCCTTCCTCTTCACCGTAGCAGAATGCGTAAGGAAAAGAGGGAAAGAGGAGGAGAGGACCGGGCTTACGCGTGGAGGGAAAGGCTGGGCCGGGCTTGGAAGAGAAGAAGGAAAAGAAGGGGTCGGGGGCCCAGGCCCATGCGGGGAAAGGAAGGAACGGTGGGTTTTTCTAAGTATCTATTTGAGAAAAAATTAGTTGTCAACAATATACGTGGCTACGATTAAGAGATTAATGACCTCAAATCATTGCGAGCAAAATTTAATACGTAATTAAGAGCTATAAGGTTGTAGTATTTTCATTTTCTAAAATTTTCAATTATAATACTTTACGGAACAATAATCCTATGAAACTGCTAGAGAAAAAATGTCTAAACATCACACCAAATACATATATACATATGATATACATGAAAGCATTGAATTTCGAAATTTGGACTGCCCGCACTGTCCATTGACGCAATAAATTATGTTTCCAATTTAAGTCATGTACGGAATCTAATCCATTTGAAGGATTTATTGATTTTTTTTTTCAAAATCTAAATGCGCGTTTTTCTAATCCGAATCAAATCTGGTTCTTGGGGTGGTGGATGTTGATTTTCTTTTCTGTTGGAGAAGGACATCTTTGACCGATTTGACTTCTTGTATTTTCATTATATTACGTACACGATGAGAAGGCACTCCTTTTGAATATATGCAAAAGGAAGGGCTCAAATATATATTCTAAAAGAAGTCGTGGACGTCTCTGCTAAAAGGCACTTGAAGTATATGTGGGTCCAGGTCAGAAGCAGTAGATATGTTGAGCCTTATAAATACCGTATTACAAACTATGACAGTCTGATGTAATTGATATTGAATTGTCCCGAGTCATTTCTCTCTGGCATAGACGGACTTTCACATGGACAAGCCTCGGGTGATCTTGAGAGTGATGACAATGATGGTTTGGGAGGAATTTGTAAGGTCTCAACACTACCTTTTAGCATCTCCACAACTTCGGTCATCGATGGTCGAGCTCTTGGATCAATCTGAATGCACCATAAGCCTATTACAATCATCCTCTTCGCAATTCCTTCGTCCTCCTCATTCGTGATCCCATGTAGGCCAAGCTCTTGTTGGAGCTCCAAGCGTCGGTGGACCCAATGAGGAAAGTATATTTCACTTGTATGATCTACCGTGACTTCTACATTTTTCCTCTTGCCGACCATCTCTAGAACCATCATGCCATAACTATAAACATCTGATTTGTGAGAAACCCCTCCGATGTTCCTTATGACTAGCTCTGGAGCAATGTATCCGGCGGTGCCTCGGGCACCAAGCAATGACACAATGCTCTCTTCTCTTGGGCATATTTTGGCAAGACCAAAGTCGGAAATCTTGGGATGATAGTTTGCATCAAGAAGAATGTTGTGAGGTTTTATGTCGAAGTGCAGGATCCTTGCATTACATCCTCTATGCAAGTACTCTAGCCCATGAGCTATGCCGAGCGAAATCTGGTACAATGTGTCCCAACTCAATTGCTGATCTACCTCCAAAGTATTACTCCTGTTGAATATGAATTTTTCGAGAGATCCATTGGGCATGAACTCATAAACCAAAGCTCTTTTGCTTCCTTCAAAACAAAACCCCAAGAGGTTAACAACATTGATATGAGAAGTCCTACTTATGCTTGCAACTTCATTGAAAAATTCTTCAGCATTGCCTTTTAGCTTCTTTAGAAGCTTTACCGCCACAAATTGATCATCTCGAAGCTTGCCTTTATACACGCAGCCATAGCCTCCCTCACCTAACTTTTCTTTGAAAGAGTTGGTCATCCTCTTGATATCTTTGTAGGTATATCTTCTCGAAGAGACGAGTCCCTGAATCTTCATTTCGCCATCAAATTTTTCGCTCCTTTGCTTTATCAAAGCCATAATAATTTTGATCATTGATCTCTTCCTGAAGGAAAGCATTAAAATAAGGGTGATCCCAATTCCAGCTCCCAATGCAGCCATTCCTGAAAAAATGGAGAATATTTTTGAACAGCAATCTCACTTCTTCAAGGCTTCTAGGATATTTTGGAAATATTGATTCCATTGAGCAACGATGCAAGATTACTGCCAAAAAGTCGCAACAAACTGCGGAGGAGAATGTAGAGAAGCGGAAGAGAAAGTCTTGAAATAATTACCTATTCCAATTTTCACTCCAACCCTTTGTTTTCCTGAGACAATAGTCATCAAGAGTGAAAAATGTGTCAACGAATTGCAAACTGATAACTTCAAAGTGTCTAAGAGATATAAAGATCAGGCACATCATGAGGTAATAGACCATTCTGTTCCAAGGAAGAAAACCAATCCCCCCGCGATCAAGTGAAAATATTACAGATTCACCAGTTTGGATCGATTAGTGACATCTTACCAGAGAAATTGGAAACACATGCAAATGGATCTGTGCTTGATTGACTAACAAGTATAGACATTAGATCAAATCCTTAATTCTAGAGCTATCAGGAAGACAGCAAAAAAAGTTATCTGGTTTAGAAGTAGCAAACACACTGCAATATGATCGACGATGTGGTATCAGAGGCGGACACAGATAAAGCTTTCTGTGTATTGAATGGGCGGTATATTCTGGACATGTCTCGACTCTTTTAGCCTCTAAGCGGACCTATAGGTTTGACTAGAAGTCGTCCCACAGATAAAACAATTGGGCAGCTCATGTTCAGGCAAGAATGAACACCCAATTGATAACTAGCAAACTATTGCAGAAAGATAGAAACATCAAAATATGAGGTTCCCATAAGATGTCTTGGGACACAACAGATTGGAGAGTTTTGTTTGCAGTGGTAAGCAAGTCCGCAGTCTAAGCCAAGGCAAAGAAATTGGAAAAGCTTGAGGACATTATCCACAGCACGTATAAACGATACAGTTCTTAAATAACAGTAAAAACATTTTCAGTATTTATTTCCCCACTATCATCATGAACAAAATTTTCATTGATTGTGCAAAGATTTAATTAAGTGCGCAGTTCACCTCTATCAATAATATATTTCAACTACCCAAATGATCATTTCGTTGTGTTCATAATAAAAGCCCAAGAAGAAACTTGTAGTTTAAGCCCAACATTTGCAAAATTTTACGGTGAAGTCGGAGCATCTTCACTCAATTTATTTAACCATTTGATGTTATGGTAGCAGATACCGACCTAAAGAGCTAACTATTAACTGCAGTCCAGTTCAATAGGAATCCTTCTTCAAGCCCGTGAAATGGGCATTAATGTAAAGAGGAATGCTAACTGCGGAATAGCAGGAGCTGATGACAGAATAGGAATTCATTTCCTGCAATGCTTCCTCAGGAAAAAAAGTAAAAGAATGGTGGGTGAAGTTGTGAGGACAGTTTCGACCAAAAAAAAAGAAAAAAGAAAAACGAGGACAGTCCACTGGATTTGTAAAAGCTTGTTGGCTGCAAGGTGGAATTGTAGTAGAAGAACAGATCGGCATTAGTGGAATTGAGATTGAAAGGCATCCTTTCAAGACTGATATTATGGGGTGGAGCATCACAGGATTACTGCTACACGGGCATTAGCAGGAGGAACCAATTGTTTGCATAGAAGATATCCTTGATAGTGAATTCCCCATCCGAGAAAGTCAGGACAGGGTATGTCTCTTTGCAGGTAATCTTGAAATTCGGATAGCCCCAATAGGACTCTTGGGGTCTGCATGACAACGTTTGTTCTCAAAATTTTACATTCTTTTGTTAGGAACAATTTCTCTAATTTTTGTTCCCGGGAAGAGTTTTGAGAAACAAAAATTGCTTCTTGTTTTGGGAACAATTTCTAGAAATGACTGATTTTTTTTTTTTAAATTTTCTTTTATTTCCTTTTCTTGCCGCGGCCACCATCAACCGCCCGGAGCCACCGCCCGCCGCCGCCGCCGCCGCGGTCGCCGGACGCCGCCGCCCCGCCGCCGCCGGACGCGCCCGCCGCCGGTCGCCGGACGCCGCCGCCGCCGCCCGCTGTCGCCGGGACGCCTCGCCGCCCGCCGCCGACGCCGCCGCCGGTCGCCGGGCGCCGCCGCCGCCGCCGGCGCCGCGCCGCCGGTCGCCGGACGCCGCCGCCGCCGCCGCCGGCCGCGCCCGCCGCCCGGTCGCCCGGCCGCCCGCCGCCCGGGCGCCGCCAGCCGCCGCCGCCCGCCGTCGCCCCGCCGGCGGGACGGGCGGCCGCGGAGGGGGCGGCCGATGGGCTTCCGACGACGGTCGCGGTGACGGTCGGCGGGCGGGCGGTCGTGCGGCGGCGGGCGGTGGGCCGGCGGGGCGCGCGGGCGGCGGCGGCGGCAATCCGTCGACAAGAATAAAAAATGATTAAATACTAAAAAGAAATTGTTGCGTTACAAACGCATTTCTATTCTTTTTCTATTCCAAGAGTAGAAATTTTGTGTCGTTACCAAACGGGTTCTTTTTACTCGAAATTGTTCCGGAGCGAGAAATAGAAAAGAACTATTTCTGAAAAAAAACTCTTCCCGGGAACAGAAGCGTTGTCATGCGCAGCCTTGTTCGCCGTAAATCCTAAAAGGGTAGCTGATTTTCGGCCCATATATGCAGTTTCAGGCATGCAGGCCTAGTACTCTGCATGATCCGATAGAGCCCGATAGAAGTTGGTGAAGATGATGATAAGGAGCAATTGGTGACAATTTGCTACACATATGAAGTTTGGATGATTCATTTGGACCGGAAGGAGGCAGAGGATTTCGAGGATAGGCGAATAAAGTAGCAGAGGGTGTGGAAAACATTTGCAGAAACATCAAATGGAGTTGGTTTGAATCGGTCCTAAGTCCTATTACAGTCGTGTCAGTTCTTCAACTTCGAAGCATATACCAAGCGAGGCAGAGGACGCAGACGAGGACGGAGCTTGAAGGAGAGGAGAGAAGGAGAGTGGCTGCGTCACCCATTTGAGTAAGTTCACGCTCTCATGGGTGGAGAATAAATTGTGGAACGAGGGTTTAGAGTTCACAGGGGCAAGCTGAGGATGGATAAATTCTTTTTGTATTCACTTTCTTCGGACTCAAGTGTGAAAGAGATGGATGTTGCTAATTCTTCCTCAGTAT
Organism: Eucalyptus brandiana; assembly: GCA_014182725.1. Classification (NCBI taxonomy): domain Eukaryota; kingdom Viridiplantae; phylum Streptophyta; class Magnoliopsida; order Myrtales; family Myrtaceae; genus Eucalyptus; species Eucalyptus brandiana. The sequence goes on from CM024669.1 coordinate 5,901,467, forward strand.
GATATAGAAATCTATTTTGACCGTCGACTTTGACCGAGACCGGTTTTAGTCTTCTGAAATTTCATGGAGGAGTGAGCATTCAAACTGGGTCTGGAGGTGGAAGTGATGAGGAAGACAGAGGAAACATGCAAAGCAATTTCGTCCCGCGTTCTTCCTGTGAAGTTGAAATTGAGAAGTGAAACCCTTTTTTCAAGGTTCCCACTGTGGAAAAAACATAGCCCATTTGAGGGGTCAAGAGTTGATGCTGTGGAAACTTAAGAACAAGTCAAATTTAAATTTTAGGTTGATTGACTTATGCTAAGTGTTCCGATTTAAATTACTGGTCCATGATGTGAAATTTTAAGGTAAACTCGGAGTACCATTGCTCATCGTATTTGAACCGTTGGATCTTGCGGGTTTGCAGATACAGACCTAATGATCCAACAGTTAAGGCAAGGAAGGCTGTTGAGAATGGGGTGATAAAGTTTTAGGACTTGGAGTCTAAATCTTGGCATGATTATGTCACAGCGAGAATGAGATTACTGCACTTTATCATATCAGAGAGAAGCGCATGCCCAGCCCAATGAGACTATCAGGCTTTTAGGGGGCATGAGCGGATCGTTTTTCCAAATAACAATCAAACCTAGCAATCCCTTCCATGGAATAATATTAACTAATTGAAATCCACAAGTTAGGGGAGAGTAAGCACACATACCCGGTCGGCCGCAAGTCGTTGAATAGACTCTGTCAGGGCAAAAACAATTGAATTCTTGCCTTGCCCAGTCATACCCGCATCTTCCCCCAGATTTATTGCAACTTTCGCACTGCGAAGTGTCAAGAATCCAGGTGATCTCAAAGCCTTTGTTGAGGATCTCACTAATAGTAAGACTATTGTTGCTGTCCATTGAACGTGGTGGAAAACCTAAAGGTTCACTTTTGGAAATCGGGACATGAACAATGGAACTGCAAGTGCTGAGTAGTGATTTTGGAAGGTCGTCCCCGGGAACAAGGTAGCCATCTTGAGAATTGGGACAAGAGAACCAATAAAGTGGAGTGGTCAGCGATGGAAGGTTTGGCCCTGAGTCGCAATCGAAGAATAAGGTGGAATTGAGGTCATTGGAAGTGTAGTTGAAGAGATTCAAGTCTAAAGTGGTTTCATTATATGTTTCAAGACATATATCTTCTGATAAATCCAACCTCGCCACCACAAGGATCTTTGTGCTGGTATTCATGTGGATCACTCGATATTCCAGGGACTCCATGGACAGGGTCAGTTTATCTCCATCGCAGTTCAGCTCATAGTCCGGATGCCCACAGTGACTCGGTTGCTTATTATCCCTAAAAGGATAGCTGATTTCTTGACCTCCGCAATTAGAAGGAGCGCACTCTTGGAACAGTGGGAACGCGCTGGCAGCTGGCGTCAGGAAGTGAATTTGGAGGGAGATGAGGAAGAAGAGCAAGGAGAGAGAGGAACATGACATGTTAAGATCCATTTTAAGGGAGCTGGAGTTGAAGCAAAACAAAGAGGAGGGTATATATAAAGGAAGAGGATGCAGAGGGATAAATAATAATGCTGGTTTTGGAATGAATGACGTGACCCGATGCAATAACGAGAAACTCTCGGCTTGGCCTCCCGAAAGACCAAGACTTTGGAGCTGTGAGACAAAGGCTGAGAGGAAAAGAAGGACAACAAGGCACGTGGAAACAGAGCCAAGCAGCTTGAGCTGCTGGCTAATTGTAAACTTGACTTTAGGACGACTTGGATAGTATTCCCCATTTTACAATTCCTACCCGCAGCCCCCGGCTCATCAACGAGCTTTGCGAATTTCCTTCATGATTCACTTTGAGGACACTTCAATAAGGGCCTCAAGAACGTAGTTTGCAGCGTTCTAGACAGATGCAGGGCCATCGCCTAGACTAGAGACAGAAGGGATCAGAGCCTCAGAACTGAGGCAGCCAAACTTTCATCTGAACGAGTTTCTTTTAACTTTGCCCCGTCATTTTTTTTCCCTGAAATGATTTGACTGATGATATCGACATATCATCAGCCCCAACTGCAATTTAGATAAAATCAGTGGATTGAAAAGGGCAGTGGCTCCATGGCCGAGCGGATTGGGCCCATTTCTCGTGATTTACAGTGATGATAATCCATATTGGATCTTTAGCTAGGAAGCAATAAGCGAAGCTTGCCAATTTTTTCATGACAGGAATTGCCAAGACTTCCGCTCTTGGTGCTTAAAGATAGGGAATTCGTCCTCATAGTAGTCGACCTTGAAACCTGGAAGCCCACAGAATTGGGGTCGGTTGCCTCCCCAGAAAGGGTAAGTTACATTTGGGATGTTCCGCAATCAAAAGAGTGTCGGCAGTCAATATAGTGGAGATCGTCGTCTCCCTCGCATAAAAGAACTTGGGAAACAGTGAGTGTAATAGTTGGAGTCTTTTCCCTTAGTGGTGGGGTCCACTTTGCTTTCAAATAGTGGTCGGTACTTTTAAGAGCATGAACCACGTCGGGAGAGAGGAAGAAAAGAAGAAGAAGAAGAGGAGGAAGAAAAGAAAGGGGAAAAAAGAAAAGGGGTTTTGGCACGTATATATTGTGGATGCCTCATCAAGCTAACTTGACTACATAACGCAATATCCGGTAAGAGATATAGCCCATTCTTTGTCAGTATCTATGAAGAGCATTATTAGCCCAGCATATGAAAGTATTGAAGCTTGAAATCCATGATTGTCAATACCATGCATCGATGTAATTAACAGCCATAATATAATAGAAGATGTTAATGTTGGTAGTTTGTTTATAAAACAAATGAAGATGTGCCTTGTCTCATATCGAAAAGATGTGAGTGCGCATATGGATGAGATTTGGTATGAACCAACGATCATTATTTTTATTTATTGAAAAAATTCGAATTTTTTCTATAAAAAAATAACTATAAAGTCTTATTAAAACAATGTGACTGTTCACGAAAAGTTACGGTTATTTATTTATTTATTATTTATTTAATTCCGAACTTTTTTTTTTTTTTTCAACGTAACTTTTGAGACGTGCTTATTTATTTTGCAACTTTTCCCGAAAGGTTGCCTTTGTTTTTTTTTTTTTGCAACCTTTTGTAGAGTTGCCTTTATTCGAAAGATAAAGATAAATAACGTTGTTTTGAGATCAAACGATCATCTTCTTCCATTTTCGTCTTCTTTCAAAAAAAAATTACAGCTATTGTTTTCAATTGTTTTTCATGAGAGACGCGGAGAAATATTAGAATTACTAATATTCTCATTTTGAGACTTTGTTGTATCTTGGAGGAAATTTGCCGGTGACGATTAACAATTTTGTGAGGTAAATAAATCCCAAAAAAAAAAAGTGATATCACGCCTCAAATTCTGACTTGATTACTCAATCCGACTTCATTGTTCTATCTAATTCGAAGCCATATTTTCCCAACAGTTAATATTAATTGTCAAGTGATGTCCCAAATTACATAAGTAATATTTTCAGTCATCTAGCATACTTAGCGTTATTCTTTGACCTATTTCTTTCCCTTTCAACTTTGTATATGTAATATGCACCGCATGGGAAAAAATGTTTGGCGGTGAGGAATGTCTGGCGGTGAAGGAATGTCTTGGTCTTGGTCGTCGCAGACAACCGTGTTTCCTAGGTCGTCTACAAGCTTCAGAGTTGAAAGCCGAATCTTACATGTTCGGAAATTGCTTCAGCGCTAAAGTCCACTTCAACATTTTTCACGTTGGAGTCAAAGTGGAATAGGACTTTGACCGTGAAAAGAAAACAATAAAGAAAAGGAATAGTGCGGACTTGTTGATTGGGTCAGAGAAAAAAAAAAAAAAGAAACAAACAGGAAATGAACTCCTTGTTTGAGTCGACAAAAGTTCAGACGGATGGCCAATGCATTCACCTCCGTTTGAGAGCGTGTGGGCAGCTACCAAAGCTCTCTCGTGGGTTAAAAACGGGCCTCATTTTGAAGCCCATCTGCTGGGTTCACGCCCCGGCCCACTCGGGAGAGCCTTAATTGGTATGACAAGCTTAACGTGTTTGTGAAATATAAAATGATCCGTAAGCCTCGTTCCCTTTTATTATGGTATAAATTTTTTTTGTATTTATTTTAACTTATTATTTTTATTATAGTTATGCCTATGCGAAAATTTTAAAATCAAAATGTCCCTAATCGTGATGAGAAGTAGCAAGCAATGTGATTACTAAATGATACATGCAATTTTTTGGGTTAAGGGGCCAATTTATGTCATAAATTAGATCTGTAATATTGATAGAAATGCTACGGAGATCCAAATTTGAAAATTTATATATCAACAATACCCTTTTCACTCTTTTTTTAGTCACACCTGTAGAATTCAACCTCGACATCTCATCACAAATTTATAAATAGCCCAATTATCATTAATTTTGCAATCGCTTTTTTTTTTTTTTTCAAAATAGTATGTTACAAACTATGTTGGTCTCATATAATTAATATTGAATAACCTTGACTTGAGTTATTACTCTCTTGTAGAGACGAACTTACACATGGACAAGCTGCAAGCAATTTTGAGGGTGATGACAAAATGGGTTTGGGAGGAATTTACAAGGCATCAACATTGCCTTTTAGCATTTGCACAACTTGGGTCATACATGGTCGAGTTCTCAGATTGATTTGAATGCACTATGAGCCAATTATAATAATCTTCTTCACGATTACTTTGTCCTCCTCATTTGTGATCCTGAGTAGTCCAAGCTCTCCTTGGAGCTCTAGATGTACCCAATGAGGGAAGTATGCTTTGATGGTTTGATCTGTTAGGAAAATCCCTTATGATGTTTTGAAGATGACAAAATAAATCAAAGATTATTAACGTGTTTAATGGTTAAGTAATAGACTATGCAGATAATAGAATATGTAAATGATATTATCAAAGTCTATACTTGGAAGAACCAGAAGACTGAACGTAACACATGTCCAAAGTATATTTTGAAGATTTCCAAACTTCTGTGTCAAAGTCTGAAGGCTGTCAGACTTTAGTGTCAAAGTTTGTTCTACATTAAAAGTCTGCTCACTCTGACAAATTCCAGACTGAACGTGAATGAAGAATCAGAAGACAGACTTTATGCTAAAGCTGAACTTATTTAGACTGTGTTCAGATTTTAATGCTAAATCTATTCAGAAATAAAATATGTTCAGACCTAGATTATAAAGTCTATTGCACTCAAACTTAGATTGTACAGTCTATTGCACTCAGACTTTACATCTAGATTCGACAGAACATAACTTAAGCCCCAATCATATAACGGCTAGTGATCTGATTTGGATTCTACATCAAAATTGATTTGATTCACTCAATCTAATTGATTGACAATTGGATATTGAAGACAAGAACTTTCTATACGAAGGAGCTTTGCTTATGGAAACCAAGATTCTGTTTGTATGGGCAATCAGAATCAATTTGGGATTCTATTTTTGTCACTTAACGGCTATCAAATCTTTTAGATACAAAGTTGTCCAATAGGTAGATTGGAAGACGATCCTCGGGATATTGTCCAACAGCTAGTTTAGAAGTGAAGGAGTATTTAAGGAGATGAAGGACCGATGAGTAAGTAAAAGATGGAATGTAGAATTTATAATTACAAAGTTTGAGCGATCTTTGTTCATACACTTGTCTCTTGTGGGCTTAAATGTTTGTGATCGTGAGAGAAATACCAAAAGAGTAACTTAGTGAGATAGTGTGATCTACTACTAATTGTTTGCACTCAAAGTTGTAATCTCTTGTTGATTGCATAGTGGAATCCAACCAAGAAAGCCGTTAGCGTGGGAGAGTGGACGTAAGCTTGGATTAAGCCGAATCACTATAAACCTTGTGTTCTTATTATCTTCCTTGAATCTCTTTATTTTGTTTGTACTTCTATTTAACTGCTAAAGTCTAATCTTGTTCAAAATTTGCTACTCTTCAGACTTAGTTTCAAAAGTCTATTATTATTCAGACTTAGGTTAAAAGTAAAGGTTTTTACTGCATTTTGCAGAATCTGTTTTCACACCTATTCACCCCCTCTAGGTGTTCATACTAACACTTTTAATTTGTATCAGAGCTTGTGTACTCATTTATTTGAAGTGTTTTTACTTCTGAGTTAAAGATCTATGGCTAGTATGTTGGCTCCAAGGTTGGTTGAAGGTCAAAGTAACGCCAGACATCCTTATTTTGATGGGAAGGATTACAACATATGGAAAAACAAAATGAAAGCATTCCTAAGATCAAGAGATTCCTTGCAATGGGATGTTATGGAAAGAAGAATTAATCCTACTGCTGCGTTTACATCAAATAAGAATGGCAAAGATAAGGAAAACCAAACCCCCCGCTTCTATGTCTCGGACGGAGATATCCAAAAGAGAAGCACTTGATGCAAAAGCTAATATGTTTATATTGCGTCTTGTCTCATGCTGAATATAATATAATCTCTTCATGTGAAACAACAAAAGAAGTTTGTGATAGATTTCATGTTACATATGAAGGGATTGATCGTGTAAAAGAGACTAAAGTGAATTTCTTGCTCAGCCAATATGAATCCTTTAAGATGAAGCAAGGAGAGTCAATTGGAGATATGTTTAGCCGTTTTACAAAAATTGTAAATGATTTAGCATATCAAGGTCAGCCAATTTCTTCCCCAATGAAGGTCAATAAACTCTTGCAAGGTCTCTTAAAAGATTGGAACCATATCAAGACCTCAATCTGAGAAACTCAGAGGATTATGCCACTCTCCGTTGATGAATTGATTGGCACTCTCCAATCCTATGAAGTGGAACAAATCAATGATGAAAATCCCGAGGTAAGAAGTCCATCGCTTTAATATCTAATGCTGATTCTGATGATATAGATTCACAAAATGATATGGATGACAAAGAACTTGCTTTTATGATCAAGAAATTCAAAAGGCCGAGTAGAAAAGGAAGTTAATTCTATAGAGGAAGACAATACAAGCAGAATGGCCAGAAAAAAACAATAAAAGAAGATGATGAGCAAGGAAATCTATACTTGATGACACATTCAAAATCTGAGTCTGACTCAGACACAAACTCGGAATCAGAGTCTGACTCAGACACAGACTCAGAATCCGATGAGAAAATTGAGGTAGGCCATTCAAGAATTCCTACTAAAGTTCTTAAGCATATAAATGAGCTATGCTTAAATCTCAAATCTTTTCTTAAAAGGATCTCCGAACTTAAAAAGGAGAATTCTTGGCTTAGGCAACATGATCTTTCTCAAAAAGAAAAGTTTGAAATTTTGCAAAAAGATTTTCTACAAATAAAAGAAATTCGAGATTTACTTGTCAAGGAAAATGATTCTTTAAAGAAAGAACTTTCATATATTTCGACAAAATTTTCAAATGGTTCAAAAACTTTAGAGTATATTTTTTTTCATACAAGTACCTTACTATAATAAGTCGAGACTTGGTTTCAATAAGAAAAGTGATTCTTTAATTGATTTTCCTAAAGTAAAAGAGAAACTTAGACAAAAACCTTCAAATGCATTTTACAAAAATCATATTCAAAAAGTGTTTATAAAACCTGTTGGTCGAAATGCCCTTAAGTGTTCAAATTGTGGAAATTTAGAACACTTTGAGAAAGAATGTCCTAAAGTTTGGAGACATACTAAGAAAGATTAGGTAAATACAACATACTCTCTAACTCTCATGGACCCAATAAAAAATGGGTACCAAAGAAAATATGAGTTATTTTTGCAGGAAATAAATGAAAAAAAAAATGAGAGTTTGGTAAGGAATGTATATATTTTTTATTCTCAATTTGATTTGAGCAATAATTCTCATTATACTTGATATTTGATATATTATCTTTGTGCCTTGATTGAGATTTTATTATGACCATATTTTATGATTGGTTTTATTGAAGAAAGAATCATATGATTTATTTTTGTGATTCGTGAGTTGCGATTTGATATAATACGTGTGATTATTTTTGAAATCTTGCTAATAGACAATTGAGTTTTTTTGGTTTAATTTTATGCTTTTAGATTTTGTCAATTTTAGCAAAGTGAAAATCTGTTCCACGTGATGTTTATTATGCAAGATATTCTTAGATACTCAAGAATTTTATTCTCTCTGTTTTTTTATCACACCATGGCTAAGTGAGAATTTATTTTTCAAAATATCATTGTGCAAAATATTCTCCCTTAAATACTTTCTTATGATGAGTTAAGAAAGTATATTGGATTATTTATGGAGATTTCAATATTTGCTCTAACGAAACGAAATGATCCAAATTGATGGATACCAAAAAGGAATTGAGTTCATTGCAGGAAATTCTATGAGGGAAGAATAATTGCGAATCTACACAAATTTTGGTGCAATCAGAAAAATATCTTCTACGAAGATTGGTAATGATATTTTTTTTTATTAATGATATATTTCAAACATATATATGGGTAAGAGAATATTTTCTTTTTATCATCCCGCCTTACAAAATTCTACGTGCATTTATCCTGATTTTGAACGATTGCTTATCATTTATATTGCAAATATTTTTTCACATAAATATAAGGCATTGCAATATTTTTTACTTGATTTGGCACGTGATAGCAATATCATCTTTCTTTTTGTGAAATGCATCTATAATATATTTTTGAGATTTATGCTCGAGGAAATCTTTTTGATCTCGAAATATATTATTGCATATTCAAGGATACTCTTGCTATATTCATAAAAGATATCTTATATCTATTAAGTTTGATCCGCAAATTAAAGGAAGATATTACATGATATTTTTGCAAGAATTATTATCTATTATACAAGATTTTGCAGGTGACAATAGAATCTTCTATATGAATTTTGGAAAGCTCGATCAGAAAATTATGGAGATTTTATACTATCTTCTGGAGGTTCAAAAATTCTATTCCTTGTGCAAAATTTTTGCTTATTGAGGAAATTTCTTATGTGTCGTACGAAATGTTGAGTAGTTCTGAATTTTAATAATTAATAATTTTATATATGCTATTCAATTTTTTTTTTTAAGAAAATGACATTATATATTGCGTGGATATTATTACAGCTTATTTGTGGAAAAAGTTTGTTAAGTTGATGCAGGTTGAATTCGAGATGAGCTTGGTTGAAAAAAATAAATTTTTGCCTCGAATTTCAAAATGCAAGTGATCATTGCGGAGGTTGTTGCTACAAAGGAAGTACTGGAAAAATATTATGTTCAACGTGCACAAGCAACAATTGTTTCTATTCGCAAATATTGTCATGATCACAGGGAGAGAACGTGAATTCAAAAGAAAGGAAATAATTGTGATCATCTCAAAAAGGTAACAAACTGAGGGGGAGCTTTGATCAATTATGGAAAAATCTTTTTGGATTGATCATGATCTTATTATAAATGGAAGGAAAGGTAAATGTGTCAAAATTTGTTATAAAAAAATCAAGTTAGTACATCTTTTTTATTACTTTTTTTGTCATTAATAAATCTTGTATTGATATTATCATTTTATTATGACAAAAAGGGTATGTGAATTTCATGATGCATCCGTGATTTTTATTAGATATTTGCTTATATGATTGAAGTGAGCTATATCACATATCTTTAATATTCGATAAAGTTGATATTTTGGAAATTGCATTTCATGCAAGATATTTGTTATAATTTTATATTCTCTACGTGATACTATTTTCATTGTTATCGCTTTTTGATTATGACAAAAATGGGGAGAGAATATAAATATGCATAAGTGTTAATTGGTTAATATTATTTATTGCATAATATTGAGCTGCGATTATTTTTCTATATATTATTATGCTCAATCTATTTGCAATCTTCTGATATCTTTTTATTTAACTTAATATTTTTAAAAATGTGTTTACAAATCTGCATATTCAAAGATTATTTTGTCATCATAAAAAATGGGGAAATTGTTAGGGAAATCTCTTATGATGTTTTGAAGATAACAAAATATATCAAAGGCTACTAACGTGTTTAATGGTTAAGTAATAGACTATGCAGATGATAGAACATGTAAATGATATTATCAAAGTCTATACTTGGAAGAACCATAAGACTGAACGTAACACATGTCCAAAGTATATTTTGAAGATTTCCAAACTTCTGTGTCAAAATCTGAAGACTGTCAGACTTGAGTGTCAAAGTCTGTTCTACATTAGAAGTCTGCTTACTCCGACAAATTCCAGACTGAATGTGCATGAAGAATCAGAAGATAGACTCTATGCTGAAGCTGAACTTATTCAGACATTAAAGCTAAATCTGTTCAGAAACAGAATATGTTTAAACCCAGATTATAAAGTTTATTGCACTCAGATTCAGATTATACAGTTTATTGCACTCAGACTTTACATCCAAATTCGACAAAACGTAACTCAAGCCCCAATCATATAACGGCTAATAATCTTGTTTGGATTCTACATCAAGATTGATTTGATTGACTCAATCTAATTGATTAACAATTGAATATTGAAGACAAGAACTTTCTATACGAAGGAGCTTTACTTATGGAAACCAAGATTCTGTTTGTATGGGCGATCGGAATCAATTTGGGATTCTACTTTTGTCACTCAAAGGCTACCAAATCTTCTAGATACAGAGCTGTCCAATGAGTATATTGGAAGACGATCCTTGGGATACTATCCAACGGCTAGTTTGGAAGTGGAGGAGTATTTAAGGAGATGAAGGACCGATGAGCAAGTAAGAGACGAAATGTAGAATTTATAATTTCAAAGTCTAAGCGATCTTTGTTCATACACTTGTCTCTTGTGAGCTTAAATGTTTGTGATCATGAGAGAAATACCAAAAGAGTGATTTAGTAAGATAGTGTGATATACTACTAAGTGTTTGCACTCGAAGTTGTAATCTTTTGTTGATTGCATAGTGGATTCTAGCCAAGAAGGCTGTTAGCGTGGGAGAGTGGACGTAGGCTTGGATTAAGCCGAACCACTACAAATCTTATGTTCTTATTATCTTCATTGAATCTCTTTATTTTGTTTGTACTTCTATTTAACTGCTAAAGTTTGATCTCGCTCAGAATCTGCTGCTATTCAGACTCAGTTTCAAAAGTCTGTTGTTATTCAGACTCAGGTTAAAAGTAATAGTTTTCACTGTATTTTACAGAATCTATTTTCACATCTATTCACCCCCTCTAGGTGTTCATACTAGCACTTTCATAATCTACTGTGACTTTCATACTTTTTTAGCTGTTCTGTTAGTTTGTTGCTAGTTTTGTGGATAGGGCAAGCTGTAAGTGGGCAACATGGGTTTATGGTTAAGTTTTAGTATGTATTTAAGCATTTTTTAGTTTTTTGAATAATATATATAGCTTTTGCTGTCAACTCCTTTGTTCTTTTGAAAACAACAATTGCAGAGGATAAGAGAAAGAGGTAGGAGAGAGTGCGAAAAGCATTTGTAAAAAAACCAAATGGAGTTGGTTTGAATTGGTTCTAACTCCTATCACTGTTGTGTGCTAGTTCTTCAACTTCGAAGCCAACACCAAGCGAGGCGGAAAGTGGTTTGAAGCATGCATATGTATCGAATCAAAGCATGTATGGCCCATGCTTGGATCCACACTCATTATAGTGCTTATGCTAATTATAAATAAGGTCATGTCACAATCAAAACCTATAGCATGATAGAGTTAATTATATGTACAATTCAAATCGATCAATGTTACCTATTTCGATTGAACACCTCGTTAGATTTTAGCACCACTAGAATAGACGGGAGCTTTCTCTATTTCCTTCCTTCCTTCCTTCCTTCCTTCTTTCTTTCTTTCTTTCTTGTTTGGTCGTATGCACAGGAAAGTCCCACAAAAAAAAAGCGAGTTATTTTGGTCCAAGATTTGAAATTTTTACTGTGAATTTGGTGTAGCTCCAGCTTCACTTAATACTTTTTAACTATTGGATCTTGTGGGATGCAGATACCAACCTTCGCATGTCGAAAGGAAGATTAGGCAAAACAGTAGATATGAAAACTCAGATACCATCATTGCAGCTTTGAGGATGAGGATCATCTTGGCAAAAGCAAACAAAATCATCGTTCTCGAATCAACATCATCCCTCACTTCCCTCGCAGTCGCTGCAATTAAATGTGATCTAGTTCAAAAGGAATCCCATCTCCATAATCTCACCGTAATTCATAGTCACCAAGCTATCGATATTGTATTAACATAAACAGGTACACTAACTGCAGAGTCGCAGGTATTGACGGCATAATATAAAAATATATCCTGCGATACTTCCTCAGGAAAATAAGCAAAAGAGTGGTGGGTGGAGTTGCTAGCATAGTCCACTAGATATGTAAAATCTGGCGGCGGTGAGGTGCAATTATAGCAGAAGAAGAAATCGGTATTAGTAGAATTGAGAATGAGAGGCGCGCTTTCAAGGTTGATATTACACGGTGGAGCACCACAAGTGTCATGGTACACGAGGGCATCAACCAGGAGGATAGAATGGTTCGTGTAGGAGATTTCCTTGATGATGAACTCACTGACTGAGAAATTCAGGACTGGGAATATCCCTACGCAGGTGATCTTGAAATTCGGATAGCCACAATAGAAATCCTACTTGCCCAAAATCCAGAAAGGGTAGCTGATGTCCGAGCCATATTTGCAGTCCCGAGGTGTGCAGGCCTCGTACTACGCATCTTCAGATACAGCCTAATAGACTAAATTGGCGAAGACAATGACAAGGGCCAACCAGCATCAATTAGGACCGCAGTTGAAGCTCTGGAGATTCATTTGGACTGAAAGGAGGTAGAGCAGGATAGAAGAGAAATCAAATGGAGTTAGTTTGAATTGGTCCGAGCTCTGATAATTGTCATGCACTAGTTCATCGACTTTGAAGCAAATGCCAAGCGAGGCAAAAATTGGTCCCATGCATGCATTATTCAAGCACCAAATGTAAATGCATTGTTGTCCTACACGGAAAACCTGCACTAGAAAGTCTAGAGGAACCGACCATGATACTTCCTAGTCAAAGGGACCTCTTAATAACGATTACATTGGAGGGCCCGCCTACGTGTTGAAGTGTTGGAATTGATGATGATCTACCAAATCATTAGGAACAAACCTTGAACCATCTGAGCCAAAGGGACCTCTAAATTACACTCGGGAAAAAAGTTCCCGTTACAAAAATATTAGGAAAAAAGTATCAATTCAGTTTTATACTTATTATATGAATGTCAATTCAGTCATAAATTTTTCAAATTTATTAAGATAATTATAAGTTTGACAAGATATTCTTACGTAGTTTTTTTGACCGATTGCTGTCGGAAATCCTTGACGTGAGAATCCACATATAGAACGATTGGCGATGATTGGACACCATATTAGCAATTTCGAATGTCAGTTTTTCGGAAGAACTACTTTGAAATTTTGAGTAAATGTTTAGGACTACATTGATAAAATTGATAAATGTATGACAAAATTAGCATCTACACAAGAAATTTGGGACTAACTAGATAATTATCCCACAATTCTTACTAAGCGACGCAAAAAATTGTTCATTTTTTTATCATTTCATCCATCATACAAATTTTAGTGCTTGCAAAAAAAAAAAAATAATAATTTATGTTGGATATTTCCTTGGGAGTTTTGTCCCACATTGGAGTTGCAACTCCCTTTAATGTAGCCTATGACCCAATGCTGTCATGGTGTTAGTAAACACCTACGTTTGAGTGTCTTAAATCTCAGTTATTATTAGTAAGTTTTGAGGTAGCAAAATTTTCGTGATTAAATTTTATGGAAGATAATGTCTACGGAAAGTTGCAGGAATTGACATTTTTTATGTTCTCTCTTACACTTTTAGTAACCGGTAATTATATAACTCGGTGGCTCGTATTATATATGTGGCTACGATTAAGAGATTAATGATCTCAAATCATTGCGAACAAAATTTAATACGTAATCAAGAGCTATAAGGTTGTAGTATTTTCATTTTCTAAAATTCTCGATTACAAAACTTTATAGAACAATAATCCTGGGAAACTGATAGAGAAAAAAGGTCTAAACATCATACCAAATACATATATACATATGATATACATGAAAGCATTGAATTTCGAAATTTGGACTGCCGGCACCGTGCATTGACGCAATAAATTATGTCTACAATTTAAGTCATGTATGAAATCTGATCCATTTGGAGGATTTATTGATTTTTTTTTCAAAATCTAAATGCGCTTTTTTTTTTTTTAATCCGAATCATATCTAGTTCTTGGGGTGGTGGATGTTGATTTTCTTTTCTGTTGGAGAAGGACATCTTTGACTGGTTTGACTTCTTGTATTTTCATTATATTACGTACACGATGAGAAGGCGCTTCTTTTGAATATATGCAAAAGGAAGGGCTCAAATATATTCTCTAAAAGAAGTCGTGGACGTCTGCTAAATGGCACTTGAAGTATATGCGAGTCTAGGTTAGAAGCAGTAGATATGTTGACCCCTGTAAATACTCTATTACAAACTATGTTAGTATGATGTAATTGATATTGAATTGTCCCAAGTCGAGTCATTTCTCTCTAGCATAGACAAACTTTCACATTGACAAGCCTCGGGTGATCTTGAGAGTGATGACAAGGATGGTTTGGGAGGAATTTGTAAGGTCTCAACACTACTTTTTAGCATCTCCACAACTCCGGTCATCGATGGTCGAGCTCTCGGATCGATCTGAATGCACCATAAGCCTATTAGAATCATCTTCTTTGCAATTCCTTTGTCCTCCTCATTTTCTCGGATCGATCTGAATGCACCATAAGCCTATTACAATCATCTTCTTTGCAATTCCTTTGTCCTCCTCATTTGTGATCCCATGCAGGCCAAGCTCTTCTCGGAGCTCCAAGCATTGATGGACCCAATGAGGAAAGTATATTTCACTTGTATGATCTACCATGACTTTAATGTTTTTCCTCTTACTGACCATCTCTAGAACTATCATGCCATAATTATAGACATCCGATTTGTGAGAAACCCCTCCGATGTTCCTTATGATTAGCTCCGGAGCAATGTATCCAGTGGTGCCTCGGGCACCAAGCAATGACATGATGCTCTCTTCTCTTGGGCATATTTTGGAAAGACCAAAGTCGGAAATCTTGGGACAATAGTTTGCATCAAGAAGAATGTTGTGAGGTTTTATGTGGAAGTGCAAGATCCTTGTATTACATCCTCTATGCAAGTACTCTAGCCTGTGAGATATGCCGAGCGAAATCTGGTACAATATGTCTCAACTCAATTGCCGATCTACCTCCAAAGTGTTACTCCTGTTGAATATGAATTTTTTGAGTGATCCATTGGGCATGAACTCATAAAACAAAGCTCTTTTGCTTCCTTCGAAACAAACATTGATATGAGAAGTCCTACTTATGCTCACAACTTCATTGAAAAAATCTTCAGCATTGCCTTTCGGCTTCTTTAGAAGCTTTACTGCCACAAATTGATCACCTCGAAGCTTGCCTTTATACATGCAGCCATAGCCTCACTCACCTAACTTTTCTTTGAAAGAGTTGGTCATCCTCTTGATGTCTTTGTAGGTGTATCTTCTCGGACGAGTCCCTCAATCTTCATTTCGCCATTGAAATATTCGCTCCTATGCTTTATCAAAGTCATAATAATTCTGATCACTGGTTTCTTCCTGAAGGGAAGTGTTAAAATAAGGGTGATCCCAATTCTGGCTCCCGATGCAGCCATTCCTGAAAAAAATGGAGAATATTTTTGAACAGCAATCTCACTTCTTCAAGGCTTCTAGGATATTTTGGAAATATTGATTCCATTGAGCAACGATGCAAGATTACTCCCAAAAGGTCACAACAAATTGCAGAGGAGAATGTAGAGAAGCGGAAGAGAAAGTCTTGAAATAATTACCAATTCCAATTTTCAGTCCAACCCTTTGTTTTCCTGAGACAATAGTCATCAAGAGTGAAAAATGTGTCAACGAATTGCAAACTGATAACTTCAAAGTGTCTAAGAGATATAAAGATCAGGCACATCATGAGGTCATAGATCATTCTGTTTCAAGGACGTAAAACACCCCCCTCCCCCATCATCAGATTCACCAGTTTGGATCGATTAGTGACATTTTTACCAGAGTAATTGGAAACACATGCTCTGTGCCTGATTGACTAACAAGTATAGACATTAGCTAAAATCCTTAATTCTAGAGCTATCAGGGAATGAACAGGAAGACAGCAAAAAATATTAGCTGGTCTAGAAGTGGCAAACTCGCTGCAATATGATCGACAATGTGGTGTCAGAGGCGGAGACAGATAAAAATTTCTGTGTATTGAATGGGCGGTATATTATGGACATGTCTCAACTCTTTTAGCCTCTAAGTGGACCTATAGGATTGATTAGAAGTCGTCCCGCGAATAAAACAAGTGGGCAGCTCATGTTCAGGCATGAATTTTGAAGCTTCTTGAATCGTGTACACCCAATTGATGACTAGCTAACTATTGCAGAAAGATACATACATAGAAAGATAGAAACATCAAAATATGAGGTTCCCATAAGATGTCTTGGGACCCAACAGATCAGAGTGTTTTGTTTGCAGCGGTAAGCGAGTCCACAGTCTAAGCTAGGGCGAAGAAATTGGAAAAGCTTGAGGACATTATCCACGGCACGTATAAAGAGTAATAAAATAACAGTGAAAACATTTTCAGTACTTATTTCTCCACTATCATCATGAACAAAATTTTCATGGATTGTGCAAAGATAGAATTAAGTGCGCAGTTCACCTCTATCAATAATATATTTCAACTATCCAAGCGATCAGATTTTAGCACCATTTGTGGAGACGTAGTTTTCCTTTTCATTTGGTTGTGTTCATAATAGAAGCCCAAGAAGAAACCAGTAGTTTTAGCCCAACCCTTGCAGAATTTTACAGTGAAGTTGGAGCATCTTCACTCAATTTATTTATACCTTTTGATGTTATAGGTAGCAGATGCCGATCTAAAGATCTAACTGTTAATTGCAGTCCAGTTCAATAGGAACCCCTTCCTCAAGCTAGTGATTCAAACTAGTGAAATCGGCATTAACAGAAACAGGAGTGCTAACTATGGAATAGCAGGAGCAGATGACAGAATAGTAATCCATTTCCTGCAATGCTTCCCCGGGAAAAAAGAAAAAGAAAAAGAAAAGCAAAAGAATGGCGCATGGAGTTAGCCAGCTCAGTCCACTGGACTTGTAAAAACATGTTGGCTACGAGGTGCAACTATAGTAGAAGAACAGATCAGCATTAGTGGAACTGAGATTGAAAGTCGTCCTCTCGAGGTTGATATTATGGGGCGGAGCATCACAGGATTCCTGCTACACAGGGGCATTAGCCAGGAGGAACCAATTGTTCGCATAAAAGATATCCTTGATAGTGAATTCCCTGTCCGAGAAAGTTAGGACAGGATATATCTCCTTGCAGGTAATTTTGAAATTCAGATAGCCCTAGTAGGACTCTTGTTCACCATAAATCCTAAAAGGGTAGCTGATGTTCAGCCCATATCTGCAATTCCGAGGCATGCAGGCCTCGTATTGTGCATCATCCAATAGAGCCAGGTAGACTAAGTTGGTGAAGATGATGATGATGACCGATTGGTGACAATTAGCTACTCACATGAAGTTTTGTGATTCATCTGGACCAGAAGGAGGCAGAGTATTGCAGAGGACAGAAGAAATAGGTAGGAGAGAGCGTGGAAAGCATTTGCAAAAAAATCAAATGGAGTCGGTCTGAGTTGGTCCTAACTCCTATCATTGTTGTGTACTAGTTCTTCAACTTCAAAGCCAATACCAAGCGAGGCAAAAAGTGGTCTGAAGCGTGCATATGTATTGGATCGAAGCATATATGGCCATGATTGGATCCACACTCATTATAGTGCTTATACTAATAATAAATAAGGTCATGTCACAATGAAAACCTTTAGCATGATGGAGTTAATTATATTTACAATTCAAATATATGAATGTTACATATTTCAACTCAACAATTCATCAGATTTTAGCACCACTATTCACAGAAGATATCTTTCTTTCTTTTTTTGTTTGATCCTGTGCACAAGAAAATCCCACAAAGAAAAGCAAGTTGTTTTGGTCCAGCATTTGAAAATTTTTACTGTGAATATGGTGTAGCTTCAGCCTCACTCAATACATTTTAACCATTGGATCTTGTGGGACGCAGATACCAACCTCCGCACATAGAAATGAAAGATCAAGCAAAATAGTAGATTTGAAAACTTAGTCGAGAAGAAAAAACCGAAAAAACTCCCTTGCACTCAACATAATAGAAGGTTTGAGAATGAGGACCGTCTGGGCAAAAGCAAACAAAATTATTGTTCTCAAACCTGCACCATCCCTCACTTTCCTCGCAGTTGCTGCAATTAATTGCAGTCCAGTTCAAAAGGAACCCCATCTCCGTAATCTCACTATAATTCATAGTCCTCAAGCTAGTAATATTTGGATTGACATCAACAGGTACACTAACTACAGAGTAGCAGGAGCTGACCGCAGAATACAAATCCATTTCTTGCGATCCTTCCTCGAGAAAAAAAGCAAAAGAGTGGTGGGTGGAGTTGCTAGCACAGTCCACAGGATATGTAAAACCTTTGGGCTGCTAGGTGCAATTGTAGTTGAAGAATAAATCGGCATTTGTGAAACTAAGATTGAAAGACGTCCTTTCAATGCTGATATTACACAGCAGAGCACCACGAGTCCAGGTACATGAGGGCATTAACCAGAAGGAACGAATGGTTCGCATAGAATATATCCTTAATCATGAACTCACTGTCCGAGAAAGTAGGCTAGGGTATGTATCTTTGAGGTAATTTGGAAATTCGGATAGCCACAACAGGACTCCTGCTCGCCGGAAATCCAAAAAGGGTAGCTATTGTTTGTGCCATATCCGCAGTTTAGAGGCACACAGGCCTCGTACTATGCATCCTCTGCTACAGCCTGATAGACTAATCTGGCAAAGACGACAACGAGGACTAAGCGTTGACAACTAGCTCCGCAGATGAAGCTTTGGAGATTCATTTGGGACTGGAAGAAGGAGGCAGAGCAGGATGGGTGAGAATTCAAATGGAGTTGGTTTGAATTGGCCCTAGCTCAAATGGCAAGCGAAGCGAGGTAGAAAGTGGTCCTATACATGCATTATTCAAGCACCTAATGTCAATGCATCATTGTCCGCATCAGAAAATCTGCCCCAGAAAATCTTGAGGAACAAATCATGAAACTTCAGTCAAAAGGACCTCTTAATTACAATTAGGCTGGAGGGCCTGCCAAGGTGTTGAAATGTTGACATTGATGATGATCTGCCTACCCATTAGGAACAAACCATGAAACTCCCGAGCAAAATCTCACGTTTTACAAATCTTGGGAAAATTACCAATTGAGTTTTAAATTTAATGTATGAGTGTTAATTCAGTCCTAAATTTTTCAAATTCGTTAATATACTCTTTAATCTTTGCTAGAAATTCCAATACACTTTTTCCAACCAATTGCGGTCGAAAATTGCTGATATGGCGATTCTTAAGTTGTCAATGTCAACTTGCCACTTAAGATGATCGGCAATAATTGTACGTCATGCCAACAATTTCTAGTATCAATTGATCAGAATGATTATATTGAAATTTCACGTAAATATTTACCATTATATTGGGAAAATTGAAAAACTTACGACTAAATTGATATTTGTACAATAAGTTTATGACTGATTCGATAATTATCTTTTTATATAGCATATTTCCTGGGGGTTTTTTCTAATGATATATACTGCTAAGAATAATATTAATACATATATAATGGGGAGATTTCGTCCAAAATTAATTCATAAAAGTTCGAGTATTTGAGTTATCAAATGCTGTTCGTCTTGTAAATAGAATCGAGCCCCTGATAATTTTGTCTATCATGGATGGAATTAATCACCGATCTGATGAGAACGAGTCATACTGTGGCGTTGGTCCGCAGTGACTTCAAGCACGAAGAATTCATATTTATCTGCGAGAGGTGGGGACTCTCGTCCACTTTCGACTTCATTCATATGACTTACCGCGCTACGCGGGAAACATGTTTGCCTGGGAAGGAATATCTCAGTCTTGTACATAATTATTTAATAAAACAACCGCGTTTCCCTTCTGGCGCACAGATAATATTAAGGTAGTTGAAAGTGGAGAAAGGCAGGGTATAGTCACCCAAAAAAGGGAAAAAAAAATGACCCCTAAGAAGCATCGACACTTTCAAAAGCCTTCGTGTTGTGTCGGACATTATGATACATATTCAACACTCTTAGACACTCTCTGACACTCGATCAACATGTGTCGGAAAATCTGATAACTAATCAATTTTTCCGACACTCAAGTAGGAATCTTGATATGTAAGTTTCTAACACATGATTTCAATACACGGATCAATTTAAAAAAAAAAAAAAAAATCAATAAATGAGAGGTTAAAATGTGTATATATATAAAAAAAAAACTAAAAATAATAAATGAAAAAAAGAAAACCTAATCCTCTCATATTTTGACTTTTACTTCTTGTGATATATAATTTATCTCCAAGTTTTTTTTTTTTTTCTCCTCTTTCGACATGCCTACTCTTTCAACATGTCCAACACGTGAATCTAGAATGTGCATTGCTTGCTTTTTCTCCAAGTTTTATAAATTATTGGAATGGAGTTGAATTTGTTAAATTGAAACAATTAATGATATTAATAAATTATGGATTAATGTTTTTATTGTAAATTCATTCTAGGCTTTTATTTATTTGTTTGTTTATGAATTTGAATCAAATTAATTTGATTGGCATAATCATAAAAATAAAAATATATATTTCATATACAATGTGTCCCAATGTATCAAACTTCTCTATTTTTAAGAAACGGCATGTTGGCGTGTCGTGGCGTATCGTGTCATGCGTTGCGCATCAATGTCGGTACTATTTAGAGTGATCCATGTGAAAGAAGAATGTCAAGTACAACACAATCATTGTCCCTATGGAAAGGCCATATCCCGTTGCGACAAATCGGAAGTTGGGGAGAAGAGGAGCGGTGGGGTGCAGCAACTGGATTCAGGAAAACGTTACCGCTCAAAACGGGAGATCTCGTTAACGTTTCATCTTGTTAAACTGAAACGCTCGAGTATATGACAATTGAAATCTTGATGCACATCCATCAAAAAGTTGTATATTGTGGTGTTTTCTAGGTAAACTAAATTGCACTCTTAGACCATAGATACGGCCTACCTCATAGGTGACAAAAACATACATAAATGCACGCCCGGTGTTTGGGCAGCATTATATGGCAATCGAAATCTTGAAGCATATACACAGACAGTTGTGTCTCGGAAGAAGAGGGCAGGCTTTAGAGTCTTTGATTTCCAAGGGAAGCGTTGAATGGGATTAACTTGGACTCTTAATTTGTTGAAAAATCTTGTGAAGGTGTGTAATTGAGTTTTGAGCTAGAACAAGATTATGATCCCGTTTAGAAAGCCCTATAGGAATTCAGATGCGTTTGAAATGTACCCTTTTCTCTCAAATTGTTGAGGATGCAATCGACATGTACCTTCTTGATCTCGACTAGCTTATTTCCAAAAAAAAAAAATTATTCTTCTAAAATACACATTATGTTATTATAACTTCTATCATATTTATTTACACACAAAAAAAAAAGAGAAAAAGAATTAGATAATTTGGTTTCAGATTGTCGGTTATTTTCTCGAGACAAGTTTGGAAGCCAACTTAAAAGATTGTCTTGGGTTAAGGATGGGCACGAGGTAAATTAGGGAACAATCGAGTACCGGCAACGATTAGCACGAAATCCCCGAAGATGGACAGCAAGAATTAAGGTTTGCTTGTAGTCCGTAAATTACACGAAAGGGACTAACGATTAACCCGACACGACCCCAGACCGTGGATATTTGCGAGGGTTGGCTTTGGAGCTTGCCTTATGGACCAAACAAGACCTCATGGACAGCGTCATGTGACCACGTAACCCCTCATAAACGAGCAAAAAATCACCCCCAAACGTCTACAAATCGAAGTAAACTTGCTACTGTGCATGCATACACCGACATACAAGCAAATGTGATGTAAATGCTATCAAAATGAGATCCAAAACCATAATAAGTAAGAACAAAATGACGCTTGACAGAATTTAAATGCGAGCAAATGAGATGGATTTAAGCACAAAATTGGACATAAATAGCACGAAATAAAAAATGGAGCTGTCGTATGCTATCCTTAAAGATAAATACTCGCTAAATGAGCTGAAATGACATGAGGGAACATGAAGATTCAACAAAGATGATGAGGAACTCATGGCTTTGCAATGGTATACATGAGGAATTGAAATACCGACAGCCATTAACCTTGATACAAACCGAAACGTAGTTTTTTTTTTTTTTTTTAACCAACATAAAATTATAAAAGACTGATTCTACCAAAGATATTGCTGCTTGACGTTAAAACACATACATCTTATCAAAAAGGAGCTTATTACTTTGTAAGACCGTGACATTTTGCTCATATTCGAATTTGAACTCTGAAGTTTAATCTCTAATGAGGATGAATTGAGGAAATAAAGATTGATACAAAATAAGTACATCGATCTTACCATTAATACTTCCGCCAAGATGAGCTCCTTCAAATCACAATAGCAGATTAGAAATATGCAGAGTAGAAAATTGTGGAATTTCTATTATTTGATGAATCATAATGAAGTATGGAATTTGTTGATAGGTTTTATGAGATAACTATCTAAGATAATATATCAAATTTACATAACCAAATTTGTAACCAGCTGCCATCATTTCCAAGATATTGGACTGGCAGTCGTCGAGAGGCCAGTGTAGTAGAGCTAGGATCAGGCCAGGAGGGGGGGGGGGTGTTTCCAAATTTGGTTACAAATTCCCCCCTCGGTTAACCCTTCCGTTTTATTTACGTGGAACGGGGGCTCCGATAACCACGGCCTTTGTTTGATGTCCTTAGGCTGGACCAAGCTCTTAGATATATGTATTATTATAAGAGATGGAAAATCAAGGAAAAAATATCGTCTAACCTACACGGATGTGGCTGAAGAGAGAGAGAGAGAAAGAGAGAGAGAGAGAGAGAGGGCAGCGGCCAATACGTGCCTTGCCGTGTGGGTGGCCACCAAAGCTCTCTCCTGGGCTAATGCACGAATCCAACGGATGGGCTTCAAAATGAGGCCCGTTCTTCATGGTTAATTGGTGTGACAAACTTAATGTGTCTGTGAAATATAAAATGATCGGCGACCTTTCCCTTTTTTTCATTGTATATTTTTTATTTTTATATTTGTTCTAAGTTATTATTCTTATTTGTTATTATTTTTATTTCAGTTATGCCTATGCCATGCCGTAGTGAAAATTTTAACATCACAATGACCCTAATCGTGATGGGATGTAGCGAGCAATGTGCATACTAAATAATACGGGATCGATTTTTGGGTTAGGGGGGCCAATTTATGTCATAAATTAGATCCCTAATATTGATAAAAATGAAATAGAGACCCATATATGAATATTTCGGTGTCAACAATACACTTTTCACTTATTTTTGAGTCATACTTGTAGAAATTCAACCTAAACATCTAATCACAAATTTATGAAAAGCTCAATAATCATTAATTTTGTAGTTGCTTAGTCTGTTACAAACTGTGTTGGTCTTGTATAATTGATAATGAACAATTCCAACTTGAGTCATTACTCTCTTGTAGATACGAACTTTCACACGGACAAGCCGTAAGCGATCTCAAGGGTGATGAAAAAATGGGTTTGGGAGGAATTTGCAAGGCCTCAACACTTCCTTTTAGCATCTCCACAACTTGGGTCATACATGATCAAGCTCTTGGATTGATATGAATGCACCATAGGCCTATTATAATCATCTTCTTCGTGATTGCTTCGTCCTCCTCATTTGTGATCCCAAGCAGTCCAAGCTCTTCTTGAAGCTCTAGGCATCGGTAGGACCAATGAGGGAAGTATGCTTCACTGGTTCGATCTATTGTGACTTCAATATTTTTTTCTCTTACTGACCATCTCTAGAACCATCATACCATAGCTATAGACATCTAATTTGTGAGAAACCCCTCCAATGTTCCTTATGATCAGCTCTGGAGCAATGTATCCTACAGTGCCCCTAGCACAAAGCAATGACACGATGCTCTCTTATCTTGGGCATATTTTGGCAAGACCAAAGTCGAAAATCTTGGGACAATAGTTTGTGTCAAGGAGAATGTTATGAGGCTTTTATGTCGAAGTGTAAGATTCTCGTTTTGCATCCTCTATGCAAGTACTCTAGCCCGTGAGCTATGCCGAGCGAAATCTGGTACAATGTGTTGTTCCAACTCAATTGTTGATCTAGCTCCAAAGTGTTACTCTTGTTGAATATGAACTTCTCGAGCAATCCACTGGGCATGAACTTATAAATCAAAGCTTTTTTGCTTCCTTCAAAACAGAACCCCAGGAGGGTGACAACATTGACATGAGAAGTCTTGCTTATGCTTGCAACTTCATTGAAAAATTCTTCTGCATCACCTTTCAGCTTCTTTAGCAGCTTCACTGCCACAAGTTGACCATCTTGAAGCTTGCCTTTGTACATGGAGCCATAGCCTCCCTGGCCTAACTTTTCTCTAAAAGAGTTAGTCATCGTCTTGATGTCCTTATAGGTGTATCTTATGGAAGAGATGAGTCCCTTAATTTTCATTTCGCCATCGAGATATTTGCTCCTCTACTTCTTCAAAGCTTGCATTAAGATAAGGGTGACCACAATTCCAGCTCCTAATGCAGCCATTCCTAAGAAAATGAAGTGTGTTTTTGAATAGCAGTCTCACTTGATAGAGCAATGAGGGAAGCATACTATCAAAAGTCGGAACAAATTGCAGAGGATAGCGTAGAGAAGTGGAAGAGAGAGTCTTGAATTAATTACCTATTCCAACTTTAAGACCGATCTTTTTGTTTCCTGGGACTGTCGTCATCAAAAGTGAAAAATGTGTCAACGAATTGCAAACAGATGATTTCAAAGTGTCTAAGATATAGAAAGATCAGGGTGCATCATGAGGTTATAGCACATTCCATTTTAAGAAAGAAAATCCATAGCCATTAGGTCTAGGGAAATTGGCATTTACGTAAACAGGTATGCTAACTGCAGAGTAGCAGGAGCTGGTGGCGGTATAGTAATCCATTTCCTGCAATTGCTTCCGTGGAAAAACTAGGAAGAACAGAAGCCATGGCTATTCTATCAGATCGCTCTCGGTTCATGTATCGTTTTAGGCAGAAATCCAAACAAAGCTTTTCGAGCAATGCAGCGGATGGTACGAACGAGACATTCAGCACACTACAGGAGTCAATGTTGAACTGTTTCGTGATCACGTACCTACCCAAAAAGAGAGGCTAAGCTCTCATGCTCAATTCAGAAGAGAAAACAAAGACGAAAGTGTGCCAACTGCTATGTCTCATCCACATAATATTCCCATCTCAGTAAAGATGCCCGGTATGGAAGAATATGATAACAAACAAAGGAAAAATACCATAATGTGGCTGTCCTCTTTACCTCACTCATGCACATTACCTCACTACTGTACATATCGGCAATCTTCAGAAGATATCGTCTCCTGCAATGGCAACCTAACCACTGGCATTGGGCGTTGAATCGTTGCTAACCCATTTCGCCGTGACTGAAACCGGCGAAGATGTTAACAGATTGTTCTTCAACAGAACAGCATCATCTGATATATTATCCGTTTGGTCTGACTTCTCCATGTCATGGCCACGGTTTTGTATTTCCTTTAGTGTTTTTAATACCTCTTCCATCGATGGCCTCATGTCATGGCCTTGCTCCAAGCACTGGAACCCCAACTCCGCCACCGCAGTAATCATTTCTCCAGTCCTATAGTCTGTATCGAACCCAAGATTTGGATCTACAAGCTCGTGCAAGGCGTGGCTTTGGATCTTGCTAATGGCCAGGGCGGATAGATTTATCTCATGGCGATGCCTAGTGATATCAACTGCTGGCAAGGAAGATATGAGCTCCATCAAGACTACTCCAAAGCTATATACATCGCTCTTCTCAGTCAATTGGTAGCATTGGTGGTACTCTGGATCGACATAACCTGGTGTCCCTTGAGGGGCAGTTGAAACATGAGTGGCATTCAATGGGAAGAGGCGTGACAAACCGAAATCCGCAACCTTGACACTGAAATTCTCGTTCAGCAGGATGTTGTTGGTCTTCACATCTCGGTGGATTACAACAGATGCGTGGAGATACACCAATGCATTTGCGGTTTCTATGGCTATGTTCAAACGGGTGGACCACGGGGGCGAGCCAGGTTTAGCTAAATCACCATGAATGTGATCAGCCACCGTGCCGTTTGGCACATATTCATACACGAGCAGGAGTCTACGGCTCTGCCGGGAGGTGCAGCCATACAGTGAGACTAGATTTGGGTGGCGTAAGTGAGCAAGTATTTCAACTTCATTCACGAACTGCTCAACTCTTCTGTAGTTGCTTTCATACAATCTCTTGACTGCAACTACACGCCCATCTTGAAGTTTGCCTGCAAAACTTGTTAAGGTTATGGCAAAATCATTGATGACGGGTTCACTGACTATGGACAGTTTTAGTGTTGCTCTTACCTTTGAAAACAGTGCCAAAGCCTCCATCACCAAGTTCCGCTGCTGGATCGAAGTTGTTGGTAGCATTCTTAAGTTCGTCGTAGTCAAAGATGGGCAGTCCATGGTAGACATTGCCCTTCTCAGAATCTGTCCTGGAGAAGTAAATTGAGGAGGTGCTTCTCGAGGCAAAGGATGACTGGTTATATTTTTTTCTTTGGCGAGATCGATAGATGAAGATAATAATTGCTACTACGATCGCAATTCCGCCTGCTGTTCCACCTGCTGAAGCAAAACCTGATTTTATGGGAGAGAGAGCACATCATTAGAAATATTGATTCCATTGAGCAATGATGCAAGCTTAATGTAAAAAATTTGGAACAAATTGCAGAGAATGTAGAGAAGTGGAAGAGAGTCGAAATATTTACCTACTAGTAGTTTCTTTCTTTTATTTGATTCTCCTGAGACAGTAGTCACCAAAAGTGAAAAATTTGTCAATGAAGTGCAAACAGGTCATTTAAAAGTGTCTAGGAGAAATAAAGATCAGAGCACATCATGAGGTTATAGCTCATTCCGTTTCAAGAAAGAAAAAATGCCATGATCAAGTGAAAAGATTACAAATTCACCAGTTCGGCTCGATCCTCCTATTGAACATTTCACGGATCAATTAGTGGCATGTTACCAGAAGAAATTGGAAACACATAAAAATGGATATATGGCTGATTGACTAACGAGTATGGACATTAGCTAAAATCCTGAATTTCTAGAGTTATCAGGGGATGAACAGGAAGACAGGAAAATAAAATTTCTTGCTGGTATAAAAGTAGCAAACACCCTGCAATATGATCAACAATGTGGTATCAGATGCGGAGATAGATAAAACTTTCTGTGCCACTAATTGAATCGGCAGTATGTTTCTAGACATGTCTCAAAACTTTCGGCTTCTAAGCAGAACTATCGTTCTGCTGATAAAAAGAAGCGGGCAGCTCATGTTCAGGCAAGAACTTTCAAGCTTCTTGAATCATGAACACCCAATTGATAACTTGTAATTTGTTGCAGAAAGAAACACAAACATTTCCATTACTCTTTCTTTCAATTCCTCCAGGTTCGCGAACATCAAAATCTACGAGGTTCCAATAAGTTATCTTGGAACCCAGGAGATGAGTTTCATTTGCAGCAGTAAACAAGTCTAGAATCTAAGCTAAGGCGAAGAAATTGAATAAGTTCAAGGACATTATCCACAGCACGTAGAAACGAAAGATCAAGCAGAACAGTGGACCTGAAAACTCAGTCAAGAAAAAAAAAAAACCGAATCACCCATAAATTTACCATCATTGCAGGTTTGAGAATGAGGGCCATCTTGGCAAAAGCAAACGAAATTATTGTTCTCGAATCCACACCGTCCCTCACTTTCCTCACAGTCGCTGCAATCAATTGCAGTCCAGTTCAAAAGGAACCCCATCTCCATAATCTTACGGTAATCCATAGTCGCCAAGCTAGTGGTATTTGCATTAACATGAACAGGTACACTAACTGGAGAACTGCAGGAGCGGACGGCATAATGCACATCCGGGTCTTGCAATGCTTCCTTGGGGAAAAGAGCAAAAGAATAGTTGGCGTAGTTGCTAGCACAGCTCACTGGATATGCAAAATTTTGCGGCGGTGGCGAGGTGCAATTATAATAGAAGAAGAAATCGGCATTAGTGGAACTCAGATTGAAAGGCGTCCTTTCGAAGCTGATATTATGTGGCGGAGCACCACAGGTGTCATTGTACACGAGGGCATCAACCACGAGGATAGAATGGTTCACATGGAAGATTTCATTAATGAAGAACTCACCCTCTGGGAAATTCAGGACAGGGTATTTCTCTACACAGGTAATCTCAAAATTCGGATAGCCACAATAGGACTCTTGCTCCCCCGAAATCCAAAAAGGGTAGCTGATATTCAGGCCGTCTCCGCAGTTCTGAGGTGCGCAGGCCTCATACTTCGCATCATTCACTACAGCCTGATAGACTATGCTGGCAAGGACGACGACAAGGACCAAGTGGCGACAACAAGCTCCACTGATGAAGCTTTGGAGATTCATTTGGGACTGGAAGGAGGCAGAGAGGATTGCAGAAACAGGCAGGAGAGGGCGTGGAAAGCAATTTGCAGAAAAGTCAAAATGGGGTTGGTTTGAACTGGTCCTAGAACTCCAGGCTGGTTCATCGACTTTGAAGAGAGGAATACCGAACGGAGACGGAAAGTAGCTCCGGGGCGCGCATTAGTCAGACGCCCCATGGATTACGCGGGGCAAATTTTTGCGCCCCTGGAAAAAAAAAAAAAAACAAAAAAAATCCTTAAGAGGAGCGAACCAGGAAACTTCCTAGTCAAAGGGACTTAGGTTGGAGGACCCACCAACGTTTTTTTCGAAATGTTGACTTTCATGATCTTACCTAATCATTAAGAACATATCCTAACTAAGCAATGCAACTTAATTATTGGTTGTTGATCTTTTTTATTTTTAAATTTTTTTAAATTTTCTGATACCAAACTTTAGCGCGAATGAAAAATTAATCACATTTCCCTGGATTCTTATCTCGCGTCGAAGTTCCCACAACCCTATGCATAGCTTAAGACCCAACGGAGTCTTGGAATTAGTCAACGTATGTTGACTTCGATGATCCTATAGTTTAAATTATGGGCCCAAATCCAGATCGATGGGCCCATTTTTGGGCTCCCTTTCATGGGCCTGAATTAAGAGTCAAATGGAGGCGGAAAGGAAGTCCAATCTAAATTGCCTTCCTCAGGAGCTCCTCCTCCGTTGACCATTGACAATTCAACATTGTAACGTGTTTGGCTCGCAACGGACCTTCGTGATTAGTCAGCGAAAACGACTCTCTGTCTGTCTGTCTGTCTGTCTGTCTCTCTCGTGAAGAATTGCTGGCCAAGCAGTAGCTAGGTTGAAATTCCCTCTTGCTTGGTGCCACCAAAGAGAAAAACGAGAGAAAAGTCTTAATTCTTGTCCCGAGATATTCTTAGATGGAGGAAGACAAAATAAAGAGCAGCGCCATCGAATTTTCAACAAAAGAAACAAGTGGATCACATTCGGTCAAATTGGATTTTCTCTGGACAAATTCTTGGGGTTCATTGGCCATATGATCTCTGCGGAGCTAATCGAAACTAACTCCGCAGAAACTCAAGGTTTGGTGATTTTGTGCATATTTCACATGGTCGATAATAGAATCCCATGCGCCAGTATGAACAAGAACCCACCAAATGAAGTAGAGAATGATCACCTGGGAGTGCTACCAAAAGAACGTACCAGGGTCATTGCAGGTACGAGGGTGGGGTTTGTCTCGGCAATAACATGTGAAACTAGATGATGAAGAAGAGGTGTTGCTACCGCAAAACCCGTCAGAAGAAGCACAAGTTGGGCACTCAGGGTGGTCACTATACTGAACATCGAACCCTTGATTCAAAGCTTCCAGCAAGCTGATATTGCGTCTTCCAACATCATCGAGTGCACTCCAAAGAACAGGAACCTTGATGCTCGTGACACAGTTGGTGATGAAACTACAGAGCCCTCTGTCCAAGAAGATGTCATCTATGAAGAAAGCCGACTTCCTGACGACATTGTAGAAGCACTCGAACTCGTTGCTTATGTTCTTCATTGTGTCCGAACATCCATAGAAGATGTTGAGGCTCTTAACGACTGGGGTCATATGGAAGAGAGCGGAATCCATTATGCTAGTATTCCTAAACTCGTGCAAACACGTACCCTCCATCAGATCTATCCTAGTGATTGTCATTGTACGAAGATGTTGATCAATCTTGAGGACTCGATACTTCTGCTCTTGGTACTCAAATATAGGGAATTCGTCCTCATAGCAGTCGACCCTGAATGCTGGAAGTCCACAGAATTGAGGTCGGCCGCCTCCCCAGAAAGGATAAGTAATATTTGTGACAGTTCCGCAGTTAAAAGAGCGGCGGCATTCGGTATAGTGGACATCATCGTCTCCCTCACATAAAAGAACTTGTGGGACGATAAGGATGGTAATGATGAAGATGAGCAGGAGCTTGAAGGGGAGGAGAGAAGGAGAGTGGCTGTGTCACCCATTTGAGTAAGGTCATGCTCTCACAGGTGGAGAATGAATTGTGGAACGAGGCTTTAGAGTTCAGAGGGGCAAGCTGAGGATGTAGAAATTCTTTTTGTATTCACTTTCTCTGGACTCAAGTGTGAACAAGATGGATGTCGTTAATTCTTCCTCAGTATAATATAGAACTCTATTTTGACCGTCGACTTTGACCAAGACCAGTTTTATTCTTCTGAAATTTCGTGGGGGGAAATCAAAGGGATGCTATCGAGCATTGAAACTGGGTCTGGGGGTGGAAGTGATGAGGAAGACAGAGGAAACATGCAAAGCAATTTCCTCCCAAGTTCTTCCTGCGAAGTTGAAATTGAGAAGTGAAACCCTTTTTTCAAGGTTCCCACTGTGGAAAAAGCCTAGCCCATTTGAGGGGTTAAGAATTGATGCTATGGAAACTAAAGAACAAGTCAAATTTAAATTTTAGGTTGATTGACTTATGCTAACGTGTTCCAATTTAAATTACTGGTCCATTATGTGAAATTTTAAGGTAAACTCGGAGCATCATCGCTCGTTGTATTTGAATCGTTGGATCTTGCAGGTTTGCAGATACAGACCTAATGATCCAACAGTTAAGGCAAGGAAGGTTGCAGAGGAAAATGAGATTGTGAACCTTTAGGGGCAGGGGTGGGTCGTTTTCCAATTGGGTATGCCCAGCAATACTTCTCATTGAACAACTATAGCTATTTGAAAACCACACATTGGGTGAGAGCAAGCATACATACCCGAAGGGATGATTCTCGGTACTGGCGGTATCGAAGGGACATTCGCCGGTATTGGCGATTCATGGCAGATTGTCAGATAGGCACCCTCAGGGCAAAAACAATTGAATTTTTCCCCTGTCCAGCCATACCCACATCTTCCCCCAGATTTAATGCACCTTTCGCACTGCGAAGAGTCGAGAATCCAGGTGATCTCAAAGCCTTCGTTCAGGATCTTAATCACAGCATGACGGCTGTCCTCTGGTGGTGGTGTTAGACGGCTGTTCTCTGGTGGTGGTGTTAAGACGGCTGTCCTCTGGTGGTGGTGTTAAACCTGGAGCTTCACTTTGTGGAATTGGGACAAGGACACTGGAGTTGCATAGCTCGTATAGTGGTTCTGCAAGGTCTGCATCGGGAGCAAAGTAGCCATCTCCAGACTCAGGACA
Source organism: Eucalyptus brandiana (assembly GCA_014182725.1). Taxonomy (NCBI): domain Eukaryota; kingdom Viridiplantae; phylum Streptophyta; class Magnoliopsida; order Myrtales; family Myrtaceae; genus Eucalyptus; species Eucalyptus brandiana. Next base: position 5,933,321 of record CM024669.1, read on the forward strand.
AGAGAACCAGTAAGGTTGATGGATGGGTGACAGATCGCAATCGTAGAATAAGGTGGAATTGTGGTCGCTGGAAGTGTAGTTGGAGAGATTCGAGTCTAAAGTGGTGTTGACAAATGGTTGAAGACATATATCTTTCGATAAGTCCACTCTCACCACCTCTAGGATCTGCGCGCTCCAATCTCTGTGGATCACCCGATATTCCAAGGACTCCATGGACAGGGTCGGGTAATGTCCATCACAGCTGAGCTCTTAGTACCTTGGATGCCCACAGTAACTTTCTTGCTCTTTATGCCAGAAAGGATAGCTGATTTCTTGACCTCCGCAAGGATAGGGAACGCACTCTTGGAACGGCTTGAAGTCGCCGGAAGCTGGCACAGGGAACTGAATATGGAGGGAGATGATGAAGAAGAGCAAGGACAGAGAGGAACACGACATGGTAAGATCCGTCCGGAGGGAGAAGGTGTTGGAGCAAAACAAGGAGGGTACATACATATAAAGAAAGAGGATGCAGAGGATAAAGAATGATGCTGCTTTTGGGAATGACTTGACCCCAATGCACATCGAGAATCACTTGACTTGGCCTCCCGAAGACCAAGACTTTGGCGCGGGGAGACAAAAGCTAAGAAGAAGAGAAGGAGAACAAGGCACGTGGAAACAAAGCCAAGTAGCTTGAGCTGCTGGCTAATTGTGAACTTGACTTGAGGACGACTTGAAATAGTATTCCCCATTTTCCAATTCCTACCCGCAGGCGCAGCCCCAGCTAATCAACGAGCTTTGGCAATCTCGTAGACAATTCAATCGAGGACACTTCAATAAGGGCCTCAAGAACATAGTTAACAGCGTTCTAGATGCACGCAGGGCCATCGCCTAGACTACTAGAAAATAGAAGGGATTGGAGCCTCAGAATTGAGGCGGCTAACTTTCATCTGGATGAGTTTCTCTTTAACTTTGCCCAGTCATCTTTTTGAAGTGATTTGACTGATGATACGACTAATCATTAGCCCAACCTACAACGTGGGTAAAATCAGTGGATCGAAAAGGGCCGCGACTCCTCGGCCGAAGCCGGATCAGGTCCATCTCCTGTGATTTTCGATGATGATCACCCATATTAGATCTTTAGCTAGGAAGCACTAAGCTTGCTGTCTTTCTCATGACAGAAATTGCTTAGGTCCATAAATCGCTCAGGCCTTAAGTACTGAAAATAAAACTTCTGATCTTGGTACCCCAAGATAATGAATTCGTCCTCATAGCCCTCCACCTTGAATCGTGGAAGTCCACAGAATTGGGGTCGGCCACCTCCCCAGAAAGGATAAGTTATATTTGCAATGGTTTCGCAATTAAAAGAGCGGCAGCAGTCGGTATAGTGGACACTGTCGTCTCGGTCACATAAAAGAACTTGTGGAAAGATGAGGTCGACGAGGATGAAGACGAGGATGGAGTGTGAAAGGGAGCAGAGAAGGAGAGTGGCTGCGTCACCCACTTGAGTAAGTTCATCCTGTCATGGATGGAGAATATCACGTGGATTGAGGGTTGGGGCAAGCTGAGGATGGAGGAATTCTCTTTTTAATTGCTCACTAGACTAAAGTGTGAAAGAGATGGATGTGGTTAATTCATTGTCAATATAATAGAGGAAGCTATTCTGACCATGGACTTTGACCGAGATTAGTTTCAGTCTTCTAGAATTTCGTGAAGGAGGGAAATAGAAAAGATGGCCATCGAACGTTCAAACTGGACAGTGATGAGGAAGATGCGGCCTGGAAACATGCAAAGCAATTTCCGCCGGACTTCTTCCCATGTTGTTGAAATCAAAAGGTGAATTTTTTTTTTTTTTTTTTGGGTCTTCAATGTGAAAAAAGTCTAGCCCATTTGAGGGGTCAAGAGTTCAAGTTACGCAAGATGTAAAGAACAAGTCAAACCTAAACTTATTGGCTAACAAATTCCGATTTAAATTACCTTTCCCTGATGTGAAATTTCATGGTAAATTCAGAGCATCCTTGCCCAATGTATTTAAACTATTGGATCTTGAGGGTATGTAGATACCGACCTGATCCATCCGTTAAGATTGTTGAGAATGGGGTGATAAAGTTTTAAGACTTGGGACTCTAAATTGTATAATGATTATGTGAGATGACTGCACTTCATTATATTAGAGGGAAGGGCATGCCCAACAAAATGAGATTGTCAGGCATTTAGGGGGCATGAGTGGGTCGTTTCCTAATGAACAAGCAAAGGAAATAGTATGCGCAGCAATCTAATCCCTCTCATGGAACCGCATGAGCTTATTAAAAACCAAAAATTAGCAACCGTCACTTTAGCATACATACCCGAAGGTCCAGGGCAGGTCGTTGGACAGGCTTTGTCACAGCAAAAACAATTGAATTCTTGTCCCATCCAGCCATACCCGCATCTTCCCCCTGATTTAGTGCAATTTTCGCACAGAGATGTGTTGGCAATCCAAGTGATCTCAAAGCCATTTTTCAGGATCCCTCCAAGAGTAGCAGGACTAATGTTAGCGCTATTGATGTCCTCCGGTGCTGGTGCTGGACTTGGAGCTTCAATTGGTAAAATTGGGACGAAGACACTGGAGTTGCATCGCTCATGTGGCAACTTTTCAAGGTCCGCATTGAGAGCAAAGTAGCCATGTCCAGACGCGGGACAAGGAAACCAATAAGGTGAATGGGTTGACCATGAGTTGCAATTGTAGAATAAGGCAGAATTAAGGTAATTGGAAGCGTAGTTGAAGAGACTAAAGTTTAAGGAGGTGTTGACATGTGTTCCAAGACAGATATCTTTCGATAAATCCATCCTCGCCACCTTAAGGATCTGCCTGCTCCTATCCATGTGGATCACATGATATTCCAAGGACTTCATGGACAGAATGGTCAGGTTATCTCTATCACAGTCAAGCTCGTAGCCTGGATACCCACAGTAACTTGGTTGCCTAACATGCCTGAAAGGATAGCTGATTTCTTGATCTCCGCAAACAAAAGAAGCGCACTCTCGGAACTGTTGGAATTCGCCGGAAGTTGGCACCAGGTAGTGAATATGGAGGGAGAAGATGAACAAGGATAGAGAGAAGCACGACATGGTAAGATCCATTCGAAGGGAGATGGTGTTGGAGCAAAACAAGGAGAAGGGTAAATGTAAATGAAGAGGATGCAGAGGATAAGAACAACGCTGCTTTGAGAATGATTTTAACCCAATGCATCAATGAGACCCACTTGATTTGGCCTCCCCAAGACCAAGACTTTGGCGCATTGAGACAAAAGCTGAGAAGAAAATAAGAAGAAGAAGGCGCGTGAAAACAAAGCCAAGTAGCTTGAGCTGCTGGCTAGTTGTAGACTTGACTTAAGGACAACTTGAACTATTATTACCCATTTTACAATTCGTACACGCGGCCCTCAACTAGTGAACGAGCTTGGCCAATCTCATTGACAATTCAATCGAGGACACTTCAATAAGGACCTCGAGAACATAGTTAGCAGCGTTCCAGACAGATGCAGGGCCATCGCCTAGACTAGAAAAAAGAAGGGATTGCAGCTTCAGAACTAAAAGAATAAACTGTCGTCTGGACGAGTTTCTCTCAATTTTGCGGGGTGAGCCACGAAGACCGCCCAGACCGGGAACCGCCCGTTCTGGGCGGTTTCCGGAGGGGCCGGTCCGGTTCCCGATTCCAAGGATGGAACCGCCTGGATCGGACCGGACCGACTCTTTTTCTTTTTTTTGTTATTTCTTAAAAATATTCAGAGAACAGCAACCCCTCGTGCTCGTTCTTCCCTCTCGGCTCTCACGCCTCTTTCCCTCTCTATATGGCGGAGGACAGCGTCGTCCAACGTCTGGAGGAGGAGGGCCTTCTCGACGAGCTCGGTGTGGCGGGAGTCGAGTCGAGGAGAGCGACGAGGATGGAGTTGGAGCTTATCTGACCCCCATGGAGTTGCGGGGGGCCGGTGGGGCAATGCGGAGGAGATAGGAGGGGGGAGACTCCACAGACGCGAGGATCCATGAGGGCTCGACAGCGAGCTCGGAGCGAATTGGAGGTGTCCTCATCGTCTCTCTAAAATGGAGGACTCGTCACGGTGGTTTTTGCTTTTTGGGGAAGGAGGAGGGAGAGTGGGTTTTGCGCAGAGAAGAGAGAGATGGAGATGGGACAGGGGGGGACCGAGTCAGAGTGGTCTTTGGGGAAGGAGGAAGGGCAGTGGGTTTTGCGCGGAGAAGAGAGAGATGGAGTTGGGACAGGAGAGGGACTGAGTCACGGTGACTTAGAGAGAGAGAGAGAGAGGAGATTTGAATAAAAGTGAATGTCTTTGATGTGATAGAGACTTGTTAGGAAGTAAAATAAATGCCATAGAGAGACATCAGACGGCTGGGACTGGAAGTGGCGACCAGGCTGCGCTCTTTTTCCTTTTTTTTTTCAAATACCACTCTCTTCTTTAAAATTTGACCGGTTCCCTAAACCGGGAACCGGGCCATACCTAAACCGGACTGGACCGGTATGGCCCGGTTCCCAGTTTTAGGAGTTTTCGGTTCCACCTAGAATCGAATTGGACTGGAACCAATTATTGCTAATTTTGTCCATTGATTTGACTCATGATATCAACATATCATTAGCCCAAACTACAACATGAGTATAATCAGTGGATTGAAAAAGGCCTCGACTCCTCAGTGGAGCCAAACCAAGGCCATCTCTTGTGATCTACGATGATGATCCACATTGGATCTTTAGCTATAGGAAGCAATAAGCAAAGGTTGCCATCTTTTTATTGACAGAGATTGCTAAGGCCCATCAATCGCTCAAGTCTCAAGCAATGAAACTAAAAACTCTTTCTAGGCACCGATTCCTTGGGAGGAAAATGATTATGATCAAAGCAATAATAGCTAGAAAAGCGAAAAATACATCTTTCTAAAAAGAAACCACCACCTTGTAATGATAGACCATATTTCAAGTTGCGAGTCACAATGAGTAGATGGAAGATACTTTGGAAATTTTGCCCAACCAAAAAATTTATTGCTTCAATTTGCTACATGCGAATGTTTATACTTTAAATATCACAAGAAATTTTACTTTAGCTTAGGGCATCGAAGTAATTCACATATCTTGTTTACGAAATTTATATTAAACTTTATGCACATCGTTTTCTTTCACCTATTGATTTAAGTTTTTGGATTGGGCATAATAAGGTATTACAATTAGACTCTGCACTAATTTATTTCTCATATACCATTCCTCGCTAGTTAAATTCTATGTGTGGTTCTAATTTCCACGTGAGAATGGTACCAAAGTAACAGTTTTGTTTGTCTATGAATTCATATCATATATATATATATATATATATATATATGAGTAATTTTGCTCTATTTATTAATTTAAGTTTTCATATAGGACCCGTTGCACGGGATATACTGGTAGGTGTAATTACCATTCAAATTTTGAAAAGTATTGATTAAGGAATTGACGAACCTAAGTATATAATTTTCTAATTCTAAAAGCTGCTGAAACATCGAACAATGCCAGAATCAGATCACGCGCGACTAAGAAGTGACAAGCATCGAAAAAGGCAATCATGGCGATTGGCAAACAAGATGCAAGGCCAATTATGAAGAAAGAGAGGAAACGGACAGACACAAACTTCAATCTTACCTTTGCAAAACGAGCCGTCCGTGTGATTTGACCCGTCCGCGCAGAAGCACAGCAACTGCTCATTCTGGGTGAACGCGCACCGCCCGCCGGAGTGCTCGCACGCGCCGCACTCCCTCACCGCCGCCCAGTCAAGCGCGAACCCCTCGCTCATCGCCCCAGCGAGCTCGTCCCCCCCGTTCGCTGCCGTCACCTCCGTCCGCTTCACCGCCGCCACCACTGCCTCCTCGCAGCCCCACGCCTCACGAATCGCCGCCGCCTCATCGGGGCTCATGTCCACAAACACATACGACTGATTATCACCAGATCGCAAGCAATCGATGGCCCTGGCGGGATTGGACGCTAACGGAGGAGTGCTGCAGTTAAAGAAGAAGGTGAGATTGACATCGGCGGAGTTGTAACCGAGCGGGAGCGAGTTGATCGTGAGGTTATGGCTGGCCCTGGGGCATATCCGGTCGGCGACGTCGATGTCGACGAGAGTCAGGGTTTCTTCGACGTAGTTGATTTCGGCGACGAAGTAGGTGTCGCCCGGAAGAGAGATGGTCGGGGGATCATCGACATCCGGGCAACTGATTCTGAGCTGTGGGTAGCCGCAGTATACGGGGGCGTCGCTGACGGTCGAGAATGGATACTTGATGGAGATGTTTCCGCATTGAGACTGCGATTCGCAAATGGTTGGGAAAGCGGAGTGGACGCCATGGAAGCTCAGCAAGAAGAAGAAGAAGAAGACGAGGGAGAGAGAAGGGGACAGAATGCAGAGAAGGTGGTGGCGGCTTGGCATTTGCTTTTTTCTTTTCTTGGTGAGGAAGAAGATAATCGTCTGGCAATTTAGAATGGACCGCCCATAACTATATAGTAATGCGTTCAAAGTCTTACATTGGGACTGAAGGCTGCACAATTTTATTTTATTTTTTTCTGGTCAAAGGCTACACAAATTTGACTTTGATATATTTTTGCGGGCAACGTTCGAGTAATCCTACGTGGAAATTTTCTAATACGTTAATAATGATTTGCTATGGTCATAAGTTAGTGCCAAAAAATAATATAAAAGTACTCTAGCGTGTAAAATTTTACGTGTCAGTCTTTACAAGTACTTTTTGTATGTAGTCTCATGGTTGGCTTAATTAAGTAAGAAGTTGGAAACTTCACTAGACCATAACTTTTTCTATTTCGTCTGTCATTCTAATATTCATTTTTCTTTTAAAAGAAAGGAATGATTTAGAGCTTAATACACCTTTTCATAAACTTATTATAATTTTTCTAATTCATTCATATTTTTTTTGTTAATTTAATTTTAAACATTTTGTATTTGTGTCAATTCAGTTTATCCAGTCAATTTTGACTAGTCGGCGCTAATGTGAACACCAATCGTCCGGCTAATGTAAGACACACACACACACACATTTTTCATTTTTTCTTTCATTTTTTCTTTCATTTTTTCTTTCATTTTTTCTATTTTTCATTTTTTCTCTCTATTTTTTTTCCTTTCCTTATTTCTCCGACACATATAGTTTTTTCATTTTTTCACACACACACACACACACACACATTTTTCATTTTTTCTTTCATTTTTCTCTCTATTTTTTTTTTCCTTTCCTTATTTCTCCGACAAATATAGTTTTTTCATCTTCACACACACACAAACACATAGTTTTTTCATTTTTTCTCTCTATTTTTTTTTTTTCCTTTCCTTATTTCTCCTAGTCGGTGAGGTTTCGCCCAAATCTGGCGAGGTCATGCCTTGTTAATTTTGCAAGCAAGGTCGAGCTCGGCCTTGCCAGCGCAGTGGCCGAGGCTCACCCTCGACATTGGCTGGTGAGGTTGAGCTTCACCTAGTGATGGCAAGAGTGAGGCCTCACTTGGGGTGGCTAAGGCTAGTTGTCACCGGTGCCAACGAGGGCAAGCCTCCCTAGTTGCCAGCGATGTTGACCTTCCCAACCTTGCCTCTAGTCGGTCTAGTGATCGACCAAAGGAAGAAGGAAAAAAAAAAATGAAAAAGAGGAAAAAAATGAAAAAAATTCGAAAAGTAAATAAAATATTTAAAAAATTGACATATTGGCGTCAACCAGATAGTTGGCATTGGCTAGTATCCACGTCAATGTTGGCCGGCCAAAATTGCCAAGGGGACTGAATTTGTACAAATGCAAAAGATTTAGGATTGAATTGGCCAAAAAATTTAGGACTCGAATTGGGAAAATAACACTAAATTTAGGATTGTTTTGATAATTTTACCCCCATCTTTTTTAAATAGTTAAGGCCTGGCTACACTTTTTATAAAATATTTAGTGCAATTTTTCATGAGTAAATTTTATGAAATTACAATCTCTAACAATTAAAGTAGTGGTTATCGGCATTTTCTATGTTGAGATATCTTGCAATCCAAATCTAACACAAAAAGGAAGAAATTACCGGACAAATCAACAGATCTTGAAATTCAAACTCAACATGCCATATTCTCTTTATAGTTTTAGTCTTCACTAAGTTTATAATTCGACGGAGTTTGATTCAATAGTTTGTATTATATATGTGACCACAACGAGATTAAGCGATAAATGATCTTAAAACATTGTGAGTAAAATTTCATATTCAACAAGTACTATAATCGTTGTAAGTATTTTCATTTTGACTCGTTCAAATCGGCGCGTACGCTTAGCTCTTGAAGAATCTTTTTCTTGCTTTTCGTTTGGGCTTCTTTTTGGTTTTGCATGTGGAGGCTAACCAAGCAAGCACGCAAAATAGCTCCAGGGATTACTTCTAGATGGTGCACACAGTTAGTAAGGTATTTCGTGGTTAGAAATTGATCAGTCTTAAAAGTAAATTGCAGTAATAATTCGATGCATGAAGTATCAGACAACAGCCACTGAAAGCGATTGAAAATTCGATTAAGGTTGTTGTAGAATTGGTAATTTTCTTGTGCGGATGCTTTCAATGGATTGAAACTTTGAAAATGACTATGGACTTCCATAAAGAAGTGAGACACGTCTTTGGACCACAGCTGTTTTTGTCTTTCATTTGAAAGAAGGGTAAGATTTAGAGTTCGATACACGTCTTTGAAACATTCAGAATTCAATTGGACATTCAATAAAACATTTAGGGGACTTTAATCTAGTGTGATTTCGCATGATGAAATACAGTCTTTAACAAATAAAGTAATGGTGGTTGGCATTTTGGTATGTCGAAAAATAATGAGGAAATTAATGGTGGTTGTGATTCAAATCTAATGCGAGAAATTACCAGAAAATTCAATGAAATCTACAATTCAAACCAACTATTTGATGGAGAGTGATACGATGGCTCATATCTTACTCTATAATGGTTGCAGTGTTTTCATTTTGGCTCGTTCAAATCAACGTAAATGCTTAGCTTTTGAAGTATTTTTTTTTCTTTTTTATGTTATTTAGTTTCTTTTATGGGCTTCCATTTTTACATTGGTATCAACTTAGTGCTAAATCTTTTATTGATAATAATTTTGTAATAAAACATTTGACTTGGTGTCAATTTAGTATTTCTGGCTAATTTTGATTGGATTTTACTTATGTGGAAGCCGGTTGTCTGATGTGATACAATTGATGCTAATGTTGATAACTTTTAATAATATATATATATTTTTTGAATTTTTGGTTTTTATTATTTTATTTTATTTTTCCTTTTCCTTTCCTTTATTTTTCTTTTCTCCTCCTCCTTCCTCCAGCTGCTAAGGAGCAAGGTTTGACCTTGCTAGCTAGCCAGGCTCGAGCCCTCGCTAGAGCCGAGGTTGTGCTTGCAAGGGCCCAAGCCCTCACCTGCCTAGCATGTGACCACCCTGGCGACTTGGGCAGCTTTGAGCTAAATTCACCAGAGGCTGGCAAGGCTCCACCTCATTGGATCTAGCGAGGTTGGGCCTCACCCATGACCATCAAGGTCCAGCCGTTGCAGCCTCAATTCAAACTTGCCATATGTTGGCGAGCCTCACAACCTCTAGCAAGGGCTCGAGTTCGCCAGTGGCCAACATCAACCTTGACTTGTTAGCCATTCCCTAGCTAGTCGTCTCTGGCGACCAACTAGAGGAAGGAGGAGGAGAAGAAGAAAAAAAAAAAAAAAAAGAAAAAGAATAAAAAATTGAAAAAAATATTATAATTTTATTAAAAGTTGTCTACGTTAGCACTAGTCATGTTATGTAAGTCGACCATCATCCACGTTAGCAAAATTTGACTAAAATTAGCCAGAAGGACTAAATTGACATCAAGTCAAATTGTTTAGAGCTAAATTGGCATCGATAAAAAAGTTTATGACTAAATTGATATAAATGTAAAAAGTTTAGGGCATTTTTTACGCTTTCCCCATTCAAGTTGCATTAAAATAAATGGAAGGGCCCATGGCCTCCACGTTCATTTTGGATATTAAAATTACAAAAATAATAAAAAAAAGAAAGTTAGGTGTGAACTTAGCATAGATTCCTCCACATTTGTCTTTATGTTGAAATAATTTCCACGAAACACGACATTCGAAGAGTGTTAAAGTCCATCTTTATATAATTGATTAGACGACAAGACAATTTGATCACGCCTTAAAATGGCAATGGACGATAAACTTTCTGTTTAGAGATGAATTTCATTGGTGGGTCCTATAGAAAATATTCAACACGCATTTCGAGAAAAGGAGGACTTTCATATTAAGATTTTTGTGTGACATGTAAAGTTTTGCTAGCAATAAATTATAAGATTACCTTAATTGGAAGGGAAAAAACGTTTAAATAATCTGAAATGAGCCTATTTTCTCATGAGAATGTCACTAGCCAATGAAGTCGAGATTTATTGGAAACTAAATTGATCATTTCGAAATCTTATTTAAAATAGGGTGTACTCGGAGAACTTATTGATTGGCGCACAAGCACTTTCCAATTAGCAACTTGACGTAATTTTCCTTTTTCTTTTTTTTTTAAATCTTTTTTTTTTTTTTTGAAGAAGAGGGTAGTGAATTACTAGGTCCTTTGGTCTTAAATAAGATATGTGTTTTTCAACGAGGATATTATGGACATATGAGCACGTTCAACACTTCCTTCTTTCCCACTCCGATGAACAAGACAAATTTCTTTCCATGACTCCTCAAGAGAAAGTTTCCCGATTCGTTAGATTTAGTAAACATCATCACATCCTTTTCATCAAAAAAAAAAAAAAAATTAAGGAAAAAAATAGAGAGACGATGACACAATCGCGTGTTTTATTAATACGAAAGAAAATCACACACAAAAGAAGTCAAAAGAAGAAAAATAAAAGAATAAAACAAATTCCAACTTGAGAGAATGGTTGTTGAGATGTAGCTTGGTTTGACGATTTAGAAACCGTGTGTGATGAATCTTAGGACTTTTAGTTCCATCTAAGGTTTTTGTTTTTTCTCTTTGGCCCATAGAAATAGATCAAGTGGGTCTCTTCACAAGTGGTTTTGGTGTCAAGGTTTGCTTTACTTAGGTCTCACTCTTTGACTTGATCACCTGCAAGTTTATAAAACTCTAAAACTATATGTGTCTATCTAATGTCTATTATGATGATTATTTACTTTTGGAAATTAACATCATTGAATAAGTTGCTGTCATCATCCAAAAGGAAACTTGTGTGTTATGTTTCACCATGTTCAACTTAAGGCCCGAGTTTATATATACGTACATCGAGCTGCATCATGTCAAAGAGGGAAGACTCCACATCTCTATTTTCTAGAGAAAGACTACATTGTTGCCGAGTTGCGGTATTAATGGTACGATCGGGTGTTGTAGTAAGCATTCATCATATGTTTATGTCACCCATGGCCTGTACAACGATAGTTCACTCTTAATTGTTTAACTTCCTTGGTTCCTTTTTCTTTGTATGAATTATTTTTGCTTCTTCTCTTACCAATTTTCTTTCGTGCACGTACCAATCCGAGTCAAGAGATCATGTGAATTGGACTCACATGAAAGAAGTTCATTCAGTATATTGTGTTTAACATGTCATTAATATTGCACAATTCAAAGCCTATATGGATAAATTACGGACTCTACTAATAATATGAACTAATACATGTCATGACGTTCCAAAGGAGACCATGTTCAACTTAAGGCCCAAGTTCATGCTTGTAAAAATCTAAATGTATGTCTATCAAGTTGAATCATGTCAAAGAGGGTAGACTCCATGCCTCTATTTTCTAGTGAAAGATTACGCCATTACTAGGTTGCAGTGTTAATCTACTACCGGGTGTTGCAATATGCACCCATCATATATTTAGGCCACCTACAAATTGATGTTGCTTGCACGAGAATAGTTCGCTCTTCATTATTTGACTTCCTTGAGTCCTTTTTCTTTGTATGAATTATTTTTGCTTTTTCTCTCAGGGATTTTATTTCTCCCACATACTAATCCGAGTCGAGATCTTGTGAGTTGGACTCACATGAATGAAATTTATTCAGTAAATTGTGTTTAACATGCCATTAATATTGCACAATTTAAAGCCTCTATGGATGAAGGATAGATGCTACTGATGATATGAAATAATGCATGTCGAGACGTTCCAAAGGGGCTTAATTTTCAAGGGGTTTATCAAGTAACTAAGTGGGCACAAATAGTTCCCCTCCAAGTAGTGCTTATGCTTGGTAAGGGCTCTTCCAGGCTTACCGATAGAATCATTGATTTATTCATTTTTACTATGCAAATTGGTTTTTCTGCAAAGTCGTTAACGATCTATCATGTGTGGATTAAAGATCTAGTAATATGAGAGAGTTTGTTTTACAATCAAAGATTCAGGCTAAAGGCTAAGTCACGCTAAATACTTATCGCACGCCCTAAATTAGTATCTTTTCCTTTTTTCCTTTTATCATTATTATTATTATTATTATTATTATTATTATTATTATTATTATTATTATTATTATTTTGTAAAAATAACGTATCATGCAATCTTTTTTAGCTTTTACTTTTATGTTTTCCTAGAAAATGAAATGTGCAGCTCTATATAATACAAAAAAAAAAGGGTGTTCATAGAATCAAATTTAAAGAAAACAATAGTCAACCAAAACATAATAACGTTAATGTAAAATAACGTACGATAATGGATAAATATGAGCTGTATTAGGAATTTATCGCCTCATTATTAAGCCCCGAGAAGGACCCCATGAGTTAGGGGTGTGCAAAGAACCAGCAACTGCCCGAATTGCCCAAAACTAAACTGAACCCACCCAAAATCGGTGGTTCTCATAGGGACTAGTCTAGTTCCTAGATAGTTTATATCACAGGTAAGTGATAAAATTGATAACTTTCTTTCAAACTAAATCAAAAGTACACAAACTTTACTAGAATTTAATGGACAACAAAGTCCAAGAACGTAAAGATGCAATGCCAAAATTTATTCGATGATGAGGCACCTAGAGATAACAGCAAAGATGTATGTCGAAATTTAATTGACAATGTGAATCTATAATCTACAACTAAGAAACGAGTTAGAATGTAATCAACAACGCGAATTTGGAAACTACAACTACAATGTAGCAATTGAAAGATAACATGTTTGTTTGTTTGTCCATTTATTTGTGGGGGAGGGTTCCGACGAGTACAATGTAGCTATTTAAATCTTACTATAAACAATTACCAATGGAGATCACATATAGAGATTATAAATGGTTATCGAAAGATTACATTCACTACATTATCTTGATGATTTATTTAATTATACTATCTTGACAGCTGCTTTATTCCACTATGTGGATGGATACTTCTTTGATGGTTGCATATAAGATTATTGACTCAACTTTTTGTCGATTTCTCCAAGCCGTTGACTCATCAAGCCATTCATTCTTCATGTTATTGAATTTTCAAGTTGTCAATAATTTTTTTTTAATAAATGACCAAACTTTATTATTATTGACTAATTCTGTCAAATGTCAATAATAAATAATTAGTTAGTATCATAAAAAATCTCAAACTAGTAAAATTGTGGTAAGTTTATCTTCTATTGGTTCTCATTATATTATACCATCAAATTGTTAAGTTTAATGACATGTGACAATTAACGAGTGTACCGGTTTTGGGTTTTATCCTATATTTGTCATAGGTGTACCAAATTTGTGTTTTTGGTGATATTATTAAATTTAATAAAAAGTAATGAAGGGTAAATTTATTACAAATATACCAGTTGCGGATTTTTTGTGGTAAATTTATTACATGTGTACCAGTTTGAGATTTTTGATAGTCAAAAAATTAATTTTGGGTAATTTTGTTAACTGCACCAGTTTGATATTTTTCATGGTATTAATTAATAAAAAAAAAGTTGATTATTTTTTTGGTGTGAATGGGACCAAACAAGATTTTATGAATTTAAACTAACTACTATGCATGCGTAAATCAACATACAAGCAAATGTATGTATATCAAAAGAGAGTTTCACAATTCATTGAATTTGGTAGAAGTCGTGGCAACCTTCTCATAAAAAAATCAAGGAAGAAAGAGAGAGATGATAATACAATCGGGTGCTTTATGAAGGAAAATAACACACAAAAGAAGTTAAAAAAAGAAAAAAACAAAAGAATAAAAGAAAGTCCAACTTGAGAGAAGGGTTGTTGAGATGTAGCTTGGTTTGATGATTTAGAAACCGCGTGTGATGAAACTTAAGACTTTTAGTTCCATCTAAGTATTTTTTTTTTTTTTTTTTTTAGTAAAGGTAAGAATATATTAAGCAAAGGACAAAAATACAAGAATTCGGAGCCAAAGCTCACACTCTAGCTGCGGGAGAACAGGGAGAGTGAGAGGGAGCCAAATCAAAAGAAACAAAGGCAAAAAGAACAAACTAAACAACCCACGGCACTACAAACTACCACAAACCAGACCGCCAACCTTCAATCAAAAGGCGAAGAACGAAGGGGTGTTAGGAAGATGTAGCCGATTCAAACACTGAGGGATCGAATCCCCAGCTTCTCTGAAGTCTTTTGTTTCTTGGAGTAGGTGGAGCATTATTAAACATAAGAGCCATGTCCTTCACAACCTTGATTAGGTGATTTTTCATAGCTGGGATCACCAAGGAATCTTCCCGAAAAATGATGGAATTCCTCTTCTTCCAAATAAGCTGGCACATGGCCCCGAAAGAGAAACGTGCAATACTATGAAAGAAATCCTTTCCAGTTAGGAATTTTAACGCCCAAGCCAGGTTATCCACCCACGTCCTATTCCTCCAAGGAAGATTACACCGGAAGCCCAAAAATATGCAAGAGTTGCGGAGGTCTCACATTCAAAAAACAAGTGATCAACGGAATTAGGAACGGAACTGCAGAAGGCGCACACTGAAAACTCGATTCTTCCATGAGAAAGGAGTAAGGTTTGAGTTGGCAGCCGATTTTTAGTGATTAGCCACATATTAAATTGAAACCTAGGGGCAATCGCATTATCCCAAATAAAAGAAGCCCAAGGCACACGTTCCTTTTTAATCCTGATAGTATTCCAGGCGGAAGCAGCCGAAAACGAACCTGAAGGGTCACTGCGCCAAGTGAAGCGGTCATGGGTCGTGGAGCGATCGGGAATAGGGATGCCCCACGTTGCGAGGAAGAGTCTGAGCGATCGACCTGCAGGGGAGAAGAGATCGGCCACCACTGCATAGCTTGGGATGTCGAAACTCGCCATAAGATTCGGTGGTACAAACAAATGTAATGGTCCACAAGTTAGCCAATGGTCGTGCCATAGAGAAACTGAGTAACCATGACCAATCTGCCAAAAGAAAGACGACCTGAAAAAACTTCGAATCTGCAGAACTTTTTTCCACGTCCACGAACACACGGTGGGTTGGGAAGAATTCCAAAAATTGTCCTTTAAGAAATAGGAGTGAACCCAACGACACCATAGAGATTCTTTATCAGTGAAGAGAAACCAAATATATTTAAGTAAGGAGGCTGTGTTGCAATCTTTCAGCTTACGAATACCTAAACCACCTTCCTCCTTAGGGAGACAAATATCATCCCAAGACACTTTGGCCCCGCCACGACCAAGTGAGGTGCCCTTCCACAAAAATTGTCTTAACAATTGTTCAATCTTATCAATGACGAAGTGCAAAGAAAAACACTTGCCCAAAAGGCCCGGATAGAATGTAACACTGACCTTATAAGTTGAAGCCTTCCTGCAAAGGATAAAAACCGATGGGTCCAAGATTGAATCCTTGCGGTGATACGATCAATCAGCATAATACAATCACCTTTCCCGAGTCTAGAAGAGATGATAGGAACTCCCAGGTAACGAACCGGAAGTGTACCTTCCCGGAAGCCAAATGCAAGCCGAATATTATCTCTAATAGAAACGGAACCGCCCGAGAGAAACACTTCGCTCTTGTTTTTGTTCGGATTCAGCCCACTCCAAGATGAGAAAATGTCTAAACTTCTCTTAAGCACGTAGCCGAGACCCAATCGCCTTGGCAAAAAAGAAAAACGTCATCGGCAAAAAAAAAAAAAAAAAAGGTGTGAGAGCTTCACTTTCTTGCATCTCCAAAAGTATTTAAACTCCTTCACCGACGAACGGGCATTTAAAATCCCTGAGAACACCTCCATAACAAGCGTAAATAGATAGGGCGACAAGGGATCACCTTGGCGAAGTCCACGACCGCCAAGGAAAAAACCATGTAATTCACCATTAATAGCTATAGAGAATTTAGGCGTTCTAACACAAACCATAATCAAGCGGGTGATCTAATCAGGAAACCTGAAAGCCAGAAGCGTGAGTTCCAAGAAATCCCAATTGACGGTATCGTACGCCTTTTGAAAATCGACTTTGATGGCACATTTCGGAAGATATGGCTCTCTAAGTGGAAATCGAAAACAATTCCTGAGCTAGGAGAATGTTATCTCTGATTCTTCTACCTTTAACGAACGCGTTTTGGGAAGAGCTAATCAAATCATTTAACACAACAGCCACTCGATTGGCAAGGATTTTTGTAATAGCCTTATAAATGGTGTTACAACACGCAATAGGCCTATAATCCGTGACAGCAGAAGCATTCGGAACTTTGGGAATCAAAGCAAGGATAGTGTTGTTTACCTCTTTTAGAAGATATCCCGAAGAAAAGAAGTCCTTAACTGCTTCTAAGACGAGTGACCCGACTGTTCCCCAATTGGTTTTGAAAAATTCAACAAAGAAACCATCAAGACCCGGGGCTTTACCCCTTGCAAGAGAGAAGAGTGTTTCCTTTATCTCGACATTAGTAACTGGACAGGCGATAGAGCAGCATTGCGCATCCGAGAGTGGCTGGTGGATGAATGTCTTCAACTCTTGAAGAGAAGGCTTAGAAAGACCCACCTGAGGTGAAAGTAGCTCAGAGAAATAGGATACAAACACTTGTGGCACAAGAAAAGGGTCTGTGATGATGGAGCCGGATGGATCTTTCACTGAAAGGATGTGGTTATTGAGTTGTCTATTCTTCATAGAGTGGTGAAAGAACTTGGTGTTTCGATCACCCTCCTTTAGCCATTTCACCCGAGACTTTTGACAGTAAAATGATTCTTCTTGGAGGCACAGTTCAACAAAAGCACGTCGCTGAAAATTCTCAAGATCTGCAAGAGAAGAATTAGCGGGATCATCCTGAAGACCAACTTGAGTGCTGCGAAGAGCTTCTCTAGCTTCCGCCGTTCTCACCGAGATGTTCGAGAAAGATTCTTTGTTGAGGGTCTTGAGGCAACCTTTTACAATCTTCAGTTTAGACACAAGGCGAAACATTGGTACTCCCCACACCGGGCTATCCCAAGCATGATTGATAATTGATGAGAAATCCGGGTGTTCTGACCAAAAGTCAAAGTATTTAAAAGGCTTTCTTCTTAGCACCGGATCAAGAACTCTGACAATCATAGGAGAGTGATCGGAGATCCTCGGGTTAAGAAAAGAAGCTTCAGAGAAGGAGAACTGGTGGTTCCATTTAGAGTTAATCGAACCCCTGTCAATCTTACGCATCTTCCTTGCAAAGACCGGACGATGTAGACCAGGTAAAACGGAGGCCAACATAACGAAGATCCACTAAATCAGTCCGAGCTAAGCATAACCGAAATTCATCAAAATTGGGAACCCAAGAATTTGAACCCCCAACCCTATCCGAGGGGTCTCTTATGGCATTGAAATCACCGGCCACAAGCCAAGCTGAGTCCTGCAAGACTTCATTGTAATGGATAAGATCATCCCATAAGGGTCTACGTCGCACAAAAGTATGATCTCCATAGATTGCCGAAATGTAGCAACTCATGCTAGAGATGTTGAAATTAAGGTAACCATGAATAGCTTGCGCATTAGAAGAGAGGGGATCAAAAGCAACAACATTGGGGTCCCACCCGACCCATATTCTACCTCGCGGAGAGTAGTCATAATTAGCCGTCCACTTCCATCCTCTTAATAAGGTTGAGGAGATGGAGTCAAACAAAGGTTCGGGGACGTGTGTCTCAAAAATGCCAATCAAGCACAAATTGTTCGAGTAAACAAGCTTCCTGATCTCAGCTCGTCTAATAGGACCGAGAATACCCCTAACATTCCAAAACCCAAAAAACATATTTACAAAAAGGAAGGGAGAGAATCACCTCATTTTAGAGGCCTTACGACTAGTAGAGGTCGCGTTGGTGTTCACCGAAGGGGGCGGGTCCGGTGGGAGAAGCAGCAGTTGCTCCTGGAGACTTTCAGGCCTTACATCTGAAATCTGTGCCCGAGGAGAAGAATTGATGGAAAGTAAATCTTCATTGTCCAAAGCAGCATGTAAACTGGAACTAGCAATTTCATCGGAGCACTGAGCAGTATCCGAGTGGGAAATCGGGTGTGACATTTTTACACGACCATCATGCACCTTAGAAGGGGCCTTCAAGAGGCCTTTAGAAATCTGCATAGGTGGAAGGAGTGGTGGTTTAATTGGTGCCGAAGTCTTCAACTTCAACTTCAACTGCTGCCTACCTTCACTAGGTCGAGCTAAACCGAAAGGATCCGCCTCTTTAGTTGCAGGTTGCTTTTTCTTCTTCCCTTTTACTTGTTGCCATCCCTCATCAACCAAAGATGAATTACTCACAAAAGTAGTCGAGGCAAGAGGTAGGGGCACCTTGCGAGCAACAGCAGAGTCTGCTTGAGGAGCATTATGTTCATCAATGTGGTCTCGCAATCATGTGTCGATCCGAAGTGGTCTCCCCGCCGGGCAATGTCCAAAGATCCGGCCTATTAATAAATAAGGGATTATCTCGCGCATCTTGTCTTTAGTCTGTACATGCTGAGGGGAATTTGCATGACCTGGAGACAGAGCAGGAGGAGCAGGGGCCAAAGACACATATTGAGGGATCGGAGGTGTAACGTTCAAGGGTTGTTGAACATTCTTTTCAATAGAACACACAAAGAATCGGATTGCATTTATGGCCAAAAATGCCACACCCTGCACAAGCCGTGGGTCTCCATTCATATTCTATATCAACCACACATGATTCACCATGATGAACCACCTCAATCGTTTCATACGAAGGCTGCTTTGCTGTGATTTCTACACAAACTCTAGCGTAGGCTAACATTTTCATTTGTTCCGTTCTTTGGTCTACATAGAGCGGCCTCCCAACGGCGCTAGCAACTTTGCTAATTGCCTGAGAGGAAAAAAAAGCAGCAGGAAGATTTATAAGTTTTACCCACACAGGAACAGTTAGATGAGCATCCATCCTCAGCTCTAAGTCCGGCCTCCATTGTTGAAGAACGATAGGCACTTTTGAGACGGTAAAAGGCCCACCTTCTAATACCTTCCTTCGAAACTCATTGTCCGGAATGTGGAAAAAGAAAAATCCCTTTCCATTGGCCATAACTTCAACCAAGTTCACGCCCCAAACTTTCTTGAAAGTAGCTTCAGTAACTTTGAAGGGAATTCTCCTCCCAATATAGTAGCCAACAAGACAATCTTGAAGTTTAGGATCGGCGGCTTGAAGATCTTCGTCGATCATTTCAATAACTGGTTTATTATCAACATAAGTTGGAGAGCAGAACTCCAAATCGTATCCTTTGGTTGACACCCTAGCCACAGCTACACTCGCCCAAGTATGAAGATTGGAGCTCGTCAAGGTTGCTCCCTGAGGCCGTTTAGAACCCGACCTGCCTCTACTCCTACCCCTCGGCCCACCTTGAGCTTGGGTAAATCGAGCACGGGCAGAAGCATCATTCAAACCAGCAGGGTTCTGGGCGGTAACACCCCTATTCTCGTTCACGGGACCACCAGAAGGGGATGGACCATTATCGAGATGGGGAAGGCTACGAATTTCAGACCCTGGCCCCTCATTTTGGGCCAAAGCCATTCCGGGAATCATAGTTGCACAGAAACGAAGTCGCAGAAACAGGGGCGGAAAACCCTAGCTAAAACCGGCCATCGAACCCAAGGGGGAGCACGTACCAGGCCGAGCTTGAATGGGTTTCGAAGACGCCTTCAAGGCGCCACAGATCCCCGAGAATCGGCGTCAACGAACGCTCAACACTTCGGGAATCAGCCACGCAAGAAATCGGATGAACAGTGAAAAACTCACTAGAGCCCTTTTCTCTTTCGAATTGTTCAAGAAATCTCGGGAGGTCTTTCGTTGATTGCCCAGAAATTCCCCAGAACAGAGAAACGACACGTAATAATACAAGAACAACTTTAATCCATCTAAGTATTTTTGTTCTCTCCTTAGCCCATAGAAATAGGTCAACTGGGTCTCTTCACAAGTGGTTCAAAGTTGAGGTCTGCTTTACTTAGGTCTCACTCTTTGACTTGATCACCCCCAAGTTTATAAACCATAAGACCATAGACCATATGTGTCTATCTAATGTCTATTATGATGATCATTTACTTTTAGAAATTAGCATCATTAAATAAGTTGCTGTCATCATCGAGAATGAAATTTGTGTGTTATGATTCAATATGTTCAACTAAGGCTTGAGTTTATGCTGGTTAAAATCTAGATGCATGAATATCAAGTTGCATCATGTAAAGGAGGGCAGACTCCACGTCTCTCGTTTCTAGGGAAAGATTACGTTGCTGCCAGGTTGTAGTGTCAATGCTACGACCAGGTTTTGCTATATTCATTCAACATATGTTTGTGTCACCTACAATCGATGTAGTGTGCACAACAATAGTTTGCCCTTAGTTTTTAACTTCCTTCGTTCCTTTTTCTTTGTATGAATTATTTTTGCATCTTTCTTACCAATTTTCTTGCTCACAGACTAATCCGATTCAAGGAATCATGTGAATTGGACTCACATGAATGAAAATTATTGAGTAAATTGTGTTTTAACATATAATTAACATTGCACAATCTAAATCCTATATGGATAAATGACAAATTCTACAGATAATATGAAATAATGCATGTTGTGACATTCCAAAGGGGCTTAATTTTCAAGGGGTTTGTCAAGTAACCAAGTGGACACAAATAGTTCCTCTTGAGGCGGTGCTTATTATGCAAATTGCTTTTTCTTCAAAGTTTCTAGTAATCTATTATGTGTAAATTAAAGATCTAGTAATATGAGGGAGTTTGTTTTGCAACCAAAGATTCAGGTTGTAGACTTAATTAGGCCAAATACTTATTGAATACCCTAAATTAGTATATTTTCCTCTCTCTCTCTCTCTCTCTCTCTCTCTCCCTTTTCAATTTTTGCTAAAAATAATGTATCATGCAATCTTTTTTATCTTTTACTTTTATATTTTCCTAAAAAATTGAAATGTGCCACTCTATATAATCAAGCAAAGGGTGTTTATATAATCAAATTTAAACAAAACAAAGTCAAACAAATCATAATAACATCAACGTAAGATAAATTACGATAAACGATAAACACAAGCCGTATTAGGAATTTATGGCCTTATTATTAAGCCCAGGGAAGGACCTCGTGAGTAATGCATAAAATTAAACATGCCATTGACCTAGCTATTGAATTCGATTTCCTAGACTAGATAAACCCGCAAAAATAAATTTTTGAACCAAATAAAAACTAGGGTAAGCATGAATTAACTAAGTCCTAAAAATGGGATTCTTAACTAAATGCAACTCTTCAACCTAAAAAAATAAAATAAATGCAACTCTATTTCTTTTATTGTTGATTTTTTCCACATAATAACAATGAGTTAAATATAAATTGAGACTACATGTGATGCCCCTAAAATTGAACACAATGTTGGAAATTGAACTAAATTGGCCACCAACTTATGGAAAAGTGAAGGAAACGTGACTGGACACGTAATGCCCCTAAAGGGTTCCATTCGGGCCACAATAGATCATCACGAAACTCCCCGAAAATTACATGAAAATGACTAACGATTAACCCGACATAAGGAAAACGAAAATTGTATATACCCCATAATGCCTACAGGCTTCGTCGATGGCAATCTAGATTGGAAAGTCTTTTTCCTTTAGACGAAGGAGAGGACTGGAAGGAAGAATACAAATTACAGCAATCCGCAGAAAAAGGACTTGAACGTTACACCAAATCAACGCCCTAGGTTGAATTAAAATTGAAAGATGCAAACATCGGCACAGGTGCAGAGATGCAATACCTGTGAGGAGGTGAGTGGCTTTGAGATTGTCTCTATCGTCTTCTCCACCATCTGTTGGAGTGTAATTTATACTCTTTACCGATAGGAAGGCACAAGGTCCTACTTGTTAAATCCTTTGTTGGATGTAACCCTAGTTTAAGGATGAATCAGGGTAAAAACCTTGTATTTCGAATTGCTCTTTCTCATTTTTACTCTCTATGTTTTTGTGTTTGTGTGCCAAATCCTAACACCATCGATATTGCTCAATGCCGCGAAGGCTCTCACGAGACGAGTTGCATGAATTAAGAAGGGATCTGATGCTATTTTGGATCGTCTCCTTCCCCAACACAAGAAGACCGACATGTGAAGAGAAGAGGAAGGGCATGGACTTGCAATCAACGAAAAAGAGAACTCCAAGTCTATGATTTAGGGCATAAACCTTTGATTCACGGCAAAGAAATGATTTGGCCAATAGTTGAGGGTTCAAAAACGATTAGGGCAAACAAACGATTTGGGGCAAGGTGGAACCACACTGTTTCGGATTAGTAAATGACTAAATTGGCGTTCTTTTGCGAATCATTTCTCTGAGAGCTGAATAAGACGTCTATTCAAATTTTATTAGATCAAGCGACAAATTGATCAATTGACTCGTTATTGTATTGATAAAGGGTGGCCAAGTCAGCAATCAACATATCAAATATCGTTTTATAAAATTGATAATGGAATTGTCCCGTCATGTCTATCCAATTACACATTAATTGGGTGGTAAATCAGTATACCGGATACAAGCATTTTTTGACAAAGATAAAGGAAATAATCTATAAGTCTTAAGAACTCGTTTGTCCCTCCTTCTATGCACTAGCCTATAAATCAACTAATGCATTCAATGGTTGGTTGGTCATCTTAGTTATTAAACATGGAAAATTTAGAGATTTCAAACCTCTACGAAAATGTTGGTTATTGACTCATTCAGAAATATGGTTTCTTGAAAATAGATATGATAAAACCCCTATCTAATCCCAATTGTCGTCAAACTTCTCCGACAAACAATGTTATGTTCAACTTTGGATATAAATAGCCATTTTGCCTCCTAGGCAGTAACGTTGGTCTTGCTGGATTGTAAACATTAATTCCTAATAGGAATATTTATATTGGGTGGAACTAGCCTTACATCTTCAACATTTGGCAAATGACTAGTTTGTTGACTAGTTTGATTTGCCAAATTATTGTCATTAATTCGATTATTTCGACCAACATCAGCCTGATTATTCTCATCATTGTAACCTTGATTAGAAGATTCAGGCCTTTACATTATCTTATAGGGATTGACTACTTTGACTAACATTGTTGGCATCAATAAATAATGACAGACTGTGAAAGTACCTTGTTACCATTGGATTAGATAATGGTAGTTGATTGAACCATCCTAGCCTCAAGAAAATATCATTCATGGCATTGATGATGATTGGCTTGATCCCGTCTTATATGTGACTCACAATATAATTGGCTATCTTGTTTCCCTACTCTTCGAACAATCTCTTCATGGTGGCCAACATATGATGATTTGGCACAATTTTTTTTTAATTGTTTAGTGCGAAGTCGAGAAAGGCCTGCCACCTTGCGTTGGCCTTCTTTTGCCTCTCAGCTAACGTTTGAAGATTTGAGATGCACAGCCTATCACTACCAATGGGATTGTTACCTACAACATTGTCAAGCTCTCGATGATTCATTGTTCTTGGCATTGAATTTCCCTAAAGTGAACCACAAGTTGTCCCATAGGATGTGCCAAACAAATGTTATATCGAAATTCGACTATGTGACAAGATACATTTCACTGTAAGTTGTTCTTTGGTTATTTTATTTTATTTTATTTTATTAAGAAGATAGGTTTTGTGGCGATTCCAAATAGGAAATATTCCTAGATACACAATAAAACTAATAACTTTGCTTCAAACTAAACCAAGAGTATGCAAACTTTGCTAGAATTTAATAGATGACAAAGCCTAAGAACATAAAGATTCAATGCCAAGATTTAATTGATGATGAGGCACCCAAAGAGAACAACAAAGATAAACGTTGAAATTTAATCAACAATGTGAATTTGGAATCTACAACTAAGAAACACGCTGGAATATAATTAAAGACGTGAATCTAAAAACTATAACTACAATATAGCAATGGAAAGATAACATGTTTATTTGTTTGGGTGCAGGGTGAGGGTCTTCAAAGAGTAGGGTGCGGCTATTGAAAACTTACTATCAACCGTTACCAACGGAGGTTACAAGCTGAGATTATAAATAGTTACCGAATGGTTACATTGACAACACAATCTGAACGATCTAATGATTTTTTTACTATGCTATCTTGATAGTTGTTTTATTCTACTACATTGATGGTTGCATCTGAGATTGTTGACTCAAGTTTTTGTCAATTCCTTCAATTTGTCGATTCATCAAGTTTTTTTTTTTTTGGTAAGGAATGATTCATCAAGTTGTTCATTCTTCAAGTTATCAATTTTTTAAGTTGTCAATAATTTTGCTTATAAATGACTAAAACCTGTTGTTAGCTACTAAGTCTATCACATGTCACTAATAAATAAAAGTCAGATCATTTTTTAAGGTAAACAGGACCAAACAAGACCTCATGGACAGCCACATGTGACCATGGAACACCTCATACACGTTGGAGGAAGAGGGGCCAACGCATGCTCCTCCATTTGCGAGTGTGTGGGCGGCCACCAAAACTCTCTCGTGGGCCGAAATTAAGGGCCTCTCTCATGGGCTGGGCGCTAGATGGGCTTCAAAATGAGGGCTGTTCTTCGTGGTTAATTGGTAAGACACATTTAATGTGTTTGTGAAGTATAAAATGATCATTGCCCCCCCCTCCCCCAAAAAGAAGTATAAAATGATCCGCGAGCCTTGTTTCCCTTTTTTTTTTAATTATTAAATATTTCTTATTTGTTATATTTATCTTTCTATTTTTTTTTATAGTTGTTATCTGTGAATTGGATTATCCACACCATAGTGAAAATTCTGAAATCATAATGTGCCTAATTATGATGGGATGTACCAAGCAATGTGAAAAATAAATTTTACGAGGTCAAAATTTCTTGAGTTAGGGGGTCAACTTATGTGATAAATTAGATCCCTAATTTTGATCAAATGCAATGGAGACCCATATTTGAAAATTTATGTTTCAACAATGCACTTTTCACTTCTTTTCCTTTTTCTTTTCTTTTTTTTCTTTTTTGCTTCATACTTGTAGAAATTTAACCTAGACATTTGATCACAAATTTATGAGCAGCTCAATAATCATTAGTTTTATAGTTCTTGTTTCTTTTCAAATAGTCTGTTACAAACTATGTTGGTCTCATATAATTGATATTGAATAACCCCAACTTGAGTCATTACTCTCTTGTAGAGATGAACTTTCACATGGATAAGCTGCGAGTGATCTTGAGAGTACTACGAAGGTTTGGGAGGAATTTGCAAGGCATCATCACTTCCTTTTAGCATCTCCACAACTTGGGTCATACATGGTTGAGCTTTTGGATCAATCTGAATACACCATAAGCCAATTACAATAATCTTCTTGGCGATTACTTCGTCCTCTTCATTTGTGATCTTGTGTAGCCCAAGCTCTTTTCGAAGCCCCAGGTGTTAGTGGACCCAATGAGGGAAGTACGTTTTGCTTGTATGATCTACTGCAACTTCAATTTTTTTCCTTCTGTAGCTATAGACATCTAATTTGTGAGAAACCCCTCTGATATTCCTCATGAACAGCTCCGGAGCAATGTGTCTGGGGGTACCTTGAGCACCTAACATTGACACAATGCTCTCTTGTCTTGGGCATATCTTAGGAAGACCAAAATTGGAAATCTTAGGACAATAGTTTGTGTCAAGAAGAATATTGTGAGGCTTTATGTCAAAGTGCAAGATCCTCGTGTTGCAACCTCTATGCAAGTACTCTAGCCCGTGAGCTATGTGAAGGGAAATCAGGTACAATGTGTCCCGGCTGAATAGTTGATCTAACTCTAGTGTGTTACTCTTGTTAAATATAGACTTTTTGAGGGATCCATTGGGCATGAACTCATAAACCAAAGCTCTTTTGCTTCCTTCGAAATGGAATCCCAGGAGGGTGACGACATTGACATGAGAAATCCTGCTTATGCTCGCAACTTCATTGAAAAATTCTTCAACATTGCCTTTAAGCTTCTTTAGAAGCTTGACTGCCACAAGCTGACCATTTTCAAGCTTGCCTTTGTACACATAACCATAGCCTCCTTGGCCTAACTTTTCTTCAAAAGAGATGGTCATCCTCTTAATGTCGTTGTAGGTGTATCTACTCGAAGAGACCAATCCCTCGATTTTCATTTTGCCATCGAAATGTTCACTCATTTGCTTGATCAAAGCCATAATTCTTCTGATCAATGGTTTCTTCTTTAAGAAAAGCATTAAAATAAGGGTGATGCCAATTCTAGCTCTTGATGCTGCTATTCTTGAAAATACATGGAACATTTCAAAACAGCAATCTCACTTCATCACTTTATTGAGGCTTCTAAGTTGCGAATCTTTATAGAAAATAGACAACGAAAAACACAATTTAACGGATTACCTATTAAGGCTTTTGTCCCTTAAATGCCACGTTTCCATGCCAGGACAAAAATGCTTATCAAATAAACCCTGAATGAAGTTGCGATGAAACTAGTAAAAGAGTGCTTCCTACAGTGCGATAGATCATGTGTATATCTTAAATGGAAGCATGTGCTCATGCTTGGATCCACTCTGAAAGAATTGTTTTATATGCAGATTTCAAATCTATCAATGTTATTTTTTTCAACTGCACGTGTGGTCAGATTTTGGCATCACTAATGGAGGCGGAAGCTTTTTTCTGTTTGGTTGCGAGCACAACAAAATTCCGCAAAGAAAGTCAAGTCGCTTTAATCTGACATATCCAAATTTTACCATGAATTGGCTGCATCTTCACTCAATACATTAAAACAATTGGATCTTGTGGGACGCAGATGGCAACCTCAAGATCAAACAATCAAGGCAGAGAAGGTTGAGGTGAAGTTCTAATTTACACCTTCTCTCCGTATTGTTGACACCTAAATTTTTGGAGTTAAATTTTGTTGAATAAAAAAAAAATCAAATCACATGGCATATAGTTTAGGCAGGTTTTATATTTCATTAAGATTTTAGGTAATATACACTCGGATGCGTTTTTTGCGCAAAAAGGGGAATTTTGTTGATCAAATATGCAAAAAATATTGCGCGGGGTGAAATAATATATTCGATGAAATTTTACGCGACCAAAATTGGCAGTAAAATATACCACGAAGATACAATTTTTTGGGGTATAAAAGGAGTTGCATACGGTCGAGTTGGGGGGGTTCGTTGGTGGAGTAAAAGAAAAAGAACAAAAAAAGACAAAGGTGAAAAGTACAGCAGAAGAGAGAGAGAGAGCAGAGAGTAGACGTGAGGTGAGAGATTAAAAAAAAAAGGAAAAAGCCCCCCCCCCACGCGACTGTTCATCTTCCTCGCGGGGGGTGGGTCTCCGCCGGCTTCATCACCGTCCGCTCCCTCCGGCGTCCGACCGCACCATCCCACGCTCGCCCGTGCCGGCATCCGCTCCGACGATCCACCGCCTCCGAGCAGCAACGCCGCCCCGCCTTAGCCGGTGATCCGTAGCGTCCCCGTCACCTCTGCAGATCCGTCCCCGCCCATCTCGACGAAGACCCAGATCCGACGCCGCCTTTGCTCCCCTCCTAATCACGCGCGAGATCGACCCCGACGCCCGAAGGTCGCGCCGAACCGACTCTCCGCCACCGCCGCTCACTTTCGCAGCCCCGACGCCCGGCTCGCGTCGCCCGACGCCGCCTCTGCCGTCGCCGATTTGCAGCACCCCGGCTCCCCGATCCGCGATCCCGAAGCCTCGGTGCCGCGCCGCCGACGTGCCGCCCCTACCTCCCTCGCCGGAACCCTAGCCGACGAGCTCTCCCTCGCCGGACCTCCGAACCGGCCAAGCTTTTTTTCTTTTTTATTTTAAAAAAAGAAAAAAATTAAATTAGGTATTTTTACTATACTTTATTAGGCAAATTTAGGTTTTTTTGTTTTTGTTTATTGTTATCTCTTTATATGTTGTTTTCTTTAGTTGAGATACCTATCTATGCATAATTGAAAATTTCAATGTATCACCCGATTCGCAACCGCGTCAAGGTTTTTTATTTCATCTATAAGGCTTTAGATGAAATAATTAATTAAGCGGGAATAAAATTGATGTTTTGATCTTTGAGGCTTAAGATCAAATTATCGATTTTACTAGCGAAATATTATCCCTTGATCTGAGCGATATGTGATGTCCTTTTTGGGGTAATTTTGAATGGATTTCATCGTTTTTATTTATCTTGAGATATGTTTGAGATAGAATATCACGTGTTTTAGGGTTATTTGCATATTTAGGCAAAGCATTCTATTTATCATGAATTTTCGAAATAAAAATCGGGTTAGATGCATGTTAGAATATTACTTGTTTTAGGGTTTGCATATTTAGAATAGGAATTTTAATTTCGAATTTCATAAAAATCAAAAAAATTCAAATGAATCAATTTAGGTTGCTAGATTTTAATTTAGGTTGCATGCTTAATTACTTGGCAATTATTAATTCCAAAATTTAAAAAAAAAAAACACAATAAAAAATCATCATACACTTGTCATGTAGAATTAGGGCATATTTTACATGTCATTGCATATTAGGATTAAATGGCACTTAGTTTAATTTAGATCATTTTTTAATTTATTATAAGCTTGGCATTTTTAGATATATTGCATTTTAGGATTATTTAGGTTAAGATAATATTTTAGTTTAAATTAGGATATGGCTCACCCTAATTCCTAATATAAATTAAATAGGGTCTTAATCTAATTAGGTAATTTTCACATTTCACCAAATTTCGAATTTCATGAAAAAAATACAAAAAAAGTCTTAGAATAAATTAGTTTCAATCTTTAGGAAAAAATATCATGTGCATGTCATTAAAATTAGATCCATGAAATGTATGACATTTAGTAGTTGTTGCTAGGTCTAGTCAATTAGAAATTACATGTCATTAGAATTAGGTCATTTAGTTAGTATTGCATTGCATATTGCATGATTTTCATTAATTAAGTGAAAACAAAAAGAGAAATTGCGTGTTAATTAGAAACCATATCTAGGGTTGTTGATGTGGATTTCGAATTAACACTGCAGATGCTTTCGTTGCTTTGAGGTAAGTTTTGCATTATTGATTTCTTGGATGTTAAATTGGTGGTTTGCGCACTCGCATGATCGCCTCACATGTTAGGGAAATAAATTTAAAACTGCTTGCCAAACATTTTTCGAAAATTAAAAAGAAGTGGTACCGAAAGGGCATTAGAGAAATCTAGTGTAACCAAGTCCCCGTACCCATAATCTCTCGGTTCGTAGGAATAAAGTAAATCTCCCGTTACTTTATTTGGGTTTCTAATCGACCCACCAAAAAATAGATTAGTGGCGACTCTAATTGAAAATCAATTGCATGTTAAAAACTCGAACCTAAGTCGCGAATTGGTATGGGCTTGGGAGAGCCCGAGTTAAGTCTAGGCTTAACAATCCATTAGCCAAACCCTAGGTGGTTTAAACCCCGAAAAAATTGGTCGCGACAGACTTGGCGACTACATTTGGGGACTTGTGTTAAAACACTTAGTGGACCTAGGCCAAATTTCTTCTTTTTGAAAAATGTTTTTGTTTGGCAGCAAGGATTTTAGGTATGTCCCTAACATTTAGGTGTTAAATGTTTTTGCAGATTGGGAGGTATAAGGGGAGTAGTGATTGCTAACCTTTGTTTTGCAGGTTGGAGTTGGGGATGAATGTTTTAAATTCAAGTTATTGAAGTGTTGCTTGATCTAAACTGCTGTGCATGCTTTGCATTTATCACTACACTTTGCACACACAACCTGCCGCCGGACCTTGGCCGCACTAGGACATTTAGGATGGTATTGAGTTGGATACGACTTCGACCGCGAGGCCGCGTAGTAGAGGTTGCCCAACTCAATCCCAAAAGTTTTTCTTGGTGTCAAGAATGTTTACCTCTGCCCGCGAGGCTGCGTCGCATTGGGGTATCATTCTCGGCGAGCCGGAGTTAGGAGGACTTGACTTAGTATGCGAGGCTGCAACTAAGTCATCCCACCCTTTTAACTCCATTTTGCTAAGCTGTCTAGATAGAAATCGAGCCTCACGGTTCATGCGCTTGTCTATGTGATTGCCGTCGTTTTACCTTGGTGAAGTAAGTTTTCTATCCTTATACCATGCAATTTATTTTGGTCTGTCCATGACAATCTAGGGTACTTATTTGATCTAATTCCTTTGTCAATCAAAAATGAAATGAGGAAATTGCCATGTAATGAATCATTTGGAAAATAAAAAAAACTTAGGAGAATTTGTTTTCAATTCATGTCTAAAAAATTTGGTTTTAATAGGATATCCATTTTTAGGAAATTCCCTTCTTGCATAGACTTTTCATGAATAAATGAAAAAAATGAAAAAAAATAGAAAAATCGATTAGATCATTGTCATGGATTGACTCTCCATTTACACCTCATGCTTACATGTTCCCATTTATTTCCTTTAGGTGATTATGGAGCGATCTCGCTCACCCATCCGTACACGGTCGAAAGCTAAAATGGCGGATCGAAACGATGTGCTAGACCGTATCATTGACAATATGAACAAGCGAATTGCACAACGCCAAAGTCAAGTCGATGAATTGTCTGCACATCGTGGCTTTTCTCATCAAACAAAAGAGTTGCGATGACATAGGTACTCGATCTTCAATGAGAAACTGCGACTCGAAGAAGAGAGTCAAAAGAACTTTTGAATCGTCTCATTTTCCTGAGGTAGCTGAATTTGATGCCACCATGAAGAGACTAGTGACTTATCTAGAAGAAAGAATCTCTAACCTGGAGGGTTCGCATCACAAAGATCAAGGAGGGTGAAAAACTCAAGCGCACATGATTCATGGTCTTAAGTAGATCGCTTTCCTTATTTAATTTGGGGCATGTTCAATTGTACATTCCTTGGTGCGGGAATTTTTATCACATTTTAGGATTGTTTTCACTTTCGAGAAATTGTTTTAGACTTCTTCTCTTTTTAGGGGTTAGGAATCATAATTTCCATTCCAATAATGTAATTCATTTGATTCTATTCAATGAAATTACAATTTTATTTTCAATTTTGAGGACATGATGGAGTATACCAAACCAGCCCGGTGACGATATCCAACAATGAAAAGAAAATATCATCCAAGGAGAACTCTGAGGACTGGGCTTCTTCATGCTTCCTCATCCAAAAAAGAATATAAAAAATCATTTATAAGCCATTTCCAAAAGCATGCATTAGGTTACCTTTGTTTGTTTTTCTAACTCATTTACTTCATGTCTCAGAGCATAACAGAGAGGCGTTTGAAAATAACGCGTCAATTTCCAGTGATAGCAGGCCCATTGATTTGGGAACGTACATCCGAAGGAAAAAGGCGTGGGGCAAGGGATCATTTCCTAGCTGATCTTGATGACATCTCCCAAGAGTAAAGAAGACATTTCCTCTTACTTGTCCCGAGCGATTTCCTTGCACATCAATAAGAAACCGATGGCAAGTCAAAGGGAGATCATCTAGATTCCAAAGTGTGATGTGTGACACATCTCATTACAATTTGTGTGAGATGTCATTCTCGAAAGCCAAATGAAGTTTCTCATTTCCGTGAGAAAATGATGAAACAAGTCAAAAGAAGATCATCCGTCTTGAATGAAATGGATACATTGCGTTCATGAATATAATTAATTTCGGAATTGACACTTTTGTTCTTACAGATGAAGAATTGGGGCACTACAGATTCTAGTAGTGACATGATAAAATCTCGATCCAAGCCAAAATGGTTGTGCAATTTGAATTTACTTTGATGTTGCATAGTATCCTATTCATGCACGTTGTTTTGTGCAGGGGCAAAAGCAAGATTTCATCAAATCAAAGATCGGATTTTCATCATCAATTGATCAATTTGTGTGAGGCAATCTAGGGATATCCATTCTTTGAGGCAATCCCTTCGTGGGACAATTCCTTGAATGAATGCTTGAAATCATGTTTGAGTGTAGTAAATTGTTTGTTTTGAAGTCACAAACGCTTTCTATGCTTAAAGTTGCTGGACTATTTTGAAAAGAAAAATTTCATATTGATTTAGCTCACCAATTTCATGTGGAGATTTGTCAAGATAGACAACTTAATGGCATCAATGCTTAAGAATGCTGAATGAGACGTGTCAGGATGATGAAAGGCAAGCCTTATCCTATATACAATCCCCTACTTATACATTTGTGAGATGAGTGTTGGAAGTTCCATATCTGCAAGGTAAAGAGTTCTCTCGCGAAAGGTACGATAACCGAAATGATGAGGGGCAATTTATTTCTCTATCCTAAACACTACAGGTGATCCATTGTTTAACCTCTTTGAGCCTCATACACTTGTGGAAATTCTTTCAAATTATCCCTGTCAAGAACCACCCCACATTGGGGCAAATTGGAGGGTCAAACAGTACCATAAGGTGAAGAAAATGGATTGAAATTTTCTTGCTCTCACTTGCATCAATCTTTTAGTCATGCTATTACATTAAATTCATGTGGTAATTTAAGTGCCTTAGGATGACGAAGAGCATTTCTTTCTCTATCCTACATACTTATACCCTTTGCATAGCCCACTTGAGCCTACAATGTCATTCCTTTAAACCCAGTTGGTGATCATCCCCCACACTGGGGCAAGGCAAGAGACAAATGAAGACCTTTGAAAGTTTGAATATCATTCAAAGTGTAATTGCTTGACACATGTATAGAAATCAAAATAGAATTAAGGGGCATGAAAAAGCAGTGTGCCTGGTAAAAGCAAGGCCGATGCCCATAAAAGAAGTGAAGAAAAAATGCATAAGAACTAGGGGCATGAAAAAGCGGTGTGCCTAGTAAAAGCAAGGCCAATGCCCATAGATGAAAAAGAGAGTCAAGATAAGGTCATTGTCAATAGCAAGAATTGAATCATGATGGAGCAATACTCAAAGAACTCAAAAGTTGATTGACAATGGGGCATTTCATGAAGACAATCCCCGATGATGAAACAAAAGCGGCGGTAATGCCGAGATGATCGCCAACTTTCACCATTTACACACATATTTTGGGCCTAATGATCATTTCGTTTCTCAATCCATGAACCCGGCCTATGTTACGTCCCTTACAAAGTCTCTTCAGATTAGGGCACTTGAATTAATATAGGGATTCACATGTTTTAAGCATCGCTTGAAGAGGTGCAAGCAAGACTATTTCTTTCTCATTTTGCAGGGTTCTTGACTTGTAAACCCGAAGATGAATACAAAATTGTTTTTTTTTCAATAGCCTTGACTCAAAGAGTCCCCTTTGTTAAGCCGTTAATCGAGCCCACATTACGGTCCCTATTAAAGACCTCTCAGATTGGTAAGGTCGTACCGCTTGCGAGAAAACTCGGACCCTTGTTAGTATGATGACAGTGAGATGGAGTGATTCTCATAAAATAGCCTCTAAATGAGAGTGAGTGAAAGTCTTTTCTAACTGAAGGTCTCTCATTTGGTATTCTTAGGAAATCCATGTCATGAGTGAATATTGTCTTGAATGATAATTCTCTCTAGTGGAAATTTGGGTGATGCAAAGGTCATTATGCATAAACCCCAATTGAGTTGATGAAAACCTCACTGAATTTTGAAATGTGCATTCTAGAGTAGCTCAGATTGTCTATCTCTTTGATGAATGCATATCAATTTTTGCTATAAATCATGTTTGAGAGGTAATTCAAGTTCATTTCAGAATGTTTCATGATATTAGGAGATGAGAAACCTCCACCATGAGGTGAAAGACCTCCACAGGATATCTAAATTTCAGAAGACATATCCCCAAGAATCGAGATATCACCGAGGTAAGTATATCTCTACCTATACTCTAAAATACTTGTCATTGTGCAGGTATTCTCTCTCAAGTGCATCGACACTTGACTTGGTCAAGCTGTCCAATTATATCGACCTGGCATGCTTTCGTAGCCCAGAGTCATTTTCATCGACTCAGCGTGCTTTTGTAGCCCGATGTCCCTTTCTTGACCTGGCGTGCTTTCGTAGCCCAGTGTCCCTTTTAATAGACACAGCGTGCTTTTGTAGCCCGGTGTCCTTTATATCGAACCGGCGTGCTTCTGTAGCCCGGATTTCTTTTATCGACCTGGCGTGCTTTTGTAGCCCAGAGTCCTTTACACCGACACTCAATAGAGTTGTCCCCCAAAGATTTTTCCTCCGATTCAATCGATTAAGGCGACCAGAAGAATGGTTCGGGTCCTGGTCGGATGATTTCTGTTGCAAGGCTGGGCGACCGAAGAATGGTTCGGGTCCTAGCCAAGCAAAACCTTAGTCTAGGCGACCGTAGAATGGTACGGGTTCTAGACAACATTTATTGCTCTAACAGGCGACCGTAGAATGGTAAGGGTCCTGGAAAAGCAATTTCCTCATTGAGCGACCGTAGAATGGTACGGGTCTGGAAAAATAATTTTCTTTGTCGAGGCGATCGTAGAATGGTACGGGTCCTTGACAACACCTATTCCTTATTCGGGCGACCGTAGAATGGTACGGGTCTGGAAAATGAATCCCCGTTTAGGCGACCGTAGAATGGTACGGGTCCTAGACAAAACCTTTCTATCGTCTTTGGGCGACCGTAGAATGGTACGGGTCTGGGAAAGCAGTTCCTTATAAAACCTTTCTGCCGTATTGGGCGACCGTAAAATGGTACGGGTCCCGAGAAAGCAGCTCTTTTACGCCATCTTGGGCGACCGTAGAATGGTACGGGTCCTAGGAAAGCGGTTTCTTCACAAAGTCATGTTACTATTCTAGGCGACCGTAGAATGGTACGGGTCCTAGACAAGTAACACCCACTACCTCGAATTACTCTATCCTCCTCAAAGGTAAGTTATTTCAGGTAGGTTCATCTATCATTTGCATTAGTATTTTGCATTTATAAAAAAAAAAAAATGGAATTTATGTTCCGACAAAAAATCATTTCGTTGCATGAGCATGACCAAAATTTAGGTCTCAATTTGTCTTTGAAGGCAACCTCTGCGAGCTCACCTTCAAAGAGGGCGGCTGTTGACACCTAAATTTTTGGAGTTAAATTTTGTTGAATAAAAAAAAATCAAATCACATGGCATATAGTTTAGGCGGGTTTTATATTTCATTAAGATTTTAGGTAATATACACTCGGATGCGTTTTTTGCGCAAAAAGGGGAATTTTGTTGATCAAATATGCAAAAAATATTGCGCGGGGTGAAATAATATATTCGATGAAATTTTACGCGACCAAAATTGGCAGTAAAATATACCACGAAGATACAATTTTTTGGGGTATAAAAGGAGTTGCATACGGTCGAGTTGGGGGGGTTCGTTGGTGGAGTAAAAGAAAAAGAACAAAAAAAGACAAAGGTGAAAAGTACAGCAGAAGAGAGAGAGAGAGCAGAGAGTAGACGTGAGGTGAGAGATTAAAAAAAAAAAAGGAAAAAGCCCCCCACGCGACTGTTCATCTTCCTCGCGGGGGTGGGTCTCCGCCGGCTTCATCACCGTCCGCTCCCTCCGGTGTCCGACCGCACCATCCCACGCTCGCCCGTGCCGGCATCCGCTCCGACGATCCACCGCCTCCGAGCAGCAACGCCGCCCCGCCTTAGCCGGTGATCCGTAGCAGTCCCCGTCACCTCTGCGAGATCCGTCCCCCCCATCTCGACGAAGACCCGAGATCCGACGCCGCCTTTGCTCCCCTCCTAATCACGCGCGAGATCAGACCCCAACGCCCGAAGGTCGCGCCGAACCGACTCTCCGCCACCGCCGCTCACTTTCTGCGCAGCCCCGACGCCCGAAGCTCGCGTCGCCCGTCGCCCGCGCCGCCTCTGCCGTCGCCGATTTGCAGCACCCCGGCTCCCGATCTGGCGATCCCGAAGCCTCGGTGCCGCGCCGCCGACGTGCCGCCCCTACCTCCCTCGCCGGAACCCTAGCCGACGAGCTCTCCCTCGCCGGACCTCCGAACCGGCCAAGCTTTTTCTTTTTTATTTTAAAAAAAAAAAAAAAAATTAAATTAGGTATTTTTACTATACTTTATTAGGCAAATTTAGGTTTTTTTGTTTTTGTTTATTGTTATCTCTTTATATGTTGTTTTCTTTAGTTGAGATACCTATCTATGCATAATTGAAAATTTCAATGTATCACCCGATTCGCAACCGCGTCAAGGTTTTTTATTTCATCTATAAGGCTTTAGATGAAATAATTAATTAAGCGGGAATAAAATTGATGTTTTGATCTTTGAGGCTTAAGATCAAATTATCGATTTTACTAGCGAAATATTATCCCTTGATCTGAGCGATATGTGATGTCCTTTTTGGGGTAATTTTGAATGGATTTCATCGTTTTTATTTATCTTGAGATATGTTTGAGATATAATATCACGTGTTTTAGGGTTATTTGCATATTTAGGCAAAGCATTCTATTTATCATGAATTTTCGAAATAAAAATCGGGTTAGATGCATGTTAGAATATTACTTGTTTTAGGGTTTGCATATTTAGAATAGGAATTTTAATTTCGAATTTCATAAAAATCAAAAAAATTCAAATGAATCAATTTAGGTTGCTAGATTTTAATTTAGGTTGCATGCTTAATTACTTGGCAATTATTAATTCCAAAATTTTAAAAAAAAAAAACACAATAAAAAATCATCATACACTTGTCATGTAGAATTAGGGCATATTTTACATGTCATTGCATATTAGGATTAAATGGCACTTAGTTTAATTTAGATCATTTTTTAATTTATTATAAGCTTGGCATTTTTAGATATATTGCATTTTAGGATTATTTAGGTTAAGATAATATTTTAGTTTAAATTAGGATATGGCTCACCCTAATTCCTAATATAAATTAAATAGGGTCTTAATCTAATTAGGTAATTTTCACATTTCACCAAATTTCGAATTTCATGAAAAAATACAAAAAAAGTCTTAGAATAAATTAGTTTCAATC
This sequence comes from Eucalyptus brandiana, assembly GCA_014182725.1. Classification (NCBI taxonomy): domain Eukaryota; kingdom Viridiplantae; phylum Streptophyta; class Magnoliopsida; order Myrtales; family Myrtaceae; genus Eucalyptus; species Eucalyptus brandiana. The sequence continues at coordinate 5,970,549 of CM024669.1, forward strand.
TTTAGGAAAAAATATCATGTGCATGTCATTAAAATTAGATCCATGAAATGTATGCCATTTAGTAGTTGTTGCTAGGTCTAGTCAATTAGAAATTACATGTCATTAGAATTAGGTCATTTAGTTAGTATTGCATTGCATATTGCATGATTTTCATTAATTAAGTGAAAACAAAAAGAGAAATTGCGTGTTAATTAGAAACCATATCTAGGGTTGTTGATGTGGATTTCGAATTAACACTGCAGATCTTTTCGTTGCTTTGATGTAAGTTTTGCATTATTGATTTCTTGGATGTTAAATTGGTGGTTTTGCACTCGCATGATCGCCTCACATGTTAGGGAAATAAATTTAAAACTGCTTGCCAAACATTTTTCGAAAATTAAAAAGAAGTGGTACCGAAAGGGCATTAGAGAAATCTAGTGTAACCAAGTCCCCGTACCCATAATCTCTGGTTCGTAGGAATAAAGTAAATCTCCCGTTACTTTATTTGGGTTTCTAATCGACCCACCAAAAAATAGATTAGTGGCAACTCCTAATTGAAAATCAATTGCATGTTAAAAACTCGAACCTAAGTCGCGAATTGGTATGGGCTTGGGAGAGCCCGAGTTAAGTCTAGGCTTAACAATCCATTAGCCAAACCCTAGGTGGTTTAAACCCCGAAAAAATTGGTCGCGACACGTATATAGAAATGAAAGATCATGCAAAGCAATAGATATGAAATCTCAGTCAAGAAGCAAAAGCAGAAAACTGAATCCCCAGGCCTTTACCATCATTGCAGCTATAAGAATGAGGAGCATCTTGTCAAAGGATAGCTAACATCCGAGCCATATCCGCAGGTCCAAGGTGTGTAGGCCTCATATTGCGCATCTTCAGATATAGCTTGATAGAATAAGGGTACGCATGGCAACGTCTCTATTCTGGAAACTAGTTTTTCTCAGAAATAGTTTTTTTATTTATTTATTTCTACTATGAGAACAATTTCTGAGTAAAATAAGGTGTTTGGTAATTATACAAAATTTCTATTCTTGGAATATAAAAAGAATAAAAATGCTTATGGTAAAAAATTAAAATTTTTTGTATTGATTTGTTTTTTATTCTTACTCATGGATTGCCAATCGCTGCTCGTCGCCGCACAACTGTCGCACGACCGCTGCACGATTGCCGCATGACCGCCGACCACCGTTGTAGGATTTCCGCCCATAGCCCACTGGCCGCACGTGGGGGCGGTGGCCGATGAGCTGTGGGTAGCGATCATGCGGTGGCGATCGGCGGCGATAGTTGGTAGTCATGCGGCGATAGGCGGCATTAATATGAATATGTCTTTCGAATTTCCAATAAATTAATTTATTAATATTATTAGTGTAAATTCATTATAGACTCTTTTTTAATTAATTAATTATTATTAATTCAAATCAAATTAATTAAAAATAAAAATATTTATTTAATATTTAACGTGTTGGAACGTGTCGAAATTCTCTACTTTTTTAAAAATGACGTGTTGCGTGTAGGTGCTACATAGGTAGGAGGTGCCAACGGTTGGCAAGTAGCCGATGGTGGCCACGACAAGGAAGAAGAACAAAAGAAAAATAGAAAAGGAAAAAAAAAACTTATTTCTAGAAATTATTCCTAGGAACAAAAAGCTACTTTTTTTTTTTTTTTTTTTTTCTTATTTCTATTTCAAATTTATTTCCCAGTCACTTTTCTATTCCGGGGAATAGAAAAATAAGTTGGTGTTACCAAACAGATTTATGTTCTTTTTTTGTTCTGGGGAACAAAAGAACAGAAATAAGGAAAAATAGAAATGTTATCATGTAGGCTCTAAGATAGTGAAGACAATGAAAAGGCCCAACTGACAACAACTGGCTTCGTAGTTGAAGCTCTGGAGATTCATTTGGAATGGAAGGAGGTAGAGCAAGATAGAAGACAAATCAAATGGAGTTAGTTTGAATTGGTCCTAGCTCCGATAACTGTCGTGCGCTAGTTCATCGACTTTGAAGCAAATGCCAAGCGAGGCAGAAATTGGTCCCATGATTGCATTATTCAAGCACCCAATGTAAATGCATCGTTATCCTACACGGAAGATCTGCACTAGAAAGTCTTGAGGAACCGACCATGATACTTTCTAGTCGAAGGGACCTCTTAATAACAATTACATTGGAGGGCTCGCCTATGTGTTGAAGTGTTGAAATTGATGATGATCTACCAAATCATTAGGAACAAACCTCGAACCATCTGAGCCAAAGGGACCTCTAAATTACACTTGGGAACAAAGTTCCTGTTACAAAAATCTTAAGAAAAAAGTATCAATTCAATTTTATACCTATTATATGAGTGTCAATTCAGTCCTAAATTTCTCAAATTTATTAATATAACTATAAGTTTGACGAGATATTCCTATGTAGTTTTTTCGACCAATTGCTATCGGAAATCGTTGATGTGATGATCCTCATATAGTATGATTGGCGATGATTGGCTACCATACTAACAATTTCCAACGTCAGTTTTTCAGAAGAACTACTTTGAAATTTCAAGTAAATGTTTAGGACTACATTAATAAAATTGATAAATGTATGACTGAATTAGCATTTAGACAATAAATTTGGGATTCACTAGGTAATTATCCCACAATTCTTACTAAGCAACGCAAAAAATTGTTCATTTTTCATCATTTCATCTATTATACAAATTTTAGTGCTAGCAATATATATATAATTTATGTTGCATATTTCCTTGGGATTTTTGTCCCCCATCGGAGTTGCAACTCCCTTCAATGTAGCCTATGACCCAATGCTGTCATGGTGTTAGTAAACACCTGCGTTTAAGTGTCTTAAATATCAGTTATTATTAGCAAGTTTTGTGGTAGTGAAAATTTCATGATTAAATTTTACAAAATACAGTGTCTACGGAAAGTTGTAGGGGTTGGCATTTTTTATGTTCTCTTTTACACTTTTAGTAACTAGTAAGCTAATAACTTGGTGGCTCATATTATATATTTTGCGACCTATCCCTCGGGGGGAGGGAATAGGTTTAAGGGGCATTGCCTAAATGATGGACCTAAGACCCATGATTAGGCAAGAGCTCTTCCAAGCCCATACCTCGCACAATATTGGGGTGTTTTTAAGAATTTCGCAATTATAAGTCATCACTAGCCTATTGGAGTCGGCTAGGAACCAAGTGAACTATGTGAGTGTATCTCACTTCTTACGCAACCAAAGAAACTAGGGTCGAAGACTTCATTAGGGTCGAAGACTTCATTATACTAACTAACTAATTAGTGCTCTTTTGGTACCTAATCTTGTTCATTTCAACAATAAGATAGTTTGGATTCATTTTAAAATTTATCCACTAACATATAATATGACAATGTAGGTACGCAATCATTAAAATAATAATTAGTAACCAAGAAAGTATTAAATAAATTACAAGGAAAAGCAATAATCTAACATTAAAAAAATAAGAAAAATGACATTCTTGATTAGGTTAAAGGGAAATCACAATCAATATATTGAAAGTGCGCCATCATTTGATACTTTGTCTCAAAAAGGGAAATATTATAACCCTATTGCAAGGCCCTAAGATTTTGTTCAATTTTGAGCCCCATTTTTGTCGATGATTTTCCCACATTTTAAGAGAAAACTATTCAAAAACTAATTTTTTAAATTTTTTTAGATTTTATAAAAATATAAAAACATTCGAAATTAAAAAAAATATATATATTTCTTTTTGCAATTTTTTTATCCCAAAAGTAGTAACTCGGGCCGGGCCCTCGGCCCGATTCAAATGTGGGTCGGGTAAGGACTCATGGGTTTGGGTCATGAACACTAAAAGCCTAATTGAAGAAGTGGGCTCAATGACTTAAACCCATTCGGAAAAGGGCCAAGATCAAAGGAAAACACTTAAGCCCACTTACACTACGATCACTTTAAAACAACTTCCAGCACGTCCGAAATAAGCCCGGCTCCGAAATTAGCCCACTTACTTGACCTATCCACAAACTCCTTCTTAGACATGAAAATAACCTTAAACCCAATAAACTAACCTAAGCCCAACAACAAAATTCAGCCCAAACCAAACACAAGGCCCCCCACATTGAGTCCAAGTTGGACTCATCCCATCCCCTGAACAGCAGCTTCTCTCCCACTCCCACGCCCACGCCCACGCCCACGCCCACGCCCGAGACTCCGCCAAGTCTCACCGACGAGATGAGATCACGCAAATGCGTATATTCCCAGATCCCCAACACAAGATACCACCAGTTATCGGACCGCTGCCCTTCAACAACAATCCCCATCATCATTCGTTTAAAACTCACCCTCATGGCCACGCCACCACTGCAAAGAGCCTTCATAGAACATACCAAAACACAAAACAAAAGGCAACCAAGAACTTGGGGAGAATCAAACTTGGTAGAAATGAAACTTGACTTGAAATATATCCCGCGGACTTTAGAAGCCTTATACCGCCCAAAAAAAAGAAAAAGAAAAAGACTTATCTTCGAATCATCAGCATAAGTAGGAATCCAAGACTAAAACGAAAGGTTTTAGTTCGGGCATTGCTTCGAACATATGGTGGACACGGATGGATAAGAATACTTAGACCTATCTTCAGAACTCGAACTCACATTCGGACTCGAGAATATCGACAAACAAAGCTCGAAAACAACAGATACAGGCTGTTTGAAGACAAATCCATGAATACTAGACATAGCAACGAGCTCGAGACGAGCAGAGCTATGGCCAGTCGCCTTGGTGTCTCCGAGTCAAAATCCTCGGGGCTAGGGAAGTTCGGACCGAAAGGACACTGACCGGATATGTGGGTATCGGGAAAGCAAAGTCGGGACGACAAGGATAGCCGCCGGGGTCATCGAACGGGACTCCGGCGTGGCCAATCGACCGGAGAATTCCTTCTCACTCTCAGTCGTTCTCTCAGTTCCTTTCCCTCGGACTCTCTTTCCCTCTCTCGAATCTCCTCTCTCTCTCTATCCCGGTCTCCTATCCCCCTCTCTGTCTCCCCCGCTCCCAACGCCAGCCGTCTCTGCTGGCCTGATCCCCGACCACCAACTCCAGTCGAACGCTCCCCCCTGCCTCCTCTGCCTCTGTCGTCTCCTTTGCTCGTACCCAGCGTCCTTCCTCTTCACCGTAGCAGAATGCGTCAGGAAAAGAGGGAAAGAGGAGGAGAGGGCCGGGCTTACGCGTGGAGGGAAAGGCTGGGCCGGGCTTGGAAGAGAAGAAGGAAAAGAAGGGGTCAGGGCCCGGGCCCATGCGGGGAAAGGAAGGAAAGGCGGGTTTTTTTTTTTTTCCAAGTATCTATTTGAGAAAAAATTAGGTGTCAAAATTATACATGGCATGGCTACGATTAAGAGATTAATGATCGCAAATCATTGTGAGGAAAATTTAATACGTAATCAAGAGCTATAAGGTTGTAGTATTTTCATTTTCTAAAATTTTCGATTATAATACTTTACGGAACAAGGAACAATAATCCTGGGAAACTGCTAGAGAAAAAAGGTCTAAACATCACACCAAATACATATATACATATGATATACATGAAAGCATTGAATTTCGAAATTCAGATTGTCGGCACCGTGCATTGATGCAATAAATTATGTCTCCAATTTAAGTCATGTATGGAATCTGATCCATTTGGAGGATTTATTGATTTTTTTCAAAATCTAAATAGCATTTTTTGTAATCCGAATCAAATCTAGCTCTTGGGGTGGTGGATGTTGATTTTCTTTTCCGTTGGAGAAGGACATCTTTGACCGGTTTGACTTCTTGTATTTTCATTATATTACATACACGATGAGAAGGCGCTTCTTTTGAATATATGCAAAAGGAAGGGCTCAAATATATTCTCTAAAAGAAGTCGTGGACGTCTATGCTAAAAGGCACTTGAAGTATGTATATGTGGGTCTAGGTCAAAAGCAGTAGATATGTTGACCCCTGTAAATACTCTATTACAAACTATGTTAGTCTGATGTAATTGATATTGAATCGTGCCAAGTCAAGTCATTTCTCTCTGGCATACATTGACAAGCCTCGGGTGATCTTGAGAGTGATGACAAGGATGGTCTGGGAGGAATTTGTAAGGTCTCAACACTACCTTTTAGCATCTCCACAACTCCGGTCATTGATGGTCGAGCTCTCGGATCGATCTGAATGCACCATAAGCCTATTACAATCATCTTCTTTGCAATTCCTTCATCCTCCTCATTCGTGATCCCATGCAGGCCAAGCTCTTCTCGGAGCTCCAAGCGTCGGTGGACCCAATGTGGAAAGTATATTTCACTTGTATGATCTACCATGACTTCAATGTTTTTCCTCCTGCCGATCATCTCTAGAACCATCATGCCATAACTGTAGACATCCGATTTGTGAGAAACCCCTCCAATGTTCCTTATGATTAGCTCAGGAGCAATGTATCCGACGGTGCCTCGAGCACCAAGCAATGACACAATGCTCTCTTCTCTTGGGCATATTTTGGCAAGACCAAAGTCGGAAATCTTAGGATGATAGTTTGCATCAAGAAGAATGTTGTGAGGCTTTATGTCGAAATGTAGGATCCTTGTATTACATCCTCTATGCAAGTACTCTAGCCCATGAGCTATGCCAAGCGAAATCTGGTACAATGTGTCCCAACTTAATTGCGGATCTACCTCCAAAGTGTTACTCCTGTTGAATATGAATTTTTCGAGTGATCCATTGGGCATGAACTCATAAACTAAAGCTCTTTTTCTTCCTTCAAAACAAAACCCCAAGAGGTTAACAACATTGATATGAGAAGTCCTACTTATGCTCGCAACTTCATTGAAAAATTCTTCAGCATTGCCTTTCAGCTTCTTTAGAAGCTTTACTGCCACAAATTGATCATCTCGAAGCTTGCCTTTATACACGCAGCCGTAGCCTCCCTCGCCTAACTTTTCTTTGAAAGAGTTGGTCATCCTCTTGATGTCTTTGTAGGTATATCTTCTCGAAGAGACAAGTCCCTCAATCTTCATTTCGCCATCGAATTGCTCGCTCCTATGCTTTATCAAAGCCATAATAATTCTAATCACTCGTTTCTTCTTGAAGGAAAGCATTATAATAAGGGTGATCCCAATTCCAACTCCCGATGCAGCCATTCCTGAAAAAATGGAGAATATTTTTGAACAGCAATCTCACTTCTTCAAGGCTTCTAGGATATTTTGGAAATATTGATTCCATTGAGCAACGATGCAAGATTACTACCAAAAAGTCGCAACAAATTGCGAAGGAGAATATAGAGAAGCGGAGGAGAAAGTCTTGAAATAATTACCTATTACAATGTTCATTCCAACCCTTTGTTTTCCTGAGACAATAGTCATCAAGAGTGAAAAATGTGTCAACGAATTGCAAACTGATAACTTCAAAGTGTCTAAGAGATATAAAGATCAGGCACATCATGAGGTAATAGATCATTCTGTTTCAAGGAAGAAAAAAACCCCCTGATCGAGTGAAAATATTACAGATTCACCAGTTTGGATCGATTAGTGACATCTTACCAGAGAAATTGGAAACACATGCAAATGGATCTGTGCTTGATTGACTAACAAGTATAGACATTAGCTCAAATCCTTAATTCTAGAGCTATCAGGAAGACAGCAAAAAAGTTATCTGGTTTAGAAGTAGCAAACACATTGCAATATGATCGACGATGTGGTATCAGAGGCGGACACAGATAAAACTTTCCTTGTATTGAATGGGTGGTATATTCTGGACATGTCTCGACTCTTTTAGCCTCTAAGCGGACCTATAGGTTTGACTAGAAGTCGTCCCACAGATAAAACCATTGGGCAGTTCATGTACAGGCAAGAATGAACACCCAATTGATAACTAGCAAACTATTGCAAAAAGATAGAAACATCAAAATATGAGGTTCCCATAAGATGTCTTGGCACACAACAGATCGGAGAGTTTTGTTTGCAGCGGTAAGCAAGTCCACAGTCTAAGCCAAGGCAAAGAAATTGGAAAAGCTTGAGGACATTATCCACAGCACGTATAAATGATACAGTTCTTAAATAACAGTAAAAACATTTTCAGTATTTATTTCCCCACTATCATCACGAACAAAATTTTCATTGATTGTGCAAAGATTTAATGAAGTGCGCAGTTCACCTCTATCAATAATATATTTCAACTACCCAAATGATCACTTGGTTGTGTTCATAATAAAAGCCCAAGAAGAAACTTGTAGTTTAAGCCCAACATTTGCAAAATTTTACGGTGAAGTCGGAGCATCTTCACTCAATTTATTTAACCATTTGATGTTATGGTAGCAGATACCGACCTTACTATTAACTGCAGTCCAGTTCAATAGGAATCCTTCTTCAAGCCCGTGAAATGGGCATTAATGTAAAGAGGAATGCTAACTGCGGAATAGCAGGAGCTGATGACAGAATAGGAATTCATTTCCTGCAATGCTTCCTCAGGAAAAAAAGTAAAAGAATGGTGGGTGAAGTTGCGAGGACAGTTTCGACCATAAAAAAGAAAAAAAGAAAAACGAGGACAGTCCACTGGATTTGTAAAAGCTTGTTGGCTGCAAGGTGCAATTGTAGTAGAAGAACAGATTGGCATTAGTGGAACTGAGATTGAAAGGCGTCCTTTCAAGACTGATATTATGGGGTGGAGCATCACAGGAGGAACCAATTGTTTGCATAGAAGACATCTTTGATAGTGAATTCCCCGTCCGAGAAAGTCAAGACAGGTATGTCTCTTTGCAGGTAATCTTGAAATTGGATAGCCCCAATAGGACTCTTGTTTGCCATAAATCCTAAAAGGGTAGCTGATTTTCGGCCCATATATGCAGTTTCGAGGCATGCAGGCCTCGTATTGTGCATGATCCGATAGAGCTCGATAGAAGTTGGCGAAGATGATGATAAGGAGCAATTGGTGACAATTTGCTACACACATGAAGTTTGGATGATTCATTTGGACCGGAAGGGGGCAGAGGATTTCAGGGCATAGGAGAAAGAGGTAGGAGAGAGTGGAAAACATTTGCGAAAATCGGTGACAATTTGCTGCACACACATGAAGTTTGGGTGATACATTCGAACCAGACGGAGGCAGAGGATTTCAGAGGATAGGCGAATAAAGTAGCAGAGGGTGTGGAAAACATTTGCAGAAACATCAAATGGAGTTGGTTTGAATCGGTCCTAAGTCCTATTACAGTCGTGTCAGTTCTTCAACTTCGAAGCATATACCAAGCGAGGCAGAGGACAAAGACGAGGACGGAGCTTGAAGGAGAGGAGAGAAGGAGAGTGGCTGCGTCACCCATTTGAGTAAGTTCATGCTCTCATGGGTGGAGAATAAATTGTGGAACGAGGGTTTAGAGTTCACAGGGGCAAGCTGAGGATGGATAAATTCTTTTTGTATTCACTTTCTCCGGACTCAAGTGTGAAAGAGATGGATGTTGCTAATTCTTCCTCAGTATGATATAGAAATCTATTTTGATCGTCGACTTTGACCGAGACCAGTTTTAGTTTTCTGAAATTTCGTGGAGGAGTGAGCGTTCAAACTGGGTCTAGAGGTGGAAGTGATGAGGAAGACAGAGGAAACATGCAAAGCAATTTCGTCCCGCGTTCTTCCTGTGAAGTTGAAATTGAGAAGTGAAACCCTTTTTTCAAGGTTCCCACTGTGGAAAAAGCGTAGCCCATTTGAGGGGTCAAGAGTTGATGCTGTGGAAACTTAAGAACAAGTCAAATTTAAATTTTAGGTTGATTGACTTATGCTAAGTGTTCCGATTTAAATTACTGGTCCATGATGTGAAATTTTAAGGTAAACTCGGAGCACCATTGCTCGTCGTATTTGAACCGTTGGATCTTGCGGGTTTGCAGATACAGACCTAATGATCCAACAGTTAAGACAAGGAAGGCTGTTGAGAATGGGGTGATAAAGTTTTAGGAGTTGGAGTCTAAATCTTGGCATGATTATGTCACAGCGAGAATGAGATTACTGCACTTTATCATATCAGAGAGAAGGGCATGCCCAGCCAAATGAGACTATCAGGCTTTTCGGGGGCATGAGCGGATCGTTTTTCCAAATAACAATCAAACCCAGCAATCCCTCCCATGGAATAATATTAACTAATTGAAATCCACAAGTTAGGGGAGAGTAAGCATACATACCCGGTCGGCCGCAAGTCGTTAAATAGACCCCGTCAGGGCAAAAACAATTGAATTCTTGCTCTGTCCAACCATACCCGCATTTTCCCCCTGATTTGTTGCATTTTTTGCACTGCGATGTGTCGACAATCCAGGTGATCTCAAAGCCTTCATTCAGGATTTCTTCAATATCAGCATAACTAATAGGAGCACCATCACCACTGCCCTCTGGTGGTGTTGTTAGACTTGGAGCTTCACTTCGTGAAATTGGGACAAGGACAATGGAGTGGCATAGCTCGTGTAACGGGTTTTCAAGGTCTGCATCGAGAGCAAAGGAGCCATTTCCAGATAGGGAACAAAAGAAGGGCGTAACGCTTTGAGGCGTGGGATAGAGATTGCACTTGTAGAATAAGGTGGAATTGAAGTAAATTGAAGCGTAGTCGAAGAGACTGAAGTTTAAAGTGGTATTGACATATGCTCCATGACATATATCGTCCCATAAATCCGTCCTTGCCACCTTAATAATCTGCGTGCTCATATTCATGTGGATTACCCGATACTCCAGGGACTCCATGGAAAGGATCGGGTTATGTCCATCACAGCCGAGCTCATAGCCTGGATACCCACAGTAACTTGGTCCCCCAATATGCCTGAAAGGATAGCTAATTTGTTGCTCTCCACAATCAAAAGGAGCGCACTCTTGGAATGGCTGGAATTCGCCAAAAGCTGGCACAGGGAAGTGAATATGGAGGGGGATGATGAAGAAGAGCAAGGAGAGAGAAAAAAACGACATGGCAAGATCCATTCGGAGGGAGATGGTGTTAGAGCAAAACAAGGAGGGTACATATAAAGAAAGAGGATGCAGAGGATAAAGAATGATGCTGCTTTTGGGAATGACTTGACCCCAATGCACATCGAGAATCACGTGACTTGGCCTCCCGAAGACCAAGACTTTGGCGCGGGGAGACAAAAGCTAAGAAGAAGAGAATGAGAACAAGGCACGTGGAAACAAAGCAGAGTAGCTTTAGCTGCTGGCTAATTGCGAACCTGACTTGAGGAGGACTTGGAATAGTATTCTCCATTTCCCAATTCCTACGAGCAGGCGCAGCCCCAAATAATCAACGACCTTTGCCAATCTCGTAGACAATTCAATCGAGGACAATTCAAGAAAGGACTTCAAGAACATAGTTAGTAGCGTTCTAGACAGATGCAGGTTCATCGCCTAGACTAGAAAACAGAAGGGATTGGAGCCTTAGAATTGATACAGTTAAGGGTCCATTTGTTAACACACGTTCTGGGAAATTTTTTTTTTTTTTTCAGAAATATTTTTTATTTATTTCTATTTCGTGGAATAATTTCTAAGTAAAAGAACGCATTTTGTAATTATACAAAATTTCTATTTTCGGAATAGAAAAAGAGCAGGAATGCGTTTAATACAAATCATAAATCTTTTTATAACGTAGTATTTCTTTTAATTTTTTAATAATTTTTTAAGAATTATTTTTCTTTTTTCCTTTTCTTCGTCTGTTACGACCATCGCCACTGTCGCTTGCTAACATTGTGTTGGAGAAATCTTTCCAGAGTCTTTTGAAGCTAACAAAACGTTTCTATCAGTCTAAGTCTGGATATTCGGAGACCGAAGATTAAAGTCTCAAGACTCAAGACTCAAGACTCAAGACTCTAGACTCAAGACTATTCTCACTGACAGTCTTTCTATTCCAGTAGCAAAGGAAATCCAGAGCCGAAGCTTATGGTTGAGGATTCGATCCTATCCTCTGGAAAAGATCCCTTGGTTGGATAAACATCTCGGAGTCTTTGTTTGTTCTTATCTAGATCGATTAAAGATCCGATGGTTGTCGAAGTATTCTTGGAATGTTCTATTCTTGGAAACCAAGATCCTGATTGTATGGGCGAACGGGATTGATGGGCTATCGGAGACTCCTTAAATAGCTCGAATGATCTTCGTAATTGATTCCGTCCAACGGGTAGATTGGAGGAATTCCTTTGGTAAGTGCCAACGGCTATGATGGCATAAAGGAGTATAAAATGAAGACATTCCAGTTGTTTTAGAGAGTGTGATTGATAGAAAAATTCAGTACGAAGATCCTTGATTATTAGTCGAGACCATTTTGAGCGAAATTGTAAACACAGAGAGTGTTCATTTCTAGTGACACCTTGAGAGTGTGGAAGATCGTCTACACCAAGAAGTCAAGGAAGATCATCACCGTAACATCTCTTTGTTCATAGTGGAATCCAGCCAATTGGCTGTCGGTGCGTAAGAAAGAGTGGACGTAGGCTTGACACAAGCCGAACCACTATAAACCTCGTGTCTAATTCTCTCTTTCCCTTACTCGAGTCTTACGATTGTTTTTCTTAATTGCTGCAAATCGTTTATTTATCTAAATAGTGTGTAATTATCAAAAGAAAAATCTTTTATACCTATTCACCCCCCTCTAGGTAATCATACTAGCTATATCACATTGGTCGCCATCGATGCTACTGCCGCGGTTGGCAGTAGGCAGCGGCTGTCGAAGGTTGACGGCAGTAGTCGGTGGCTGTTGACAGTGGTTGGTTGCCAGTGGCAATGGTCAAAGCCGATGATCGAGGCAAATAGGGACTAGTGGTCATGAGTGGCAAGGAACAAGAAGAAAAGAAAAGAAAAAAAACTTATTTCTAGAAATTGTTTTTAAGAACAAGAAATTATTTTTTTCTATTTCATGTTTTTGTTCCACATTTATACTCCAACTATTTTTCTAATTTGAGGAATAGAAAGATTAATTGACGTTACTAAATGGATATATTTTTTTTATTATGAAGAACAAAAGAATAGAAAAATAAAGAAATAGAAACGTCAACAAATAGGCCTTGAACCGTTATATGGACGAGTTTGTCTTAAGCTTTGCCTAGTCATCTTTTTTTCTTTTTTTTTTTACTGATTTGGCTGATGATATCGATGTATCACTAGCCCAAAGAAGCAATCTTGTTAACATCAGTGGATCCCAAAGGCCCATAATTCTTCTGTTGAGTCGAACCGGGCGCATCTCTCGTGATTAATGATGATGATGACCCACAATGGATCTTTAGCTAGGAAGCAATAAGCTTGCCATCTTTCACGATAGAAATTGCTCAGGTCTATAAATCGCTCAGGCCTCAAGTATTGTAAATAAGATTTCTGTTCTTGGTATTCAAAGATAGGGAATTCGTCCTCACAGCACTCGACCATGGACAGAATTGGGGTCGAGCGCCTCCCCATAAAGGATAAGTTATATTTGCAACGGCTCCGCAATTAAAAGAGCGGCAACCGTCGGTATAGTGGACATTGTCATCTCCCTCGCATAAAAGAACTTGTGGCACGTCGAGGCTGATGAAGACGAAGACTAGGACGGAGAAATTCATGCTCTCATGGGTGGAGAATATCATGTGGAATGAGGGTTTAGTGTTCAGAGGGGCAAGCTGCGGATGGAGAAATTCCTTTTTATTGACTCAATTTCACCAGACTAAAGTGTGAAAGAGAGCGGTGTGGTTAATTCCTTCACAGTATAACAGAGGATGCTATTCTGATCGTGGACTTTGACGGAGATCAGTTTCAGTCTTCAATGTAAAAATGTCCAGTCCATTCGAGGGGTCAAGAGTTCATGTCATGTGAAGTAAAGAGCAAGTCAAACTTAAAATTTAGGTTAATGGACTTATCGGCTAACATATTCCAATTTAAATTACCTTTCCCTGAGAGGAAATTTCATGGTAAATTCAGAGCATCCTCGCTCATTGTATTTAAACTATTGGATCTTAAGAGTATGCAGATACCGACCTAATGATCCAACCGTGAAGGTTGTTGAGAATGGGATGATAAAGTTTTGAGAAGTGGACTCTAAATTGTGTCGTAACCATGTCATAGCAAAGATGGGATGACTGCGCTTCATTATATTAGAGGGAATGCCCAACAAAATGAGACTGTTGGGCTTTTAGAGGCATGAGCGGTTCATTTCCGAATTAACAAGCAAAGGAAAGAGTATGCGCAGCAATCTAATCCCTCTCATGGAACAACTTCTGGTAATTGAAAACCACAAATTAGCAACCACGACTTTAGCATACATACCCGAAGGTGTGGGGCAGGTCATTGGATAGGCTTTGTCACGGCAAAAACAATTGAATTTTTGCCTTGTCCAGTCATACCCGCATCTTCCCTCTGATTTAGTGCAATTTTCACACACAGATTTGTTGGCAATCCAAGTGATCTCAAAGTCCTTTTTCAGGATTGCTCTACGAGTAGCACGACTAATGGTAGCACTCTTGCTACCCTCCAATGTTGGTGGTTGACCTGGAGCTTCAATTGGTATAATTGGGACGAAGACACTGAAGTTGCATTGCTTGTGTAGCAAGCATTCAAGGTCCGCATCGAGAGCAAAGTAGCCATCTCTAGGCGAGGGACAAGAGAGCCGACAAGGTGAAGGGGTTGACGATGAGTTGCGATTGTAGAGTAAGGTAGAATTGTGGTAATTGGAAGTGTAGTAGAAGGGACTAAAGTTTAAGGTGGTGTCGACATGTGTTCCAAGACATATATCTTTCGATAAATCCATTCTCGCCACTTTAAGGATCTGCTCACTCCTATACAAGCGGATCGCCTGATATTCCAGGGACTCCATGGACAGAACGGTCAAGTTATCTCTATCACAGTCAAGCTCATAGCGTGGATACTCACTCTATTTTGGTTGCCTAACATGCCTAAATGGATAGCTAATTTCTTGATTTTTGCAAACAAAAGGAGCGCACTCTCAGAACGGCGGGAATTCACCGGAAGTTGGCACCAGGTAGTGAATATGGAGGGAGAATATGATGAACATGTACAGAGAGGAGCACGACATGGTATGAGCCACTCGTACGAAGATGGTGTCGGAACAAAACAAGGAGAGCAGTAAATGTAAATGAAGGGGATATAGAGGATAAGAAAAATGCTGCTTTGAGAATGATTTGAACTCAATGCAGCAATGATAGCTAGGGGTGTCAAAAACCGAACTGAAAATCAAAATAAACAAAATAAAAAAATTTGAGTTTTTTCAGTTCGGTTCTTATTTGGTTCGATTTTCATTAAAAACCGAAATTTTTTATAACCAGTTTAATTTTTATTGGTTCGATTGATCGAACCAAACCAATCTAAAATTTTCCCTTTTTTAAATTTTTCTTTTATTTTTTTAAATCATTTTTTTCTTCTTCATTGGCCGGTCGTCAACCACTGTGGCAGCCAACAACCGGCCACGTGGCCAATGATCGGCCAAAGGCGAGGTCGGCGAGCTTGGCCTTGCCACTGGCTAGTGAGGCTCGACCTCATCAAAATCTGGCGAGCTCGAGCCTCGTCGGCCTATGGCGAGGTTCGAGCTCGCCTCTGACTAGTTATCGGCCGCCACTGTGGCTGGCGACCGGCCAATGAAGAAGAAGAAGAAGAAGAAGAAGAGCAGAAGAAGAAAGGAAAAGAAAAATAATTAAAATAATTAAAATTTTGATTTAAAAAAATAAAAAATTTATAGAAAGGGGTGTATGTAGGAAAAAAACAAACATAAAAGTAAAAATCAAAAATCAAATCAAACCAAACTAGGATCGGTTCGGTTTTGGTTCATATTGGATTTCGATTTGGTTCAAGAAATTTCCTTATCGAATCGGTTCGGTTCCATTCGCTTTTAAAAAAAAAATCAAACCGAAGCAAATCATGTACACATGGAGATTGATTTGGCCTCCCGAAAGACAGTCTCTGGCGCATTGAGACAAAAGCTGAGAAGAAAAGGAGAACAAGGCATGTGGAAACAAAGCCAACAAGCTTGAGCTGCTGGCTAGTTGTAGACTTGACTTAAAGACGACTTGGACTATTATTACCCATTTTACAATTCGTACACGCGGCCCTAAACGTGTCAACGAGCTTGGCCAATCTTCTTGACAATTCAATTGAGGATACTTCAGTAAGGACCTCGAGAACATAGTTAGCAGCATCCTAACAGACGCAAGGCCATTGTCTAGACTAGAAAACAGAAGGGAATTGGACCCTTAGAATTGAGGCGGCTAAACTGTCATTGGGACAATATTCTATTAAGCTTTGCCTATTTATCTTTTTGGAATTGATTTGACTGGTTGCTATCCAAAAAAAAAAAGTTATCGCTTCCACTCGTTATATACAAGTCCTTATACTTTATCAATCTCAAAAGAAAATTTAAATTGGAATATTAAAATATCTCACCTTGTTTGTTTACGAAGATTTATATTCTATTTACATACATGCGGTCTTCATCCACATATTGTTTTAAGTTTTTCAATTTGACATTGAACATGATATTAGAGTTGCGTTCCTTTCCAATTTATTTTGCATGTATTGTCCCCTATTAATCAATTTTTTTCCGTCATTCCTAATTTAATTAACACATGATAGGGGCGTTAAATTACCTTTTCATTTTCTTTATATACATGTTATTTCTACCAATTTATTAATCAAAATTTTTATGATAAACCTTCTGACGGGGGGATACAGGCGCACGAGTGACTACCATTCTAAATTTGAAAAGAGATAAATTGGCTAGCCAAAAATATACTTTTCTAATTCTAATAACTGCTGAAGCTTCAAAATATGCAGAACAAGTAACGACCATTGAAAAAGCACGCACGGCAAGCCGCAAGTGGACCATTTCCCTAGAAAGACAGAAAGTGAACAGGCACAAACCTCGTTACTACCTTTGCAAAACGAGCCGGTGTGAATTGTCTCGTCGTCGCAGAAGCACAGCAACTCCTCATTCTGGTCCGGAGTGCTCGCACTTGCCGCACTCCTTTGCCACCTTCCAGTCAGGCACAAACCCCTCCTGATCGCCTCAGCGAACTCCTCCACCACGTTCGCCACCGTGACCTCCGTCCGCTTCACCGCTGCCACCACCTCCTCCTCGCAGCCCCAACTCTTATTGAAATCCACCGCTATCTCCAAGCTCATGTCCACGAACACATACAACCGGTTATCACCAGATTGCAAGCAATCGATGGCCCCTCCGGTGGGGAGGGGCAACCCCAGAGGAGCGCTGCAGTTGAAGAAGAAGGTCAGATTGACGTTGGTGGAGTTGTAATCGAGGGGGAGCGAGTCGATTGTAGATTGTGGTGGGCCCTGGGGCATAGCTGGCGGCCGATGTTAATGTTGTTGAGAGTTAGGATTGCTTCATCGTAGCTGATATTGGTGACGAAGAATGCCTCATCCCCAAGACGGAGGATTGGATGAGGGGAGTCACACGGGCAAATGAGGCCGAGGCCTGCGTATCCGCAGTGCACGGGGGCATCGCTTTCGTTCCAGAATGGATATCGGATGTGGACGTTGCCGCATAGGAACGAGGGTGCACCGGGGTCGCAAATGGTTGAGAAAGTGGAGTCGACGCCATGGAAGCTCCTGGAGAAGAAGAAGAAGAAGAGGAGGAGGAGGAGGGAGAGAAAAGGGGAGAGAATGCAAAGAAGGCGCTGGCTTGGCATTTTCTTTGTTCTTGTCTTGATGAGGAACAAGATGATCGTTTGGCAATTTAGAATGGGCCGCCTATTTAATAAAAGTGGTCAAAGTCTCGCATTGGGACTAAAGACTACACAAATTTGACTTTGATATCTGTTTTGCATGCAACGTTCGAGTAATCCTGCGTGGAAATTTTTTTCTAAGACGTTAAAGTTAATATCGATTTACAATGGTCATGAGTCACTGACAGAAAAACAACACATAATTACACGAGCGTGTAAAATTTGACGTGCCGTTCTTTCCACACACTTTGTACCCAGTCTTATGGTTGGCTTACTAAATTAAGTAAGAAGTTGGAAACGTCTCCGAACCATAACTTTTTCTATTTTGTCTATTATTATAAATTTACAATATCCATTTTTCTTAAAAGAAGGGCATGATTTAGAGCTTAATACACCATTTCCTGAAAACAGACAGGGCTTGATTACACTTTTTATAAAAATATTTAGGAGACTTTAATTTAGTGTAATTTTTGTGATTAAATTTTATGAAATTACAGTCTTTAACAATAAAGTAGTGGTGGTTGGCATTTTTTATGTTGAGAAATACCGAAGAAGTCGATGGATCTTCCAATTCAAATCTAATGTGGAGAGGAAGAAATTGCCGGAGAAATCGATGGATCTTGAAATTCAAACTCAATAAGCCATATTCTCTTTAAAGTTTTAGTCTTCAATAAGTTCATGACTTGACGGAGTTTGATCTAATAGCTCATACCATATATGTGACCATAGCGAGTTTGAGCGATGAAAGATCTTAAATCATTGCGAGTAAAATTTCATATGTGACAAGTACTATAATCATTGTAAGTTTTTCTCATTTTGATTCTTTCAAATCGGCGTAAACGCTTAGCTTTTTAAGTATCCTCTTCTTGCTTCCTTATTCGGGCTTCGTTTTTGGTTTTGCATATGGAGGCTAACGAAGAAACACACAAAATAGCTCAAGGGATTACTTCTAGATATGTGGATTGCTCTGGTTGCATTAAAATAGACGAAGGGCCCGTGGCCTCCACGTTCATCTTGGATACTAATGCTAGAAAAATCAAATATAGGTGTGTACTTGGCATAGATTCTTTCACTTTTGTCCCTTTCGTTGGGATAGTTTCCAGGAAACATGACATTTGGAGAGAGTCGTTAAGTCCGACTTTACACAATTCATTATGCCTTAAAATACCAATGCACAATAGGCCTTCTATTTAGAGATAAATCTCATTGGTAGGTTTCTCAACGAAAATTGCCCAATGAGTCTTAAACTTTTTGTACGGAAATAAAATCAGTCCTAAATTTATTAGTTTTACCGATTTAGTTATAAATTTTTATGTGAAATTCCAATATAGTATTTCTGGTTGATTTTTGCTAGAAATTGTTGAAGTGGCGGCCCATTTATCATCGACCGTCTTACGTGACACCCTACCATGTCAACGACTTTAGGATCAAGACAATAGGTTTAGGATTGATCGCATAATTCTCCCTCTCGAGGAACTATGTGTGACATCCTCAATCCGACCCCTATTTGCGGAGGAGAATTTCAACGGTGATCGACAAACCACAAAAAAGCGAGAGATGACCGCCTTACGATGAAAACTCAAATTTTCATCAACAAATTGTGAAATTTTGGAAGAGTGAAAATGGGCTACAAACGAGGAGCCACAAGGACCTTAAGCTGCGTGCGGCCCTAATGGGCCTTAACGGCCCAAGGGGGCCCACCAAGCCAGTCAAGCCCACATTTTTTTTTTTTTTGGAAGCATGCACATTAAATCTGCCCATGTGCATGAATAGTAGATGGACTATAGTTTGATTTAGTTCTCAAATTGCCCCTTCTAGAAGATAGATTAATGAGGCAATCTTGTTGGCATCCTAAAGTGGTGCCCATTGAAGGAGGAAGAAGAGACTAACTTAGTTTGTCTTTTCTAGTTCAATTTCAATTTTGCTACATGCCCAATATCTTGCATTAATTGAACTTGGATATGGAGGGCTTCATGAAGCAATTTTGGCCATGCCAAGGCTTGGCTATGAGTAAATTAGGGGGATTGTACTAAGTCCATTAATGCTTGGATAGGGAAAATCTTGCTTGAGTTCACCTCTCTCTCTCTCATTCTCGCATTTCTCTCACTCTCTCTCTCTCTCATTTCCCTCACCACCAAAGCCTTTCCCCCACATTCTCTCTCTCTCTCTCTCTTTCAACTTGCCCTCATCTCCCTCTTCTTCTTTCTTGCTCACCACCATCCACTGTCCACTACCCTTTGCCGTTGCCTTTGTCGAGCTGCCATCCATTGTCACTCGCCATGCCGCCATCCTCACGCCCTTGTTGAGCCGCCCTCACTACTAAGACACCACCATCACGCCATCCTCTGCCGTGAGTCCTCATAGCCGTGATGCCTTTACCATGAGCCACCACGAGCTACTGAGCCGTTACTGAGTCTTGCCAAGACACTGCCGATCCTTGCTGTTCACCACCGCACCTCACGTTACTATCCTTACGATCCAAGACCATGAGTCATGAGTTGCTGTCGATGCCGTCGCCACAGCCACTGCTGCCGTCGCTAGTTGCTGTCAAGCTCGAAGATCTGGACCGTAAGTAACTTTCTAGCCCTTGTTTAGGGTGGTAGTTACGCTTAGGAGTAGGGTTAGATTAGGGTTAATGATAGTTAGATTATGTGATAACTGGATTAGGGTGATAGCTTATCATTGATAAGTGACAAACTAATGTGTAAATAGTGATATGTACATTAGATAACCTATCGTGAATAGTGATAAGTACATGTGATATCCTATCATGAATAGTGATAAAGTACTTGTGATAGGTTATCATGAACAGTGAATAGTGCATGTGATAACTCATCTAAAAGGCGATCAGTGCTTATTATATTCTATTTTTCTAAAAAGTGATAAGTGCTTATTATATCTTAATTTTTTTAAAAAAAATGATAAGTACTTAGGATGTCCTATTTTAAAGATCATAAGTATTCATGACATCCTATTTTTATAATTGATAGGTATTGTGAAATATTATTTTGAAATGTGAGGTGTTAAGTTGATAAGTGAAACTCATGGTGTGTTATTGTATGCTGTGAGGTCAATACATGATTATTTTGGTGAATAAAGAATCGATGGTCATGTGAATTATTTCATTACATTTTTGTGTGCAACAATTACTAGTGTATAACATGTGAGTACTAAACACTCTTGCATTGCGTAATGAGAAAGATGAAAATTGGCTTGAGTTGTTGATGTGCTCACGTGATCACATTAATGGTTTTGTACTCGTACGATTACAAAGGATAATACCTGATGGATTTTGGATGCCCCACGTCAACGAGATGTTACTCATGGATGGATTTCGGAACGAAGCTCTTAAAATGGAATACCGTGTTCGAGTGAAATCAAGACGTTGCCATACCCGATGGGATGGGATGATACCCAGTTACGCTGGAAGACCACCGACGTGAGTGTCGATCGTGGCCAAGAGCAGTCGTAATAATCTAGAATTATAGTCTCGAGATAGCATGGTAGTATGGAATGCGATGTAATTCTCAAGGTGCTAAACGTGTGCAAAGTGTATTAGTGCTAAACGCATACTTTTAGAATGATGTTATGGCTTGCACATGCATGGCATAGATTTATATGAGTTGCATGAGACACGTGAGTGAGTAAAATATCATTTTAATGACTTATGTGGCACGTGCATGCTTGATCGACCCTATCTGTGAATTGAGAGACATGTGAATTTGTATGACTTGATTCGAACTCAAGAGATTTAGGTTGAGGTTAGATCCCTTCATTTATAGTTAAGGCAAGACAAAGGCTTTACTATTGATCTGCCAACAATAAGTAAGCTGTATGTATAGGGTGTATCCGAGGTGAAGTATTCTTTTATGTAAGGTTTAGGGAATTTACTTACTAAATATATCTCACTCATTGTTGTTTAAACTTTTCAAACCCTTATCATTACTAGTCCATTCCGCCATGTTTGCTTTGGGGTGCCTGTCGACCAAGACTTCCAAGTGACCCCCTACTCGATCAAGGGGACGGACATGGTTTATGGAAAACATGTGTCCACCATTTGGGTGGATGAGGGGCTAGCTAATCTGGTGCCCCATAGGTTCATGGCTTGATACATTTGGTTTGAAAGGGAGATATTTGACCCTCTCTAAGGTTTTGACAAATCACCGAGTGGGGAATCTAAGAGTGCCATTTGGGACCCCATGGTTGTGGATGTCCTGAGCGGCGCTGTCACTGACCCAAAGATAGACCCAGATCAGGAGTTAGACCCTGAACCTAATCCATGGTACTATAACCTAGGCGTGTACTAGACACGTGGGGGATACCCCTTTTTGAGGTCGCCTTCATAGGATAGAGGTGCTAGATAACCCCCCCACCCCCCTTTTGACAATGGGAAGGAATTTGTGCCGCAGACATGTAGATATGAAGCTTTCAAAGTGTTAAGCTTATGTGTTAATGAAAATACATACAGAGATATATATATATATATATATATATATATATATATATATATATATATATATATATATATATGTGTGTGTGTGTGTGTGTGTGTGTATGTGTGTGAGTGTTTGTTGATGTGTTCCGGTTCCTGGGATGTTGCAATTAAATAACTAAAGGAGAGATAGGGATGCCGCACGTTTGAGGGTTAGGGCGTGACATTATGTCTTAAAGAGATACAAAGTGTGTGTGTGCGCGTGCGCGCGCGCGCGCGTGTGGGTTAGGGCGTGACATTATGTCTTATATATATATATGTGTGTGTGTGTGTATGTGTGTGAGTGTTTGTTGATGTGTTCCGGTTCCTGGGATGTTGCAATTAAATAACTAAAGGAGAGATAGGGATGCCGCACGTTCGAGGGTTAGGGCGTGCCATTATGTCTTAAAGAGATACAGAGTGTGTGTGTGAGTGTTTGTTGATGTGTTCCGGTTCCTGGGATGTTGCAATTAAATAACTAAAGGAGAGATAGGGATGCCGCACGTTCGAGGGTTAGGGCGTGACATTATGTCTTAAAGACATAAAAAATTCCACATCATGCTAACGAATTAGCAAAAACACAGCAAATAACTAAAGCATTATATCGTTGTGTATCAAGACAAAATCAACAATCAGAATGAATTGCAAGCATGAGACATTTTTTATTTTTATTTTTATTTTCGAAAGTAGGAAGTTGAGCATTAAGTAACAAAATTACAACAGTCTAAAGCATCAATACATAACAGGTCGACTAAAAAGCGAGGGGGGAATTGAGGCCAATTGGAGGGAAGAAAATGAAGCCCGTGGGCCTTGGCAGCCTAGTCAGCCACGGCATTCAATTCCCATCGACAGTGCTGCACAATTAGGGTTGGAAAAAGACGGAGGAGCACAGCTGCTTCAGCAAAGAGAGCTCGATTTTTCCAGGGAGTACGGCTAGGTTTGTGAAGTGTTAGCACCATCTCCTAGCAGTCCGACTCAAGAATAAGGTGATTTTCAGATCTTCCTCTTTGCAGCAGATAATGAAGTGAAAAAGTGAGGGCTTGAATTTCTGTTTGCAAGGCAGATGTAGATTTGATTGTGCGGGAGAAGCCATTGATCAGCTTTCTTGATGAGTCCCGACAAACACAAGCTATTGATCCTTCGTGAGAAGCCATAGGGAATGGACCATCAATGTTTACCTTCAACACACTTGGATCAGGGAGACGCCATCTTTAAAGCACGAGTTGAGGTCGTGGATGATGGATCAACTATGATATGGGTCTCAATCGATTAGATCCAGCAACGGTGAGGGTCTTTGGCACAGGTTGACTGAGATCTGGTATTTGGTTGTTGACTGGAGGCTATTTATGCGAGTTTTGTTGCAGGGTCAAATGAAGGTAACTTTGATAAGATCGAGCTTGGGCAATGGCAGTAAAAACAACCTAGTCAGGGTTAGGGGTTCTTCGGCGGAATATAAAGTTATTTCGAGCTTTCCAAATATACCACAGCACGGATGTTATTGACGCCGGATCTAGTGAGTGATTTGTTGTGTCTAAAATTTTCAATAACCATGCATCAAATCTGTGAGTCTGATGTTGTTGCATATTGAGTTGAATCTGTGGATGGCGCTAGACTGCTTTCATCCACGGGCAATGTAAGAAAATATGTTCTGTGGATTCAGGGGTAGGGTAGGTGTTGCTATGCTCACATAATCTACACATTGGATGTAAAATAACATGTCGGCGATAAAGATTTTCACCTGTTGCTAGGGCATTTTGGCACAAAGACCATAGGAATATACATAATTTATGACTGGTTGGCACTTTCCATATTGTAGTCCAAAGTCATCTGGGAGTAGTAAATAAAGAGGACACCTGACTCTGAACTCTCCTATTTTCGCCTGATCATATGAGGTTATATCCGCTTTTTATTGTATAAATACCATTGGATTTGCCCGTCCATATTATTTGATCCTAAGTGTACTAAGGCCGAAGTTGAATGCTGAGTATTTCTTCTGTGATGCTATCATCAAAACTACCTCTAAGTAAGGATGTATTCCAAGATTGTTGTTCTGGGATAATAAAATCAGCGACCATAGTAGGTTCGTTGCGAGGAGCAAGTCCGCCTATGATGCTTGTAGGAAGCCACTTATTCTCTCTAACTCGAATATGCTGACCATTACCCACTGACCACTGGAGGTTGTTTAAAATAGAATCCCGACCGTGCAAAATACTTTGCCATCCCCAAGAGGGTTTGGCGCCTCTTTCTGCATGCCGGAAGTCCTTTGAAGGGAAATAAAACCCTTGAAAGATCCGACTCCAAAGGGAGTCATGTTGTTGAAGCATATGCCAAGCCTATTTGGCCAACAGGGCTTTATTGAAGGCCACTAGGTCTTGGAAACCTAAACCACCAACATCTTTACGATGCTTGAGTGTTTCCCAGTCTTTCCAATGCATTCCTGCTTTGTCACCTTGTGTTTTCCACCAAAATCTAGATATCTTCTATTCTATAGATTTGCAAAGGGAAATAGGGATTCTAAAGATAGACATAGCGTATTGAGGAACTGCTTGAACAACTGCTTTAATTAAAATTTCCTTACCTCCTTTGGAAAATAAGTTCTCTTTCCAACCATCTAGTTTTGAGTTCACTTTGGCCAACAACCAAGAAAACATTTCTTTTTTAGACTTTCCCCAGTCCGATGGTATACTGAGGTATTTTTTGATCTTTTGCATCAATGGGACGCGGAATTCACAGGCCAGACGCTCCTGAAAATTCTGAGGACAAGCTCGACTAAAAAATATGCCCGATTTATTGTGATTGATAGCTTGTCCTGTTACCAGATAGTACTGATTTAATATATTTGACAAGTTTTGGCATTCAATTACTTTTCCTTCAACAAATAAAATGGCATCATCAGTAAAAAATAAGTGTGAGAGGGTAGGACAATTCTGATTGAATTTGATACCTTTGATGTTGCCCATATCCACTGCTTGATTTATGAGAGTTGAAAGAGCATTAGCTACAAGGATAAATAAGTATGGGGAGAGAGGATCGCACTGCCGAAGACCTCTTGTCATTGTAAATGGCTGGAGAGGTTCGCCATTAAATTTGATACTTAGAGAAGCAGTAGTGACACACCGCATCACCCTTTCAACTCAAACTACATGAAACCCAAGCTTATATAAGTAATCCCTAAGAAATTCCCATTCAACGCGGTCATAGGCCTTGTGCATGTCTAGTTTAAGGATGCCCTGAAAATGTCACTTCCTTTTTCGAATTCTAAGTTGATGTAGAACTTCTTGCACTACTAGAATGTTATCTTGAATTTGCTGACCAGTGACGAAAGCACTCTGTTCCATAAAGATAAGTGATATAGCTAGTACGAGTACCTAGAGGGGGGTGAATAGGTATATAAAGGATTTTTCTTGATGATTGCATAATATTTAGACAATTGAAGGATTTGTAACAAATAGTAATCAATCGTAAGACTGAGTAAAGGAAAGAGAGAATTGAACACGCTGTTTATAGTGGTTCGGCTTAATTCAAGCCTACGTCCACTCTTCTGCACTGACAGCCTATTGGCTGGATTCCACTATGAACAAAGAGATGTTACAGCGTTGATCTTCCTTGACTTTTAGGTGTAGATGATCTATCACACTCGCTCAAGGTATCGCTAAGTATAAACACTCTCTGTGTATATAATTTTGCTCAAACTGTATCGACTAATAATCAAAGTGCTTCAGACTCTCGAATTTTTCTATCGATCACCCTCTTCAAAACAACTAGAACGTCTTCCTTTTATACTCCTTTATGCCATCATAGCCGTTGGCACTTACCAAAGGAATTCCTCCAATCTACCCGTTGGACGGAATCAATCAAGAAGATCATTCGAGCTATTTAAGGAACCTGACGATAGCCCATCAATCCTGTTCGCCCATACAATCAGGATCTTGGTTTCCAAGAATAGAACATTCCAAGAATATTTCGTCGACCATCGGATCTTCAATCGATCTAGATAAGAACAAAAAGAATCCGAAATATTTATCCAACCAAGGGATCTTCTCCAGAGGATAGGATCAAATCCTCAACCATATACTTGCTCGGATTTCCTTCGTCACTGGATTTAGAAAAGACCGTCGGTGAGAATAGTCTTGAGTCTTGAGTCTTGAGTTTGGTGATCATAAAGTCTTCGAGACTTTAAACCTGTCGATCCGCAAATATCCAGACTAGATCGATAGAAAATTTTTGTCGCCTTCAAAATATTCGGAAAAATTTCTCCAACAATCTCCCCTTTTTGATGGTGACAAAACTTTCTTGTAGATTTGAACAACTTTGACCCGCAAAAACATTTCTCAAGCAATATGGCTAACTCATAAAGATTAATAAAACAACCGGACTACGCATACAGAGAAAATTGGTTAGTCTTTCATGAGTAATACCATAAAACAACACTTGATATAAATGCAACCAGTCAAGCATCTAAATCCACAGCTAATTCACCCAAGTTCACTCAAGTCAAACTCAAAAACATAACCACACAAAAAAATCAAAGTTTAAAAAGATAATGTTGGTTCAAATTGGTTCTCCCCCTTTTTGTCATCATTAAAAAGGTGAGAAAGGAATCAGGTCTGCTTGGGAATGCGTACGATCTGGAAATCTCCCATAGACTGGACTATGCCTTCTAGCCTCTTCAAGTCTTCCCTTAGTTGAGCTACCTCCTCTCCTTTGGCATTGGCTTGAAGTTGTAGAGCGAGGTCTTTCATTTTGTCCTCCAGGGTAACCGAAGATGCTTGTCCAGCATTCTTTATGGTATGAATCTCGATCCGAGCATATATTTGTCCCCGCATTTCCAGAAGGATATCAAGAATACGACGAAAATCTGTTGAGTTGTCCGTCTGTGTACTTGCATGAGCTTTCTCATATGGAGTAAATGTAGACGATGGAGCTTCTATATAATCTTGCAGATTTGGAGTCGACGTATCGTGTCCTTCTTCAGGCAATTGAGAAACCTGAACTTCTTCTGGGTCTGCTGGAGATTATCTTGGACCTTCACTATCGGCAGCATGTGGTGTGGACCTTTCTTGCTCGCCAACTCCCCCTGTCTCTAGGACATTAAAAGGGGAAGAGTGATGATCATGCTCTTCTGTATCTTGATTTCCTTTTTCTCCACTTTCAGCTGCAGACTTTTCTTTCTCTCCTTCTCTTTCTTCTTCGCCTTCTTTCTCCTCTCTCTCTCGCTCTTCTTCTTCTCTCGTTCTTGGCTTGCTCCTCTTCTTCTCTCTCGTTTCTTCCGAATTTCGTTGGTTGAGGCACGTAACGTCCGGTTCTTGTTAAAGCACGAGATAGTGGGATCTTCATCCTCTTCATCTTCATCCTCCAAGATGAGAGTTCTTTTCTTCTTTTCGATGGGGCTCCAATGGCCTCCTTTCCTTTCTCTTTGAAGCGAGACGGAACCGGAGACTTCACTCGAATTTCTCCATTGCCTTGGAAAGTTCTTGCAGACGCATCTTCGTTAACATCTTCAAACCTACCACCATCTTATCGCACGGTCGAACACAAAGTGTATTAGGCGGTTCAATATTCATGTATCTGAAGATCTTGGTCACCAGACCTGGATAAGGCAATTGTCCCTTATCTTTCGACATTGCTTTGTACATGTGGAAGAGAATGGTATGAGGGAGAGAGAACTTCCGTCCTGAGTTGATCGTGTACATCAACTTTGCTTCAGAATTAGACACAGCAGTCTTTGAGGTAGACTTCGGTCTGAGACAGTTGATCACAATCTTATGAAGCACGATGTTGATGGCATTCATCCTTGAGTAGGTAATTCTCTTCTCTGTATCCCTATATTTGATAAGTTCCAGAGTAGTACGAGCAGGTGAGACTTTGATTGGATGATAACGTCCTCGTTCAACTCCAACTATGTCCGCCAACATGTCCACATCTACCACGTAGACTTGGTTTCGTACATTTGAATGAAATTCTATTCGCATCCAAAAGCTGAGATTCGAATAGAAATATGTGATCAGTTGTGCATAACCGTTCGTGGTGTCAGAGCAAAATTTCTCAAGTTGAAGCAAATTCAACTTCTCTCTTAAGTTCATGTTGATGGCGTCCAGGAAGTCAAAATCGACACTTCTAGGGTTTATCACCCCTCTTTTCAACAGTCTGAAATACACATTCTCCTGATCCTTTGATTTGAACAAATCCGTCCGATTTCCTTTCACCTTTGCTGCCACACCCATTCTAGGTTGGAATTCAAGGAACATTCTGTCATCATCGTTTCCTTCAATCAGATTTTGACCTGGTACACGAGGATCACTTGGAATGTTCGCAAGTGCATCCTCTGCTTTTCCTTTCGGAGTAATTCCTAATTCTTCCATTTTTCGCAGAAAAAGATACTCATTCCCATAGTTCTTGTCCTTAAGGAAATCGTCTATATACTTCAATGGTGTACCGGTGCTTTTCAACGCGCGATAAAGCTTATAGATAAAGGAGGGTTTTTGGACTCTTACAGGGTCGGCGTCCTCGATTATCTCTTCCTCCAGATGTTGACTTGCACCTTGTGGGGTAGAAGGCGTTGAATGACGTGGATGAGAGTGAATCGGGCTTTGTCGCTGACTTGATAAGTCTTCCTCCTCGGTGAGATCGAAATGTGTCGGTCCCTTCTCCATTCTTTGTGGTCCCCTGCTTGCGATTCTTGATGATTTCCTCGAAGAAGACATTCTTCTTTGTCGTTTGAAAGATTCCTTCACTTGCTTTCCCAAGAAAAATGACCGCTTTCTCGAAGATGAACAAGAAGTAGAAACAGGATTGGGAGTAGAGTGCCTTTTAGGGTTTTGAAGATTGGGAAAAAAACTGTATTTATATAACTCAGTTTTGAAAATGGAAGTTCAATCGGCACAAGGAAAGTGTACGAACACTTCTTTTTAAAATCAATAATCGCCAAAATTAATCCTTTTGAAAAGACAAGTTTTCGATTTTCACACGATTATAATCGAACGAAAAAATCGTACCTTTTCGAGTCCGGATAAAATAGCAACTTACAGTCTATAGCCATGAATGTCTGAGTCTGAGGATTTAGAGTCTGAGAGATTAGAGTCTGAGGATTGGCGAGTCTCTAGACTTTAACTTCTTCAAGCTTCAAAATGTTGAGTTTTGAACGGATAACGTCGAATTGATTTTTCTCCAAAGGCTTTGTGAAAATATCCGCTAGTTGACTCTTTGAATCAACAAATTGAATCGAGATTTCTCCATTTTGAATATGATCTCTAATGAAGTGATGTTGAATCTCAATATGCTTTGCTCTTGAATGAAGGATTGGATTTTTGGTGAGATTGATCGCGCTGGTGTTGTCACATCTGATTTATGTGCATGAGTCTTCAATGCCAAAGTCTTGTAGCTGTTGTTTTATCCATAGAATTTGCGAACAGCAGCTTCTAAGAGCTACATACTCTGCTTCTGTCATTGAGAGAGCCACGGTACTTTGCTTCCTTGAAAACCAAGATACTGTCCTACTTCCAAGCAGTTGACAAGTTCCAGAAGTGCTCTTTCTATCAACTCGCAACCGGCCGATCTCGCGTCTCGAGTATCCTAGAAGATTAAAGTCTCCCCTCTTTGGATACCAAAGACCGATGCTTGAAGATGAGGCAATGTATTTGATAATACGTTTCACGGCACCGAGATGGGATTCTCTAGGATCCGATTGAAACCTAGCACGAGATGCAAACACTCAACAAAATATCAGGTCTAGAAGCGGTAAGATAAAGAAGTGAACCGATCATGCTCCTGTACAGTTTTTGATCTACTTTCTTCCCTTCTTCATCCTTGTCTATCTTCAGAGAACATGACATTGGTATGTCGGTCTTTTTGCATTTTTCCAGTCCAAACCTTTTGACAAGATCATTTACATACTTTTCTTGATGAATGAAAGTTCCTTCATTCATTTGCTTCACTTGGAGTCCAAGAAAGAATGTTAACTCTCCCATCATACTCATTTCAAACTCATCCTGCATAGACTTAGAAAATTTCTTGCATAGACTTTCATTAGGAGATCCAAAAATAATATCGTCCACATATATTTGAACAAGTAAAAAGCTTTTGTTTTCCTTTTTGATAAATAAAGTAGTATCTACTTTACCTTTGACAAAACCATTCTGCATTAGGAACTTACTTAGTCTATCGTACCAAGCTCGAGGTGCTTGCTTTAAACCATACAAGGCCTTTTTCAGTCTGAAGACTGAATCTGGCTTCCTTGGGTCTTCAAACTCAGGTGGTTGTTCCACATAAACTTCCTCATGGATGAATCCACTTAGGAACGCACTTTTGACGTCCATTTGGAATAACCTGAAATTTTTATAACAAGCAAACGCAAGTAATAGTCGAATAGCTTCTAACCTTGCTACTGGTGCGTAAGTCTCGTCATAGTCTATTCCTTCTTCTTGCGTGTATCCTTTGGCCACGAGTCTTGCTTTGTTTCGTACGACTTTTCCTTCCTCATTTATCTTGTTCCTGAATACCCATTTGGCTCCAATAACAGTTTTACCTTTTGGTTTAGATGTCAATTCCGGACATTATTGATGTTGAACTATCGAGTTCTTCTTGCATAGCTTCGATCCAGCTTTCATCGATAAAGCTTCTTCTATGCTTTTTGGTTCAATTTCAGAAATTAGAGCCACAAAGCACTAGATTCTTCACGCCTTTTGATCTCGGTGCGGATTCCTTCATTGATTTCGCCGATAATGAGATCTTTGGGATGACTGGACTTATGCTTCCGATTCTTGGTTGATTTGCCTCGGTTGATGATCTCTTTCTTTATTTGAATCTTCATGAGCATCTTGATGTTGGACTTCCAAAGTCTCGAGATGCTTCTTGAGTTGTAAGCCTTGAAAGGTTCTGAGAGTTCGAGACTCCTCACCGAGTCCGATCGAATTCATCTTGCGTTGAGTCTTGGAATTTGATATTTATTGATTCCTCCACCGACTGGCTTTTCTTGTTATAGACTCTATAGGCCTTGCTTGATGTAGAATATCAAGGAAGATGCCTTCATCTGATCTTTCTTCAAACTTACCAACTCGATCATTTGCATTTTTCAAAATAAAGCATTTGCAACCAAACACATGAAAGTATGAAACAATAGGCTTCTTACCTTTGAACAATTCATATGGGGTTTTCTCTAGAATAGGTCTTAGGAAGACTCTATTGATGATATAGCATGCTGTTGAAACAGCTTCAGCCCAAAATCGTGAAGAAATTTTACTTTCAATTAAAAGAGTTCTAGTCATTTCTTGAAGAGATCTATTCTTTCTTTCCACCACTCCATTTTGCTCTGGAGTATATGGAGAGGAAAACACATGATTAAAACCAGATTTATCACAAAACTTTGTAAAATCTTGATTTTCAAATTCACTTCCATGATCTGTTCTTATACTTGAGATAGCACATCCTTTTTCATTTTGAACCTTTTTGCAAATTTCTCAAAGTACGAAAAGGTTTCGA
Organism: Eucalyptus brandiana; assembly: GCA_014182725.1. NCBI lineage: Eukaryota > Viridiplantae > Streptophyta > Magnoliopsida > Myrtales > Myrtaceae > Eucalyptus > Eucalyptus brandiana. Next base: position 6,002,135 of record CM024669.1, read on the forward strand.
CTTACTTGCAAGAAAATATACTCGAGTAAAGCGAGAGTAATCGTCCACAATTACTAGACAATATTTCTTGCCTCCAATGCTCGGGTTCTTATTGGTCCGAAGAGATCCATATGCAGCAATCGTAGTACATGATTAGTAGAGACATGATTTATTGGCTTAAATGAATTTCTTACCGCTTTCCCAGAATACATGGTGTGCATGAATCGACTTTTGGTATGGCAATTTAGGTAGACCTTGAACAAGCTTCTTTGAAGAGATTTTGGCTAATTGCTTCATGTTAACATGGCCAAGCTTTCTGTGCCATAAGACCGCTTCATCTTGAATTGAGATTAGGCATTGTGTTTCATTTGGTTTTACATCAAGGAGGTAGATATTTCCATGCCTTCGACCCATGAAAGATCGAGTCGAGTCTTTACTAATTCCGAACATATGCCTTCTTGAAAGGAGATCTTGAAACCAAAGATCACACAATTGGCTAATCCGAGAAGATTGTAGTTGAGTCCTTCCACTAAAGAGACATTGCTTATTGTAAGATTTCCAATTTTCACAGTTCCAAATCCCACAATGCTTCCTTTGTGTTTCCACCAAATGAAACTTTTCCACCATTTACTTGAATAAACTTTATGAAGCAATTTGACTCTCCCCGTCATGTGTCTTGAGCATCCGCCGTCAAGATACCACATTACCTTCTTTTGAGAGACCCGCATTCAAAAGAGAGTCTCAAGCTTTCTTTGGTACCCAAATTTTCTTGGGTCCTTTGGTGTTAGTAGGATAAGCATTATTAGGCCATACCTTTTTAACAAGCTTCCAAACCATAGGACATTCTTTTTCAAAGTGATCTTGACTGTTACACTTTGAACACCTTAGAGCATTTCGACCTACAGACTTTACAAAAACTTTCTTGAAATGATTTTTGTAAGCCTCTTTCGACGGTCTTTTCTTAATTCTTTCTTTTACTTTCGGAAAATCAATCAAGGGGATTGTTTCGCTGTCATACCTAAACCAGACTTATTGAAGTAAGGTCTTTGTACCGAAAGAACTTTCTCAAGTTTTTCGACCCTATTGAAAATTTCTTTGAAATATTTGATAAGTCAATTTTTAAGAAAGCATTTTCTTTTGAAAGATTATCTTCATTCTCTTTAAGAGTAGAAACATTCAAGTCTAAACTTTTCACTCTTTCTTCTAAAATGTTTTCCTTTTGTTTTAGAGCTGAATTTTCCTTTTTAAGTTCGGAAATTTTTTTAAGAGAAGTCTTAAGACTAAAACATAGTTTATCAATGTATTTAGAGACTTTGACAGGAATTTTAAAATCACTTACCTCAAATTCACCGTCCGAATCGATCCCAGTCCGAGTCCGATTGTGCCATCGACACGGGTTGGCATATTCCTCATCACTTTCTTCACACTCGTATCGCTCCGGTTTCGGCTTTGAGAGCTTTTCGAGACTTTTTAGCTTTTCCTCTCTTCTTCTTCGAAGAGGACAGTTGGGTCCGATGTGTCCCTTTTTCTTACATTCGGCGACTACATCTTTGTTTGGTTCCTCATTATCAACAAACTTGGTTTGCTGTTTCTGAAAACTTTGTTTCTTTGAGTTGAACCTTCTTCCTTTTCTATTCAGCTTTCTGAATCTTCTTATCATAAGAGCAAGCTCCTCATCGTCCAGATCTTCTTCAGAATCTGTATCATCAGAATCGTCATTAGATTTTAATGCAATGGATTTCTTACCTCTTGGATCTTCGTCTTTATTAATTCGTTCCACTTCGTAAGATCGAAGAGTTCCAATCGCCTCGTCTACGATAATGGCATAATTCTCGCGTCTCTCTTATTGAAGTCTTTATATGATTCCAATCCTTGGAGAGTCCACGCAGCAGCCTTGTTCACCTTCATGGGATCAGAAATTTTCTGTCCTTGATTCTCAAGACCATTGACAATATCTCAGAAACGGCTAAAATGTCGTTATAGATTCTCCCGGTTTCATTTTGAAGGCTTCATATTGACCAAGGAGAATGTTAATTCTAGTCTCCTTCACTCGGTCTGTCCCTTCATAGGTGATATGTAATCTGTCCCAGACTTCTTTTGCTATAACACAAGAAGATATTTCGTTATATTCGTTGGTGACAAAGCACAATATAAAGAGTAAATTGCTTTTGCATCGAGTGCTTGTCTCTTGTTTATCTCTTCTTGAGACATTCCGCTGGGCTCAACAGTTTCTTTCCCTCTTTCAAACACTGATGCAGCAAACAGTTTCTTTCCCTCTTTCAGACACTGATGCAGCAGTAGGAGTGATCCCTCTTTCCACAACGTCCCATTCCAGAGGATCCTTTGACCGTAGGAAAGCTTTCATCTTGTTCTTCCGATGTTGTAATCCTTTCCATCAAAGTAGGGTGGTCTGGTATTGCTTTGCCCTTCCACCAGCCCTGGTGCTAGCATACTAGCCATGGATCTTTTACTCTGAAGTAAAACACTTCAAATAAAGTAAGAACACGGACTCTGATTCCAATTGATATAGCTAGTACGAGTACCTAGAGGGGGTGAATAGGTATATAAAGGATTTTTCTTGATGATTGCACAATATTTAGACAATTGAAGGATTTGTAACAAATAGTAATCAATCGTAACACTGAGTAAAGGAAAGAGAGAATTGAACACGCTGTTTATAGTGGTTCGGCTTGATTCAAGCCTACGTCCACTCTTCGCACCGACACCTATTGGCTGGATTCCACTATGAACAAAGAGATGTTACAGCGTTGATCTTCCTTGACTTTTAGGTGTAGATGATCTACCACACTCACTCAAGGTATCGCTAAGTATAAACACTCTCTATGTATACAATTTCGCTCAAACTGTATCGACTAATAATCAAGGTACTTCAGACTCTGGAATTTTTCTATCGATCACCCTCTTCAAAACAACTAGAACGTCTTCCTTTTATACTCCTTTATGCCATCATAGCCATTGGCACTTACCAAAGGAATTCCTCCAATCTACCCGTTGGACGGAATCAATCAAGAAGATCATTCGAGCTATTTAAGGAACCTGAGGATAGCCCATCAATCCTGTTCTCCCATACAATCAGGATCTTGGTTTCCAAGAATAGAACATTCCAAAAATATTTCGTTGACCATCGGATCTTCAATCGATCTAGATAAGAACAAAAAGAATCCGAAATATTTATCCAACCAAGGGATCTTCTCCAGAGGATAGGATCAAATCCTCAACCATATACTTCGGCTCTGGATTTCCTTCGTCACTGGATTTAGAAAGACTGTCAGTGAGAATAGTCTTGAGTCTTGAGTCTTGAGTCTTGAGTTTTGAGTCTGGTGATCATAAAGTTTTCAGACTTTAAACCGCTTCTGGCCCGCAAATATCCGACTAGACTGATAGAAAAGTTTTGTCAGTTTCAAAATATTCTGGAAAGATTTCTCCAACAATAAGTGCAGGAAGCCAGGGCTTCAAACGATTAGCTAGGACCTTTGAAATGATTTTATACATAAAATTGCATAAACTAATCGATCGATATTGGTCCAGTCTTTCAGGGTGAGGAATCTTCGGTATCAAAGTTATAAATGTTTTGTTAAGATCAAGGTCTAGCATGCCCGAATCAAAGAAATCTTTTAACCGAGCTAACAATATCCTCTTTTAAAGTTAACCATTGGGATTGATAGAACTAACCATTTAGTTCGTCTGGGCCCGGTGCCTTTGACGCTCCAAGTTGAAAAACTACCCTTTCGACTTCATCTGGAGTTACTTCATATATGAGGATGTTGTTCATATCTTCCGTGACAATGGTTGGGCATTGGGCTATAATGGGGCCATAATCCCATTGTCCCATCGAGCAAAAAAGTCTTTTAAAGAAATTATGAGTCATATCCTTTAATGCATTTTCATCTTTGACCCATTGATTTTCTTCGTTTTGCAACATGTTGATCTTGTTTCATTGGCGTTGTTGGATGGTGGTTGCATGAAGAATTTAGTATTCTTGTCTCCCCACTTTAGCCAATTCACTCTAGAGCACATTGCCCAGTATTGCTCTTCTTGTTGCCATAAGCATTGAATTCGCCTTTTCAGATCATCTATTCGTTGCTTGTCAAACTGACAATTTGGTTGGTTGATCAGGTGTTAGAGTTGAAGTTATAGCTCATTTATTTGGCGTTGACCATTGGAGAATTTGCTCTTACTCCAACTGGAAAGGGCTGCTGAAATCCTACTCAACTTCCGAGATAAGGTTAAATTTTGATGCTGAATACTTTTCAAGGCGTCTGATATTACTTTACCACATTCCTAATCTTGTAGCGAATATGATTCAAATTTAAAGAGCCTTCAATCCCTAGGTTGTAACGCTGTGGTCTGCAACAATAGCGAGCTATGATCTGATCCGATGGCTGGGAGAGCGTAAACCTCAGCAGCTGGGAAGGTTAGTCTCCACTCTAAATTACAAGGGCTCGATCAAGTCGTTCTTTTACCACTTCGTCACCGTCTCTATTATTACACCATGTGAAAGAGCATCCCTTGCTCTCTAAATCTAGTAGTAAATAGTCGTTCAACAATTCTCGAAAAGATTGCATATGCTGAAAATTTGCTATTCTTTTACCCTGTTTTTCCCAAGGGTAAATAACTTTATTGAAATAACCAATGTAGAGCCAAGGTAAGATATTGAGGTTGCTGATTTGTTTCAACTTTTCCCAGAAGAGTTGTCAAAGTGAAACCAAAGCCGGTGCACGGAGACAAGTTAGCCGCATAGAAGATCCACCATCCCTATCATCGCAAAGAAAGTCAAAGAAATCTGAAGATTGTTGTTCCAAAGTCAGGTAAATGTAATCTTGCCAAAAAATTGCAAGGCCTCGTGCGAGGCCTGAAGGATCTTCCAAAAGGCTGTTAGGAAACTTAAGACGCATTTGCAGTTTGCGGAGCATCGATTCTTTATTCTTAGTTTCCATAAAAAACAGAACATCGGATTTTTCTCGGGCCACCAGCGCCCTTAGGGCTTGAACTATCAAGGGATTACCCAACCCCTAATAGTTCCAACTTAGTAATTTCATTTGTCTGTCGGTGGCTTTTTAGGGCTAACTACCAAAGCCCAATTATCCAGACTAACAGCCTCGAGGATTGGAGTATCCATGAGCTGGGATTTATCAATCCCCTCACATAACAGGTTGTGACATTTAATCTTCTTGATTGGACCAGTCTTCGCACTTAATCTATTGCTTCTAACTTTCTTTGTTTTAAAAGAACAGGTTTGCCCTTCTAAAAGTATTGAGTCCATGTTGTGAGCAGGAATTGGAAAAGGTCCAACCTGTGGAACTAGCTGTTCCTTCGATAGTGGTCTCCAACTAATAGGTTCAGCCAAAGTAATTGGTTGGTGGTCATCAGAAAGCTTGAGAACTTCTTTGCCTTTGTTGCTGCGAGAAGGGTCTGGTGGGACTTCAGCTGATGGCTTGACTTGGGTCTCAGGGACAATTTCCTCTTCTACAGGAAGGGCCTGGGGGGAGGTGTAAAAGGTGAGCCAAAAAGGGTTGAATTCCCAGACCTCAGCCTTAAGCCATTGTCCATAATATAAGTTATCCCTGTTATCGAAATTCTCCTCCTCATAGGCATAATCTTTGCAGGGCATGGCGTAATGGCCGATCTTTCCACAAGAATAATAGAAATACAGTAAACGTTCATAACGAAAATCCAGCCATATGTTTTTGCCTTCTACTCTGATCAACTGACCCGTCTTGAGGGGTTCCTGAAGATTGACATCAACTCGTACCCTGCCAGCACGGAGTGAGGTCCTCTCTTTACTGTCTATTTTAATTTCTAGCACTGTGCCACATGGCGAACTACTTTGCTGATCAATTCCTCCGTGCAACGCTCCAAAGGGAGACCAAAGACTTGGACCCAGAAGGCACAAGTCGAGAAATCGTAGCAATGTAAAGGTGTGTTGTGCATCCAGGGTTTCAGAATGATCAGACTACTAGCAAATAGCCAAGGTTTTGTATCTAGAACACTCTGTTTCTCTGTTTCAATTATGAATTTTATAATATATAAGCCACCTTCACGTTGCAAGATATCCACCTGATCAGTTCACCACGCTCTCCTCATAATAGTCTGAAAAGCTTGTAAATTAATCGAGGAAGTTGAGAGAATCTTACCGACAATGATGAGTTTACATTCTTCCATTATTTCAGGTGAAGGCGCATCCTCCCACACTTCAATGTGCTACTCAGACCATAGACGGCCCAGTCGATTGCACAGAGCTGCTAAATGTGCTTCCTCTTGAGGGTCTGTTTGCGGGAAGGCAGGTCCCGAGGGGATACTCTCCTGACTAGGATTGGCCATTAAACCATCCAAGGAATTATCACTACTGAAACAAGTAGGAAGGAACGGCTACTCGATACCTAGGCAACTCTAGAGAATAGTAAGCAGTCAATTGAAGTCGGAATAGAAGGTCAATAGCTTCAAAAGCTTGGAAAATGACCAAATCCATTGCATGCAGGGGTCGTTGGCACTAGGTAACAGGTTAACGAAGCTACGGAGACATCGAAGGGTGAAAGTTTGTGGGTGAAGAGTCGATAAGAGAAGAAGGCGATTGAGATAGCTCGTCAGGCACATAAGAGAAAGAGGATGAGAAAGAGATGTCAACACTGTAATTTAGTGAGAGTGAGGAAGAGATGTCAAAGCTGTAATTAAGAGAAAGGGGGAAGTAATAGGGTTAGGGTTTAGAAATTGGAAACTACCATGAACGGTAGACAGAAGCTCAAAAAAACGAGAGGATTTTTTTCTTTGCTAGAAAAATCTCGATATCGATGAAAGCTTGCGTGGGACATTTTTTTTTTTTTTGGGTCCAAAACAGCGGTATTATATATTAACTGCCAGAATTACAACCGCTAGACAAAGCTTCGGAGTACAAAAGATCTAAGAGATGGGAAGGGGGAGAAACGGGCCAATTTAGGGGAAGCATAGAAAGCCCATGGGACTTAGCAACCCAATCAGCTATGAAATTCGCGGCCCTTCTACAGTACCGTATGCGAAGAAAAGGAAAAGAGGGCAAGAGTGCCCTAGCTTCGGCGAACAAAGATCGCTGTTGCCATGGGGTTGAAAGAGGGTTTCGCACAGCATCCACCATCACGGAGCAATCGGACTCCAGCAGCAAACAATCTTGATCCAGCCCTTTCTACAGCAGAAATTTTAAGGTAAGAACCAACGCTTGAGTCTCTGTTTCGAGGGCTGAAGAAGCGCTAATAGTTTCTGTGAATTCGGTGATCAGGTGACCGGCAGAATCGCGACACACACAGGCTATCGCACCTTGCTGTGGGGAGGTCGGGTACGCTCCGTCGATATTTATTTTAAGAACTCCCGGATCTGGTGGATGCCACAGCTGATCAGAATCTGATTGTGTCCGTCGCAAGGTCGTCGACGTCTGGTTGCAGAGACGAGTTGATCTAACATTGGCAAGAGCCAATTGCACCACCTGTTCAATGGTTATACTTCTTTGGCGGAAAACAAAATCGTTCCTGCTCTTCCATAAATGCCACAGAATAGAAGCCACTATCTCCAGCACAGGTAAGTCATAACTGTTCTCTATGAAATCTGCAAGGCATTCATCCATTCTAGTAGCTGTAGACATTATGGATGCTAAATTTACCTATAGATGCGACCAGATAGATTTTGTCCTAGGGCATAAGGGAATATATGTTCGACTGTTTCAGGAACTTGATCTGTGCACATAAGACAAATGGGATCGGGGATGATATGCCTGTGGAAAAGGTTGTCTTTTGTAGGCAGGGCGTTTTTACAAAGAGACCACATGAAAATGCGGAGCTTCGGGGGGCTCTGTAAATGCCAAATAGAAGACCATAATTTTCTAGGAGGTTGGTAGGATGAAGAGGGCACATCAAAGTTATCATTGGGAGTGGGACATTGAGATATGTGAATTGCAGTGGTTATTATAGACATATGAGCATTTGGAACACTTTCCTTCTTTCTCAATTTGATAAGCAAGATGAAATTTCTTGCTATGACTCTTAAGAGAAAGTTCAATTCATCGAATTTAGTAGAAGTGGCCATACATATTTCTCATAAAAAATAAAAAATAACGATGACAAGAGAGATGGCCACACCATCTTGATGGAGTCTGGGTTCATGCGGGTCTGGATCGGCAAGGTCATGTGACCCTTGGGGTTGCCTTGCTTGAGATTGCACTATCTTGGCATTGCCTTGTCTGGCCTCTTAGACAGTTTGATCCTCATCAATGATTGATTTGTTTCCAAGACGGAGACGATGAACAGTAGCCGTGTGCTCTGTTTTACCCTTTTTTTCCCTTTTGAATTAAAAATTATTTTGCAAAAATACACCAAAATTCACTTAATCCAATGGTGTTTGCTTTGAGCAAATGCACCTCAATTCAAAGATTTTCGGGGAATTATTTTGCATGTTCAAGTAATTTTACATGTATAAAAGTTCCAGCACACTAATAATGACTTATAGGTGGCTAATGTAGAAATATCATATAAATATGCGAGCTCATAGAATTCTATGTTAGTCCCTGCGAGCGCTTAAGCCAACAGGGCAACAAGTCCATTTTTCATATCACCAAACAAACACAAATTTTCACGAGAATTGGACTCATATGTTGTTTGATCCATCCATTGGGCTAGTGTTCCTCATGAATTGGATTCTACGACAGATTATTTTTTTTATAGAAAGTTATTCGTTGATTTTTATTAAAGGAAACGAGTGCTATGGCGACTCTAGACAGAAAATATCACTGATCAACTAGAAAACCCCAAAGTTTACTTCAAATATATGTACAAAAATCATGCCAGAATTTAATCGACGATTAATCTTAAAAATGCAATGATGCGACGTTAGAATTTAATTGATGACGCGACAGCTAGGATAGAGATACATGCCAAAATTTAATTGACAACATGGATCTAGAAAATAAATCTAAGAAATATGCCAAAATTTAATCAACAATGTGAGTTTCAAAAATAAAACTACAATGCTGGAAAGTAAAGATAACTGAAAAATTGTAGATTTATTTATTTTTGTGTTAGGGGGTCTTCATAGATGAAGAATAGTGTTTATAATGGCTATGCCATAACCGTCTCTGAGTAGTTCTTCTACAGTTGCAGCCATGTTCTCTCATCTCTGAAAATTATGGCTCATTCTCTCGTGATACCGTGATTTTGTCTTCAGGTGATTGCTCCCTTAAAATCGCATTTTGGTTCCTCCATGACTTCTTGAACTCCATTGCCTCACTCACCATTGATTTCAAACTCATAACTACTTCTTGACATCCTCTAGATATCCAACATTCTCTTGATACCTCAAGTGGTAATCCGTCGCTCCTTTTAATCATACCCTTATTGACTATCACCTATCCATTCGTCATCATACATCGACGACTGATAAGTGGTCATCAATGTACATCGACAATTGATGGGTGTGAACTTAGCATAGATTCCTTCACTTTTGTCTTTTTGTTGAGATAATTTCCATGAAACACGACATTCAAAGAGAGTTGTTGGGAATAACGGATCCCCAAAAACCGGATTCGACACTAAATTGAACCCCTAAAACAAATGCGGAAGACAAGCCCGGGATAATCACGTATCACCGATCGTAAAGCACACCACGAATTCGAGCGTACCTTGTTAGCCACAGATTAAACACCGACGCCGATAAGAGGAAGAGAATTTGGTTCTATTCGATCCGATGACGCCTTGAAGGGAAGAGAAAACGTTGCCTTGTGCTACTGTTTTTCTTTTCTTTTGGAGAGAGAGTGCGTGGGAGAGGGGAAGACGTACGTACGTTCTGATTGTCCAAAAAGTGTCTTCTCTCTCTCTCTCCTCCCTTTTATACGTCCCTCCATCCACGAGCCCTATTCCCGTGGGCCGGGCTTTTTGGGCCCAACTTGGGCGGACGGGCCTTAAGCCTATCGCTAATAAAACCTTCATCTCCCACTCGCACATGGTGGGCCGAACAGGATTCTCTTTACCTCTCTTCAACATTCATACCAGTGAATAATCCGTGCGACCAGCATACTTTGAGAGCTCGTTGCTATACATCTGTTAGGAGTATATAGCAGCACATAATGGGCGTCTCACTTTGAGTAGATTTAGTATGCAGTACCCTAGATCGATCGATCACATTTATATCTCTCTTGATCTCTTTTAAACAATGATATATATATTGTATTCACAATTATAGTTATCACAAAGACAGTCATAATTGGTCGACCAGTAAATACAAAACTACAATGTGATTCTCCAAAATCGATCTTCCTCTTTGCTTCAAACTCTCAATTTCAGTTCAGCTTGCTTTTCTAGAAATACCCCATTAGATCGAATCATCTCATGACCATTGGCAACATCCTAAGATAGCAAACACTAAATAGAAATCTTGAGAATAAGTAAGAGTCATGAGGGGACTAAAATTGAGGAACTATTTTCCTCAAGAGTCTCACACGTCATAAAAGTTGAGATCAAACTTTTTGCCACTCTTATTGGTCGTCTTATGCATACGTAGTATGAAATACGTATTACGGTATTAACTTCTTTCCCATGGAGCGTATGTCTACATCTCTCAATACCGTACAGATGATAGTACAAACACACCCAATGTCTTACTTGAGTTCACGTATCTACTCATTCACAAAATTCATCAGAACTCACATCTGGCATCACAGACAGATAAAGTAAAATATGTGGGTTATTTTACTTTCGGACATCTTTAGTATTATGTCCTCATCTTAACACTCGATTAAGGCGACATACGTATTTTAAGCTTGAGCTCTCGATTATCACCTAGATAATAAGCTTAAAAACAGTCTCATCTCTATTTATCACACAGTAAACAGAGGCGATTACCCGTGTGAGTGAGCTAATCTTATATTTGTCCAACATACTTTCTTAACTTAAAGTAATGCATTGAGCATTAAGATGCATAAAGATCAAACAAAGATTCATAGGCATTAATGATGAAAACACAAATTCATCAAATGTGAACACTTAGGGAAATTACAATATTCGGTACATCTCGCTCTCTACGCAATCCTAGAGATTTCATATGTCCACAAAACACATCTCTAGGTATTGGCTTTATCATAGGATCTGCTACCATGCTATGCGTAGTATGTACTCTAAGTTCACATCTTTTCGTGCAATCATATCATTGACAAAATTATACATGGTATCTATATGTTTGGTCTTGCCATGATATTTTGGATCTACGCTTTTGCTACTTGGCTATCACAATTAACCAACAATGAATTTGCAGCACTTCCAATAACACATAAATGATCCAAAAATCTCTTAAGCCAAACATCTTCTTATACTGCTGTTGATAATGCCACGAACTCAGTTTCCATCGTGGACAAGGCTATACACTTTTGTTTTCTTATTGCTCCAACATATGGTGCCATTTTTCGGTAAGAAAACAAACCCAGAGGTAGATTTTTCTTTCATCTAAATCTCCTCCCCAATCAGCATCAGAATAGCCTTAGATTCGCAGATCATTTTCTTAATAACTCAACTTGTAATCAGCAGTTCCCTTCAGATACCTCAGTATTCTCTTAACGGCTTTCCAATGTGCTGGACCTGGATTGGATTGGTATCTACTCACCATTCCAACTGCAAAGCATATGTCGGGTCTTGTACACATCATAGCGTACATCAAGCTCCCAACAGCACTAGCATAAGGAACATATTTCATTCGTTCCTTCTCTTGTGGAGTCCTTAGACACAGTCTATGGCTCAATCATTCACCCTTTGCAATAGGAGTGTCTATGGGTTTACAATCTTGCATACGAAATCGTTCAAAAACCTTATTTATATAGGTTTCTTGCGAAAGAGATAACGATCTCTTCGAACAATCTCTTGAAATCTTAACTCCAAGAATGTATGCAACCTCATCCATATCCTTCATCTCAAAGTTGGAAGACAACCAACTCTTGATAGTATTAACCAACTCCATATTGCTTCCGGCAATCAGTATATCATCAACATATAATGATATGATCACAAATTGATCATTGGATCTTTTGATATATACACAATGATCCTCTTCAATCATTGTAAAATCATATGCCATTATGGCATTATGAAAACGTATATACCATTGTCTTGATGACTGCTTAAGGCCATATATCGACCTCAAAAGTCGACATACATTTTCTTCTTTGCCTTTCACTATGAAACCAGTAGGTTGTTCCATATATATTTCTTCATCTAATTCTCCATTGAGGAAAGCAGTCTTTACATCCATTTGATGTAACTCAAGATCCATACTAACCACTATTGCCAAAATAATGCGAATCGAGGTAAATCTCACTACAGGAGAAAATATATCTTCATAATCAATTCCTTCCTATTGATTATACCCATTCGCCACAAGGCGAGCCTTATGCCTTTCTATCGAGCCATCAGCCTTTCGCTTTATTTTGAGAACCCACTTGTTCCCAATAGCCCTGCGTCCTTTTGGAAGATCAACTAGTTCCCAGACTTGGTTTGATTTCATTTACTCCATTTCCTCTTCCATTGCATGAATCCATTTTTCCTTACTAAAGCAATTTAGAGCCTCATTAATATTTCTTGGCTCATTCTCATCTTGTGGAGCAACCATAAAAGTTTCCCCTTCAATGTCAAAACGTCGACGGGGAATACTTTGGCAACTTGTTCGCCGTATGGGAGATTGTACACTTAGCACATCATTCCCCATTATGCTCCCACTAGGATTAGATAATGATGACGTCATCTCATCATGTGGTTGCAATTGAGAATGAGTTGAATTCAATTCATCACTTCTCATATTACTCCCACTTGGACAAAATCCACTAATATCATTATCTTAATCCAAGGTTTCAAATAGGGAAAAATCTTCACTTATTTCGCCCTTCTTAGAAAATTCATCCTCTAAGAATGTGACATCTCGTGATTCAAATTCAGTTATACTCCCACTTTCCTGCTCATCGAACACATACCCTTTCGAGTGTTCGGAGTATCTCATTAAAATACTCTTCTTTCCTTTGGGACCCAATTTCCCAAACTTGTGAGAGGACTCATGTGTGTAGGTAGCACAACCCTATGGCTTAAGAAAACTTAAGTCCGGTTTTCTACTTGTCCATAACTCATATGGAGTGGAAGTAACTGATTTGGAAGGCACCCGGTTAAGTATATAGGCAAATAGCGAGTTAACAATGCATCACTCCAAAAAGTGATAGGTAAGTTAGCATGCGCCATCATGGACCTAACCATTTCCAGTAGGGTTCTGTTTCTTCTCTTCGCAACACCATTTTGTTGAGGAGTATATGGAATAGACAACTGTCTTTCTATTCCTTTTTCATCACACAATTTTCTGAACTTATCAGATAAATATTCTCGACATCGATTGGATCTCAATGCTTTTATTTTCTTGTCTAATTGATTTTCTACCAGGTTCATAAACCTTTTGAAACAACTTAATGCTTCATATTTATGAGAAATCAAATAGACATGTCCGAATCGAGTATAATCATCTATAAAAGTGATGAAATAAACAGCCCCATGCCTTACTCTCACATTCATTGGACCACAGATGTCAGAATGGATTAAATGCAGAGGAAATTCAACTCTTTTACCTTTTCCAAATGATTTCCTTGTCGTTTTCCCTTCTAGGCAATGCTCACATATGGGCAAATCGACTTTTTTAATGTTGCCCGACAAGCCCTCTTTGGCTAGTCTATTCATACGTTATTGGCTAATATGACCAAATATAGCATGCCACTCATTCACATTATTATCATATGAAGTAGAAGACGTGAAAATGGAATAACAAATATTGACATCACCATAGTCAACATTTACTACAATAAAACCATCCAGAAAATAACCACAACCATAGTAGTTTGTATCCAAATATAAATCTACACATCTATTATGGAAGTTCATACTAAAACCAAGCGTAACCAACACCAAAACATACACAAAATTTCGACGAACCTCCGGAGCATATAGAACATCAAGGTGCGTCCACCACTCATGTTCAATTGGCAGGTGCCAATTCATTTACTTCAGCTCTGGAGTTGTTTCCCATATGGATCCACTTAGTTCCAGTTGGTACTTGTCGGAATTCCACAAAGGATTCTCTATCATTCGCTATATAATCTGTCGCTCCTGAATCTATAGTCCACAAAGGATTTGATTCAGCCAATAATACAGAACTTGACACATAAGTAAAGTTCTCAAATGTACAATAGGTGTATACCTTCTTTGGCTCACGACAGTCGCGAGTATAATGACCCTTCTTGTCACAATTGTAACACCTCACCCTAGACATTTTCTTCACTTGAGGACGTTTTTCTGTCTTGTGATGGTTAACTCTTGATTTCTTGCAATAAGGACTTGATCCTTTGCATTCCCACATATTGAACGAATCAATACACTTGCGCTTAGAGCTCAAAGCCCTTTCTAAGCTAGAACCAGCATTGCAAATGTCCATTTTCAGCTCAAATGTCGTTAGGCGGTCCTCTACTAGCTCAAGGTGGCGCATGGCATTCTCAAGGTCTTCCATAACATGGTCAAGAGCTTCTAGTGCTTCTTGTTTTTCCAGCACATATTGAATCTTCATATTCAACATTTCACAATTGTTGCCGTTTATATCAGCAATTACGTTCTTAGTTGCTGAAACCATCGGTCTGAACACATCAGACATACATGCACGAATAATTAATGCCTATCATTTATGCATCTACTTTTGCACAGACCCATCATATTAATGAACAATTTCAAGTAAGGTTTTGGAATCAAAAGGTCACTATGTTTCCAATCATCCTCCAAAAATCCTAACTTAAAACTATCATTAATATGATTGTCATATGCAAAATCAATTCTATGAAGCTACAAAAACTTCTAAAACTACCCACGCCTAATTACCCACAAAGAACCAAAGAATAATGAAAAGTAACAGATAATTGACATCCAATAAAACAATAATGCTTTCAACTAATACAACCAATATATAGGTTGTTACATCAACAACAATTAGGTAGTAAACAATACATAAGATGTCCACAAAGCACACTTAACTAAGATCAGCCAATACAACTAACACCAAGTCAGCACACGAACTGGGAAAGATCCTCTTTTATTCAATTTCTCGATCTTTTCCCTTGTAACAATACGGTAATATTCATTTACAAAATCCATCACAATTTTCTTATATGAAGCAGCTCCGTTGATATCCCATATGCGATTCAACACATCTTGCCATTCAGGTGAAAGAGTGTTTATGAAAAATCGCACCATCTCTGACTGTGGCATAGGACGACCATTCCATATGACCTTTTGAATTTTCCCGTTGACTTCAAGGATGTGATCAATTAAGTCACCACTCTCCCATCGATGATCGGGCCGCCCGCCTATCAACTTAGATGCCTTTCCTTTTGTTCACCGGTAATTGCGCGAATAGGTGTGCGCAACCTCAGGGGAGGCATTGTTCCTGTAACAAATGTAGAACAAATAAGGGATTACATATAATCCACATAGACTTAATTGAAAAAGAAACACATTCTTTTCCTTCTTCTTTTTTTTTTTTGGTCAACGGTCAACAGTCAACGGTCAACGGTCGTCGGTCAACGGTCAACGGTTGTCGGATCGGTCGGACCGGTCGAACCGGTCGAACCGGATGGGCCGGTCGGACGAACCGACCGCACGTGCCGTGCGCGTGTGCGGGCTGACGTCATGCAGATGTCATCTGGCACGTGCCGCGTGCGTGCCAGGCATCCGTGGGTTGGGTCGGGTCAAGTCGCTGGTCGGGTCGCCGGCCGGTGACCGCCCGGCCAACCGTCGTCGTCTTGGCGACGTCATCAATGACATCATCCCGGCCGATTTACCGACCGTTGGGTGACGTCATGCCGGCGTCGCGACGCTGCGGCTCGGGCCGACCGGCGCGCGTGCCGGTTCACCGGCCGACGACGCGTGTGCCGCACGCGCTGGGCGAGCCAGCGCTTCCGGGCGCGTCGCGCCCACGCGCAGCGCCTTCTGGCCGCGCTGTGGGCGTGTGCGGCGTCGCCCGGTGGCGCACGACATGTGCCGAACTCGTCTCGACGACCTCTTTCGCCCAGTGCCTTCAGAAATTGATTTCGACTTACGAAAACTCATAAAAAAAGACGAACAGCGCTCGGGTGTCGGGATTTCTTGCCCCGATCCGTACGGCCGAATTACTTTTGCGAAAAATCAATCAAAAAACATCAAACAGGTCGGGAAAAACGTGAACTAGGACTCTGATACCAATGTTGGAAATAATGGATCCCCAAAAACCGGATTCGACACTAAATCGAATCCCTAAAACAAATGCGGAAGACAAGCCTGGGATAATCACGTATCACCGATTGTAAAGCACACCACGGATTCGAGCGTACCTTGTTAGCCACAGATTAAACACTGACGCCGATAAGAGGAAGAGAATTTGGTCCTGTTCGATCCGATGACGCCTTGAAGGGAAGAGAAAACGTTGCCTTGTGCTACTGTTTTTCTTTTCTTTTGGAGAGAGAGTGCGCGGGAGAGGGGAAGACGTACGTACGTTCTGATTGTCCAAAATGTGTCTTCTCTTTCTCTCTCCTCCCTTTTATACGTCCCTCCATCCACGGGCCCTATTCCCGTGGGCCGGGCTTTTTGGGCCCAACTTGGGCGGACGGGCCTTAAGCCCATCGCTAATAAAACCTTCAAGAGTGTTTAAGTCCAACATTAAACAATTGATTAGACTATAAGACAATTTGATTAAGCCTTAAACTTTCTATCTAGAGATGAATTTCATTGGTGGGTCCTGTAGAAAATATTCAACACGCATTTCAAGAAAAGGAGGACTTTCATGTGGTTATTAAGATTTTTGTCTGACATGTAGAGTTTTGCTTGCCATAAATTATAAGATTACCATAGTTGAAGGGGAAACATTATTCAAATAAAAGTACCATAAATCAAAATATATGCTTGCTGGCCAGTGAGGTCGAGACTTTATTTGATATTAAATTGATCACTTTGAAATCTTATTTAAGATAGGGTCTATTCAAAGAAGCTCATTGATTTGCGAGCAATCATTTGTAGCATATTTAGTAATTTATAAATCATTGAAACATGAATTGTTAATTTTGCTTGTATTTTCTTTTCTAGGAAAAAGTTTCCCTAAGGGAAAGATATAGGCAATTCTATGCCATCGAAGAATAACACTAAGTATGCTAAGCAATTAAAAGGTGACCTATATTGTTCGGGAAATTACTTTATAAATCAAAATAATGGACCAATCATTATATACCTAACATCACATCATCATCTTAATATTCACTTTGGCTAGCTACCATATACTTGAATATTGACGTCCTACATTATAATATAACCATGGTTATTAATTGCATCAATGCATAGTGCTAACGGATCTGGTTTTCAATCTAAGGCTTGACTAGGCTTCGACCATGAAGAGTTCGTTCTAAAATGGGAATGGAAAGGAAACGACCAAGCTTGCCTAGCTTTGACCACAAAGGATTCGATTTAATGTCAACACTGAAAGGAGACAACGAAGCTTGACCTCAAGATCATTGATTAAGCATAGATAACAAGGACTTGCTATAACATTGATCACACGTAATCACAAAGGAAGTCGGTGCGTTTACGACTAACATTTGTTGCCTAGCTAATTCTTAATCTGTAATAAAATCTTTAAATGAAACGACAAATCTAACTATTATTGTTAAATGAATTAGGCATATTTGATTCAAGAGTTCATGTGAATTGAATTCGCATGCTTGCATTATTCGAGAACCCAATGTAAATGCATCAATGACCCACACGGAAAATTTGCCCTGAAAAGGCTTGAGGAGCATACCATGAAACTTCATAGTCTACAGGACCTCTAAATTACAATTAGGTTTGAGGACCCGCCAACGTGTTGAAATGTTGAAACTGCTGACCTACCACAAACCATGAAACTTCCGAGTCAAACGGACCTCTAAATTACACTTACGAACAAACCTCGGAAAAAGTACCAAAAAAATCATAAACCTATGACATTTGTACCAATTCAGTCATAAACCTTTTAATTAGACCAATTTAATCCTAAAAATTTTCACATTAATACCAATTCAATCCATCCGTCAAAATCTGGCCAAACAACATTGACTAGGACATCGGTTGGCTGACGAAAGCTGACATTGTAATTATTATTAATTTTTGAATTTTCTAAAAATTTTAATTATTTTTCTTTTTCTTTTCCTTTTTTTTTTCTTTCTTCCTCCTTGATTCCTTGCAGTTGCCAGCGAGCCTTGAGCAAGGGGCGCCAAACCCTTGGTTGGCCTCACCTGCAACCCTCACCTAGTGGCCGGTACTTGGCAAGGGCTCGGGGCCCTTGCCTAGTTGCTAGCAAGCTGCCGGAGGCTTACCAACCACTACTAGAGAAAAAGGCCAAGAGTAAGAAGAGGAAAAGGAAAAGGAAAAGGAAAAAGAAAAAGAACAAAAAAAAGAACAAAAAGAAGAAAATATTTAAAATTGCTACATCAACTGTTACGCCCCGATCCTCGGGCACGCACACACATCCTTCTCCCTTGGTCGATTTTATAATGCGATATCCCAGGACAATGTATCGCCGACCCTTTCATTTTTAGCACATGCGGAAGCAATTAAAATCCCCAGACAATAAAACGATGGGATAGAAAAGCAGGGCCATATTTTTCATACGAAATTTATAACCAAACTTTTATACAAACCACAAATCACTTCATGACTATTCGCATCAAACAGGAGATCTCAAAAGAAGACAGAAACTTAAATGAACTAGGCCGTACTCAAGGCCCCTCTCAAAATTGTCTTCTTCTTCCAAAAATCCTTCTCCTCAGATCTCACTTCCGAGTTCTCCTTCTCGGACTTCTCCTCCTCGCCTCTTGGCGGGGTCCCGAAATGGTTTTTCCCCAACCGAGATGAGACTACGTCTCAGCGAGTTCTACCCCACTAAGCCCGATTAGCAAACTATTATACTAAATGCTGCCTAAGCACGCACAGGGCAGAGGAATTACCTTGGCCTCTGATCCCACCTGCAAGTCAATATAATTCACAATAAATACTCATTCACTTCAAACAAATCGAACCCGTCGATTACATGTCATGCCAATCAATCCCCACTGTGGGATATTTAAAAACTAGGCAACGTGCATTCTCCAGACGACCTTCCAAGTCTCCGAGTTCACGTGCCTCGAACCTGGGCCCACGTGCATTCTCTCGGGCGACCTTTTCGCCAAAGTGATGCATCAAGTCACCGAGCCCACGTGCCCTTTTAGATGCCTACACTTAGTCACGTAGCTCCATCAATGCTTTCTCGGGCGTCGATTCGCCAAGGTGACGTACAGTGAACACTTTACTATGCTCTCGGGCGTCTTTTTCGCCAATGTGATACACTGATCACAGAGCCAACACAAATAATTCAATATGCTCTCGGGCGTCTTTTTCGCCAATGTGATATACTCATCACAGAGTCAACATAAACAATTCAATATGCTCTCGGGCGTCTTTTTCGCCAAGGTGATATACTCATCATAGAGCCAACATAAACAATTCAATATATTCAACCACTGAACTCACGTGCATTCTCCAGGTGATATTCCAATTCACCGAGCCACGCTTCTTTCAAGTGGTTACCAATCAACTTTCAATGCTGACAACCAATGCCCAATGATTTCTCAATCAAATAATTAAATCAATTCAACAAAGCATTATAAATACTGAATAACATACTTGGCTAACATACTTGGCCATTTACCAATCAACAATTCAATCTCAATCAATTCCAATCGATTTAAGGTAAATCCCTAAAATATCACAATTTATCCAATTCCATACAACGTGGAGCTCAAATAAATAAACTGACTGCGCCACGACGATCAGCACGAGATTTCGGTCGTCGGCCATCAAAATCTTAATTTCCGAAAAATAATTAATTAATTAATTAATTTCGAAAATTAATTATTTAATATTAAAAATTCAATTTAGCACAAACTAAAACTCAATTAAAGAAACGGGCTTCACCACGGTCATCAGCATAATTTTCCGGTTCCAGGCCATTTCAGTCGAATTTTCGGAAAATAAATAATTATTTAATTTAATTCCGAAAATTAATATTTAAATGCTAAAAATCCACTTAGGCCCGGAAAGCCTAATTGGAGCCCACTAAGGGTCGGGAAAAATCCCGAGGCACTTCCAATAAATAGTAGACCATGTCTACTTGCTAATTACACATTCAATTTATCTAATTCGCATCACAATTGGCTAATAATTGCTAATTTAATCTAATCTAACAACCTAGACATAATTAATTAAATCTAAACCAACATTAAGCATAATTAGCCACTAATCCTGGATTAGTGAGATTACTCACCAAATCGCGCGCAAATCGGATCAATCCGACGGCGGCGATGCGAGGAACGATACTTCCCAAAGCGACTCGCGGATCTGGGACCGGGAAACGACCCAAAAGCGGGCCCGAAGTGGCTGAAACCCACTTCGTGGGTCTGCTGGACGGGCCGAATCGGAGCTGCTCCGGCGGCTAGGGCGGCGGGGGAAGGCCGGCGGAGGACGAGGGGGACAAGGGGGAGGTCCGGCGGGGCTGGCGGTGGCCGGAGGCGGCCGGAGATGGGCTGGTCGGTGCTGGAACAGAGGGGAAACATGGCTGGTCGCGGCTGGGTTGAGCGGCGGACGGCGGGACGACGGCGAGCGGCGGGCGCTCGGGCACGGTGCGGTTGCCGGCGGCGGTGCGGCGGCACGACGGCGGGACGAGCGGCTCCGTTGAGCTGCGATCTCCTGGTTCGCTCGGCGTGAAGAAAAGAAGGAGAAGAAGAAAGAAGAAAAGGGGGTTTGGTCGGGCGTGCAGAGAAGAAAAAAGAAGAGAGAGGAGAGAGAAGAGAGAGAGAGAAAAGAGAGAAAGAGGGAATGGGCGGTGGGGAATCGCACGAGGGGGAGGGGAGAGAAGAGAGGAGAGAGAAAGAAAAGAGAGAAAAAGAAAGAAAAGAAAGAAAAGAAAAGAGAGGGGGAGGGAGAGAGGAAAAAAAGGAAAAAGAGAAAAAGGAAATACCTAATTTTTTCTCTTTTCCTTTTCCTTTCAAATTTCTTTTGGACTTCAAATTTTCTTCCGATAATTTCTTCATTGAACTCGTCAATAAATTGACGAGCGATGAGACAGGATCCTAAAAATAAGAATTATGATGCGCTTAAAATTCGATTCCCGAAATCGAGTTCAATTTCGTGGTTAAAAATCGATCGACGTGATTTTAGCTCAATCCAACCAATTAGGTAGCTTTTAGGGATTTTACGGCCGATACATCCCTTAACGGCTTCACCCAATAGGTTAGTTAACTCGTGAGTGATCACTCGTAGAAAAAAGGCCATAAAGGCACGTCGACGAAATGCCCATTTCACTTTATCGAAACGGTCGAATTTCGTAATGTCACATCAACATTCAACAGTTGGCCGACGTCCACATTAGCATCAGTCGACCAAATTTGGCCAAATAGAGTGAATTGATACAAATGTGAAAATGTTCAGAACTAAATTGATCCAATTGAAATATTTAGGACTAAATTGATACCAATGTCACAAGTTTATAACTTTTTGGTACTTTTCCCAACAAACCTCCCATTATAGAAATCCTACTAAGTAGCGCAAATTAATTCTAGACTTGTTCTTTTTCTTTTTCTTTTCTTCCAATATAAAAATCTTTAGTGCTAATAAAATTAAATGTTTATATTATATTGCACATTTCATTTGGAATTCTTTTCCCGTGTTTTTTTTTTCCATTTTCTAGAATTCTCGAGTATAACACAATAAAAATGAAAAATATTATAGTAAAAATTCCGATAGTCATGCCAAACACATAGAACACTACAAATGAAGAGCATTATTACCACAGGATATACATGGAAGTATTAAAGCTCGAAATCCAAGATCGTCAGCATCATGCATAAACGCAATTAATAGCCATGGTTATATTATAATAGAGGATGTTAGTATTCTTATATATGGTAGCTGGCTTACATGAATATCCAGATAATGAGGTGACGTTTGGTATAGTATGATTGGTCCGTTAAATTGATTTACTAAATGATGTTTCAAATTACATGAGTAATTTTTTAGTTATCCAGTATACTTAGCTTCATTCTTCGACCTATTTCTTTCCCTCTTCACTTTGTATATGCAATATGCGCTACATGGGGAAAAATGTTTGGCTGTGAAGGAATATCTTGGTCTTGGTCATCGCACACAACCGTGTTTCTCAGGTTGTGCATAAATTATACGAATGGACTTGAAAGTGAAAAAAGCTGAGAAGAGCACCAGTGGAGCGTAGTAAGTGGATTTGTTGAAATCATGTCTTAGAATTTGACCGAGTCCCCTTCTTTTCCCATGATCTCTCTCTCCCACAAAGAAGTGAAGGCTTGCACCGATTTTGCCTTACTATTTGTGAACCATGAGACCTCTCTCTCTCTCTCTCCCTCTCTGTTCTCTCCCCCACCCCCACCCCCACCCCCACCCTCACCCCAACAAAATTCAATCAAACTACTCCCGCGTCATTTACTTTTGTAAGATGATTCCTTTCATATTCTAGCTCCACTTACCTTTTTTTTTTTTTCATCCAAAAAACTTACCATTATTTCAAGTTAGTCTTGTTGACACATAAAATTTACCTTTTTACTTAAGAGTCAATCGCGTAGAAAATTAGAGATTAATTTTTAACCCTAGCAAAAATAATTTTCATTAAATTGCATTGGATATGGATATTAGGAACATTTGCATTACTAGTTTTAGTTATTTAAAATATTTTAAAAAATTTTAAATTTTTCTTTTAAAAAATTATTATCTAAAAATTGTTATTATAAAAAAATCGAAAAGAGCCGGGCCAGGGCTAGGTCTGCCCAACCCTCTCTTCTCTTCCTGCCGTTTCTTCTTCCCGCAAGGCCAGCTCAATCCACTTCTTCTTCTTTATCTCCTGAGTGGACGGGCCCATAGCCTCTTCCTAACATGTGGCCCAGTTCTCTTCTCCGCCGACCCAGCCTCTCTCTTCTTTCTCCTCTCTCCCTTTGGCCGTTGGCTCGACGACAAATGGGGAAGGACGACGGCTGTACGTGAAGCGAGGACAGCGAGGAAGTTTGCGACAATCGTTGCGCGCGACGCCAACGTGGGGAATGTCGTGTGGTACGGGGCTAGCTGGCGTCGCCCTGGAGGAGAGAGACAAGACCGAGAGAAGGATGAAGGGAGAGAAGGCAGCGAGAGAGGAGGAGCTCTGTTTTTCCTGCTGGTTGGAACCTAGAGAGAACAACCGAGAGAGGGTGAGCTAGAGAGAAAGAGACATCGAGCTCGAAAGAGTGTTTCACCGTCACCTGAGGTCCATTCGGTGCTCGCCGTCCCTCGTACTGCTGCATCCGAACCAGGTAGGTCTTTCCCGAATGCTCATGCCCTGTTTTTGGGAACAAACCTCCCATTATACAAATCTTCGTGACTAGTTAGCGAAAATGAGTCTCTCTTGTAGAATTTTGTAGAACCATCACTAACTATTTTAAAATTTTAAATTGTTAGATAAAGACATTATTCGTTATTTAAATATTCTAACACTCTCCCTCACGCTTTATCTAAGTTTATATTTCAAGACTTAAATATGGAAATTTAAATGAGGAGACAAAATGGGGTTTGAAAAGATTCAAACTTGAGATTTTTAACTCTGATATTATACGAGATTTTATTAAACCATTGTCAATTGTTCTAAAAACTTAAACTGTTAAATAAAAGCATGATTTATAATTTAAATATTCTAACATCTCTCATGAAAAATTCATGGCCAAGCAATAGATAACCTGAGATTTCCTCTTGCTTTGTGCCACTAAAAAGAAAAGTCATAGAAAAGTCATTCTTGTCACATGACATTCTTACTTGGAGGAAGACAAATCAAGTATGGCCCCATCGAATTTCCTGCAAAAGAAACAAGTGTATCACATTCAATTGAATTTTCTCTGGACAAATTCTCAGGGTCTATTGGCCATGTGATCTCTGAGGCACTAATAGAAACTAACCCCACAAAAGCTCAAAGTTTAGTGATGTTATGTATATTCTACATGATTGATAATAGAATCTGATGTGCCTATATAAACAAGAACCTGCCTAATAAAGTTGAGAAAGATCACCCGGGAATGCTACCGAAAGAACGTGCCAGGTCATTGCAGGTACGAGCGTAGGGTTGCCACACAATAACACGTGACACTAGATGTTGAAGAAGAGGAGTTGCTGCCGCAAGACCCGCCAGAAAAAGTGCATGCCGAGCACTCAGGTTGGTCGCTACACTGAACATCAAACCCTCGATTCAAAACTTCCTGCAAGCTGATATTGCATCTTCCCCTATCATCGAGTGCGTTCTAACATCAGAATGGAAAGGAGACAACTGGGCTTGACCAAAAAGGGTTCGGTTTAACGTCAACACGAAAAGGAGACTGCCATGCTTGGCCTCAAGATCACTGATTAAGCATAAATAACAAGGAATTGCCAACACATTGACGACACTTTATCAGGAAGGAAGTCGGTGCGTTTACAACTCTTTAACATTTGTTGCCTAACTAATTCTTTAGAATAATCCATGATAAAATCTTTAAACAAAATGACAAATCTCTCAACTATAATTGTTAAATGAATTAGGCCCATCCAATTCAAGAATTCATAATGGAGGTCATTCAATAAAATTTGTTCAAGATGTCATCTATTTTGCACAACATAAATCCTATTTGGATAAATAGAAAACTATATTGATAATATGAAATAATGCACTTTTCACTTCTTTGCTTTTCCATCATACTCATAGGAGTTTAATCTAGACATTTGATCACAAGTTTGTGAAAAGCTCAATACTCATATAATTAAAACGTTGACGGTCTTCTTTTTTTTTTTTTTTTTTCTTTTTATATACTCCATTACAAACTATGTTAGTTTGCTATAAGTGAAATTGAATAACCACAACTTGAGTCATTACTCTCTTGCAAAGACGAACTTTCACATGGACAAGCCTCCAGCAATCTTGGAGGTGATGACAAGGATGGTTTTGGAGGAATTTGCAAGGCCTCAACACTTCCTTTTAGCATCTCTACAACTTGAGTCATACAGGGTCTAACTCTTGGATCAATTTGAATGCACCATAAGCCTACTACAATCATCTTCTTCGCGAATTCTTCATCCCCCTCGTTCATGATCCCATGCAACCCAAGCTCTTCTTGGAGCTCCAAGCGTTGATGGACCCAATGAGGAAAGTATGTTTCGCTAGTACGATCTACCATGACTTCAGTATTTTTCCTCCTACCGACCATCTCCAAGACCATCATGCCATAGCTATAGACATCCGATTTGTGAGAAACCCCTCCAATGTTCCTCATGAATAGCTCTGGAGCAATATATCCAGGGGTACCCCGGGCACCTAGCATTGACACGATGCTCTCTTGTCTCGGGCATATTTTGGCAAGACCAAAGTCGGAAATTTTGGGACAATAGTTTGTGTCAAGGAGAATATTGTGAGGCTTTATGTCAAAGTGCAAGATCCTCGTGTTGCAACCTCTATGCAAGTACTCTAACCCATGAGCTATGCCAAGGGAAATATGGTACAATGTGTCCCAACTCAATAGTTGATCTAACTCCAATGTGTTACTCCTATTAAATATGAACTTTTCGAGGGATCCATTAGGCATGAACTCATAAACCAAAGCTCTTTTGCTTCCTTCAAAACAGAATCCCAAGAGGTTGACAACATTGACATGAGAAGTCTTGCTTATGCTCGCAATTTCATTGAAAAATTCTTCGGCATCGCCTTTCAACTTCTTTAGAAGCTTCACTGCCACAAGTTGGCCATCTTGAAGCGTGCCTTTGTACACACAACCATAACCTCCCTGGCCTAACTTTTCTTTGAAAGAGTTGGTCATCCTCTTGATGTCTTTATAGGTGTATCTTCTCGAAGAGATGAGTCCCTCGATTTTCATTTCACCATCAAAATATTCACTTCTCTGCTTTATCAAAGCCATAATTCTTCTTATCATTGGTTTCTTCTTGAAGGAAAGCATTAAAATAAGGGCAATCCCAATTCCAGCTCCTGATGCTGCTACTCCTGAAAAAACATAGAACATTCCAAAATGGCAATCTCACTTCATCACTTTATTGAGGCTTCTAAGTCGTGAATCTTTATAGAAAATAGTCAACGAAAAACACCATTTAACAGATTACCTATGATGGCTTTTGTCCACAAATTGCCATGTTTCCCTGCCAGGACGCAAATGCTTATCAAATAAATCTTGAATGAAATTAGTAAAAGAGTGCTTCGTACAGTGATATAGATCATGCATGTATCTCGAATGGAAGCATGTGCTCATGCTTGGATCCACCCCAAAAAAACGGTTTTATATGTATAGTTCAAATCTATCAATGTTATATATTTCAACTGCACACCTGCTCAAATTTTAGCATCACTAGTGAAGGCAGAAGCTTTTTTCTGTTTGGTTGCATGCACAACAAAATTCCTCAATGAAAATCAAGTCGCTTTAGTCCAAA
The DNA here is from genome assembly GCA_014182725.1 of Eucalyptus brandiana. Lineage (NCBI taxonomy): Eukaryota > Viridiplantae > Streptophyta > Magnoliopsida > Myrtales > Myrtaceae > Eucalyptus > Eucalyptus brandiana. Next base: position 6,028,699 of record CM024669.1, read on the forward strand.
ATCTGCAAATTTTACAGTGAATTCGGCGCATTTTCACTCAATACATTTAAACCATTGGATCTTGTGGGACACACATGGCAACCTCAAGATCAAACAATCAAGGCAGAGAAGGTTGCGATGAAGTTCTAATTTACACCGTCCCTCCGCATGTAGAAATGAAAGATCAAGCAAAGCAGTGGATATGAAATCTCAGTCAAGAAGCAAAAGCAGAAAACTGAATCCCCTAGCCATTTACCATCATTGCAGGTTTGAGAATGAGGGTCATCTTGGCAAAAGCAAATGAAATCATTGTTATCGAATCTACACATACCCTTACTGCCGTCGCAGTTGTTGCAATTAATTGCAGTCCAGCTCAAAAGGAACCCCATCTCCATAATATCAACGTAATCCAAAGCCATCAAGCTACTGAGATTTGCATTAACATGAACAGGTACGCTAACTGCAAAGTCGCAGGTGTTGATGGCAGAATACAAATCCGTTTCTTGGAATGTTTCCTCCAAGAAAAGAGCAAAAGAATAGTGGGTGTACTTGCTAGCACAGTCCACTGGATAAGTACAATTTGGCGGTGGCGAGGTGCAATTATAGTAGAAGAAGAAATTGGCATTAGTGGAACTGAGATTGAAAGGTGTCCTTTTGAGGCTGACATTATGCAGCGGGGCACCACAGGAGGAGTCCTGGTATTCAAGGGCATTAACTAGGAGGAACGAATGGTTCGCATAGAAGATATCCTTGATGATGAACTCGCTGTCCGAGAAATTCAGGACAGGGTAATCCTCTTTGCAGGTAATCTCAAAATTCGGATAGCCACAATAAGACTCCTGCTCGCCCGAAATCCAAAAAGGGTAGCTGATGTTTGGGCCATTTCTGCAGTTCCGAGGCAGGCAGGCCTCGTTTTGCTTATCCTCCGACAAAGCCTGATAGACTAAGCTGGTGAAAATGATGAGAAGGGCCAACCGGCGACACCGAGCTCCACAGATGAAGCTCTGGAGATTCATTTGGGACTGGAAGGAGGCAGAGGATAGGACGCAGAGAGGATTGCTAGAAAGAGAGGCAGGAGAGGGTGTGGAAAGCAATTTGCAGAAAATTCAAAATGAGGTTGTTTGAACTGGTCCTAGAACTTGAGTCGCTGTCGTCGTGCTGGTTCATTGACTTTGAAGAGAGGAATGCCGAACGGAGACGGAAAGTGGCTCTGGGGCGCGCATTAGTCAAACGCCCCATGGATTACGCGGGGGAAATTTTTGCGGCCCTGGAAAAAATAAAAATCCTTAAGAGGAGCGAACCAGGAAACTTCCTAGTCAAAGGGACTTAGGTTGTTGGGCCCACCAACGTTTTTTTTCGAAATGTTGACTTCGATGATCTACCTAATCATTAAGAACATTTCCTAACTAAGCAAGGCAAATTAATAATTGGTTGTTGATCTTTTTTTTCCCTTTTTCACTTTTCCGATACCACACTTTAGCGCGAACAAAAAATTAATCACATTTCCCTAGATTCTTATCCCACGTCCTACAACCCTGAGCGTAGCATACGACCCAACGCAGTTTTGGAATTAGTCAACGGATGTTGACTTCGATGATCCTATAGTCTAAATTATGGGCCCAAATCCACATCAATGGGCCCATAGTTTTGGGCTTCCTTTCATGGGCCTGAATCAAGAGTCAAATCGGGGCTAAAAGGAAGTCCGATCTAAAATGCTTTCCCCATGAGCTCCTCCTCCGTTGACCATTGACAATTCAACATCGGGACGTGTCTTGCAACTGACCTTCGTGACTAGTTAGCAATGTTGAGAATGCGGTGTTGCAAATGCTTAGAAGGAAGCAGCAGGAAGAAACTCAACAACTAAAGTCAACTAGAACAGAGGAAACAGAGGATTGGCGTGAAGAAGGAGCAGTCAATTGAATTAGAAGAGTGTAAACTGCGTCGTTTGCTTCAGTAGAGTTGTTTCTTGTACACATATGCATGAGCTCTATTTTCTATTATGTGTGTGATGAGCTGTCATGTGAGTTCTATTTTTTTGTTATGTGTGTGTGTTGAGCTGTCATTCAAGGAGTGGTTGGTTTAGATCTAGAAGTTATTCCTCTGTTGTTATATAAAAGCATGTAAAAACAGAACGGATTAACATCGAGCTCTCAGATGAAAAGACTATGAAAGAAAGAAGAAGATGAGCTCTTCAGCAAGCTCTCTTCTCATTCAGCTTCGACTACTTCATTCTGTATTCATTTTTCTTCATGGTATCAAAGCCATTCTCTGAGTGCTCGAGATACACACTGATTAATGGCTTCAAGAGCTCCTAAATTTCCTTTTCCCATTCACATAAACTTGAGCAATTTTGTCATGATTAAACTCACTGAAGATAATTTTCTTCTTTAGCAAGCTTAGTTTCACAGATTTTTCCAGAGTTAGGAGTTGTTTGGGTTCGTCAATGGTGAGGTTTCACCACCACCACAGAAGATACGAGTAGATGTCAACAGTAAGGCGGTTGAAGAACCAAACCCTGATTATGCAGATTGGATTAGAACCGATCAGCTAATTTCCTCGTGGATCAGTGGAGTAGTATATGAGAATATCTTGGGATTGATTATCGGATTGGAAACATCTTATGAGGTATGGCAAACTATGTTAAACCGATTTACACAAAAGTCTATAGTTAGAGAATTTGAGCTAAGAGGGAAACTCCAAGCATGTCAAAAACAAAGTAGGCCATTATCTGAATACTTGAGAGAGTATAAACCAATTTGCAACCAGTTGAATGCAATTGGTAAGCCTTTGAATGAGATAACAAAAGTGTTCAAAGTCTTGGAAGGGTTAGGATCGGAGTATGAGAATTTTTGAACAACAATGTATTGTTTGAAACCTCAACCGGATTATGATGAAGTTATTTCGCAATTGGAGAGATTTGAAACAAGATCGCAAAATTACTCCTCAAACCAATATAATCTAAACTTCACCTATTATGGGCAGAGGAATGTTGAAAGGAATTAGAATGTGGATAGTGAGACAGTTCAATCAGGTCTTGCCTTCGTAGGACAGAGAGGAAACAACATGTTTTATAGAAATAGATGTGGATTTAGTTATGGCAGGGGTTGTCGAAGTTATAGTATTCGAGGTTGTGGTTATGGAAGAATCAAAGTTACAAAGCCTGTGATTCGAACCAAGAACAAGAGGTTCAGTCTTATAAACCACAGTTGAGTAATTCTGGCCAAGGATTTCGGCCTTATGCAGGTGCTCCACAAAGATATCAAGAAGTTAAGTCATATCCTCCCCTGAACTCCTCACTTAAAAATAGTCAAGATGAGAAAGCAACAGGAGGTGCAAGAGTGATATGTCAAATTTACAAACGACCAAGACACGATGCACTTGGGTGTTGGTATCGCTTTGATAATCCCTTCCAAGATCAAGACATTCCAACAGCATTTGCAGCAGTACATCTCGAAGATCCAAAGGGTAGTGCATGGTACCCAAATACGGGTCCTTTAGCTCATATAACTGATAATTCGGGTATTGTTCACAACTCATCAAAGTATATTGGCTCGGATACAGTAATGATAGGAGATGGGTCCAGTCTTCCTATTACCTTAACTGGAAATGCATTTTTACACACTGAAAGTGATGCGTTACCCCTTAATGATGTGTTAGTGGTTCCAAAAATAAAGAAAAATCTGCTTTTGGTTTCAAAGCTAACCGATGACTATCCTTACTCTTTTGTTATTGACAAATATGGTGTTTATGTTAAGGACCATCAAACCAACACAACAATGCTGCTTGGAAGGAAAGTTGGGGGGTCTCTACAAAGTGGACCGGCAAACCACCAAGGTTCTCTTTACTCAAAGACATAAGGCAGTTGCAGAAGAAGTGTGGCACCAGCGGCTAGCTCACACTAACTTTCAAACCTTAAAGTTTATTCATAATCAAAAGCTGATCCACTGCAATAAGACGACTCAAGTTGTGTGTAGGAGTTGTCAAATAGTAAAAAGTATTAAGCTAGCTTTTTCATTATCTGAATCTGAAACAAACTTCACTTTGGAAAGGATACATTGTGATGTTTGGGGACTGTCTCCAATGAGTTCAGTTCAAGGGTTCAGATTCTATGTTATCTTTATAGATAACTTTTCTTGTTATAGTTGGGTTTATCCAATGAGGTTGAAGTTAGATTTCTATGATATCTTCGTCCTGTTACATAAGTATGTGGAAAATTAGTTTGATCGAAAAATTAAAGTGTTTCAATGTGATGGTGGGGGCGAATTTTCAAGCAATAAGTTTCAGAATCACTTAAAAGCTTGTGGAATCAAAAACTACATGTCATGTCCATATACTCCATAACAAAATGGGATTTCAGAACGGAAGCATAGGCATGTGGTGGAACTTGGATTATCAATGTCGTTTCATGCAAGATCCCATTGATTTACTAGGTGGATGCCTTCTTGATTGCAACTTATATTATAGATATGCTTCATGCTCAAAATTTACAGATGGAGTCCCCATACAGTAAGCTCTTCAAGCATAAACCAAGTTATGAACATTTACGTGTCTTCAAAAGTGCTTGCTATCCTTGTCTTAGATCATATACACAACACAAGTTTGATCCTCTTGCTCACTCACTTGCATGTTTCTTGGCTATAGTGATAAACATAAAGGGTATAGGTGTCTTATACCCTCGGATGGCAGAGTTTATATTAGTTGAAATGTCACATTCGATGAGAGTTTCTTCCCTTTTGCTAAGAAGTTGAATGAGGTGTTTCCACATTATACTGCTTTGTACAGGAAATGGGCTGAAGAGGTCGAATTTCTGGATTCAACCAAAGCAGAACAAGCGAGGAAGATTCCACAGAATAATGTAGGATGTTTACAAGAACATGAGTTGCTTGAAAACAAATGGATGCATGCCCCAAACACCACCATTGAGAAGTCACAAACACCATTAGATCCACATTCACCAACTATATCAGATTCATCATCTGTCTTAAAGATAAGTGGAGATGGTGCACCTGGTCAACTAACTGCAATTCCGGTTGACAGCTACCAGAATAAAGAGAGACAAGCTTTACAGCCCACGATATCAACTAGAACATCAAAACACTCCATGCAAACCTAGTCCAAGTCAGGTATGGTGAAACCGAATCCTAAGTATGCTTGTCTGGCTGAATATCATGTACCTGCAAAACCCAAGACAATCAAATCTGCATTAGCTCATGAGAGATGGCATAGAGCAATGATCGAAGAGATGAATGCACTTCATGAAAACCAAACCTGGATATTGGTTCCAAGAACTAATCACATGCATGTGATAGGGTGCAAGTGGGTTTTTAAAACAAAATTGTCACTGGATGGAAGTCTTGACAAGTTGAAAGCAAGATTGGTAGCAAAGGGATTCCACCAGGAGGAAGGAATTGATTTCCTCAAGACGTTTAGTCCAGTCATCAAACAAGTAACAATTCGGATCGTTCTCTCAGTTGCAATGGTAAAGAGGTGGTCGATACATCAACTCGACGTCAAAAATGTCTTCTTGCATAGCACATTGAAAGAGACTGTCTATATGGAGCAACCCCCTGGGTTTGCCCATCCTACACTTGATGATCATGTCTGCCTACTTCGAAGGTCTCTTTACGGTCTACGACAAGCACCATGCACATGGTTTGAGAAGTTTAGTAACTTCCTACTTGAATTATGTTTCTTTTGTAGCACTATGGATCCATCACTCATTGTGTTTCATAAGGGGCAAGACACAATTTTACTCCTACTCTATGTAGATGATATCTTGTTGACAGGTAATTCTAATCTTTTACTTACACAACTGATTACATCTCTAAGTTCAATGTTTCACATGAAGAACTTAGGATGTATTCATTACTTCTTGGGTGTTGAGGCAAAACACACAGCCGAAGAACTCTTTCTTTGTCAAACGAAATATGTTGTTGATCTTCTTAAGAGAGCAAACATGAAGTAATGTAAACCAATATCAACACCGCTGCCTCTGAAATTATCATATTCTTCTGAAGATGAAGTCTATCTTGATCGACCACTTGAGTACCGCAGCTTAGTTGAGGGTGTCTAATATTTGACAATACAAGACCGGATATTGCCTATGCTACCAAATATGCTTTGTCAGAAAATGTAGAACCCTATAGTTGGTGACTTTAACGGATTAAAACAGGTTCTTCGCTATGTTAAAGGAACAATAAACTTGAGACTTTTCCTTCACTCAAACAGTTCCTTGAAGCTTTATGGGTTTTCGGATGCTGATTGGGTTAGTTGTGTTGAAACAAGACGTTCTACAACTAGATTTTATACTTATCTTAGGTCCAACATACTCTCCTGGTCAACAAAGAAACAAACTATAGTATCTCAATCATCCACAAAAGCAGAGTATAGAGCGCTGGCTTCTACTACTGTTGAGCTCATATGGATAAGTTTTGTTCTTCGGGACATCGTGTCACACCCCGATCCTCCGAGCACGTGCCCATCCCACTGCGGTCGATTAAATAGCAACGTCCCAGGACGCATCGCTGACCCTTTCATTTTCAATGCACATGCAGAAGCAATTAAAAAATTCCCAAACAACAACAAGATGGGATAGAAAAGCAGGACAACAAATCACAATCAAAACAAGCCTTTTTAAATACTTCAAGTTTATACACAAAACTAGGCTGTTTACAAGAGATTGGCTCAACAAAATGGGAACTGTCCTATGACATACTAGTAAGACACATTTGCTAATTCTTCTATCTCCACCTTCCCAGATTTTGGGACTTCCGGTCCTCCATGACCGCCATCTAAAAACCTAAAACTATTATCCCACAACAAGGTGATACGATGTCTTAACAAGTTCAACCCCCTAAGACCCGATTAGGAAGAAAATATGCTCTAAGGCTGCCTAAGCACAAACATGAGTCGAAGGTCTTACCTTTGCCTCTGTTCCTTCCTACAAGTCAGTATATCTCAAAACTCAACCAATCATTTCAACACATCAAGACACATCGAATCATCAATCAATCGACTCAGTCAATTACATGTCAATGAGACCATTCCCCGATCATCTCAATCAATACTACCTATATGTCCAATCATACCCAGGACTACTTATTGTAAGCCGATAATAGGTAGTATAGCTCACCAGAAGCTACCTCAAATATTGAGATAATATACTATAAATGATCACTAGAAGTTGCCGTAATTATACTCATATAGTATACTATTTATGCTTACCAGAAGATGTCGCAATTATACTCATCTAGTACACTATAGCTCACCAGAAGCTGCCACAATTATGACAAACCTCCACCTCGAAGGAAAAAACCAAAAGATCCCATTTATCAAAGATACTTAAATGGAGATCCCTCCATTGATACTCTTGGTGAGTGTGATAAATTCCAGTTCATGGTTTCTTATGCTCCACCTCCACCACCAGAGTTCATTACTTCACCCCCAATCTCACCAACTCCACCAAATCACCCCTACCATCTCCTCCTCAGAAGAAACAAGCTCTCTCCCCATTTTATAAGCCAATCCTAAAATGGGCCAAAAAGCACTCTTACCCACTCGAAGCTCCAGCAGAAACACCACACACTTCTTCCATTGCCATGTTCCATGAAACAGACTTTCCCCCTCTTGTAAAAGAAAGTTCTAAACTTTCGTTTCCTGCTCCGGAAGAATTCATAGATCCACAAGGCATATACCGTCATGTCCCTAAGATACCTGCCCCTATTGATGTGGATGAACATGGGAGACAAAGAAGAACTCCTACTACAGAAGCTGTTCTGAATTGGCAGTCGGAGACTCTTTTGGCACAAAACAATGCGTTCAAAGTAATTGATTCCAAGATTGGAAATGTGCAACAAGATCTTCAAAAAGTATGATGAAAATACCAAGAATATGCTTTCCAAATTCCAAAAGAGGCTTCATGCCTTGGAATCAGGACGACATCTCAAGTATCATTATCTTGAGAGGCCAAAGCCGGAGATAGAAAAACTCAAAAGACAAATCCAACTCCTTGAAGAAGGAAGGTTCGATCCTTTCAATCCACTTCCAACCATTGCAAGAACAGGGTATTTACCTCCACTACCGCAGACGTCAATTTTTGCTACTATTCCAAAAGACCCCTTCAAACAGAAGTAAACAAGTGCAGCAGAAATGCGAAACCGTCTCAAAGAAATAAACCAGGTACAAAAGGTAAGAGGAAAAGAAAAGGAAGACATTCCTTCACCTTCAATTGTTATAAGGGAAAAACCAGAGCAAATGATGCTATCCAATCCATTAGAATCTTTTTTAAAGGATTTGGGCAACTAGGAACAACAACCTGATTCTGCCATCTCAAATGATCAGATTCTATTCCCTGCAGAACAAACTTTTCCTAACATTTTCTAATACTAAATCAAATTCGGTATCCCTTTCATCCTCTTCATCCTTCTCCATTCCTGTCATTGATTCTCCTCCTATTGCTCCAGTAACATCATCAATATTCATGGCTGATCCGCCAGATCAGGATATGGAATCAAACCCGTCCGAACCAGAACTTGTTCAAATCAGTAATTCTGGACAGAATCTGTCCACAGCATCAAAACAGTTTTTCACCCTTGATGATATTCCTTATCACAAGTGGCCAGAGAGACTTGAAGAATTTCATACTTGGCTGAACACCCAAGCGATTACCAATCATGATATGAATGATGTTCTTTTCAACTTTGTCACAAGATTCACAAGTAGCCTCAAACTTTGGTGAAAATCTGTGGCAGAACAAGACCAGATTCATTTCCTGTGTTCACCCGATTTTAGTCATGCCATTACCCTTCTATATCACTTCTTTGTGGGAAAACCCGTTGATCTTCAAGAGCTAAAAAGGAGAGAATACTTTGAGAGAAAATGTTGCTCTCTCTAGAAAAAAACATCTTGATAAGCATTATCGAGAAATGCTTATGCTCTTTTATGGTATTGGAGCTGATCCAAACCTGAAGCATGTCTTCCTGACATCCATCCCCAAAGAATTATCCAAATGGTCGAAAGAGCCTTCCTCAACAGGCAAAGAAGAATACAGGATGTTCCATTAGGAGAAATCTAGCAAGAAATCCATTTGTGCCTTGAAGAATTGTGTCTAAAACGACAGATGGTCGGAACTTACATCACAGATGATAGAGAACTTGAGACAACTTGTTCTTGACAGAAGTTAAAGATCAAATGCTCCAAACGAGACTGTGATAGTACTTGTGGAAAAGCTTCGCAAAAAAAGAAGCACTTCAAGAAGTTCTAGATAAAGAAATCCAAACATGGCCACAAGAACTTCCGAAGAAAGAAGAAATGGCGATATCTACGCAAAAGGAAGGATTGCATAGGCCATAAAAAATCAAATCGCTGCTTCATCTACAACCAGAAAGGACATTTTGCCAAAAACTGTCCCCAAGCTAGAAAAGGTCAGCATCATTTGATACATCAAATTGAGAATGAAACAGGTATTTCTCTTGAAAATGATGATATCGAATCACTATTCTCTGCTGATGAAGAACCATCTGAACAAACTCTTTGTGTCATTCCATGTTACCCTACTTCTAGCGAAACTGGATCAGATTCAGAATCTGAAGATATTTTTCACATATCACCTACATCTTCAAAACCAAGCCTTGACATATTTTCAAGTCAAACTCATTGTCCCCATTTTCCTGTAAAAATCTTCACCTCAAAGTTTGCCAAGCCTATCACTATTATTGCTCTCATTGATACTGGGGCAAGTTGTTCAATTTTGGATACTAAAGTTCTTCTTGAAGAATATTGGACTCCTTATGTCCGATATTTCAACTCTGCCTCAGGAGACACTTTTTCCACAAATGCAAGAACCACTCCTGTAATTGTTCAGTTCTTCCTCCAGTGTTCCTTAACCACAAAGATCTTTGGATCCAGTCTTCTTAACAAAGACGTGATCATTGGTTGTGATATTATGACTCAGATTTCTCAACTTCGTATCATTTATGGAAAAGGTCTTAAGTATAAAGACCAATTCTCTAAATTCGTTAATATCCAGAGACTCTTTTCCATTCAAATGAGTCTATTAGATCCGATCATGTAAAAGTTGTAGGAATCCTGTTCAGAATCCCACTTTGAATTTGCCCAAAAATGTTCCCATCCTTTATGGGAAAATCCAGAGTTCTTTGTCCGCCTTCTATTAAAAAAGAATGAAGACATCAATCCAACAAAGGCGAGCCATATGGAAATGAAGCCAGAACATTTGGCTTTAGCTAAAAGGGAATGCTCAGAACTATTGCAACAAGACCTTATTGAAATCTCCAATTCTCAATGAGCTTGTGAAGCTTTCTATGTCAACAAGTGTGCTGAGTAGAACATAGGAAAAATGAGATTGATAATCAATTACCAACCCCTTAACCTTTTCCTCCAAGATGATAAATTCCCTCTACTATCCAGAAATTCCCTTTTTACTGGATTATCCAAGGCCCACATATATTCCAAATTCGACCTCAAAGCTAGATTTTGGCAATTTGGCATTCATCTTGAAGACAGACCCAAAATAGGGTTCTGTATCCCAAACCAGCACTTCCAATGGAAAGTTCTTCATTTTAACTTAAAAGTAGTACCATCTCTTTTCCAAAAAGCCATGTGTCGAATTTTCCAATCAATTCTGTCAAGTGTAGCCGTATACATTGACGATATCCTGCTCTACAGCCCTGATGAGCAGTTGCATTGCCAACTTCTCGAGCAGTTCGCAGAAATCGTGAAGAAGCATGGCATCATACTTTCTCAAAGAAAGATGAACATTGCCCAGATAGAAATTGAATTTCTTGGTATGCACCTTAACAAAGGTACATACTATCCACGGCCACATATTACTCAAGAATTATTGAAGTTTCTTGAAGATAACTTCACCACAAAACAAGTTCAGCAATTTCTTGGGATAATCAATTATCTCAGAGATTTTGTCCCAAATATTGCAAAACTCTCGATTCCTTTGCAATCTATACTAAAGAAGAATCCCCCACCTTGGGGAAAATCTCAGACTAAAGTAGTAGCTGAACTTAAGGAGTTATGCAGAATCTCTCACCATTGCAAATACCATCAACAGGAAATAGAATTCTTCAAACTGACGCCAGTGATGAATACTAGGTAGCCATCCTGCTTGAAGAAATTGATGGTAAAAGACACCTCTATGCTTATAAAAGTGGAAAGTTTTCTCAAGCTAAAATGCATTACAATTCCACTTTTAAAGAAATCTTGGTAGTAAAAAATGGAATAAAAAAGTTTGAATTCCATCTTATCGGCCATCACTCCCTGGTAAAATTAGACATTGCATCTTTCTCTCAGATGACCAAGTTTAAACAAAAGCATATTCCAAATTCTTAACTGCTTCGTTGGGCTGAATGGTTCTCGAAATATTCTTTTGAAACCAAACATATTCCTGGAAAGAAGAACATGCTTGCTGACTTTTTGTCAAGACCAAAAGCACCAGCCAAAATTAACATGTACATCAAGAGGCCTGCTTTCCATATACTCAATCATGGCGTGAAATACAAGATTGAGAAGATTAAAGATTTGCCAAGTTGGAAATATCCCCAGGAGATTATTCAACAAATTTAGAATAACAGTCTCGCTGAAAACCTGGAAAACCTTATTTGGCAATGCCACACGGATCTGTTCAAATTTAATGGAGGTTCGATTCTTTATCCTTTTGGATTAAATTTGGATTATCCATTCATACATCCTCTTATCTGGAAGAAAGATGATTTTCCTGATCAGCTCAAGACGTTATTATGATACTTAATCAATAAGTACTTGATAGTTATTGAAATTCCAACCAGAAGATTCATTGCCAACCTCACATTCTTACTTGAGAGAAATATTGAAAGAGAAAGTGATCAAAATCTTTTAGACTTTCTCAATTGGTTCTATCCTCCTACTCACTGGAAACATCTCTTGGAGAAAGAACTAAGAACCATGACACCAAATCCTGAAGTCCATACCATGTTGTTTTTCCGATGTCCATGGCATTTTTTTATAAATAATGGCAACATCATTAATGCCCCACAGGAAATAGGAACCACATTCTACAAACCTCACTTGGATAGCAAAGAAGCTCGAATTCACAAATCTTATCCAGGATCTATTAGATCTTGTGAATACTAGTATTGAGAACTCTAGAGAATTTTGTGCAATAGGAACACTGGCAAAAAGGATCCCAAAAACAGTGACCATACTTGTCTTTGTAGTAATGGACAGGATGTCCATCATTGTTAAAGTGTCGAACAAGTTTTTTTGGGTCTGGCTTATAAATTGATTCAGGAACACATGATTCAATCATAAAGGGGGTCTGGAAGATAGAAGGACTTTCTTCCTTTTCCTTGCCAAACTTGATGGAAATAGTTCCATCTTTTTTTCCAGATGAACTCAGAGTCTGTAGACTGGAAAGGCTTGTTATGCTGGTGTAGCTTTTCGTAGTTGGTGATCCAAGTCTCTGGAATGAGCTTGGCCAACGTATCCTTCGAGATCTGTCTAAGAACATGAATGCATGACGCATGATCATTCTACATAGAGATAAACAAAGCATCTTCATTACCATTGTCGAAGTTTAGATCAAGAGCATGGTTTTGTACTTGATAAATGTGGCACCCCCCGAACGGCCCCTGATCTGTCAGGGTCGCCACAATTCGCTTACCTTTCTCTTTCATGACCTGAAGGTCCATCAATCCTGGGGGTTTATATCTTTTAGGTCGGTCCCTGCGCAATTTATATGGCGGAAGCATATCCAACAACTCCCTTCCCTATATTCAGAAAACAGTGCACACCAACTAAACATTTTATGTAAGTTAAAGCCATACACTTTTATTTACATAACTTGATGGACATCATTCGTCGGTACATCAAAATGTCAAGGTTTTCTATACTCGGCTATATTTCAAAAGATGACCAACATCTCTTCCAACAGCCATATACTTAAAGTCCATCGATCAGTGTCGGTGTCCAAAAGTTCCTTCCTTTGCTATCCTCCTCCTCGCGGTCATATCCAACCACTTCATCCATCTACCGGTGGCAGTGGCAACAGAGGTATCTTATCTAGTCTAAAATATTATTCCCCAAACGGGGTGAGTACAACTACTCAGCAGCAAAAGATTCAACAAGCTATATCGAGCATAACAATTAGCCTCTAATTTCATACAAGATAGACAAAGCAGGAAGTCAAGGGATAAGTGGATATCAATATCATGGAATTCTTCAATATTAAAGCAATTGCAATTCTATAAGAATCATATGCCACAAATCAGATTACAATCATGAAATCCTTCAATGTGATGACAACATATTCAGACCCCACACATTTATAGTCAAATCATTCATTTTATTTTTCAAAAGGTTTCATCCCCGGAGGACCAATGTTTGCGTCCCTCCGGCATTCGCATCCTTCCAGGCATTGCGAAAGCCTCCAACATTCAGCCATTTAAGGCCATCGGGCATCTGGAGCGAATCACGCATCCAGGCATCTCATACCCCACCTGGCATCACGAGAAACCTCGAGGGCCTCCCATGAAAATGGTTACCCTAGCCATTCGGATTTACGTACCGACTAGCATACTACCAGGCATCCCGAAACTCGCGGGGAATAACCTCCGGCATTCAGCCATTTAAGGCCACCAGGCATCCACAAGGCATCGACTCACTCGATCCTTTGGGCATCCCGACTCCTAGGGCATCATTAATCCGAGGGTTCAATGCGTAACAAATCGCATTTTAATTTCACAAATGCATCATCATATGTCAAACAAGATATCTCATGAACCCTTTTATCAAACAAATTGCATGTTAATTCACAAATGCATCATCATATGTCAAACAAGATATCTCACAAACTTTTTAGCAATCACAATATCCCACCATCAGCATCATCAACTCACAAACCTCCCACCATCAGCATCACTAAGTCACATGGCAATTCGAGAACTATACTTCATATAGGACAATTCTATAGAAATCTCGAAACGGTAACTTAATTTCTACAATTGCGCAGTTTTAGCAACAATTCCGAATTAATTACTAAACGGGCTCAGAAAATTACGAAATTTTGACACGTTATCGATAAGACCTAGAGGAAAAAATCTCAAGAAGAACATTAAGTCAGATTCCATAGGCACCGAGGGTAAAGCTTCGATTTTCTTCCTACCCAACATTCTGTAAAATTCCAGATTTCATATTTTTGTAGGAAAATTATTTTGAGGGTCATACTTTGTTCGTTTTCTCTGAATTTTGGATATGTTATTCATGAAGATGTTCTCTAAAACTTTCATCAAGGGTTCGAAATCAAATTGTGGTCAGATAATTACAGAAAATTTAAAATGTCACCTGAGATCACACTGATTTTCACAAAAACAGTTCACAAGTTCACAAAACTCCTCCTATATATTAGATTTCGACCTCCCGTCATTATACTCTTTGTCCATACACACAATACACCTTACCACAGCATGATTATCACTAAGATTCCTCATGGTCAGAATCTCAAATTCATTTGGTTTCACTTGCAAGTTCAAAAATCCAGCACTCACACTTCATGAAATTCGAAATCCAGCACATGCACCTCATCCACAACCAGTTTTCTTGATCTAACACCCTCCTACATATCAAAGACTCCACATGCAGCTCAAGTACTCCATTCTCCTCACCTATTTCACTTCTTTTCTAGGCAAAACAGCTTGCAACAACATAGATTGAAGAACAATTGCTTGCCTTAAACTCTCTCACTCGGTAGCTGTCCGAAAATGGAGGTTCGGGGGTTGCGGCTTGGCCGGTCGGCGACGGGAACTGGCGGCGTTGACGACAGCTGCACGGACACGGCGAGAGGCGGCCCTTCCTTCTCTTTCCCTCGCTGCCCGCACCCACAATCGACCCTCCTTTTCTCCTTGCTTGGTTTCCTCTCAAACTCTCTCTCGGTCTCTCTCTCCTGCCTTCGTACGAATTCCCCCTCCCCCTTTGTTTTGTTCTTTTATTAATCAATAAGTTTAAAATGGACAAATGGCACAAGAGGAAGGACAGGTGTAGGTACAACAAGGACAAGTGTAATTGTGGAGGAGACAAGTGTTGGGGGGGAAGCAATTTCCTCCCCCTCCTCTTGCTTCGTACAATGCCCATGGGGTGTCCTTGGGCTTGCTTGGGTCCGAATCCTTGGGCCCAAGAGTCCATAAAGTAAAGCCCAAATTTTCCCTTTTTTTTTTACACATATATATAGTATTTTATCTCTATCAAATTTAATTTAATAACAAAATTTCAGATTGCTTTATATACAAGTATATACACACATATAAATATACTCCAAATTCTTGTGGCCCGCTCAATATCCTCAAGTTCTAATTCTTTAAATTTTTAACGCATAAAATTCTTATGCAAGATCAAATCCCATCCTTTTGGTTCAAAGGATAAAATTGAAATACTATTCCAAATGAACAAATACAAATTAATGCCTATAAAATAAAGACAAAGTCACAGTTCGGTGACTGTCACCTATCCGAGGTTTGTCTAAAATTTTGGATGCCACAATAAACCATATGGTAATGTAGTGTTACAGCTACAGAGTCAGCAGTTTGAGGAGCTCCAGTAAGCTGGACTTGGACTTTTAGGAAAGAGAGTAGCTAAGGGTCTGAAAGAGTGATGTTGAAATTTGGATACAGAGTCACTGTTCCAGCATTCAGAGTAGTTTGAACAGTACCGATGCAAGCATGCTGGTATTGTAAAAAACTGGTATCCAACAATGCAATTCTTGCCACAACTGACAAACTTTTACGACCATGGAAGGTGAGAGCAAGACGAATAGCGCCATAATGGACATGAGTATATCCTTGTTGAGCCCATTGTCTGGGAAACTCTGGAGGGATCTAAAGAGTAACAAAGTATTCCTTTTCAGTAGTAAGAATGGGGTGCTGGTCGAATTTGGAGGACTGGACGTACTCCTTTACTTGCTTTGGGGTTTGATGAATAAGTTGGCGGATGGAGCAGATAGGTGAGAATGACGAGTTGGGTTTGGCAAAAGCGGAGTAAGGGTTCATGAGAGGAAGTTGAGTTTCAGAAATCTTGGTTTCACCACTAAAAAAGACTTCATAGAGATAATCTATCTTAGAAGTATTGGAGACACGAAATTCTAAGGGGGTTGAAGATGAGGGAGATGGAGCAAGAGAAACAGGTGCTTCAAGGATTTCTGGTTCTGTGAACATGATGTGAAGAGATCTCCTCAGCACTGGATTCACCTACCAAGTGCATGGAATAGATAATATTACAAACGAAACCATGACTCTAATACCATGAATGGACCTAGACTTAGAACCAGGGAGGACGAAGTCAATTTTTTGCAGGCATGCCTTCCCATAGTGGGCGAACAACCCCGTTCAAGCCCTTCAGGGACAGCTTTTTAGCAGAAAACCACTCGGCCCTTTAGTTCAGAGCCTAGAAACACTAGAGATGCCAAGATGGAAACGTTTCTAATCTACCCGAGCTGCATTTCTTAGAGAATCCTACCAGGCTAGAGAAGAAGAAGAGTTTAGAAAGCCATAGAGGGTTTTCACAAAACACTCACTTTACTTCAGGGGATTTTACCCAACACTTTACACCCTCTTTGCCTTATATAGACAATAAGAGGTCACAAAACACACAAGGACCAAGCTCATGGGTCCAGATACAAACAGAGGCACCAGAAACTTACGAGAGCGAATTATTCGCACACTATGAACAGTGATTGTACTGTGAGCAATACTTTCCCTAGGCTAGTACTACAGTAAAAGTGAGCAGTGACTTGCTACAGTGAAATTGTACGGACAACGGCTTTTCATCGGTCTTGTCCATCACGAGCATTGTAATCATAGTCTAAGTCATCTGAGCTGTGTGTTGTTGCTAGAATATGTTCCTCATATTTCTGCTCAAGAGCTTCAAGGTCTTCTGGTGAGAGGATTTGATTCAGCTGATGTGATGAGGATGCTTCTTCGTGAGCACAATGGGATGCTTCTTCCTGAGCCCAGTTTGTATTATCATCTTCTGTAGTGTCGGCAGGAATGCTTGGCTGGGGCCAATTGGATGATTATGCATAGAAGGACGTGTCCATGTTTTGAGATAAGGACGAGGGTCCTTGGTCATAGGGATCTTGGGAAAGAGGACCTCCCCAACGTGTATAGGGGTACTGAGTGGATTGGACAATGTCATCTGCACCTGTCATTTCATGATCTTGGGATGGCACAGCTTGTCTACATTGCTTGAGTGCTTCCTTGGCTTCTGGTGCTAGGTCATAATGATCCCATGCAATGGGTACATTATAATTCTATGCATCTTCAGGAATGGTTTTGTTCTCCTGGCACAAAATTCTCTAGAGTTCTCGATACTGGTGCTCACAAGATCTAACAGATCCTGGATAAGATTTATGAATCCGAGCTTCTCTGCTATCCAAGTGAGGTTTGTAGGATGTGGTTCCTATTTCCTGTGGGGCATGAATGATGTTGCCATTATTTCTGAAAAAAATGCCATGAACGTCGGAAAAACAAGATGGTATGGACTTCAAGATTTGGTGTCATGGTTCCCAAACCACATATTGTAGAGGGTCCTGATCTAATACCACATTGCGACATCCCTGAATTAAGTATTGTCCGCTTTAACCCGTCCCATATTGAGTCTCAATTTTGTTGTTTCGCGTATAAGTAAGCAGCAAAGTTTTGCCCTTACGTCAAAAGGTGCTTCCGTGTGTTAATTTAGTTTTTCACGTACATATCTCAGAAATGCTCTCTCCTTATTCGATGCATAATCTGATTAATTCCTGCCTCATTCGTCATCTTTTGCCAAGGTCGTAGGAGGCTCAGCGAAAGCGCTGGGCTTCCGCCAGAGAACTTGCAGGAACACCGCGAGCGCAAGGAATTCAAATGGCGGCTTATTGGCACTGCTGGAAAGGGCTACTACCAGACGATTGCCAAGATGAGGAGGAGTCGCTGGTAGAGAATCTCCTACACGTGGCTGAATGGATGGGATGCACCGGAGCTTCGATAGACGCGCTGAGAGAGAGATGAGAGGAGTGAGAGAGCTTCGCTATGAAAATTCTTTGAGCGCTTGTGTTTGTTGGTCGTTCCCCCCATTTGAGTGGTCTCTGGAGTCTCTATTTATAAGTGTTTGGAAATCCCAGAGACAAGGGTGTGATTTTTTTTCAAAATGAGACGATCATTGTGACTTCAAATTGAATGTCCCCCCATTCACTATGAAAATTTCAATTTTTGAGCTGCACCAACTTTTATCCAAAAATTCCAATTCACCGCTTTTAACCTCCCCCCACCCCTCTCCTCTCTCTTCAATATCCAACAGTGGATAAGGAGAGCAGTTCTGGATTCTATACAAATTTCACCCGAAATCTACCTGCTAAAATAGGTTTCTCAACTGTGGATAAGGAGGCCGTCAAAATGTTCACTCCTTTGCTAGATCAAAGCCATAATTCATCTAATC
This sequence comes from Eucalyptus brandiana, assembly GCA_014182725.1. Lineage (NCBI taxonomy): Eukaryota > Viridiplantae > Streptophyta > Magnoliopsida > Myrtales > Myrtaceae > Eucalyptus > Eucalyptus brandiana. The sequence continues at coordinate 6,047,143 of CM024669.1, forward strand.
ATTGGTTTCTTCCTAAAGAAAAGCATTAAAATAAGGGCAATCCCAATTCCAGCTCCTGATGCTGCTATTCCTAAAAAAACATAGAATATTTTGAAACAGCAATCTCACTTCATCACTTTATTGAGGCTTCTAAGTTGTGAATCTTTATAGAAAATAGAAAAAACACAATTTAATGGATTACCTACTATGGCTTTTGTCCCTAGAATGTCACATTTCCCTGCCAAGACACAAATGCTTATCAAATAAATCCCAAATAAAGTTGGGATGAAACTAGTAAAAGAGTGCTTCCTACAGTGTGATAGATTGTGCATATATCTCGAATGGAAACATGTGCTCATGCTTGGATCCACCTGAAAGAACGATTTTATATGTAGAGTTCTCAACGTTTTATATTTCAACTGCATGCCTGGTCAAATTTGAGCATCACTAGTGGAGGCGGAAGCTTTTTCTGTTTGGTTGCGCGCACAACAAAATTCCACAAAGAAAATCAAGTAGCTTTATTTTGAGATATGCAATTTTTACCATGAATTTGGTGCATCTTCACTGAATACATTAAAACAACCGGATCCTGTGGATGCAGATGGCAACCTCAAGATCAAACAGTCAAGGCGGAGAAGGTTGAGGTGAAGTTCTAATTTACACCTTCCCTCCACATGCAGAAATGAAAGATCAAGCAAAGCAGTTGATATAAAATCTCAGTCAAGAAGCAAAAGCAGAAAACTGAATCCCGCAGGCATTTACCATTATTGCAGCTATGAGGATGAGGAGCATATTGGCAAAGGCAAACAAAATTAGTGTTGTCGAATCCACACCGTCCCTCACTTCCCTCACACTTGCTGCATTGATTACAGTCCAGTTCAATAGGAACCCCTTCTTAATCTCACTATAATCCATAGACATCAAGGCTAGGGAAATTGGCATTTACGTAAACAGGTATTCTAACTGCAAAGTAACAGGAGCTGACGGCAAAATAGTAATCCATTTCCTACAATGCCTCCTTGGAAGAAAGGGCAAAAGAATGGTGGGTGCAGTTGCTAGCATAGCTCATTATGTAAAAACTTGTTGGTTGTGAGGATGCAATTATAGTAGAAGAAGAAATTGACATTAGTGGAACTGAGATTGAAAGGCCATCTTTCCAGGCTGATATTTCACTGAGGAGCATCACAAGATTCTGGGTACACAGGGCATTAAACAGGAGGAATGAATCGCACACATAGAAGATATCCTTGATATTGAACCCCCTGTCCGAGAAAGTCAAGACAAGGTATATCTCTTTGCAAGTAATCTCAAAATTCGGTTTGCCACAATAGGACTCTTGTTTGCTAGAAATCTTCAAAGGGTAGCTGCTGATGTTCGGCTGATATCTACCATTCTGAGGCATGGAGGCCTCGTGCCATGCATCATCCGATAAGAGTCATATAGACTAACTTGGTGAAGATGATGATAATCACCAATTGGGCGAAATTGCTAATATAGATGTCAGTTATCCTATGTAACACAATCAACATTGTAGAAAATCTTTTATGATATTTTAATTTTAAAATTTTTAAAATTTATTTTCTTCTCTTTTCCTTCTTCGGTGTTTTCTTACTTGATTAGGCCATTACCAGCCACTTGTAGCAAACCCCTTCTTGGGTGCGAGCAAGTGTGATGACCCTCAATTGGCCCCACTTGGACCTAGGCAAGGCCATTGCAGCCATAGGCGACTAACCTCTGTCCTCATTTGCAGCCGATGAGGGTCAATGACCTTCACTAGCCATAATAAGAAAACAATGAAGATGAAGAAGAGAAAGAAAGAAACGAAAGGACAAAGGAAAGAAGTAAATAAATGTTAAAATATTATTAAAAATTATCCACGTCAGTATTGACTGTATCACGTAGAGCGACTAGCATCTATGTTAGTAATTTCCAACCAGAATTAATTAAATAGATTCAATTATCAAAACGTGAAAATGTTTAGAACTCAATTAACAAACTTGATAGGTTTCAGTATTCGACTTTTTGGATAATTTTCCCCTCAGGAATATATTAGTTTGAATTTGTATTTTGTTGCATGCTATGTTCGATAATCCTATGTGTACATGGGAAAACTTTTAAAAAATAAATAAGGTTAATTTATTTTCCTTCTTATCTGCCTTTAGAAATAAGATCAACTGGATCTCGTCACAAATGGTATCGGTTACCACAGACGAACGGACGAACGGATATTGTAGTCAAGGTCGGCTTACTCGTTATTGGTCATTGAGGACGAATGGCATTGGTCAGCGAGGACAAAACTCGTGTACTTTGTTTCCCATTTTCAACTTAATGCTTGATTTTTCATGCCAATTCAACCAAGTTGTACCGTGTAAAAAGAGGACGGGCTCCGCATCTCTGCTCTCTAGGGAATAATGATTAGGCTGCTACCGAAATGCAGCGTAGATGCTACAAACGGGCGCTTGTGGCGTCCCTTCATCCCGTGTTTAAGTTACTTACAAGGCACCGGCGTAGCATATGCAAGAATAGTCCTTTATCAATACTTAGATCTGCCAAACCAATCCCTCATCCAAATAAAAAAATGAAAATCCCTCGCTCCCTGTCTCCTCGTAAATTCATCAACTCCATTCACTTAGAGAAACCTCCGTAAGTAGGAACAAATTTTTTTTTCCCAGTCGGACGGCAACATTTTTCAAACGCTCCTGCATATTTTGGTAACGTTTTAGGAAGACATCCCTGCTGCGCATCACCAAATTCGGTGTTCCACTCCCTGAGGACACGTATGATAACCATTTTTTTCTTTATTTTTCTATTTTTTTTTAGTTCTCGAAAATAGATTCAAAACACAAATCCATTCAATAACGCAATTTTATTTTTCTATATCTAGAGCAAATTTTTAGTCTAGAAATAGATTTGAATAATAAATGAGAAGTGGCACCTACCATTAGCCGCCACTCCCCCTCTTCTGAAATGATATTATTTAAAGATTAAAATTCCTAAATCTAAATGCAAAAAATACAATGAGAAAATGAAGATATCCGAAGGGGAAAATGATATTGACAGAATTGATACTTATTCAAGGTCACTTTTATCTGTCCCGAGAAAAAGGGTACTCCAAATGAATATGAATGTATCTAAGGATATAACAAATGAGCGCACAAAGGAAGCTTACCATGCCCCGATCCGACTCAAACCTGAATGTTCGAGTCATGAGTTGAATATCGGATAAACCATCAACATTTCATATTATCAGTGCTAAAATCAGATAAAAGCGGACCCCCCAATATGCGTGACTGCGTGCGATGCGAGGCTAAAATGAATAAGTAATGGCAGCAATGACTGGCTCGGAGAGGCGTGAGTGGGCTAAATAACGCTTGCTGTTCAAATCGAAGAGCGATCGGGACAATGAGCGTTCAGCCCACTTGTGGACCTTGCAACATCTCTAATTCATGCCTTGGTGAAACTAGAACGGCGCTACACCGACACTAATTGGATTACCCAAAGCACATATGCATGATCAAATCAAGGTGACAAACGAGCGATTCCAAGCAAATATCACTACGAAATTATGTCCTTCCTCTATTGGTCACATCAAAACAGGATTGTACGCACACGGAAATATCATTTAAACATTTATGACCTAAAGCAAAAAGGACGCCTAATTAGTTGCACTCGATGAAGAATTACAAGATGTTTCCAATAGGTTTTACAGAGTTCCTATGTCCTCAGGATCAAGTATTGGATTCAAGAACTATAGATAAAATCGAGGCATAGATATACTAACATAAAGGCAAGAAACTATTAGTGGACTCACATCACAAAATAATTTGAATTGTAGAAGTACAGAGGCAAAATTGCTCATCGCGCTAAGCAAGATGAAGGATGAGAACCAGGTTTAGGAACATCCAAAACTAGGAGCGACTCTGCTATCAATCAAGTCCCTTTCTTTTCCCATGATCTCTCTCTCCCACAAAGAAATGAAGGCTTGCTCCCGTTTTGCCTTACTATTTGTGAACTGTGAGACCTCTCTCTCTCCAAATTCAATTAAAACCACTCCCGCGTCATTTACTTTTATAAGGTGATTCCTTTCCTAGTCTAGCTCGACTTACCCTTATTTTATTTTATTTTTTTGGTTCGAAAAACTTACTCTCATTTCAAGTTAGCCCTATTAACACTTAAATTTTGCCTTTCTACTAAGACTTAATCGTGTAAAAAATTAAGGATTAATTTTTTAACCCATAGCAAAATAATTTCCATTAAATTGCATTGCATATGTACATTAGGAACATTTGCATTACTAGTATTAGCTATTCAAAATCTTTGAAAAAAATTTAAGTTTTTTTTAAAATTATTATTGTAAAATAAAATCAAAATGGGCCGGGCCAGGGATAGGCCTGCCCGGCCCTCTCTTCTCTTCCTTCCGTTTCTTCTTTCTGCGAGGCCAGCCCAACCCACTTCTTCATTTTTTCCCTCCCCAGTGGGCCGGCCCAGCGCCTCTTCCTTCCAAGCCCGACCCACTCCTCTTTTGTTCTTTTCTTCCTCCCCCTAATCCACGCGGCCCAGTTTCTCCTCCGCCGGCCCAGCCTCTTTCTCTTCTTTCTCCTCTCTCCCTCTGGCCACTGGCTCGACGACAGACGGGGAAGGACGACGGCAGTCCGTGAAGCGAGGACGGCGAGGATGTTGGCGATGAGCGTTGCGCGCGACGCCAGCGTAGGGAATGTCATCTGGTACGGGGCTAGCTGGCGTCGCCCTGGAGGAGAGAGAAAAACCGAGAGAGGTATAAAGGGAGAGAAGGCAGCGAGAGAGGAGGAGCTCTGTTTTTCTGTTGGTTAGAACCCAAAGAGAACAACCGAGAGAGGGTGAGCTCGAGAGAAAGGGAAAGCGAGCTCGAAAGAGTATTTCACCATTTCCTGAGGTCTGTTCGGTGCTCGCCGTCCCTCATAGTGCTACATCCGAACCAGGTAGGTCTTTCCCGAATCCTTGTGCCCTGTTTTTGGGGCTTCGGCTCGGAGCTCGCGGCCGACCAGTTCGCGCGAACTTCGGTACCGTCCGTCTTCCATTAAAGCTGCTTTGTGTCCTAGCATGCGTCGTTAGGAGTTTTGGTCCGCGATTAAGTCCCTAGCAAGTCCGAAGTCCCTTGTTCAGTAGTGTGCATCAGCTGTTCGCTAAAATGTCTAAGTGAGGTCTGGGTTCATGTGATTTGTTTTGGCCGAGATTTATGATTTTAAGGTTACTGATGCTAAATGCTGAAGATTCGTCCCTAAGTTAGTCTCGAGTGTTAATCCTATCTAGTATGACCAATCTTTGCCTAAACCCGAATCCCAAATGAGCCTAGGTCCTCCCTCTAGCCAATGCATTCTGTCTGTTTGATGAAATGTCAAAGCGAGATTCAGAAATGGTTTTTATGAGGTTCGTTTCTGTGGTGTTGTCTTTGTTCAAATTGAAGTCCATTCCATTGTGTCATTTGCTCATGCTGGTGTTAGTACTTGAATCGTTAGAGTTTTGGTCATAAGAAATTTTAGGGCTTGAAAATCCTTCGTTGGAAGTATTCCGGCAATGGTCATGACCTCCAGCCAACTAGTGGCCGGCAATGGTGGGTGTCCATCAGGCTAGACGACCGACATTGGGTGGTGGTCTAGCAATGGTCCGAACGCCCGCAGTAGCTCGTCTAGGCGGTAGTGTGGCTTCGGTGCAGGGGAAGCCGTCGAGAAAGAAAAGGAGCCGCACAAAGAGGAAGAAGACCAGAAAAATAAAAGAAAATTAGAAAATAGGAAAAAAAAAAAAAAAGAATACAAAAAAATGTATTAAAGAATGAGGTTTTATTTGAGTAGTTTGGATTCGGGTTGAAGGATCGGGTTAGCAAGTCGAATCGGGTAAACCCGATCAAAACCCATTTTCATAAATATAATAATATTAAAGATTAAAAGATTAAAAAAATTTAAAATTAAAAGGAAAAGAAAAAGTGTATTAAACAATAATAAGAAAAAATACTAAAAAATCATAAAATGGGTTTAAAAATTTCGAAAATTCAAATTTTTTTAGAAAATTCAAAATTTCTGAAAATTATTTTAAAACAATTCATAATTTTCAAAAAAATTCAAAAAATTCAGAAAATTTTGGAGAACAACAAAAACTGTGAAGATTTCTAAAAAAAAAAAAAATTAAAACTAAAAATTTAAAAAAATTAATTAAAAAATTCCAAAAATTCTGAAGCCTTTTGACTCTAAAATTGTGCTAAAATATTGAACATACCCTTAAGGCTTTACTTTAGAGTTTTGATTGTCCTTAAGGACAATTGCCTTTGGTTGCCCAATATCAATACATTGATTTTGGCTTCCCTTGAGTTTAGTTAGAATTGGCATTTATCTTATTCCTTAGTGTTAGGTCCTTGCTATCCATGCAATTTATTTTTTATGCGTTCTTGGATTACTAACTATTATGTTAATGATTGCACACTCATGGGATCACCTCATATGTTAATGAATAAGTATAAAATCAATACAGACGGCCTGATGAAAATCTTTTTTTGAAATGAACAAAATTAGATGCAAAAAGAGCACTAATTAGCTACTTAGCGTAATCAAGTCCCTAACCTTAGATCATTTGGTTATGTAGGAAGTGAAGAATGCTCTTGCACTTCACCTGGTTTCTAGCCGACCCTAATAAATTAGCGGCGACTCCTTTTTTTAAAAGAATTATTATACCATCAATTTGAACACCCGATGTCACGTGAAATATGGGTTTGAGAGAGCCCACATCTAAATCATAGGCCAAAGGCCCATCCTTTAAGCAATACTCCTAAGCCTATTTTCCTCCCTACCGAGAGGTAGGTCGGGACAAACCTAAATTCACACAACACCTATCACCATTCCTTGCTATTTCGGAGGAGAGAGAGTAGGGGGAGTGGGGTATGGTTGAAAATGGATAGGGCCATGTGATCAAGAGAAATCAAGATTAGGCCGAGTTCTGTTGGCCTAAGTTGAGCTTCAGACTTGTCTAAGTTTTGCACAAGAAGATGAATTGATCACACTTAAGCACGGAGGAAGTTAGTGCATTTACAATTGTAACATTTGTTGCTTGAGTAATTCTCTAGTGTAGTCTATAATAAGAATTATATGAAATGACATATCTCTCTACTATGCTTATAAATGGATTAGGCCTATTCGATTCAAAAGTTCATGAGAAATGACAAACTGCATCATATTTGGACAAATGACAAACTCAATTTATAATATGAAATAATGCCCTTTTCACTTTTTTTTGGTGCATCTTCTTTTATATACTAGTATTACAAACTATGTCGTCCTGTATACTTGATGTTGGATTTACCCAACTCAAGTCACTATTGTTTTACAGAGACAAACAATCATTCGGACAAGAAGCAAGCGATCGTGAGGGAGATGACAAGGATGGTATAGGAGGAATTTGTGAGGCTTCAACACTTCCTTTTGGCATCTTTGCAACTTAGGTCATAGATGGTCAAGCTCTTGAATAGTTCTGAATTTACCATAAGCCTATTACAGTCATCTTCTTCGCTTTTCTTTCATCCTTCTCCTTTGTGATCCCATGCGGCCCAAGCTCTTCTCGGAGCTCCAAATATTGGTGTGCCCAATGAAGCAAGTATATATGGCTAGTATGATCTACTGTGACTTGAATTTTTTCCTCCTGCCAACCATCTTGAGAACCATCATAACGTAGCTATAGACATTCAATTTGTAAGAAACCCTGCCAATGTCCGTCATGATCAGCCCTGGAACAATGTATCCGGGGGTGCCTCGAGCACCTAGCATTAACATGATGCTCTTTTGTCTAGGGCATATTTTGGGAAGACCAAAGTCAAGAATCTTGGGACAATAGTTTTGGACGAGAAGAATGTAGTGGGGTGTTATGGCAAAGTGCAAGTTCCTTATTCGGTAGCCTCTATGTAAGTACTCTAGCCCATGAGCAATGCTGACCGAAATCCGGTACAATGTGTCCCAACTCAATTGTTGATGTATGTCCAAAGCATTACTTCTGTTGAAGACGAACTTTTGGTGATTCATTTGGACCAGAAGGAGGCAAATGATCGCAGAGGATAGGAGAAAGAGGCAGGAGAGAGTGTAGAAAGCATTTGCGGAAGCATCAAATGGAGTTGGTTTGAATTGGTCCAAACTTTCATCACTGTTGAGTGCTAGCTCTTCAACTTTGAAGCAAATACCAAGTGAAGCAGAATGTGGTCTGATGCGTGCATTATTCAAACAACCAATGAAGAATATTTGCGAAAAAATTTGCTTCACAAAATCCTAAAGATCAAACCATGAAACTTCCTAGTAAAAGGGACCTCTAAATTACAATTAGGAACAAACCTCCCATTATACAAATCTTTGTGACTAGTCAGCGAAAACGAGTCTCTTGTGAGATTTTGTGAGAGAATTGCCAATTGTTCTAAAAGTTTTAGTTATTAGATGAAGGCATGGCCTATTATTTAAATATTTTAACACTTCCCCTCATGCTTAATCTTGTCTTTTGCCTAGTACTAATCGTGGGAATTTAATTGGGGAGACAAAACAAGGCTTGGAAAATTCAAACTTAAGACCAATAACTCCGATATCATATGAGATTTTGCGGGATCATTATTAGCTATTCTTAAAGTTTAAGGTATTAAATGAATGCGTGATTTATTAGCTATTTCATCGCCAAGCAGTAGATAACTTGAGATTTCCTCTTGCTTTGCGCCACCAAAAAGAAAAGTCATGAAAAAATCATCCTTGTCGCATGATATTCTTAGTTGGAGGAAGACAAAACAAGTATGGCACCATTGAATATCTAACAAAAAAAACAAGTGGATCACATTCAATTGAATTGAGTTTTCTCCGGACAAATTCTCGGGGTCTATCGGCCATATGATCTTTGAGGAACTAATAGAAACTGACTCCGCAGAAGCTTAAGTTTTAGTGATTTTGTGCATATTCTGCATGGTTGATAATAGAATCTGATGCGCCTATAGAAACAAGAACCTGCCTAATAAAGTTGAGGAAGCTCACCCGGGAATGCTATTGAAAGAACGTGCAGGGTCACTGCAGGTACGAGCATAGGGTTGCCACGCAATAACACGTGACACTAGATGTTGAAGAAGAGGAGTTGCTGCCGCAAGAACCGCCAGAAAAAGTGCACGCTGACCACTCGGCTTGGTCACCACACTGAACATCAAACCCTCGATTCAAAACTTCCTGCAAGTTGATATTGCATCTTCTCATATCATCGAGTGCATTCTAACATCGGAATGGAAAGGAGATGATCAGGCTTGACCAAAAAGGGTTTGGTTTAACGTCAAAACAAAAAGGATACTACCTTGCTTGGCCTTAAGATCACTAATTAAGATAACAAGGAATTGCTAACACATTGATGACACTTTATCAGGAAGGAAGTCGGTGCAATTACAACTCTTAACATTTGTTGCCTAAATAATTCTTTAGAATAATCCATGATAAAATCTTTAAACAAAATGACAAATCTCTCAACTATACTTGTTAAATGAATTAGGCCCATCCAATTCAAGAGTTCATAATGGAGGTCGTTCAATAAAATATGTTCAACATGTCAGCTATTTTACACAATATAATTCCTATTTGGATAAATGGAAAACTATATTGATAATATGAAATAATGCACTTTTCACTTCTTTGCTTTTCCATCATACTCATAGGAATTTAATCTACACATTTGATCACAAGTTCATGAAAAGCTCAATAGTCATTAATTAAAACATTGACAGCCTTTTAGTGTTTTTATATACTCCATTACAAACTATGTTAGTCTACTATAAGTGAAATTGAATAACCACAACTCGAGTCATTACTCTCTTGTAAAGACGAACTTTCACATGGACAAGCCTCCAGCAATCTTGAGGATGATGACAAGGATGGTTTTGGAGGAATTTGCAAGGCCTCGTCACTTCCTTTTAGCATCTCCACAACTTGAGTCATACAAGGTCGAGCTCTTGGATCGATCTGAATGCACCATAAGCCTACTACAATCATCTTCTTTGCGATTCCTTCTTCCTCCTCATTCATGATCTCGTGCAGCCCAAGATCTTCTTGGAGCACTAGACGTTGGTGGACCCAATGAGGAAAGTATACTTCGCTGGTATGATCTACTGTGACTTCGATGTTTTTCCTTCTACTGACCATCTCTAGAACCATCATCCCGTAGCTATAGACATCTGATTTATGAGAAACACCTCCGATGTTCCTTATGATCAGCTCTGGAGCAATGTATCCAGCAGTGCCTCGGACACTTAGCATTGACACGATGCTCTCTTCTCTTGGGCATATTTTGGCAAGACCAAAGTCAGAAATCTTGGGACAATAGTTTGCATTGAGGAGAATGTTGTGGGGCTTTATATCGAAGTGCAAGATTCTCATGTTGCATCCTATATGCAAGCACTCTAGCCCATGAGCTATGCCAAGGGAAATCTGGTACAATGTGTCCCAACTTAATAGTTGATCTAACTCCAATGTGTTACTCCTATTAAATATGAACTTTTCGAGGGATCCATTAGGCATGAACTCATAAACCAAAGCTCTTTTGCTTCCTTCAAAACAGAATCCCAAGAGGTTGACAACATTGACATGAGAAGTCCTACTTATGCTCACAACTTCATTGAAAAATTCTTCGGCATCGCCTTTCAACTTCTTTAGAAGCTTCACTGCCACAAGTTGGCCATCTTGAAGCTTGCCTTTGTACACACAACCATAGCCTCCCTGGCCCAACTTTTCTTTGAAAGAGTTGGTCATCCTCTTGATGTCTTTATAGGTGTACCTTCTTGAAGAGATGAGTCCCTCGATTTTCATTTCGCCATTGAAATATTCTCTCCTTTGCTTTATCAAAGCCATAATTCTTCTTATAATTGGTTTCTTCTTGAAGGAAAGCATTAAAATAAGGGCAATCCCAATTCCAGCTCCTGATGCTGCTACTCCTGAAAAAACATAGAACATTCCAAAATGGCAATCTCACTTCATCACTTTATTGAGGCTTCTAAGTCGTGAATCTTTATAGAAAATAGTCAACAAAAAACATGATTTAACGGATTACCTATGATGGCTTTTGTCCCCAAATTGCCATGTTTTCCTGCTAGGACGCAAATGCTTATCAAACAAATCTTGAATGAAATTAGTAAAAGAGTGCTTCCTACAATGAGATAGATCGTGCATGTATCTCAAATGGAAGCATGTGCTCATGCTTGTATCCACCCCTAAAAAATGGTTTTATATGTAGAGTTCAAATCTATCAATGTCTTATATTTCAACTGCACACCTGGTCATATTTTAGCATCACTAGTGAAAGCGGAAGCTTTTTTCTGTTTGGTTGCATGCACAACAAAATTCCGCAATGAAAATCAAGTCACTTTAGTCCAACATCTGCAAAATTTACGATGAATTTGGTGCATTTTCACTCAATACATTTAAACCATTGGATCTTATGAGATGCAGATGGCAACCTCAAGATCAAACAATCAAGGCAGAGAAGGTTGTGGTGAAGTTCTAATTTACACCGTCTCTCCGCATGTAGAAATGAAAGATCAAGCAAAGTAGTGGATATGAAATCTCAGTCAATAAGCAAAAGCAGAAAACAAAATCCCCCAGGCATTTACCATCATTGTAGGTATGAGAATAAGGAGCATATTGGCAAAGTCAAACAAAATTAGTGTTCTTGAATGCACACCATCCCTCACTTCCGTCACACTTGCTACATTAATTGAGTCCAGTTCAATACGAGTCCCTTCTTAATCTCACTCTAATCCATAGACATTAGGGCTAGGGGAATTGGCATTTACGTAAACAGGTATGCTAACTACAGGAAAGCAGGAGCTGGTGGTAGAATAGTAATCCATTTCCTGCAATGCTTCCATGGAAGAAAAGGCAAAAGAATGGAGGGTGGAGTTGCTAGTAGAGTCCACTAAATATGAAAAAACTTTCTGGCTGCAAAGATGCAATTATAGTAGAAGAAGAAATTGGCATTAGTAGAACTGAGGTTGACAGGCCATCTTTCGAGGCCGATATTACACGAAGAGCATCACAAGATTCCTTGTACACAGGGGCATTAAACAGGAGGAATGAATTGTGCGCATAGAAGATATCCTTGATATTGTACCCCCTATCTGAGAAAGTCAAGACAGGGTATACCTCTTTGCAGGTAATCTCAAAATTTGGGTTACCACAATAGGACTCCTGTTCGCCAGATTTCCTAAAAGGGTAGCTGATGTTCGGCTTATATGTGCAATTATAAGGCGTGGGGGCCTTCTGTTGTGCATCATCCGATAGAGACAGATAGACTAGGTGAAGAGGATGATAATGACCAATTGGTAAGAATTAGCTCTCACATGAAGTTTTGGTGATTCATTTGGACCAGAAGGAGGCAGAGGATTGCAGAGGATAGGAGAAAGAGGTAGGAGAGAGTGTGGAAAGCATTTGTAGAAAAATCAAATGGAGTTGGTTTGAATTTATCTTAACTCCTATCTCTGTTGTGTGCTAGTTCTTCAACTTCGAAGCCACTACCAAGCGAGGTAGAAATGGTAGGAAGTGTGCATATGCATCGAATTGAAGCATATATGGCTCATGCTTAGATCCACACATTATGGTGCTTATGCTTATAATAAATAAGGTCATGTCACAATGAAAACTCATAGCGTGATAAAGTTATATGCACAGTTCAAATCTATCAATGTTACCTATTTCAACTAAACACTTCATAAGATTTTAGCACCACTAGCATAGATGGAAGCTTTCTTTCTTTCTTTCCTTCTCGTTGGTCATGTGTACAAGAAAATCCCACAAAGAAAAGCAACCTGTTTTGATCCAACATTTCAAAAATTTTACTGTGAATTTGGTGTAACTTCAGCTTCACTAAATACATTTTTACCATCGGATCTTGTGGGATGCAGATACCAACCTCCACATGTTGAAATGAAAGATCAAGCAAAACAGCAGATAAGAAAACTCAGTCAAGAAGCAAAAACAGAAAAAAAAAAAAAAAAAAAAAAAAAACACCCCCGTGCACTTACCATCATTGCAGGTTTGAGAATGAGGGCCATCTTGGCAAAAGCAAACGAAACCATTGTTTTCAAACCCACACCGTCCCTCACTTTCCTCGCAATTGCTGCAATTAATTGTAGTCCAGTTCAAAAGGAACCCCATCTCCTGAATCTCACTGTAATTCATAGTCGCCAAGCTAGCGGTATTTGCTTTGACATCAACATGTACACTAACTGCAGAGTCGCAGGTGCTAGTGACAGAATTCAAATATGCTTCCTTCAATACTTCCTCGTGAAAAACCGCAAAAGAGTGGTGGGTGGAGTTGCTAGTACAGTCCACCAGATATGTAAAATCTGGCGGTTGCGAGGTGCAATTATAGTAGAAGAAGAAATCAGCATTAGTGGAACTTAGATTGAAAGGCGTCCTTTCGAAGCTGATATTATGCCGCGGAGCACCACAGGTGTTTTGGTACACGAAGGCATCAACCAGGAGGATAGAATGGTTGGCGTAAAAGATATCCTTGATGAAGAACTCACTGTCCGAGAAATTCAGGAAAGGGTGCATCCCTACACAGGTGATCTCAAAATTCGGATGACCACAATAGGACTCGGGTTTGCCTGAAATCCAAAAAGGGTAGGTAATGTTCGGGCCATTTCCGCAGCTCCGAGGCGCACAGGCCTCGTATTGCACATCCTCCGACTCAGCCCAGTAGACTAAGCTGGAGAAGACGATGACAAGGGCCAACCGGTGACAACCAGCTCCGCAGATGAAGCTCTGGAGATTCATCTGGGACTGGAAGGAGGAGGCAGAGGACAGCAAAAGATAGGAGAAAGAGGCAGGAGAGGTGTGGAAAGAGCAATTTGCAGAAAATTCAAAACGGGGTTGGTTTGAACTGGTCCTGAAACTCCAGTCGCTGTCGTTGTGCTGGTTCATCGACTTTGAAGCGAAGAATGCCGAGCGGAGACAGAAAGTGGCTCCGGGGCGCGCATTAGTCAAACGCCCCATGGCTTACGCGGGGAAATTTTTGCGCCCCTGGAAAAGAAAAAAAATTCCTTAAGAGGATCAAACCAGGAAACTTCCTAGTCAATGGGACTTAGGTTGTTGGGCCCTCCAACGTTTTTCCGGAATGTTGACTCTGATGATCTACCTAATCATTAAGAACATAAGAACATATCCTAACTAAGCAAGGCAAATTATTTATTGGTTGTTGATCTTTTTTTTTTTTCCTTTTTTACTTTTCCTATAACAACATTAATCACATTTTCCTAGATTCTTATCCCACGTCGGAGTTCCTATAACCCTGAGCGTAGCATACGACCCAAAGCAATTTTGGAATTAGTCAACGGATGTTGACTTCGATGATCCTATAGTCTACGTTATGGGCGCAAATCCACATCAATGGGCCCATAGTTTTGGGATGCCTTTCATGGGCCTGAATCAAGAGTCAAATCGGGGCTAAAAGGAAGTCCAATCTAAATGCCTTCCCCATGAGCTCGTCCTCCGTTGACCATTGACAAGTCAACATCGGGATGTGTTTGGCTCACAATGGACCTTTGTGACTAGTCAGCAAAAACGACTCTCTCTCTCTCTCTCTCTCTCTCTCTCTCTCTCTCGCGTGAAGAATTGCTGGCCAAGCAGTAGCTAAGTTGAAATTTCCTCTTGCTTTGCACCGCTAGAGAGAAAAACAAGGAAGTACGAGCCTGATCCGACCCACGTGCTTAATTTCGAGGAATTGGATGTGGACGACTGAGTGTCGTACGTTGAAAGTCCGGTTTAGATCGTGGATTGAAAAGAGTAAATTCTGTGTACAAAGACCATCCCATTGGTTAAAGTGGTTTGGCAACACCACGACACTGAAGGAGCAACCCGGGAGAGCTTAGAGTCGATGAGGTAGAAGTACTCCCACCTTTTTGCTTAAGTATTCTAATTGTTCAAATTTCGAGGACGAAATTTTTATAGGAAGGGAAGAGTTGTGACATCCTGAATTTTTCAATTCTGTTTTCAATTAAATTAATCGAGCCTTTCATCTATGCACCTATAGTGTTATTCTCAGAGCCAGTCACTCCTGAGATAACTAGACTATTTGGGAAAGTCATTAAAGAATTTTAATGCAATAGACTTGAGAATTCGACCAGGAATTGATTACTCGACCGTGCTCATCTGCTGAGGTTATTGCGGCACAATTATAAGTTGATTAGAAATCAAAGATAGATCGGTTCGACTGAGATGTATAAATAAACGTGGGTGATTCTACTAAATTGCAAAATTCTCGTCGATAGACACTAGATTGATATTTCTATCGTTTTGGTACCCTAAGTCCGTATTTGAATTCTCGAGATTTTCACGATAATCGAGAGTCGCCAATGTGTTGAAAAGGTTTATTGTGGCTCAAAGAAAATCAACCACAAGTCATTTGCAATAAATATTTGTGAAAGTTACCCGATAGCCTAGGTCACGCTAAAAACGCGCCAAAGTGAAATTAACTGCGAATTTGAATCCGATTTCAGAAATTGAAAGTTCCGTCATATCATACGCCATTGTAGGAATGTCAACTCAGTCTTTGAAGATTTTTCTGCAAACAGAGAGTTTTGGCGAAAAGTCGAGCTAGGGTCGTTCTTGTTCGGGAAAATCAGAGGACTGTTTTTTTTATTGCGAAATTGGGATGCAAGTAGGATCTATTGGCAAGGAAAAATACCAATTTGATCGATGATACGTCGGTAGGATTTTTAGAAGCCGAATTACACCGATTCAAAGAGAAGTTGAATGGGAATTGTAGCACTTTCAAGCCAAATTTGTGTGCTCCCTTGGACCCAACATTTGGACCTCCTCAAGCCTTCTAGAAAGGGCTTTTTGGTCTGGATTTGGGCTGTGTAGACCAGCTGGGCTTGGCTAAGCCCTCCAAGTGGACAAGAAGATGGGGATGAGGCCTTGGTTGCCCCCTCCATGCCAAAACTAGTTCCCTCCTCCCTCTTCTCTCCCATTTCGTCGAGCAGCACCCCACCTTCTCCTTCTTCTTCTTCTTCGTGTGCCAGCAATAGCAAGGAAAAGCCAATAGCCTCCTTGCTGTCGCAACCACCTGCTGGAGTTGAGAAGCCATCGTCACGCATCCCCGCGCCCCGCTCAGGTCTTGCCTGCACCTCACTGTTGTCTTTACTCCAACGATGTCTCAAAGCTTCCCCCGTGACCATCGAACCACTGTGCGCTGCCTCCCGCCGTCTGAAGGCCTGCCAAGACCGCTACTGCCCCGACTGGCCTTCCCTCATTGATTCCGAGCAAGTAGCAGCTACCGATCCACCTCTCTCGGCCTTGACCAGCACTGATTAGAAACAGAACCGAGTGGATCTCTAGGCCGCTATTGGTCCGTTTTGGAGGCATTCCCGACCTCGGTTGGCAAGCCCTCTTTGGAGTTTCTCGTCCCTTGCCGCATCCTCGTCGTTTTGATCTGAGCGGATCATTAAACAAGTGAGTTTAACTCACTAATCCTTGCTTAGTAGGTTAATGACACTTAAAGGTTGTTTAGTTCAGGTTAAGTGTGGATTATGTGGATAGTTAGAGTAGATTAGCAATTTAATTAATTATTATTGCATGTTAAGTGGTTAGAGTAGTGTAGTTAGGGCCTAGACAAGCTCTAATATTTATTTAGATGGTTCAGAAATTTTTCAGGCCCGTCTTGGCTTTTAATTAGGCTTTACGAGCCTAAGTTGTTTTTTTTAGTATTTAATAATTAATTTTCGTAATTATTTAATTAATTAATTATTTTCCGGAAATTAGACTGGGATAGTCGGTGACCAAAATTTTATGTTGATTGTAGTGGTATGATCTATTTATTTAATTGAGCTCGAATTTGTGCAGATTTTATATGATTTGTATTTTAGGAATTTATTCCTAAATTTATTTAATTTCTGTAATTAATTAGAAAATCGTCGAACGTTGGTTTACAGCGCCAAAAATATTTTTATCGACTATATAAATGGTGGGAATTTTGAAAGTAAAAATATTATAATTTTTTGCTGAGGCCAACCGTGTACCCACACATGATTATTTTATTGGGTACCCTTAATATGAGGGAATTAGCCCAAGACGCTTGGTTAATTGAGGAAATTAAGTGTGGAATGTCACATCCTTGGCCATAGGTAATTAATTGTGGAATGGTTTATAGTCATAATAAGATGACTATTGAAAGTTGTTGGGCATGGTGTTAGCTTAGATCAAGAAAACCACCTTATAGAGGTTGTGCTCGTTGAGCCGTAATCAACCACCGAAGTATTGTTGTGCTCATTGAGCCGTAATTAACCACTTCATAGAGGTTGTGCCCATCAGGCCGTAATTTACCACTGAACTTGGAATCGGTTGTGTCCATTGGGCCGTAATTTACTGCTGAACATTTAGTAGGCCGTGACCGCTGAGTCGTAATTCAGAGTCGGGGTTGAGTAATTGAAATGACCGTGTGATGGTCCTGATAACATGTAATCGACTGAGTTGATTGATCGATGATTAGGTCTAATGTGATTGGTTGATGTGATTTTTAAATATTTAAATTATACTGACTTGTAGGAGGAACTAAGGCAAAGGTAAGCCCTCTATCTTGTGTTTGTGCTTAAGCAACCCTTGGGGCATATTTTCTTCCGACCGCTTAGGGAGTTGAACTTGCTGAGACATCGTCTCACCTAGTTGTGGGATAACATTTTCAAGTCCTTAGATGGCGATCGTAGAGGACCGAAAGCCCTAGAGTCTGGGAAGGAGGAGATCGAAGAATCGGCGAACGTGTCTAACTAATGGGTCATAGGTCAGTTTTCTTTTTGTTGAGCCGATATTTTTGTTAACAGCTTGGTATTGTATATAAACCTGTTGTTTATAAAAGGCTTGTTTTGGTTTTGAAAAATTGTGGCCCTACTTTTCTATCACATCTTATTATTGTCTGGAGATTATTTATTTACTTCCGCATATGTATTAAAATGAATGGGTTGGCAATGCGTCCTGGGACGTCGCTATTAATCGACCGCAGAGGGATGGGCACATGCTCGGAGAATCGGGGTGTGACAAGTTCATTCTAACATCAGAATGGAAAAGAAACGACCGGGCTTGTCCTGGCTTCGACCACAAAGGGTTTGATTTAACGTCAACACTGAAAGGAGACAACCATGCTTAACCTCAAGATCACTAATTTAGCATAGATAAAAAAATTGCTAAAACTTTGATCACACTTAATCACAAAGGAAGTCGGTGCGTTTACAACTATAACATTTGTTGCCTAGCTAGTTCTTAATCCATAATATAATCTTTAAATGAAACAATAAATCTCTCAACTATACTTGTTAAATGATTGGGCCTATCTGATTCAAGAGTTCATGTGAATTGAATTTGCATGTCTGCATCATTTGAGTAGCCAATGTTGATGTATTAATGACCCACACGGAAAATTTGCCCCAAAAAGTCTTGAGGAACAAACCGTGAAACTTCCTAGTCAACGGGACCTCTAAATTACAATCAAGTTGGAGGACCCGCCAGCATGTTGAAATGTTGAAATTGATGATCTTCCACGTTCCGTGAAAACTTCTGAGTCAGAGGAACCTCTAAATTACTCTTAGGAACAAACCTCCCGTTATACAATTCCTACTAAGCAGGGCAAATCAATAGTAGAATTTTTCGTTTTCTTTTTCTTCCAATATACAAAACTTTAGTGCTAACAAAAATTAATTTTTTATATTATATTGCACATTTGAATTGAAATTCTTGTCCCGTTCCGGAGTTCCCGCTCCCTTTAATGTAATTTATAACCAAATGTAGTTATGGGATTAGTAAACACCCGCGGTAAGTGTCTTGAATCACAGTATTTATTAGTTTTTTGTGTGGTAGCAAAATTTTCATAGTGTAATTTTTATATATTCTCTTTTATAGTTTTAGTCTTCTTTTTTTTTGTCGGTCTACTCTATTCCTACTTTACAATCACTCTCGGACTTTTGCCCCTGTTTCTTGCGGGGTGTGGGAGTCGAAACCCACTCCTGAAACTTACGAGTCCCCACCCCATCCCCCTTGAGAAGGTGGGGATTTGAACCCCTCACCTCCCCCTTCCATATTGGAAGGGTGGCCACTGGGACGAATCCCAGTGGTTATAGTTTTAGTCTTCAATAAGATAATAACTCAATGGCAATGCAAAAACTCACAAATCCCACAAAATTGCATGGAATGTAGAATGCTCACCAAAAAAGGAGAGAGGGCTAGGCCTACTCAATCTGAAACTTTGGAATAAGGTATTGATGGGTTGCATGCTTTGGAGCCTCATCAATCTTATGTCATCATCCCTATGGAGTACTTGGGTTCATCGTATCAAATGCAGATGTACCCCCATTATGCAAATCGACATAAAGGGCAGTATGGCTTGATGTTGGCAATGCATTCTCTAGCTGAGACATGCTCTAATGCCCATCATCTCTAGCCAAACATACTGTTGTAAAGAGCAACTGGCCGTGGACTAGTATCAATTAACTTGGACTAACGGTATTAGCAAGCATAATTTTATTGGTTGGCTTATTTGCAGTGATAGACTACCAACAGCAGTAGCCATATCATGGTGGTTGTCTTCAGTAGATAATAAGTGTAACTTTTGCATGACCGGTACAAAAGATAGAAGCCACTTATTTTTCGAGTGCAAGTAGTGTATGGCGTAGTATTTCGGCACAAGATGGAATTTGGCGTTATGTAGGAGGTTGGAACTTAGAACTTCAATAGATGATCGGGGCTACCAAGGGAAAAAACTTGGAGGTGAGACTCCTCAAGTTATCGTTCTTAGTGACAATATATTGCATATGGATGGAACATAACCATAGATGAATTCAAAACACATCAACTGAGCCTCATCTTTTGTCAGCTAGGATTCGAAAGGTTGCAAGAGGTAGGGCGTTACTCTACCAAAAGTGTAGGCCTTCCTACGCAAATATTTTATTGGCTACTATATGAAGGCTTCCTTCCTCCATCTTCTCGCAAAATTAGCTTTGTGGAATACTAGGGGATTCCCCTAAATTTTTGTACCTCATCTGATTAATGATATTTACATATTTATACCAAAAAATATAATAACTTAATGGAGTGAGATTGTTGTCTTGTATCATATATGTGGCTATAGTGAGATTAAGGGATTAATCATCTTAAATCATGGATGAATAAAACTTCATGTGTAATTGAGTACGACAATGTCAAGGATTTTTCATTTTCTAGAATTCTCGAGTATAATACAATAATATTGAAAAACTATTACAGAGCAAAGGTCCAATCGTAGTGCCAAACACATAGAACACTGTATATGAAGAGCATTATTACCGTAGCATATGCGTGAAAGTATTGAAGCTTGAAATCAATGATCATCACCGAGCATTGATGCAATTAACAGCCATAATATAATAGAGGATGTTAGTGTTCTTGTATATGGTAGCTAGCCTACATGAATATTTAGATGATGAGGTGACGTTAGGTAAATTAAATTCGGTCCATTAAATTAATTACTAAGTGATGTCCCAAACTACAAGTAATTTTTTTAGTCATCTAGCATGCTTAGCGTTATTCTTCGACCTATTTCTTTCCCTTTCAACTTTATATATGTAATATGCACCGCATGGGAAAAGATGTTTGGCGGTGAAGGAATGTCTTGGTCTTGGTCGTCGCAGACAACCGTGTTTCCCAGGTCGTCTACAAGGTTCAAAGTTGAAAGCCGAATCTTACATGTTCGGAAATTGCTTCAGCGCTAAAGTCCACTTCAACATTTTTCACGTTGGAATCAAAGTAGATAGGACTTTGACCGTGAAAAGAAAGCAATAAAGAAAAGGAATAGTGACTTGTTGATTGGGTCGGAGAAAGAAAAGAAACAAACAGGAAATGAACTCCTATTTCTTTCGCTTTCAACTTTGTATATGTAATATGCACCGCATGGGAAAAAATGTTTGGCGGTGAAGGAATGTCTTGGTCTTGGTCGTCGCAGACAACCGTGTTTCCTGGGTCGTCTACAAGCTTCAAAGTCGAAAGCCGAATCTTACATGTTCGGAAATTGCTTCAGCGCTAAAGTCCACTTCAACATTTTTCGCGTTGGAGTCAAAGTGGAATAGGACTTTGACCGTGAAAAGAAAACAATAAAGAAAAGGAATAGTGCGGACTTGTTGATTGGGTCAGAGAAAGAAAAGAAACAAACAGGAAATGAACTCCTTGTTCGGGTCGACAAAAGTTCAGGCGGTTGGCCAAAGCATGCTCCACCGTTTCAGAGCGTGTGGGCAGCCACCAAAGCTCTCTCGTGGGCTAAAATTAAAGCCTCCCAAGTGGGCCGGGCACGAACCCAGCAGCTGGGCTTCAAAATGAGGCCCGATCTTCGTGGTTAATTGGTATGACAAACTTAATGTGTTTCTGAAATATAAAATGATCCGCAAGCTTCGTTTCCCTTTTATTATTGTATAATTGTTTTTATTTTTTATATTTATTTTAACTTATTATTTTTATTATGCCTATGCCATGACCAAGCGAAAAATTTAAAATCAAAATGTCCCTAATCGTGATGAGAAGTAGCAAGCAATGTGAATACTAAATAATACAGCCAATTTTTTTGGGTCAAGCAGCCAATTTATGTCATAAATTAGATCCCTAATATAGAGAGAAATGCTATAGAGAACCAAATGTGAAAATTTAGATGTCATCAATACACTTTTCACTCTTTTTTTAGTCACACTTGTAGAAATTCAACCTCGACATCTAATCACAAATTTATAAATAGTTCAATTATCATTAATTTTGCAGTTGCTTTTTTTTTCCTTTTTCAAATAGTATGTTATAAACTATGCTGGTCTCAAATAATTAATATTGAATAACCCCGACTTGAGTTATCACTCTCTTGTAGAGATGAATTTACACATGGACAAGTTGCAAGCAATCTTGAGGGTGATGACAAAATGGGCTTGGGAGGAATTTACAAGGCGAACACTTCCTTTCAGCATTTGTACAACTTGGGTCATACATGGTCGAGCTTTCGGGTTGATTTGAATGCACCATAAGCAATTATAATAATCTACTTCACAATTACTTTATCATCCTCATTTGTGATCCCAAGTAGTCCAAGCTCTTCTTGGAACTCTAGATGTACCCAATGAGGGAAGTATGCTTCGATGGTTCGATCTACTGTGACTTCAATATTTTTTCTTACTGACCATCTCTAGAACCATCATATTGTAGCTATAAATATTTGACTTCTAAGAAACCCCTTCGATGTTCCTCATGATTAGAGCAATGTATCCAGCAATGATTTTGGCAAGACGAAAGTCGAAAATCTTGGGATAATGATTTGCGTCAAGGAGAATGTTATGAGGCTTTATGTTGAAGTGCAAGATCCTCGTTTTGCATCATCTATGCATGTACTCTAGCCCATAAGCTATTCTGAGCAAAATCCGGTACAATGTGTCCCAACTCAATGGTTAATCTACCTCCAAAGTGTTACTCCTGTTGAATATGAATTTCTTGAGTGATCCATTGGGCATGAACTTATAAACCAAGGCCTTTTTGCTTCCTTCAAAACAAAATGCCTTGAGGCTAACAACATTGACTTGAGAGGTCCTGCTTATGCTCAAAACTTCATTGAAAAATTCTTTTACATTGCCTTTCAGCGTCTTTAGCAACTTCATCGCCATAGGTTGACTATCTCAAATTAGGCCAATTTGATTCAAGAGTTCATGTGAATTGGATTCACTTGAACCAAGGTCATTCGATAAAATCTGTTGAACATGTCATCTATTTTGCATAATATTAATCCTATTTGGGAAAATGACAAACTATATTGATAATATGAATTAATACATTTTTCACTCTCTTTTTGCATCATACTTATAGTGATTTAATCTAGACATTTGATCTAGACATTTGATCACAATTTGTGAAAAAGCTCAATAGTTATTAATACGGTCACAATTGCTTTGAAATACTCCATTACAAACTATGTTATTATGATATAATTGATACTGAATAACCCCAACTCAAGTCATTACCCTCTTGTAGAGACGAAGTTTCACATGGACAAGTTGTCACACCCTGAACCTCAAGCGTGCGCACATTCCACTGCGATCGATCAGATATGCAACATCCCATAACACGTCGCCGACCCATTCATTTTATTATGCATACGGAAGTGAAACAAATCCCCTAACAACACTTAACTTGGGATAGAAAAGCAGGCAAGCAAACACAGCCAAACACTTCTTTCTAACACATAGGTTTATATACAACACTGGGTTGTCTACAAAATAGATCGGCTCAACAAAAAGGGGAACTGTCCTAAGACCAACTAGCTAGACACGTTCGTCGATCCTTCGATCTCCACCTTCCCAGACTCCATGGCTTCGGGTCCTCCACGACCGCCATCTAAGAACCTGAAAATATTTGGCTCACAACGGGGTAAGACATTGTCTCAGCAAGTTCACCCCCTAAACTCCTATTAGAAAGAAAATACATCCCATGATGGCCTAGCAACACCACACAGAGGACTTACCTCGTCTCAGTTCCTTCCTACAGGTTAGCACAATTCAAATCACTTAATCATGCGCAGTAATACGAACTTAAACAATCGGAACGCAATAACTTTTAGATAACCAACAACCATAAGGGTCCTGATTATAAAACCGAATTGTTATGACACGTCCCATACCATGCTACACAATTCCGTCCCATAAATCGCGTTAACAACACTCGGCATTCATTCCAATTATCATTCATTGCCACACACGGGCATAGCCTACTCATAGTTCGACTATCTACTAACATTAATACCAGGCATCACCTCCCCACCTTGAAGCGCGGCTTCGTCACTACGTCGACGGCGTTCACAAAGGAGCATGGGCCTAGAATCTACATAGACCCGCATCCATTGAGTGATTGCATCCCATATAGGGGCAAGTCTGACTCAACAACTCAGAACCATTTTTTCTTAACCATCACACAATAAATTCATAATCGGCCAAGGACACTTTGCATTTCACTCAAGGCTCCCATTGAAATAGTAATCCTGGCCTCTTTTCTTCATATTAAAAACATTCCATAAATTATTCACATGTGTGGGGAAACGTTAATTTCGAACCAACAAACTCATATCCTACTTTTTAAAACCCCACTATTTAATATAACATTTAAAATCCACTTTTAGTGTCAAAACCCGACACTTGAAATTTTCTAAATAAAATTCATATTTTTCCCAATCAACACTCAATTTGCAATATCCAACTATCAATTGCATAATCTGAATACAAAGCAGCGATTAGCGCGAAATTCGAGAATTAAGGGTCCCGAAATAATTTTCGGAATTTAATAAATAATTAAATCTATTTCCGAAAATTAATTAAATAATAATATTTTAATAATTTTAAATAATATAAAATATTATTAAATAATTTCGAAATATTTATTTATTCAAAAAAATCAATTAAAGCTAAATCACCAAGTATACTAATGTAAACATCAATTTAGCTTTAATTAAACATACACTAAACTAATCACACCCCTTAATCTAATCTTCACTTAAATAAATCAATCTACCAACCTAAACTCATTTAACTTAAACTAAGCACACCTAAAGCATAATTAAATTTCTAATCAAGGTTTAGTGAGCTAAACTCACCCAATTAACAAACCGATCGGACCAAAATGACGGGGACGTCGTGAGGATCAACTTTCCTAAAGGTGGGCCAAGCTTCCGAGGTCGGGAAGCTAGCCAAAACCGGCCAAAACCGGGCTAAAATACCCACAAAAACAATTGCTAGTCGTTGCCAATAGAGGGTAGATCCGAGGTCGGTTGGGGCGAGCAAGGGTCGAGATGGGCTAAAAGAGTCTCGGCGGGCTGAGGCGGGGGTGCACGGTGGCTCACGGCGGTGGAGACGAGCTCCAGCAGCTTTTAGAATGCGTGGACAGAGGCAGACAGAGACAATTGGGGGTCGGCCAAGTGCGGGCGAGCACAGGCAGCGGTGGAGCGTGAGACGACGAGCGGTGACGGTGGAGGGCGGTGGCGTCGCGAGTGGTCCAGTGGCTTGCTAGCTGCTCCAGCGTCTTCTCAAATCTGCTGGGACGACGAGCAGCAGCTAAAGATGGGGGAAACGATGGCTTCGACGATGCAGGAGGGAGAAAGGAAGGCGGAGGTGCGTGTGGAGAGGCGCGGGGCCGCAACGGCATGCAACGACGGCGAACGATGATAGGAGGTGCTGCTCGCTTCGCTAGTCTTCAGCTTCTTCGATTGTTGGGTTCTTCGAGCAGCAAGAAGAGGAAGAGAGAGGAGGGTGCCAATGAGGGAGAGAGAGGGAAAGGAAGAAAGAGAGGGGGGGAACCAGTTCTCTCTCTCTCTCTCTCTCTCTCTCTCTTTGGTCTCTCTCTCACATGGCCCACCATGTGAGTTGTCCTCCACCCACAATTTATAGACAATTGTTGTCCCTTCTAGAAGCATTTAGGTAGTCCAAAATGTTGGGTCCATGGGGCATACAAATTTGGAAGGGAAATTACAAAATTTGGACTTCAATCCTTCTTGAATCAATTCAATCCGGCCTTCGAAAATTCAACCATCGAGTCCTCGATCAAATTAGTATTTTTCCTCACCAATATAACTCACTGTCATCCCAATTTCGCAATAAAGAATGGTCATCTGCAAATTTTGATCGAAAATGGTCCTACCTCGATTTTTTCTCAAAAAGTCTCGGGTTGCTGAAAAAATCTTTTGAGACTGAGTCGATGCTCCTAAAATGACCCGTGACATAAAAAAACTTTTAATTTCTGAATTCGGGTTTGATATCACAGTTAATTTCAATTCAGTGCGAATTTAGCGTATCCTAATCTACTAGGTAGCTTTTAGGAATTTTCGTGCATTTGACATGTGGTTGATTATTTTCAAGCCACAAAGAACGTCTTCGACACATTGGCAACTCTCAATTGTTGTAGAAATCTTAAGGTTTCAAATATGGACATATGGTACCAAAACAAAAGAAGAATCGGTCTAGTACCGATCGACAAGAATTATGCAATTAGGTGGAATCACCCATACTTAATCACATACCTTTATCGAGTCGCCCTATCTTCGATATTTAATTGATTTTACTGTGTCGTAATGATCTCTTGCAAATTTGCACGATCGAGTAGTCGTTTCCTGGTCAAATTCTCAAGTCTGATGCATTAGAATCCCTTAACGGCTTCACCTGATAGACTAGTTATCCCATGAGTGATCAATTTAGGGAAAATGATTATAAGCATGTCGATGAAATGCCCAACTATTTCGATCGAAATTAGAACTTGAAATTCAGAATGTCACAACTCTTCCCCTCTTATAAAAATTTCATCTTCAAAATTAAACCTTTACCAATTTGTAAACAAAAAGGTGGGGGTACAATCGTCACATCTAGTCTTCTCTTTCTCAAGTTGCTCTTTCTGTACCGATGTTGCCAGATCGCTTCTATCTTGCCCAAACTACTTTGGATCCAAAATACTAAACACTTGCCCATTTTTGCAAAAAGAGAGTTGCAAAAATTTAGTTCTTCTTCTTTTTATTTTTATTTTTCCACTAAGCAGCTAATTGCTGCGTCGGGGATTCAAACTCCCGACTTTTGACAGTTTTGCTTCTTTCCCGGGTACCACTTGGCTAAAGGTGCCGGTGGTGTCTTGACTTGCTTCCTTTATTCATTTCAAGCCAAAATCCTCCTTTGAACCCAACTTTCGATGGATTGTGATTTAAATGCCGCTTCATCTTCCCTTCCTTAACAGATCGAGACGTCCTTACCAAGGGTGAAACCCAAGGAAAATACACTTCCCCACTTAAAATTCCAAAGGTCTGTGACACTAATTTGGGAAACTTTTCTGGCGGTACTGAGTAGTCTCAAAGCTATCTTTGATAACTGCGACCGAATCACTGATTTCTGAACCAACTCTGGACCTGTGATTTTTCGATCTCTGACCTCTTCTCAACCAATTGAAGTTTTGAACACTCAACTCTGTTCTGCTTCAAAAGGAACCATATGTCTGTCCTACTGAAACTGGGAACCAACTGAAAACTCTGCTGGTAATTGTTGCTGTAAGTGAACTCAATGAGAAGTTGTTCATTTCAACTTCCTTTGAAAACCAACCCATATGTTCTCAACATGTCCTCGAAGATCTGAAATACCCTCTCAAACTGGCCATCGATCTAAGGATGACAAACATTACTACACCGTAACTTCGTTCTCAAAGCACTTTGCAAACTTTTCTAGAAGATAGCCATGAACCTCGGGTCTCAATCTAATGTAATCATCACTGGCACTCCATGCAGACGAACTCTCTAATGCACGTACAAATCTGCATGCTTGTCCAAAACAAGGTCATTTCGTACAACGATGAAATGAACTGACTTCAACTATATGTTGACCACAATTTCAATTGAAATCATTACCCTTTTGGTTCCTTGTTAAACCCGTCACCAAATCTACTGTGACACGATCCCATTTTCACATTAGGGATTTCAAGAGGTTACAGGAGTCCTCTCTGTTTATAAAGCCGTGTCTTCACTTGCTACTATGACAAACATTTGGTGACATGATTGGCGATGTTCGTCTTCATACCAGACCGCCAATAATGTTCACGCAGATTCTGATACATTTTTATACTGATAGAATGAATGCTGTAACTGTTACGATGAGCTTTTAACCAACTCCTCTTTAAGCGCTACATCGCCAGGTATACACAATCGTCTTCGGAACCTCAATGTTCCGTTTCTAGAATTCTGAAAATCAACATTTCTCTCTTCTGTATCTGTTTGCATGACTTTCTGAAACTCTGTATCTAACGGTTATAGCGTTCTGATTCTGATCTGCACTTCCGACTTAATTCTGAGGATGGCCATAAAATTTAAAAGGTGGCCTACCTCAAATTTGAAAACCGAATCTCTACTTTCTCGTGTAAAGCCCATTCCTTGAGTACCAATTGCGCTACTAATGGCTTCCGACTTAGCGCATCAGCGACCTTATTCGCCTTATTTGGGTGATGCAATATATCACAATCATAGCCTTTCAAGAGTTCCATCCAACGACTCTATCTCATATTCAACTCCTTCTAAGAGAATAAGTACTGGAAACTTTGTTGGTTAGTGAAGATCTATAATCTTTCTCCACACAATTAACATCTCCAAATCTTCAAAGCAAAAAGGACCGCCACGAGTTCTAAGTCATGCGTCAGTTTAATTCAACTCGTGAGATCTCAACTGAAGGGATGCATACACAACAACTCTACCATGTTGCATTAGCACGCAACCTAGTCATCTAAACGACGCATCCTTGCAGATCTCGCATTCTCCAGAACCAAATGGAATGGTCAGCACATGTGCGGTAGTCAGCCTCTTCTTAAGCTCTTGAAAACTACACTTGCACTTGTCTGTCCATACGAACTTCTCTTCCTTCCTCAGTAGTCGAGTCAACGGCGACGCTAACACTGAAAACCCATCTATTAACCTTTTATTAAACTCTATTAAACTCAGAAAATTTCTTATCTCTGTCACTGTAGTCGATCTTGGCTAGCTGATCACTGCTTCAATCTTGGCGGGGTCTACGAAGATTTCTTCGCTTGAAATCACATGACCTAAGAATGCAACACGAGTCATCCAAAACTTACACTTGCTAAACTTAGCGTGAAATTCAAGGGTCCTCAAGGTCTGAAGTATCATCTTTTAATGTCTCTCGTGCTCCTTAGCACTCTTCGAACACACCAAGATAACGTCAATGAACACAATCACAAAACTAATCCAACTACCTAATAAACACTCTGTCAATCAGATTCATACAAACAATTGAAGTATCCGTCAAACCACACAGCATTACAGGGAACTCATAACTGCCGTATCGAGGGCGAGATGCTAACTTCAGTATGTCTTCTTTCCTGATCCTCAACTGATGATACCCTGTCCTCCAGTCGGTCTTGGAGAATATCAATGCATAAATACAACAAACCATATTTCTCTTCACGAATAGAACGATGCTCTCCAAAGTGATGCATTGGGACGTACAAATCCCTTCTCTAATAATTCCTACATCAACACTTTCAGTTCTTTCAACTCTGACAACGCCATCCGGTAAGGCGCCTTAGAGACTTGCTCAGTTTCGGTTGCTAACTCAATCACGAACTCTATTTCTCCTTCTGATAGTAGACTTGGCAATTCTTCAAAAAACACCTCAAAAGACTTCTGTACCACAGTTATATTCTCCATATTTGGCTCCTCAACTGACGCATCCATTACAGTTGCCATGTAGATTTGGCAACCAACAACCAGAACCAGGCTATCTTCAGTAACAAATAACAAGGATTGAAGGTCCTCTTTGACTTTCAGTAATTCAAAACTTTTGTACGCTAATTGAACAAACTGACTTATATCACTACCACGATTCATAATAACAGAAAGCTCCTTGAGCCAAACCTTTTTATAAATGACTTCCAAGTCATACTTAAGCAAACCCTTAAAGTACAACTATAATTAGAGATTCATATTTGTATTACTTTACTACCACAATGAAAGTTCTACAACCTTCACTCAAAATTCTGCTACACTACTCTAACAAAAACATCTCAAAAACATTCTTCCTTTGATCGATGTATGGTCGACCCATTCATGCTCCTCTAGCCATCCTAGTGGCATCTTATCTGTAATAATGGTACTTACGCTTCCCTGGACTTACGTGGATAGTTCTTAACCTAATGGCCGTGCTGGCCACATTCAAAGTATGCTCCCGTTGAACCGGGACACTAGGTTGATTCATGCTTCCTTCCACAAACTCGGCACACGATCGGTGAGTCCTCTGCCTCCTGTCGGGTGACAGCATGTACCCTTCCTTGCACTGGGGTTCTATTCCAAATACCCCACTAAATGTCCTAAAGCGCATTCTCTTTGTTCTGTCTTCTCAACAGCGGTGATAGAAACAACTGAGGTTCTGTTTGTCTATACGGATAATCTTTGACCAGATGGCCTTACTAGCGACACTTGTAACAAGTCCTTTCCCTCTTACAGCACCGGACAAATCCATGTCTTTTCTTATAAACACAACACACATTGATCGAGTTGGGCACTGACTTTCCAATTCTATTCTTTCGGTTGGGTGAGATGGGGCACCTTTCTTCTGATATCAGCCTTTCCCCCAATTGATTTCCATCCTTGTCTAAACTGAACTGTGACCTAGATGTGGCGGCTTGCTCCCCAATCACGATTCTAGGTTGGGCCTCAACAAGTGCAACAACAACAGCAGTTATGGCATTGGCGGCAACAATGACAGCGGCAACATCGGCGGCTTGATCTTGAGCTTGCTGACCCAAAATTCTTCCCAAAGACTCTAGCGCTTGAATGATCTCATCAAACCTAGGATTGTTCGGTGCTGCTATACTCTCAGTACCGACTTGCGGCAGTACTCTCACACTCACGCTGGTCTGATGAGGCACCCCCGAACGGCCCCCGATCCGCTAGGGTCGCCACAGTCCACTTGCCTTTCTCTTGACCTGATAATATATCACTATGA
The DNA here is from genome assembly GCA_014182725.1 of Eucalyptus brandiana. Lineage (NCBI taxonomy): Eukaryota > Viridiplantae > Streptophyta > Magnoliopsida > Myrtales > Myrtaceae > Eucalyptus > Eucalyptus brandiana. The sequence continues at coordinate 6,077,651 of CM024669.1, forward strand.
TACCATAGAGTTATAATAGGTCCATAAGTCCTGGGGGTTTATAACTTTTAGATCAGTCCCTGCGCAGTTTATAAATGTATAGCGAAAGCGAAATCACATCTCTATATCCCAAAATTGGAAACGATGCACACCTACTAGACAGGTTTATAAGTCAAGCCAAACACTTCTATTTACACAGTTCTGATAGACAATATTGGTCGATACATCAAAATTTGCCGTGGTTTTCTATACCCGGCTTCATAACAAAAGATAACCTGACCTCCCTTTGACATTCCACTCCATGTAGTCCTATACAAAAGTTTATCAATTAGTGTCGGCGGTCCAAAAATGATTCATCTGCTACCCGTCCCTCTCAATCACACCCAGCCTGGTCTGTCAGCTGGCGGCGGTAGCAACATCCCTAGCATGAAACCATCACGATGAACATGCACCGATAGGAACTCCTGAACCACTGGGCCATTAGGTGTACCAATATCATACATAACCAAAACTCACACTCGAACAAAGACCAACCCTCGTATATCAGGATGAGGGTGCTCCGAACACCCACACTCAACGTCAACTAGAACACCGTAAAATGTACCGGGGCTGACAGGTAGTAGAGACATGTCTTCTAATTTGAAATGTTAGTCCCCAAACGGGGTGAGTACAACCACTCAGCAGTAAAAGATTCATCAAGCCATGTCTAGCAGTACCATCAATATCTGGACTCATGGAGGATAGACAACAATAGGTAATCAAGGAAAATATGCAACAATATCATGAAATTCTTTAATGAAATGGCAAAAATGCAATTTTAAAAGAATTAAAATGCATCATGTCTAGTTACCCAAGTCCCGATCATAGGGCCAAACTGTAGTGACACGTCCCATTCCATGCCATGCCATATAATTTAGTCCTATAACTAGACCACACACACTTAGTAGAATCATCCATTTTATCATTCAAAAGGTTTCATCCCCCGGAAGACCAATGTTTGCATCCCTCTGGGCATTCGCATCCACCCTGGCATCGCGAAAGCCTCCGGCATTCAGCCACTAGGGCCACCAGGCATCTGGAGCATATCATACCTCCAGGCATCTCATACCCCACCTGGCATCACAAGGAAACCCTCCGAGGCTCATCATGAGAATGGTTACATCGGCCCTCCGGATTTATGTACCAACTAGCATACAACCGGGCATCCCGAAGCTCCCGGGGAAAAGCCTCCGACATTCAGCCACTAGGGCCAACGGGAATCCACAAGGCATCGACTCATTCGATCCTTTGGGCATCCCGACTCCTGGTCATCGTTGACCCGAGGGTCCAACGGTATCAATTAACTTCTTAATTTTCAAAAAAAACTTTCATATGCAATGACAAGATGTCCCATGAATTCTTCATCCAATCCCAATATTGCATAATATGCCAATGCCAGTATCATCATGTCAATGACAATGCAAGATGTATTCACCTTTGGGACAATTCGAACAAATTCTGAACTAAACAGCTCGATTCTTACAATGCACAGTTCTGGTAAATATTTCAGAATAATCCCTAAATGAACTTAGAAAATTATGAAATTTTGACATGTTATAAATAAGATCTAAAGGAAAAAGTTTCATGCAAAACACCAAGTCAAATTCCTTATATATCGAGAGCAGTAATTTCTGTATTCTTTGCTAACACCCTGTAATAACTTCCAGATTTAACATTATCATAGAAAAATCGTTTTATCGATCAAACCTTGTTCATTTATTCTAAATTTTTGATATGTTATTCCTAAATAAATGCCCTACAACTTTCATTAAGGGTTTAAAGTCTAATTCCAGCTAAATAATTACAGAAAATTCATGAAATCACCGACGGTCATGCTGTTTTCTGCGAAAACAGTTTACTAATCCAAAGAGAACTACTCCTACTCATTCGAATCCAGCATCCAACGTCCACAGCCAAGTGTTAACAAGTCTATTGCACTACATTACAGCTACTTCACTTCCAAAAATCCACTATAGTTAGACCCTTAAGTTCTTATTTCAACCCAAAAACCGAAATCTTATAGAACATACTCTTTTTTTTTTGGCTCAGTTTTCTTAGTCTAACTTCATTTCATTCATCCAAAATCAACATGCAGCTCCCAATTATGCATTTTCTCACATCTACCAGCATTTCACCATATAATTGCAGCATGCAAGACATGGATTAGTGAACTTTCACTTACCTCAAGCTCTTCCACTCGGTTGCAAACAAAAACAGGGGCTCGGGGGGTCGCAGCTTGGCTCAATGACGACGAAGACCGGCGGCGTCGACAACGGCAACTCAATCACGAGCACGGGTGAAGGGCGGCCTTCCTTCTCTACCCTCACTCGCTCGGACCGCTCGCTACTCACTCTCGCTCGCTCTCTCTCTCTCTCTCTCTCTCTCTCTCTCTCTCTCTCACTTTCTCAATTCCGAATGCTTTTGTTTCTTTGATTAATTGATTAGTGTTAACAAGTGGCTTCAAGGGAGAGAGACAGATGGAGGGTGGTTGAGGTAGCAATGGGCAACTGGAGAATGGCGTGTCTCCCTTGTCCGGTCCCCCCCTTTTGGTCAACACTCAAGGGCTTCATGGGCTGCTTGGGCCTTAAAATTGTGGCCAAAAGATCCAAATTAAATGGCCCATAATCTTCAGATATAAGCCCATAATTTCTGCACAAATATGAAGCATTTTGTTTTCCAAAGGAATCAATTTATATTCCCATAATCAATTTGCTTCATGTACAAGTGCATAACCGAAGTTCTCCCGTGGAGAAAGGATTTGGTCAAGCGACATGATGGCAAAATTTCATTTCCTTACTTGTCGAATCGCACGAAGAAAAGACGTACGTGATCCTCATGTTCGGTCCAACTCCTCAAAATTTTATCCTTAAATTCAACATGCGTGTTCCTCATGTATGACCAAATTCCATCCCTTCGATTCTTAAAAAACAAAATCAGTCGATCAAAGTCCAAAGATTTTCTCTTGTTGCACGGTTGATCGGTCCATTGCTAAACATATCATATCAATCCATAAATAAACAAATATGAATTAATGCCCGTAAATGACATCAATGCCATAGTTCGATGATACTTCCATTGATCAGTCATAATGACCGTCATATACCCGAGGATTGTTGAAAATTCTTGGATGCCACATTTGAGCCTACGCTCTGCCTTGGGCACCAACTCTTGTCAACGCCCTACCCCGAGGTACAGGTCCTATCAACCTCCTCCAAGGAGTTCTCCACTCCTGGTCACTCTTGCTATAGGATCTTTATAGACAACCGTTTTCCAATTCCAACATCAGGTTAGAATTTGAGTGACCCCGCAAACACACTACCAAACAGTTATCAACCACATGCATCAGCATATTAAAAGCCTTTCTTACTAACTATCCCATTAACCATTGTACCTTATCACTCTATTCACAGACGTGCTCTGATACCACTTAAACAGGGATGTCACGCCTCGAACCCCGAGCGCGCGCACATCCCACTGCAGTTGATCAGATATGCAACATCCCATGACACGTCGCCGACCCATTCATTTTATTACGCATATGGAAGCGAAATAAATCCCCTGACAACACTTAACTTGGGATAGAAAAGCAGTCAATTAAACACAACCAAACACTTCTTTCTAAACACATAGGTTTATATATAACACTAGGCTGTTTACAAAATAGATCGGCTCAACAAAAAGGAGAACTGTCCTAAGACCAACTAGCTGGACACGTTCGTCGATCCTTCTGTCTCCACCTTCCCAGACTCCATGGCTTCGGGTCCTCCACAACCGCCATCTAAGGACCTGAAAATATTTGGCCCATAACGGGGTGAGACATTGTCTCAACAAGTTCACCCCCTAAACCCCTATTAGAAAGAAAATACACCCCAGGATGGCCTAGCCACACCACACAGAGGACTTACTTCGCCTCAGTTCCTTCCTGCAAGTTAGCACAATTCAAATCACTCAATCATGCTCATATCACTCAATTATGTGCAGTAATGCAAACTTAAACAACTGGAACGCAATAACCTTCAGATAACCAAAAACCATAAGGGTTCTGATTATAAGATTGAATTGTTATGACATGTCACATACCATGCCACACAATTCTATCCCATAATCCGGTGCGTTAACAACACTCAGCATGCGTTCCAATTATCATTCATTGCCACACACGGGTATAGCCTACTCACTGTTTGGCTATCTACTAATATTAATACCAGACATCGCCTCCCCACCTTGGAGTGCGGCTTCATCACTACGTCGACGGAGTTCCTGAAGGAGCATGGGCCTAGAATCTACTGTGACCTGCATCCATTGAGTGGTTGCATCCCATATAAGGGCAAGTCCAACTCAACAACTCAGAACCATTTCTTCTTAACCATCACACAATAAATTCATAATTGGCCTAGGACACTTTGCATTTCACTCAAGGCTCATTTCACTCAAGGCTCCCATTGAAATAGTAATCCCGGCCTCTTTTCTTCATATTAAAAACGTTCCAGAAATTATTCACGTGTGTGGGGGCACATTAATTTCAAACCAGAAAACTCATATCCTACTTTTTCAAACTCCACAATTTAACATAATATTTAAAATCCACTTTCGGTGTCAAAACCTGACACCTGGAATTTTCTGAATAAAATTCATATTTTTCCCAATCAACACTCAATTTGCAATATCCAAATATCAATTGCATAATCTGAATACACAAAGAGCGATCCAGGATATTATGAGAATTAAGGGTCCGAAATAATTTTCGGAATTTAATAAATAATTAAATTTATTTCCGAAAATTAATTAAATAATAATATTTTAATAATTTTAAATAATATAAAATATTATTAAATAATTAAATAATTTCGAAATATTTATTTATTCAAAAATAATCAATTAAAGCTAAATCACCATTATACTAACATAAACATCAATTTAGCTTTAATTAAACATACACTAAACTAATCACACCCCTTAATCTAATCTACACTTAAATAAATCCATCTACCAACCTAAACTCGCTTAACTTAAACTAAGCACACCTAAAACATAATTAACTCTATAATCAAGGTTTAGTGAGCTAAACTCACCCGATTAACGAACCAATCGGACCAAAACGACGGGGACGTCGTGTGGATCGACTTTCCTCAAGGCGGGCCAAGCTTCCGAAGTCGGGAAGCCGGCCAAAACGGGCCAAAATCGGGTTGAAGTACCCACAAAAACAGTTGTTGGTCGCTGCTGGTAGAGGGCGGATCTGGGGTCGGTTGTGGCATCCCAAAATTCATAATGACCTCTAGTTATATTAAAGTCTATGAATAGGTGATGGAAGTACCATCAAGTTATTTTATGGCCATTTAATCCATAATTTGTAATAAGATTTATGGCCAAGCTTTTAAGGGATAATTATGTGATAGGAAAGAAAATCCTATCATTGGCCATGTGTTTTATAAATTGGGATTTATGGAATTATGATTTCAAGACTTTGGCCATGTGGAATTTAAATTTAAAGTTTATAGGAGAAATTATAAAAGGGAAAAATTTAATTTTTAATTAGGTTGGGCCTTAGGTCCATTGGCCTAAGCTTTTAATGGGCCAAGTTAGCCGGCCCAATAGAGGCCCAAAAGGAGTGGTCGACCAGCCCATTTGCTGGCCCAAGATAGGCCCAAGAAGAAGGCCCATCAGCCTTGCATGTAACCGGACAAGTGGCATGAAGGAGGTGAAGCATGGTGGACACTTGTCTTCCTCCACAATTACACTTGTCCCCCATGCAAAGAGAAGATTGCATGCAATATAAATACAACTAAAAAGAGAGAGAGAAAGGGAGAGAGAGAGAGTGGCATTTGGCCAAGCCAAGTGAGAGAGAGAGAAATTTCGAGAGAGAGAGGAAGTGGCCGAGAGAGAGAGGATGAGGAATCGCCGTCCGTCCGCTCGTGCTGTTCGTGAGGTCCAGAGGCAAGTTGCGAATCCACTTTCTACTCTTGCACCAATGTTTTCGCATGAACTGTTTGGAGTCAGAAACTTGTTTGAGCTTGCATGTGTGCCTAGAGTCCGATTTTGGCTTCGATTTCTTATAAAATTTGTAGCTAACATCTTGAACTATAACATACTGAAATTTCGTGGAAAATTATGGAGATTTGAGGGGTCAAACCTTCATCCTACGGAGATGCTAGATCTGGAATATTTTCGTATGAACTGTTTGAGTCAGAATGTTGTGAGAGCTTGCATGCATGTTTAGAGTTCGATTTTGGCTGTGATATCTTCATGAGAGTTGTAGCTAACATCTTGAACTACAACATACTGAAATTTCGTGGAAAATGATGGAGATTTAAGGGGTTAAAATCGTATCCTACGGAGACCCCAGATCTGGAAAGTTTTCACTGACATCTCGCTGGATTCGTGATTGCATCTTGGTTTTTGTTGAAGATCTCACTTCGATGTCTTCATGAAAGTTGTAGGGGACATATTAAAATACAACATACTCAAATTTTAAGAGAAATGAACAAGTATAGCCTAGTAAATCGGCTGGATTTTGGAGACGATGATTCTGGTGATGTATTCTGAGATACCCGAGACTTCATGGACTTAAAAGATGACCATACTCTGGTTATTTAACCTAGATCTCTTCATGAAACTTGTAAAGGACACTTTGATACATAACATACCCAAATTTCAGAGGAAACGAAAGAGAATAGATGGGTGAAATCTTAATATTTCGGAGATGTGTATTCTGGACGAAGCGGTAATGGTTCCAGAAGCTTTGTGAGGTTGATTAAAATAATATATAAGGAATCTGACTTGGAGTTCTTCATGAAAGTTGCACGAAAATGTCTTGGCTATCACCTTGTAAAATTTCGTAATTTTTGGAGGCCGTATGAGTATTTTAATTGAATTTATTCGGAAACTGTGCATTCTGCTTCTATCCGAATTTACATGCTGTTTTGTGTGAATGGTACCTTCTTGTGTGGAATTCGATTTGGGCATGTATCTTTCATGAGATTGCCATCTTATTGACTTGTCTACCACTAGCCTTAATTTCATGATTTTTGAGAATCACATGAATATTTAATTTAAATATTTTCTGAAAGTGGTATTTGCTGGAATTTTGTATGGATTGGATGATGATGTATTGATGCATGCATGACTATGAATTGAGATGCATGTATGAATTGAGTGCTGCATATGATCTTGTTGGTCATTATATTGTGTGCCATGATGAGTTGAGAACTAAAATGGTGACCATGGATAATGATGAATGAGGAAGCCGTTTGTGGCGGATGATTATTCCCCGGAGTTTCGGGATGCCCAAAGGTTCGAATGAGTCGATGCCCTTTGGATGCCTGGTTGTATTATGAATACATGCCAGAGGTTTTCCCGGGAGTGTCGGGATGCCCGGTTGTATTATGATACATACTCGGAGGGTGAGGGGTTGTATCATTATGCATGCCCGGAGGCCGGGGTAACCATTTTCATGGCGAGCCCCGAGATTCCTCGTGATGCCAGGTGGGGTGCGAGATGCCCAGAGGTTCGAATAAGTCGATGCCCTTTGGATGCCCGGTTGTATCTTGGATACATGCCCGGATGCCTCGTGATGCCAGTTGGGATATGAGATGCCCGGAATGTGGGGATGCCGGATGCCCGGTTGTATCTTGGATACATGCCCGGATGGTTCTCACAATGCCAAGATTGGGCGTGAGTGATGAATGTGGGACGCAAACAGTAGTCCCGGAAATGAGAAATGTGGCGGTCCAAGATGAAATTGGAATTAAATCATGCATGATGATATATGATGATATGCATGATGATATGCATGATGATGGTGATGATGATATTCATGATGATGATGATGATGATGATGATATGCATGATGATATGCAAGATGATGATGATGATGATACGCATGATGATATGCATAATGATGATGATGATGATGATATGCATGATGATGATGATGATGATGATGATATGCATGATGATATGCAAGATGATGATGATGATGATGATGATATGCATGATGATATGCATAATGATGATGATGATGATATGCATGATGATGATGATGATGATGATATGCATGATGACGATGATATATGATATGGCATGATAACATGTGTATGGTATGATGATGTCATGATGATGATGACATGTGTAATATGATGACGCCACGATGATGATGACATGTGTAATATGATGATGTCATGATGATGATGACATGTGTGATATGATGATGCCACGATGATGATGACATGTGTATGGTATGATGGTGTCATGTAAATGATGATGATGACATGTGTGTGATATAATAACGTGATGGTGACGATGATATGAGTATGATATGATGATACATATGTATGTGCTATGATTGTGGTGATGATGCATGATAGTATATGCATGGCTTCAAGGTAAGTAATGCCTGCAATGCATGTATGACTTGTATGATGCATTGAGTGGTTATTGGATTCCTTTACCTGCTGAGTGGTTGTACTCACCCCTTTTGGGGAACAACATTTCAGATTAGTAGATGGTTTGAACGATTGGATATGACCGTGAGGAGGAGAATAGCAAGGGAATGAGCTTTTAGATGCCGACACTGATCGATGGACTTTAAGTATACGACTGTTGGAGGAGATGTTGGTCATCTTTTGAAGTATAGCCATGTATAGGAAACTATGGCATTTCGATGTACCGACTAAAGATGTCCATCTGCTTTATGTAAATAAAAGTGTACGGCTTTAACTTTTATAAGATGTTTAGTAGGTGTGCATCGTTTTCTTAATATAGGGAAGGGAGTTTGTTGGATGTGCTTCCGTATATAGATTGCGCAAGGGACCTATCAAAAAAAAAAATGTAAACCCCCGGGTTATATGGACCCGCTGCAATTGAAATGGTATCAGAGTAATATGTTAATAAGGAAAGTGAATGGTAAGCGATGTGGCGACCCTAATCGGATCGGGGGCCGTCGAGGGGTGTCACATCGGTTGGGGCGCCCAAGGGTCAAGATGGGCTAAGGGAGTTCTGGTGGGCTGAGGCGGGGGTGCATGGTGGCTCACGGCGGTGAAGATGAGCTCCGACAGCTCCTGGAATGTGCAAACAGAAGCAAACGGAGACAGCTGGGCGTCGGCCATGCGCAGGCGAGCGTAGGTAACGGCAGAGTGTGAGACGGCGAGCGGCGATGGCGGAGGGCGGTGGCATGGTGGGCGGTCTAGCGGCTTGCTAGTTGCTCTAGCGTCTTCCCAGATCTGCTGGGACGACGAGTAGCAGCTAAAGATGGGGGAAACGGTGGCTTTAATGATGCAGGAGGGAGAAAGGAAGGTGGAGGTGCACGCGGGGAGGCGCAGGGCCGCAACGGCGTGCAGCGGCGGCAAACGACGATGGGCGGTGCTACTCGCTTCGCTAGTCTTCAGCTTCTTCGATTGCGGGGTTCTTTGAGCAGCAAGAAGAGCAAGAGAGAAGAGGGTGCCAATGGGGGAGAGAGAGGGAAAGGAAGAAAGAGATGGGGGGGGGAACCGGTTCTCTCTCTCTCTCTCTCTCTCTCTCTCTCTCTCTCTCTCTCTCTCTCACATGGCCCACCATGTGAATTGTCCTCCACCCATAATTTCTAGACAATTTTTGCCCCTTCTAGAAGCATTTAGTTAGTCCAAAATGTTGGGTCCATGGGGCACACGAATTTGGAAGGGAAATTGCAAAATTTGGACTTCAATCCTTCTTGAATCAATTCAATCCGACCTCTGAAAATTCAATCGTTGAGTCCTCAGTCAAATTAGTATTTTTCCTCACTAATATAACCCACCGGCATCCTAATTTCGCAATAAAAAACGGTCCTCTACAAATTCTGATCGAAAACAGCCCTACCTCGACTTTTTCCCAAAAAGTCTTAGGTTGCTAAAAAAATCTTCTGAGACTGAGTCGATGCTCATAAAATGACTTGTGACATAACAGAACTCTCAATTTCTGAATTCGGGTTCGATATCACGGTTAATTTCAATTCGTCGTGAATTCAACGCATCTTAATCTACCGGGTAGCTTTTAGGAATTTTCGTACATTTGACTTGTGGTTGATTATTTTCAAGCCACAAAGTACATCTTCAACACATTGGTAACTCTCGGTTGTCGTAGAAATCTCAAGGTTTCAAATACAAACATAGGGTACCAAAACAATAGAAGAATCAGTCTAGTAGCGATTGACAAGAATTGTGCAATTAGGTGGAATCACTCACACTTAATCGCATACATTTGTCGAGTTGACCTATCTTTGATTTCTAATCAATCTTACTGTGTCGTAATGATCTCTTGTAGATTTGCATAATCGAGTAGTCGTTTCCTAGTTGAATTCTCAAGTCTGATGCGTTAGAATCCCTTAACGACTTCACTTGATAGACTAGTTATTTCATGAACGATCAGTTCGGGGAAAAGGACTATAAGCGCGTCGATGAAATGCCCAACAATTTCGATCAAAATCAGAACCTGAAATTCAGGATGTCACACAAGTCTCAAGCAATCTTGAGGTGATGACAATGATGGTTTAGGAGGAATTTGCAAGGTCTCAACACTTCGTTTTAGCATCCCCACAACTTGAGTCATTGTTGGTTGAGCTTTGGATCCATCTAAATGCACCATAAGCCTATTACAATCACCTTCTTTGCAATTCCTTCATCCTCCTCATTCGTGATCCCATGTAGTTCGAGCTCTTCTTGGAGCTCTAGGCTTCGATGGACCCAATGAGGAAAGTATGTTTCACTAGTATGATCTACCATGACTTCAATGTAATTCCACCTACCAACCATCTCCAGAACCATCATGCCGCAGCTATAGACATCCAAATTATGAGAAAACCCTCAAATGTTCCTTATGATTAGTTATGGAGGAATGTATCTAGCAGCACCCCAGGCACCTAGCATTGACATGATGCTTTCTTCTCTTGGGCATATTTTGGCAAGACCAAAGTTGGAAATCTTGGGATAATAGTTTGCGTTGAGGAGAATGTTGTGAGGCTTTATGTCAAAATGCAAGATCCTCGTGTTGCATCCTCTATGCAATAATCTAGCCCATGAACCACGTCGAGTGAAATATGGTATAATGTGTCCCAACTTAATGGTCAATCTACCTCCAAAGTGCTACTCTTGTTGAATATGAACTTTTTGAGTGATCCATTTGGGCATGAACTCATATACCCAATGCTTTTTTGCTTCCTTCAAAATAGATTCCAAGAGGCTAACAACATTGACATGAGAAGTCTTGCTTATGCTTGCAACGTCATTGAAAAATTCTTATGCATCACCTTTCAACTTCTTTAGCAACTTCACCGCCACTAGTTGACCATCTCAAAGCTAGCCTTTGAGCACGCAGCCATAGCCTCCCTAGCCTAACTTTTCTTTGAAAGAATTAGTCATCCTCTTGATTTCTTCATAGGTGTATCTTATTGAAGAGACAAGTTCCTCCATTTACACTTCACCATCAAAGTGTTTGCTCCTCTGCTTTATCAAAGCCACAATTATTCTGATTATTGGTTTCTTACACAAGGGAAGCATTACCAATAGGGTAACCCCAATTCTAGCTCCCGATGCAACCATTCCTGAAAGGACAGAATATTTTTGAACAGCAATCTCACTTCATTACTTCATCATGGCTTCTGGAATATTTCAGAAATATTGATTCCACTGAGCAATGAGGGAAGCTTACTGTCAAAAAAATCGGAACAAATTTTAGCGAAGAATGTACAGAAGTGGAAGAGGAAGGCTTGAAATAATTACCTATTCCGATTTTCAGTCCACCGTTTTTATTTTTCTTCCTGAGATTGTAGTCATCAAAAGTGATTAATGTTTCAAAGAACTGCAAACTGATAATTTCAAAGTGTCTAAGAGATATGAACATCAGGGCACATCATGAGGTTATAGGTCATTCAGTTTCAAGAAAGAAAACACACCACAACTGAGTGAAACTAAGGCAAAGAAATTGGAAGAACTTAAGGACATTACTTACATATAACTAGCAAACTTTAGCAGAAAGATAGAAACATCAAAATATGAGGTTTCGATAAGTTATCTTGGGACCCGAAAGATCGGAGAGTTACGTTTGCCGTGGTAGGTGAGACCACAGTGTAAGCTAAGGTAAAGAAATTGGAAGAACTTAAGGACATTACTTACCGCACGTAGAAATGACCGATCAATAACAGGAAAGACATTTTTGTGGTATTTATTTCTCCACTATCATCATAAACAAAAATTTCATTGATAGTGTAGAGGTTTAATTATGTGTGCTGTTCACCTCTATCAATTTTGTAAATATATTCAACCACACGATTGATAAGATTTTAGCACCACTTGTGGAGACGTACTTATTCTTTTAATTTGGATAGAACCCCAAGAAGCAAACAAGTAACTTTAGGCCAACATTTACAAAATTTTACAGTAAATGGGGAGCACTGACACTCAATGTATTTAAACCATTAGATCTTGTGGATCGCAGATACCAACCTAAAGATCTAACAATTAAAGCATAAAAATTTCTAGAGTATGGATGATAAAGTTTTAAACTTGGAGTCTAAGAGTACGCATGATAACCATTCTATTTTTGACCAGAACTATTTTTCTGTTTTTAGGAACATATTTGAAATAGAAATTCATTTAATAATGTAATCTCATTTTTCTATTTACAAAATAAATTTTTAGTCTATAAATAGATTTAGAACAAAAATGAGATGTAAAAAATTGCTACTTCTTTATTTTTGAAATAGAAATGAGAAATAAAAACTCTTTTCATCGCTTGCCCTTGCTACTAGCTACCTCGCCCATTGCCATCCACCATCTGTTGCCGCTGCTCGAGGGGGAGAAATTTTATGTTGCTATCAAATGAATTTCTCTTCCGAAAATAGAAATTTTATGTAGTTAATAAACCCATATTTTTGCTCAAAAACTTGTTCGGATAATGGAAATAAAAAAAAATCATTTCTAGCCAGAAATTGATTTATAGAGCAAAACGTCTATCATTCCCGTCCTATACCATGACATGATGGATGTCCTGGGGACGGTGATTGCACTTCATTAGAGGGAAGGATATTTATGGTCAATAAAGAGATTGTCAGGCTTTAGGGGCATGAGCCCGTCGTTTTCCAAACAACAAGCCATGGGAAGGGTATGCCCAGCAATCCCTCTCTTTAACAACTTTGAGGTGTGAGTAAGAATTCATGCCCCAAGGGGTGCTTCCCCATACTGGCGGTCCATTCCAGGTCATTGAATGGGCTCTGTCAAGGCAAAAACAATTGAATTCTTGCCTTGTCTAGTCGTACCCACGTCTCCCCCTTGATTTATTGCAATTATCACACTCAGATGTGTCAGTGTAATCCAGGTGATCTCAAAGCCTTTGTTCAAGAACTCGCTAATAGTAGCACTGTCATTCCTGGCCTTCAATGGTGATAGACCCGGAGCATCACTTACTAAAATTGGGACAAGGATACTAGAGTTGCATAGCTCATGTAGTGGGTTTAAAAAGACCATTGCTGTTGACGCCTTAATTTTATTTAGGTTTGTTTTATTAATTAAGTTTTTATTTTATTTTGTCTTTTCGGATAAATAAGATAATAAAATAAAATAAAAAAGCAAAACAAGTAAAAACAAAAATAAAACAAAAAGAAAACGGAAGCAGTAGCCAAGGCCCAGGCCCCTTTCCCTTTCGCACAGCCCTTAGGCCCACTCTCCTCTTCTTCACCCCCCGGCCCGGCCCCTTTCTTTCTTCTTCTTCTTCCTTCCCTCTCCTTCTCCGCTATAACTCACGCGCACAAGGGAAGCCGACGTGCGAAGGATGGCCTACGGTCAAAGGAGAGTAGGTCGACGTCGGCCAGAGAGGATAAGATCTCAGGCGCCATTAATGCTAAGCAAGCTACGCTTGAAAGCTCGATGGGACACCGGTTCAACCGAGCGGAACCGGTGGGCAAGCTGGAGGCCGGCGGCCGAAGCCCTCCATCGACCGGATTTCCTTTGCCTATAAATAGGTGGCCGCAAGCATTGTCGGTGGGTGTGGCGAGCTCGGAGATCTTTCACTGAGAGACATCGAGAAAGATCGAACGGCGAGCGCAGGGGAGAACTCGAGTCACGAGCTCAGCCCACCCTCCACCGAGAGACTTCGGGGAAGGCCGGCGGCGAGCAACTTTGAGAAGGTCAGATCCGGCCGGTGGAGGCTCAGATCTGGCCAGAGGGAGAGAGAACCGAGCCCTTCCGCAGCCCTAACGCCGTGCCACCGTCGCCGTAGCCGCCGTAGCCGTCATCATCGTCACCGTTGCATCTCCAGAAACCCTCGCCACGCCTCAATTGTCGCCAGGTGGGAGGCGGTCCGCCACCGTTCCCGCTCTAAGAAAGGTAAAAACCCCGCTGCCGTTGCCTTTGCTATTCGCCTCAATCACCATCATCGTCATCGCCATAACCACCATAGCCATCACCGCCGCCATAGCGCCCCTGTCTTCCCCCTTCGGCGCCACGGATTCGCAAACCCTAAGGTTTGCAATTTTCCAGGTCACGAATCGGATCCGGGTCCTAAAGGTCGGGTAGGGTTCGCGATTTTGGGGCGGCTGGAAGGCGGGTTGTGAGTCGGGTAGGGTTTCGCAGGGGATCCGGGTCGTGGAGCGGGTTGCCGGAGCGGATCATCGGGCCGGGCCGAGCATCTCCAAACGCTCAGCCACGACGCCGTTTTAATAAAGTAAAATAATTAAACAAAAAGACAAAAAAATCCGAGTTGGGCCCGCAACGTTCGGGTCGCCGACCCGGCCGAGCCCAACCCGCGGATCCGACCCGAGTCGGCTTTTTATATTATTTTATGTAATATTTTAATAAAAAAATCAAAAATAATTTATTTTCGAAAAAAATATTAAAAAGCATTTTAATTTTAAAACCGAAAAATATTTTTAAAAATGTTGAAAAATGTTTTATTTTCCGAAAAAATCAAGAAAAATAAAAAATAAGTTATTTTCCAAAATATATTGAAAAATATTTAAAAATATTTTATTTTCCAAAAAAAAAAAAAAATAAAAAAATATTCCATATTTTCCAAAAAATGCCAAAAATCCAAAAAAAAAACCAAAATTTCATGATAAAGTCAAAAAAATTCAGAAAAAGCCAAAAGGACTTGTATTTTCCAAAAATACCCAAAAATCCAAAAATCCCTTTTATGTCAAAAAAATGAGAAAAAGACCTAAAAAATGTTTTTTCTCCCCAAAGTGCATGGAAAATCTCTCAAAAATCCAAAAAGTCTTAGGGTTTAAACAAGATTAGATACCGAAAGAGCATTAGTGATTAACTAGTGTAATCAAGTCCCCGATCCTAATTTCTTTGGTTGCGCAAGAGCGAGTATTTCTCCCGATACTTCGCTTGGGTTTCTAATTGACCCAACCGAAATCGATTAATGGCGACTCCATTTTAAAAATTGATTTACAGGTTAAAAACTTAGACTATTAAAGTCGTGAATTTGTGGACTTGGGAGAGTCCAGGCTTAATAAAATTTAGTCAAGCCATTAGCCTCCTTAGGCACCCGTACCCGATTGTGGGCGCAAAAAAAAAAAAAAAGAGGTCGCAACAGCTTGGCGACTCCGCTTGGGACATTTAAGGACTTAGGCCATTTTATTTTGTTTAAGCATTTACTGACTTGTTTTTTCTTTATGCAAGTTAGTAGCTTAGAAATTTATCTTAATTCTCGTTAAAATAAAATGTCTTGTGATTATAAACTATTGTGCATGCTTTATTGTTTTAACACTACACATGGCACACACAACCCGGCCGCCGAACCTAGGCCGCCATAGGATTTCTAGGATGGTGTTAAGAAAGATACGACCTTGAACGCGAGACTACGATATAGAGGTTGCTACTAATGCGAGACTGCGACGAGCGGATACCCTTTTAATTTCAACAAACCTTCTCAGTTAGAAATCGAGCCGCACGTCCTATCTACATGTCTCTGTGCTTGCCATTTTTTTTAAAAGCAAAGTAATTTATTTACTTTTACTCAGTCTTTTCTGGCTCATGGCAAAATAGGGTCAGGTTGTGTATTTCCCTTTCTTATATACGATGGGAAAATTTGATATCCAGTTCATTCTTACCCCAAAGCGAAAGCTTCTCAAATGGTGGAAGCAGTTAGATCAACTCGGCCAAGAGTGCGTCAAAACAAGAATCGGTCATCTCCTTCCATTGCTCCAAATCCATATCCACTCTGGGGTCATGCAAGCACTACAACATTTCTGGTGCCCTGAAGCATCCACCTTCATGTTCGGCAAATTTGAACTGACTCCAACTTTAGAAGAGTACAGTCTCGCCATAGGAATGCCCCTGGGAAGCAAGCTTGCCACGCTACCAATCGGCATTGACCCTATGGTTAGTCTATTACGGTTTCTAAAAAATCATTCGGTAAGAGAAATTGTTCAAGCCAACAACAATGCTTTTCCACTATCATTTTTAACTGAATGCTTTGAAAAACAATTAATGACCCAAAAAGCCAAGATCTTCCTCTTAGCATTCTTTGGTTTTATTATCTTTCCCCATCGAAAGAATGCTATAAATCCTTCAATCACATGGGTGATAAATCAAGTCATTTTTGGAGTAGGATATGTGAACATGATTTTAGCTGAAACGTTTTTATCCCCTAATCGTTTTAAAGAAAAAAAAAGAAAAAATCATGAGGGCCGCCCCAGAAATTTTACAAATGTGGTTCTTTTCCCATATCAAAGGATTTGGGTACCTCATGCAAATATTTGAAATCAATGAATTCAAACACCCATTACAAAAGTTTCAGAGCTTGGAAAAATACTCTCCCAACGAGGAATATTCTTGATGGATTAACTTATTAAAAAACCCTGTCCCCGAGACATTCCTATGGCGAGCTAAGTGGTTCATGGCAGGAGAGGTGCGCTTTGCGCTTAATTATTACAACCCCATCCCATTGCTGGGCCTCTCCGGAGCCACCTCATATTATCCATATAGGGTGGCTCGTCAGTATAGGGTCCTCCAAGAAATCCCGCCACTGCTCAAATCAGGATTGTTCCGAATCCTTTTCACCTGTACAGACTACAACTACTTGGAGGAGATCCGCATAATTCAGAATGCATGGAGTAGATGTCACCCTAAAAAGATTGCCATACCCAGAAGGTTGAAGGAGCAAGAAAAAGCTCATCATGCATCCACATTCTACATCCTCAACCATATAATTTCTGATGAGCTGCAACCAGTAATCCCTGATGTGGTTGATAAACTTACCCTGCAAGAGCGAATCAAATCTCTTGAAAAGAGCTTGGAGACAAGCAGGACACACGTATCGAAGCTAGTACGAAGAAGCAAGCAGCTCCACAAGACTGGAACTTCCCATCGCATATAAAAATGAGCAGCGGGACTTTTGATGTGAATATTTCTAATGTGAATATCTAGGGTCGTTCTGACTTGTGTAAAAAGCCCTTTTGGCATTGTATAAATCTCTTGTTAATAAATAAGAATGACTCGACCCTTGCTATGAGCCAGTTTTCCATATGTTTCCCTTGTTTACGTTTTCCCCATTTTCTGTGCTGACAAGTAATCACATCATAGTCGTATTCGCCAAATCCAAAAGCTAGAATGGCTGAAGAAAATGTACCAAGCCGTGTTGAGATTATGGAAAGTGAAATGAAGCAAGTCTTTAATGTGCTTCAACAACTCTCAAAGCAGATAGATTCCATCCAAGGCAAATTGGCTCCCGCCCCAACCTCAATCGAAGTATTATTATCGCAATCGTCTACCCGAGGTGATCAAGGAAGAGATACCGATGATAACATGCCCGAATTGGAGGATGATACGCACCAAATCATAGTTGAGAAAGCAAAGCCCAACAGTTTGTCTAAGACTGAACATGACAAACGCCTTGAGAAACTTGAAGAGAGGCTAAAACAATTGCAGGGCCTTCAAGATCCTACTCCAACAGACCTCTCCATCTACTCTAAGGTCAAAATGCCAGAAAAATTCAAAATGCCTGAGTTTGAGAAGTACGATGGCACGACCTGCCCAAAGGCTCACTTGCAAATGTATTTGGTTCGAATGACCCAGTACGTTAATAATGTACCTTTAATGATCCAGTTGTTCCAGTCAAGCCTGGTAGGTCCCGCCTTGAGGTGGTACATCAAAAAGAACATAAACCTCATCGAGACATGGAGTGAAGCAAGTGAGGCATTCCTTAAGCAGTACAAATTCATAATGGACATTACCCCTTCTCATGAGGATCTCGATCGCATAGAAAAGAAAAAGCAGGAATCTTTCAAATAATATGCTATTAGATGGAGGAATCTTGCCGCCCAGATCAATCCTGAGCCAACTGACTTTGAATTGAGAAAAATGTTCATCAAAACCCTCCCCTATGAATACCGCAATCGGATGGTGACTACGATCGCCGAATCATTCAATCAACTCATTCCAGTAGGAGCGCAGATTGAGATAGGTTTAAGGGACGGCTAGTTCACTGAGCCTGCACCTATCAACAAAAGGCTCAACATGAAAAAAGATAAAGAACCCTTGATTGATGTCAATGCCACCTACACTGCAAACATCGGTCACCTCCCGACCGTTCAAACAAGCATAGGCCAACAACAGACTAATAGCCGTCCACCCCAGCGCTACAACAACCGAAGAAAATTCACTCCGCTTCCTGGATCTCCCTCCCAGGTTTTAGCAATCCTCCGAAACAAGAGCCTCCTTTCAACTGAGCCAAGACGACCCAACACTGAAAACTTCTCCAACTATGACCCGTCCAAAAAATGTGACTATCACATGGGAGAAGCAGGCCATTCAACTGATGAGTGTTTCGTCCTTAAGCATCGGATCCAGAACCTGCTAGATACTAAGGCCTTCTCATTCCAAACTACAAAGCCAAATGTCCAAAGCAATCCGCTCCCTGATCATGCTGACAAAGTAAACATGATATTCAGTTCTGAAGCCGGTCAAATCAGAAATGTCAATGCACATATTGTTGACATCTATCGAGGGCTAGTAGAAACCGGGTATTATCTGGGTGATGAGATACCACCCTTTGCAATAATGGAGGAAAGGGTATTACGAATGATAGAGGCCGGAATAACCGTGTACACCGGCCACGCTAGTATAGTTTCTACCATATCACAAGTCCTCATCAACTAGGAGGAAGAATTTGCCACACTAAATGTGGAAAAGGAGAAGAAGGATTCCACCTCACCTGAGAGCGTCTTTGAAAGGAAGGGAGCCATTGTTCAAGCATCAACAGCAGAAACAGCTATAGTCATCGAGATCCCCCAGCCTTACAAATACGAGTACAACAATGCAGTACCATGGTCTTATGACCTTGATGTTGGTTTAGTCACGAGATCTGGGCGAACCTATGCTCAAGCAAATACTCCGTCTGCTAAGCCCGTCACTAATGAAGAAGCCAAGGAGTTTTTGGCCGTAGTTAAGGCCAGCGAATATAATGTGGTGGAACAGTTACGAAAATCACCAGCACAGATCTCTCTGCTAGAATTGCTTCAGACATCTGTCAAGCACCAGAAATCTCTAATGAAAGTATTAAGTGAAGTACATGTCCCTGAAACGATTGAGCATGACAAACTCGAGGAATTTGTCAGTACCATCCTTCTAAAGGATCAAATGGCATTTTCTGATGAAGAAATTCCTAAGGAGGGTAGAGGACACACCAAGGGCCTCTACATATCAATCAAGTGCAACACATCTCACGTCGCTCGAGTACTGATTGACAATGGATCTGCTCTTAACATATATCCACTAGCGACACTCTGTCACCTTAAAATAGAGAGATCATGGATCTAGGTACCTAAGACTTCTATTCGAGCATTCGATGGAACAAAGAATGAAACAGTGGGAGAGATCGAGCTCGACATTCAAATTGGCCCAACCATATTCAAAATTTTGTTCCAGGTAATGGATATCCCCACTACATTCAATTTCCTCTTAGGGCGCCCATGGATCCACGTCGCAGGAGTAGTACCTTCAAGTCTCCACCAAAGTGTGAAGTTCGTGGTTGGAGGAAAACTAATCATGGTCCAAGGAGAAGAAGATCACCGCATTTACCACGAGACGGCCATCCCTTATGTTGAACCTAGTGACAAAAGTGAAGCCAGCTATCAATCGTTCGAGCTCATGTCTACTATACATGAAACTCGAGGGACTTTGCCCCTCATCCCCGAGATATCAAGCGCTGCAATCATGGTAGGAAAAATCATGGTTGGACACGGTTTCCTTCCAGCACAAGGGCTTGGTAGGAGAGGCCAAGGCATTCGTCAGCCTATTGAAGCTCTAAGGAGACCCTATACTATCGGTTTAGGATATTCCCCAGATAAAAAAAGCAAAGAAAAAAGCCGGCCTTGTATATCCCCATCTCGAGGAAACTTTCCCAAGCCCAGCCAGGATGATGCATGAGGAAGAGGAAGTGAATACTTCAAAATGGTTCAACCCCGGAAGCGCGAAATTGCCCATAATCCAAGAAGACACAACTTGGCCCTCATTATAAAGAAAGATGGGTCATATGACATGACCACCATGTTCGGGGACATTTTCATAGGTGCCATTGAGGAGGAGCAGTTAGAAGAAACAGGCGATAACTTCTCGTTCATTCAACTTCAGCACCAAGTTGAAGAATTACATGAGACTGTACACCATTTGACAGAAAACTTCGCTCGGGCTACCCGTGCATTCCGTTCTCATCACAATGAGGAGCTGGTAGTAAATGAAGAAAACCCTACTGACACGACCTGGCAAGGGGCACGGCTACCCTTATCCCCAAAAAGCACTCGGCTGTATTCGCCTCTTCCTAAATCAATGGCCATTATTTCCCCCATCCTCCTAGAGCAAGGGATAATCGACAGGGAACTGAGCCATCCTACTCCCGAGTACTTCATTGATTATGATCCATCCAAGCAATGTGATTACCATTCGGGGAAATTAGGACACTCGCTAGATGACTGCACTATCCTGAGAGACAAGGTTCAGGATCTTTTAGATGCTAGGGCATTCACATTCCGCTCTCCATGGCTGTGTTTTGGCAAGGATCACCTCCTCGTGGTACCCAACACCCGTACCATGTTCCCTGAGCATGCTAAGGAAGCGCATAGAGGAAAGGCAATCATGGACACTTTGGGCCAACCAAGTGGTAAATTTGACTACTATGTCGATTATTCAATCTCCCAAAGTTTCTATGATCATCATCACAACATCGTCCCTGATGGATGGGAAGGCATGGATGATCTGAAATCCGCAAAGCCGACAGCACAAGGAGACATGGCTGGCGACTAGTATGAAGACTTCTTCGTGGGTGCTATCAATGAAGGACCGTCAGGGGAAATGGGTGCAGACCCGCTCGAGTAGAATCCTTTTTAATTCCTCTGCATACTCCCCTACGTGGGAGCCTGTACATATTTCTTAAAGCCTGGCTTGTTTTGTTTTCAACATCATTTTCACTTAAGAAACTATTTTTTGAAATCACCCTGTAAATCCGTCTACTAATAAATAAAGTTGAAAACATTTTGAGAGCATGAGGAGACACACCAAACCAGCCCGTTGATGATAGCCAGCCATCAAATGAAAGAAGAAATCTGAGGCCCGAGTCTCCTCATGTTTCCTTGTCTTAAATCTTTTATAAAAAAAAAAAACAATTTATCACATTTTCAAAAGAAAGAAACATGCATGTTACTAACCTTATTTGTTCCCTTAGCCTATCTACTCTATGACACAGGAATAATCTAGCGGCAGGCGAGGGTATGAGAACAGTCCAGACCAACACCGTAAGTAGCCATGATAGCAATTATGATGATTCAGATAATGATTATGATGATTCTGACGAAATTCAACGGAATTGGAAGCGCCACGAAAAAACAAGGCCCCCTACTATTGAAGACACTGTCATTGTCAATTTAGGTAGCATAGAAGATCCAAGGGAGATAAAGATTGGCGCGAACCTTCCTAAAGAAGAAGCTGCAAGCTTAATTGCCCTCCTAAAAAGGTATCAAGACGTATTCGCATGGTCATATGCCGATATGCCAAGCTCGATCCAATGATCGTGGAGCATAGCTTGCCAACTAACCCTGATGTGGCCCCCAAGAAGCAACGGCTAAGAAGAGCTAAGCCTGAGCTGTCAAAAAAGATTGAAGAAGAAGTAATGAAGCTCCTGGAAGTAGGCTTCCTCAAAGTCTCGCAATATCCTAGTTGGGTAGCAAACATTGTACCGGTGAAGAAGAAAGATGGTCGAATCCGGATTTGTGTCGATTACCACGATTTGAACAAAGCAAGCCCAAAGGATGATTTCCCGCTACCTCACATAGACGTTCTTGTGGATAGTACTGCTGGATTCAAACTTTTCTCTTTCATGGATGGGTTCCCAGGATACAACCAAATAAAAATGAAGGAGGAAGACAAGGAAAAGACGGCATTCATTACTCCATGGGAGACTTTTCACTATAAGGTCATGCCTTTTGGCCTGAAAAACGCTGGAGCAACTTACCAGCGTGCCATGGTCACCCTTTTCCATGACATGATGCACAAAGAAATTGAAGTATATGTCGATGACATGATCGCCAAAACCAGACATGGAGAAGACCATGTGAAGACCTTGGAAAAATTATTCAATCAACTTCGCCAGTTCAAGTTGCACTTGAACCCAGCAAAATGTGTGTTCGGGGCAACTTCTAGCAAATTACTTGGATTCATTGTGAGCTGTGAAGGGATAGAAGTGGACCCGTCAAAAACCAAAGCGATATTTGAGATGCCTCCTCCCTCGACTATAAAAGAAGTCCGGAGCCTCCTGGGAAGATTAAATTACATTGCGCGATTCATTTCCCAGCTTTCTGAAACTGCAAAACCTTTCTTTAAACTTCTCGGGAAAGATGCACAAATCAAATGGGATGATGATTGCCAATTGGCACTTGAACATCTAAAGCAGTACCTGATGAAACCTCTGGTTTTAATACCCCCAACTCCAGGACACCCTTTGACCCTCTACCTTACCATCAACAGTGAATCCCTAGGTGCAATGTTGGCACAGAAAGGACCCCATGATGGGAAGGAGCGAGCCATTTACTATTTGAGTAAAAAGTTCACTATGTTGGAACAAAACTACTCCAAGTCGGAAAAAACATGCGCTGCATTGGTATGGGTGTTGCACAGACTCCGGCAGTATACCTTACATTACCAAACATTCCTTGTAACTAAAAGTGACCCAATCAAGTATTTGCTCGGTTGCCCGGCCTTAGTGGGAAAATTGGCCAAATGGCAAATCCTGATCTCAGAATTCGACATTCAAGTGATGTCGCAAAAATCAGTTAAAGGTCGGGTGATTGCTGATATGTTAGCAGATTGCCCTAAAGAAGTACACGAGGATCATTCCCCAGATGATCGAATTTCAATAGTAGAAGAGGACACATAGACTATGTTTTTTGACGGAGCTGTAAATTTGTCAGGTTCAGGCACCAAGGCGGTCTTGATATCCCCAAATGGGCAACATTATCCGGTAGCTACAAAATTGATGTTTCCATGCACCAACAATATAGCCGAATATGAAGCATGCATCATCAGCCTATAAGCGGCTATTGGAATGGAAGTGTCAAAACTAAAAGTGTTCGGTGACTCCACCTTAATTATCCTCCAGACTGTGGGCGAGTGGAAGACAAGAGACGCCAAACTAGTGCCTTATCATGACTACTTGGAAGAATTGGTAGGAGAATTCCAAGACGTCTCGTTTGAATACCTACCTAGAATTCATAACCAGTTTGCTAATGCACTAGCAACACTATCATCTATGTTGCAAGTAACGAAAGGGTTAGAAGTAGAGCCTTTGAAGATTGAAGTCCTGACAAGACAGGCCCACTGCATGACTATAACTGAAGAACCCGACGGGAAACCCTAGTATTACGACATCATGAGATACGTCCAGAAGCAAGAATTCCCCTAAAGAAAGCACTCCCTCTAATCGAAAATACCTAATGAAAATGGCTTCGAGGTTCTTCGTCAGCAGTGAAAATTTGTACAAAAGATCATATAACTCAGTCCTGCTAAGGTGTGTGGATGCAAATGAAGCCACACAAATAATGCAAGAAATACATGGGAGAGTATGTGGCCCTCACATGAATAGACATGTGTTGGCCAAGAAAATAATGAGATTGGATTATTACTGGTTCCCCTTAGAGAGTGATTGTGCTCAGCATGTGCGAAGCTGTCATCGTTGTCTAATTCACGGGGACAAGATAAATGTCCCTCCAACTGAATTGCATCAGTTATCTGAGCCGTGGGGCATTGATGTAATTGGCCCAATCAATCTGAAGGCGTCAAATGGGCACCGATTCATTTTGGTCGCAATCGACTACTTCTCAAAATGGATCAAGGCCACATCCTATGCGAGCGTAACTGCACAAAACGTTATGAAATTCATCAGACGTGACATAATCACTCGTTATGGCGTAGCGGAAGCTATCGTCACCGACAATGGGTCAAACCTGAACAATAAGTTGATTGATCAATTGTTTTCTGAATTTAAAATCCAACATCTGAACTCGTCCCCTTATCGTCCACAAATGAATGGAGCCATGGAAGCCGCCAACAAGAACATCAAGAGAATCCTATCCAAGACAGCTGAAAACTACCGCGACTGGCATGAGAGGTTACCCTTCACACTAACAGCATATCGAACTTTGATTCGAACTTCCACTAGGGCAACGCCTTTTTCCTTGGTTTACGGCATGGAGGCGGTTTTGCTTATAGAAATAGAAATCCCTTCCTTGCGAATTTTATCCCAAGCAGGATTGTCCGAGGAAGAATGGACATAATAAAGGCTTGAGCAACTGAATATGATCGACGAAAAACGACTGAAGGCCCTCTGTCATGGTCAGTGTTACCAGCAGAGGGTAGCTCGATCGTTCAATCAAAAGGTGCGACCCAAGCACTTTGAGGTAAACGAGCTAGTCTTGAGAAAGACACTGCCAATCTTTCCAGAGCCTAGAGGCAAGTTTGCCCCAAATTACAAGGGTCCCTATGTAATAAAGAAGATACTTCCCAGAGGAGCCTTGATTCTGACTGAAATGGATGGGCGGGAATTCTCCAAACCAATTAATTTCGATGCTGTAAAAAAGTACTACCCTTGAAAGATGTTCATTGTCTGGCATTATCAAGCACTTCTCTATCATAATGAAAATGCCTATGCACCTTTATATATGAGTAATGTGTTTACACCATCATAAAAAACGTGTGTTTGGGTTGACTCAATGAAGAAAAATGAATGGTAATCATCAGTATTTGAGGAAGTGTCGAAAATCAAGTAGCAAACTCGATGGCATAACTTGAGCAAATCGACATTACCCAGGCAGACGCGTAAGAGTAATCCATGTCAATTTTCGGCTCGGTGTAAAGGACACGTCATTCAGAACCGATCCAGTTAAAAGGAACCTTTCGTCCCGATCCAACAATCTTAGAATCTGGAGGCCTCACTTCTTGTTCCAGACACATGCTCTTACAAGAAGTAATTACCATTGGAGAATTAGAAGTTTTAATTGTCCATCTCAAATTCCATAGAAGCTTGAGGTACATGACTTTGTCTGATGCTGCTATAATCAAAGGCGAAAGAAAAAATTCCACAGAAGGAAAGCATTGAAAATTAATCAACGACCAGCAATTATGCATATGTGGCCACAAGTAGGAAATGCCAGTCGAATGAAGCATTGAAATGTAAAAAAGGGCCATCAGCAACTTCCCTAAGAGCCAGCACAAATAAACTCTGGGGGAAAGGTAACTTGGCATCATTTCTTGGCATCATTTCTAACACTCACTCTCTGAACTCATATTGACATGAGGCATTGGGATTCAAGAGCCAGATTAAATGGTTAAATAGAGCAAATCAAGTGATCCAAGCTCGAGGCAAAAACAAAGACGTCTAATCAAATTATCAACCCCTAGCTGATCATTCATGTGTTATATCCCTAATCAGTAGGGACAACCATCGACACCCCTTTGTGAATAACATTTTTGATGTTCAAAACTTAACAATACTATTATGTTGACCCTAAAGCTATCAATAGGGTCTTTGTTTGAACCATTCATTTGTCTTGAGAATACAAACTCTCTCATGTTTAAAATACTGCATACCTTTTCTAAATGGATTTTTACATGACGATTTTGTTTGTCTAAATCTTTGATTCTATTAAGGATTATTAGAATAGACAGCTAAGTGAAGAATACAAGATTAATTGAGCATGCTGGATGAGGCGTGTCAAAATGATAAAAGGCAAGCCATATCCTACACATAATCCCCCACATCTATACACTTGTGAGATGAGTGCAGAAGATTCCATGGCTACAGGGTAAAGAGTTCTCTCTCGAATGGTACGATTTCCAAAATAGTGAAAGGCATTCCATCGCTCACTCCATTAAGCCCCATACACTAGTAAAGCTTCTCTCATACCTCCGTTAAGAACCACCCCACATTGGGGCAGAGCGAAGGCAAAGCAGCATCACAAGGTGAGAAGAGAGATAGAAATTTTCTTGGTCGCACTTGCATCAATCTTCGGGTGTCTTTATTGCATATGAACACTCGCATTAATTTAAATGCCCCAAAATGACGAAGAGCAATTCTTTCTGCACTTGTATTCATTGTACAATCCAATTGAGTCTGTAATTTCACCATCACATGGAGGCAAAATGGAAGTTACTACCATTTGAGCAGCATAGCCTAGAGCGCTAGCTGAAGATGAAGACTCAAGAGTCTAACAACAGTGTCATGATTGAACTTGCCTAGGCTAGCTCCTTTAACGATAAGAATGAAAAACAGGAGCATAAAAAAGCAATGTACCTGGTAAAAGCAAGGTCAATGCCCATAAATGAAGAACTGGAATAAAAAATAGGGGCATAAAAAAGCAATGTGCCTGGTAAAAGTAAGGCCAATGCCCCCCAGTCAAAAATACATCCAAGAAAAAGTTGTTGTGGTCCATAGAACCTCCATCTGACAAAAAAGACTAGTGACAAATGCCAAGACAGTCACCAACTCTCACCCTCTTACATGTGAGCCAAGTTTACGTCACATTCCCATTGTAAAAGTCTCTTCAGACTAAGCATCGCTCGAAGAAGTACGAGCAAGATTCCTCTATCTCTTTTCACAGGGTTCTTGACTTGTAAACCCGGAGATGATCGTGCAGCATTTTTGTCCATCGGCTTTGACCTCGATGGTCCCCTTTGATGAGCTGCTGACCAAGACTTCATCACAATTTCAACTAATACCTCTCACATTGGTAAAGTCGTACCACTTGCGAGAATACTCAGACCCCTGTTGACATGATGATAGTGAGAAGTGTGGTCCTTATAAATCCTGCATCAATGGTCAGGATAGCCTTTTCCATGAGAGTGAATGAAAAATCCTTTCAAACTGAAAGTCCCTCATCTGGCATGCTCAAGACATCTACATTCTAAATGAAGGTTGTCTTTCAAAATCTTCCCCAGTGGAAATCAGATGATACAAAACTGACAAAATTATCATGTATGAATCTCATTTGAACTTATGAATTTACAGCATATACAATCATGTGTGCATATTGTGCAAATAGCAGACATACTCTCAGAGATCAGAGATATTGCCAGGTAAGTATATCCTAATCCCCATTTGTCTTAAATTACCTACCACTGTCCAAGTACTCTCTTCTTGACACTCGACATATTCAAGTCGTCCCTTGAGTTTGGGTGTTTGCAACTGTCTAAGTATCCCCTTGTCCTTAAGTACCCACCACTTGCCGAGTACTCCCTCTTATCGACACTCGCCCCATTCAAGTTGTCCCTAGAGTATTGATATTTGCGACTGTCCAGGTATCCCCCTATTTTTGAGTGCCTGCCGTTACTCAAGTGCTCTCTCTGTTAACACTCGACCTGTTCGAGTTGTCTTTAAAGTTTGGATGCTCGTGACTGACCAAGTATCCCTTTATCGTTAAATGCATGCTGCTGTCTAGGTATCCCTATTGTCTTTGAGTACCGGCCACCGTTCGGATACTCCCTTTTCCTAACACTTGACCTGTTCGAGTTGTCCTCAAAGTATTGATACTTATGACTAACCAAGTATCTCTTGGAATACCTACTACTGTCTAGGTATCCCCATATCGTCGAGTATCCCACTATCTTTGAGTACCTTTCATTGTCTAGGTACTCCAATTTCGTGACACTCACCATGCCCGAGTTGTCCCCAAATAATATAGCAACTGTTCAAGCATTCCACTGCTTTATGTGCCTGTACCTACCCAGGTATGCTTTCTTACACTTGGACCAGCTGAGTGGTCTTAGGTCGTATCATTAAATACTTGTGTTCATCCAAGTATTCTAGTACTTTGTACACCTATGGCTACCTAGGTGTTCCACCCCTTTTAAGTGCCTGCGGCAATCCAGGTAAGCCTCATACCACATTCAAGTCTATAATACCATGAGGTGAGAGACCTCCATGAATATCCCAGGTACGTCCTCGGTATTCCCAATTTCTAGAAGGTGAGAGACCTTCCCAAATACCCAAGGTATGTCCTCGATATTTCCAATTATTAGGTACCCCTTCGATGCTTGTAAACATTTAGGTATCCTTCAAAAATTCATACTTGTGATCATCCAAGTACCCCTCCAATGCCTATGATCAGCTAAATGCCCCTTTTGACGCCTACAAAGGCCCAAATATCCTTCAGGTTAGTACTTGTGAATATCCAGGTACTCTTTCATATGCCTGTGAATGTCTAGGTATCTTCCAGAATCGATGCCCTGAAAAAGGTCGACGCATCCTCCCGAAAAAGGTCGGGTTCCAACTAGTGTCTTCGATAGAAGTCAGACACCCAACAAATCAATACCCTGATAAAGATTGGCGCATCTCCTAAGAAAGGTCGGGTACCAACCGGTGTCCTTGATTGAGG
Organism: Eucalyptus brandiana; assembly: GCA_014182725.1. Taxonomy (NCBI): domain Eukaryota; kingdom Viridiplantae; phylum Streptophyta; class Magnoliopsida; order Myrtales; family Myrtaceae; genus Eucalyptus; species Eucalyptus brandiana. Next base: position 6,106,536 of record CM024669.1, read on the forward strand.
TCAGGCACCCACAACAAACAGATGCCCTGAGAAAGGTCGGCGCATCTCCCATCAAGGCGACCAAAGAAAGGTTCGGGTCCTAGACAAATCACTTATTGCTTTAACAGGCGACTGAAGAATGGTTCAGGTCCTGAAAAAGCAACCTCCTCATGTCACCAGGTAAGATGACGCCTTGATACTTACCAAAACTCGGGGTTCACACCCTATCTCACTCACATCCGATAAGTAACTATAGGTATCTTCTTATCTGTCTTAGTATGTATAATGTTATATTGCTTTTTTTCTGCATAGGACAATAAGTCCCAAATAAAATATAATCTGCTGCGCATGCTGGATAAAATTTAGGCATCAGTTTATCTTTGAATGCAACCTCTGCGACCTCACCTTCAAAAAGGGACAGCTGTTGACGCCTTAATTTTATTTAGGTTTGTTTTATTAATTAAGTTTTTATTTTATTTTGTCTTTTCGGATAAATAAGATAATAAAATAAAATAAAATAAGCAAAACAAGTAAAAACAAAAATAAAACAAAAAGAAAACGGAAGCAGCAGCCAAGGCCTAGCCCCCTTTCCCTTTCGCACAGCCCTTAGGCCCACTCTCCTCTTCTTCACCCCCCGGCCCGGCCCCTTTCTTTCTTCTTCTTCTTCCTTCCCTCTCCTCCGCTGCAACTCACGCGCACAAGGGAAGCCGACGTGCGAAGGATGGCCTACGGTCAAAGGAGAGTAGGCCGACGTCGGCCAGAGAGGATAAGATCTCAGACGCCATTAATGCTGAGCAAGCTTCGCTTGAAAGCTCGATGGGACACCGGTTCAGCCGAGCGAAACCGGTGGGCAAGCTGGAGGCCGGTGGCCAAGGCCCTCCATCGACCGGATTTCCTTCGCCTATAAATAGGTGGCCGCAAGCATCGTCGGAGGGTGTGGCAAGCTCGGAGATCTTTCACTGAGAGACATCGGAAAGATCGAAGGGCAAGCGCAGGGGAGAACTCGAGTTGCGAGCTCAGCCCACCCTCCACCGAGAGACTTCGGGGAAGGCCGACAGCGAGTGACTTCGAGAAGGTCAGATCCGGCCGGTGGAGGCTCAGATCTGGCCAGAGGGAGAGAGAACCGAGCCCTTCCGCAGCCCTGACGTCGTGCCACCGTCGCCGTAGCCGCCGTAGCCGTCATCATCGTCACCGTTGCATCTCCAGAAACCCTCGCCACACCTCAATTGTCACCAAGTGGAAGGCGGTCCGCCACCGTTCCCGCTCGAAGAAAGGTAAAAACCCCACTGCCGTTGCCTTTGCTATTCGCCTCAATCACCATCATCGCCGTCGCCGTCACCATAACCGCCATAGCCGTCGTTGCCACCATAGCGCCCCTATCTTCCCCCTTCGGCGCCGCGGATTCGCAAACCCTAGGGTTTGCGATTTTCCGAGTCACGAATCAGATCCGGGTCCTGAAGGTCGGGTAGGGTTCGCGATTTTGGGGCGGCTGGAAGGCGAGTTGTGAGTCGGGTAGGGTTTCGCAAGGGAGCCGGGTGGTGGAGCAAGTTACCGGAGCAGATCGTCGAGCTGGGCCAAGCATCTCCAAATGCTCGGCCACGACGCCGTTTTAATAAAATAAAATAATTAAACAAAAAGACAAAAAAATCCGAGTCGAGCCCGCAACGTTCGGGTCGCTGACCCGAGTCGGGCCCAACCCACGGATCCAACCCGGTCGGCTTTTATATTATTTTATGTAATATTTTAATAAAAAAATCAAAAATAATTTATTTTTGAAAAAAATATTAAAAAGAATTTTAATTTCCAAAAAACCAAAAAATATTTTTAAAAATGTTGAAAAATGTTTTATTTTCCGAAAAAAATCAAGAAAAATCATAAATAATTTATTTTCCAAAAAATATTGAAAAATATTTTATTTTCCAAAAAAATCAAAAAAATAAAAAATATTCCATATCTTCCAAAAAATGCCAAAAATCCAAAAAAAAAAAGCCAAAATTTCATGAAAAAGTCAAAAAAATTCAGAAAAAGCCAAAAGGACTTGTATTTTCCAAAAAATACCCAAAAATCCAAAAATTCCTTTTATGTCAAAAAAAAATGAGAAAAAGACCTAAAAAATGTTTTTCCTCCCCAAAGTGCATGGAAAATCCCTCAAAAATCCAAAAGCCTTAGGGTTTAAACAAGATTAGGTACCGAAAGGGCATTAGTGATTAATTAGTGTAATCAAGTCCCCGATCCTAATTTCTCTGGTTACGCAGGAGCAAGTATTTCTCCCGATACTTCGCTTGGGTTTCTAATCGACCCTACCCCAAATCGATTAGTGGCGACTCCATTTTAAAAATTAATTTACAGGTTAAAAACTTAGACTATTAAAGTCGTGAATTGGTGGACTTGGGAGAGTCCGGGCTTAATAAATTCAGTCAAGCCATTAGCCTCCTTAGACGCCCATACCCGATTGCGGGCGCCGAAAAAAAAAGAGGTCGCGACAATTGCAAAGTAGCCATCTTGAGATGCAGGACAAGAGAACTGATAAGATTTAGGGGTCAACGATGAATCACAGAAACATCAAAATCTATTAGTTTCTGATGAGATATCTTGGGACCCAAGAGATCGGAGAGTTTTGTTTACAGTGGTAGGTGAGACCACAGTCTAAGCTAAGGCAAAGAAATTAGAAAAGCTTAAGGGCAGCTCATGTTCATGCTTCTACAAATACGAACATCCAATTGATAACTAGCGAACTATTGCAGAACGATAGAAACATCAAAATCTATTAGTTTCTGATGAGATATCTTGGGACCCAAGAGATCGGAGAGTTTTGTTTACAGTGGTAGGTGAGACCACAGTCTAAGCTAAGGCAAAGAAATTGGAAAAGCTTAAGGACATTATTGAATAACAGGAAAAACATTTTTTAGTATTTAATTCTCCACTATCATTATGAACAAAATTTTCATAGTACAGAGTCAATTATATGTACTGCTCACCTCTAACAATTTTGTAAATATATTTCAACCGAATGATAAGATTTTAGCACCACTTGTGGAGACGTAGCTTTGCTTTTCATTTGGATAGAACCCCAAGAAGAAAACTAGCTTTAGCCCAACATTTGCAAAATTTTACAGTGAATTGGGAGCATCTTCACTCAATGTATTTAAATCATTGGATCTTGCGGGTCGCAAATACCGAAAAGGTTGCAGAGGATGGGATGATAAAGTTTTAAGACCTAGAGTCTAAATTGTAACATGATCATGTATGTCAGCCAGGATGACCGCAGTTCATTAGAGGGAAGAGTATGCCCAGCAAAATGATATTGTCAGGCTTTAGGAGCATGAGTGCTTCATTTTTCAATTAACAAGCAAAGGGAAGGGTATGCCAAAAAAATCATCTCATTGAACAACTTTAGCTAATTGAAAACCACATATTAGTTGAGAGTAAGCATACAAACCCGGAGGGAAGCTTCCTGGAAATCGCGTTCCGTTGCAGGTCGGCGAATAGGCTCCATTAGGGCAGCAACAATTGAATCGTAGCTATTCCCAGTCATGCCCGCATCTTCCCCCTGATTTGTTGCAATTTTCGCACTGCGACATGTCGGCAATCCAAGTTATCTCAAAGCCTTCGTTCTGGAACTCACTCATAGCAGCACGACTAATAGTAGCACTATTGTTGCTGCCCTCCGATGGAGGTGGTTGACCAGGAGCTTCACTTTGTGAAATTGGTACGAGGACACTGAAGTTGCATAGCTCGTGTAGTGGGTCTGCAAGGTCCACATCGAGAGCAAAGTAGCAATCACCAATTGCAGGACAAGAGAATCGATAATGTCAAGGGATTGGTGATGGCTCGCATTCGTAGAATATGGTGGAATTGTGGTGACTGGAAGTGTAGTCAAAGATTTCTAAATTTTAAAATGGTGTTGACATATGTTTGACGACATATATCTTATGATAAATCCGTCCTTGCACCTCAAGGATCTGCGAGTTCCTATTAATGTGGACCACCCGATATTCTAGGGACTCCATAGACAGGGTCGGGTAATCTCAGTCACAGCCAAGCTCATATCCTGGACACCCACGGTAACTTTGTTGCTCTATATGCCTGAAAGGATAGCTGATTTGTTGATCTCCGCAAACAAAAGGAGCGCAGTCTTGGAACCGCTGGAAGTAGCCAAAAGCTGGCACCAGGAAGTGAAATTGGAGGGAGGTGAAGAAGAGCAAGAAGAGGGAGGACCACGACATGGTAAGATCCATCCGAAGGGAGATGGTGTTGGAGTAAACAAGGAGGTTACACGTAAAGAAGAGCATGCAGAGGGCAGAACAATGCTGCTTTGGGAATGACTCGATCCAATACACCAAGGAGAAGCACGTCTTGCGAAGAGACCGAGACCTTCCCTAGGTGAACGAAGGTAAAGACTTTGGTATTTGATGCAAATCGCGCAATCTCAAGATCTCCATAACTAGAATAAGAACATGCATAATTGAGTAGAAAAATTAACGCACATGTTTTGGGATCTATCGTTCTTGAAGCGGAAGCGGAAACACAATATTCCACGCACAAATCCTTAGGTTTAGAAACCTTCCCCTCAAAACGTGTTTAACGTTAAGTAAACGCTCCTTAGGTGAGGATACATGTAAAAATTATGATTAGATGAGAGACTTGAGCACTATTTATAGAGTTTTCAACTAGGCCCCCTCATTACGGACCAGGCTCAACTCGGCTCACACTAGCCAGCTCTATATTAAACTAATTAAGAAACCTTCTATCTTACCTTAGACCAACCCTGTTTTACAATAACCATAAAAACAGTAAATTACAATATCAATTAATTTAATCCACATTAGGAAAACTCTTACATTCGATGCCCGAAGACGCAAATACCAAGACTTTGACTTAGGACTTGGATTAGTACTGTATTGACGAGCAATTGTGGCCTGACCAGCTGCAGGGTAATGCGCGATCACCGACGATCCAGAATATGGGGATGTTGCCGCTTTGGGACGAGGATGAGATGGTGTCGCAAATGGTCGAGAAGGTGGAGTGGACGACGCCATGAAAGCTCCCGAAGAAGAAAAAGAAGAAGGAGAGAGAAGGGGAGAGAAAGCAGAGAAGGTGGTGGTTTGGCATTTTCTTTGCTCCTCTTGGTGAGGAAGAAGATGGTTGTGTGGCAATTTAGAATGGACCGGCTAAATAATAATCCGGTCAAAGTCTTAAATTGGGACTCAAGACTATGTTAGTTTGACTTTCATTTTTATCGAAAACTATGTTCGAGTAATCCTATTTGTATAAAAAGTTCTAGTACACTAATCATAACTTGTTATGGTCATTAATCACTGGTCCATAGACAATGACTAATTGTGTGAGCATATAAAATTTTTCATGTCAATTTCTTCAAACGCTCCACAAACAAGCTCATGATCAGCATGCTCAGGGTGTGTTTGTTTGGAGGAAAATTCCACAACGAAGGAAAACACTTTTCGGAGAAAATGATTTTTTCCTTTTTAGATTAGAGATTTTATTTTCCTAATTTTAAGCATGCATATTTTCTTTGATCGTAAATGATTTTTAGCTGACCGATTATTTTCAACAAACCAAACACGTGAAAATTTGAAAAAACTAATTTGCAAAAAGAATTTCGCTCAAACAAGCATACCCTAAGTTAAAGAAAGAAAACATGTGTATTGTGCGGATCAATTAGAGCCCACATGGCAACAAAATCCAATTATTATATCACCAAACAAATGCCAACCATAGCTTTTTTTTTTTTTTCTTTTTTGGATGCTCGGGGGGAAGAATCACAGGGGAAAGGAACATAAAAACGGAAGAACACTAGTAAATTAGGGTTTAGGGCTTGAGAGAAGGGGGGTAAACGCTACCATGAGGTAGAGAGAAAACTCGCAGAGGTGAGAGGATGATCTCATGCTTATGTTTGAATCTCTTCTCAGCGATCCGGGAGCCTCTCGATTCCATCAGTCAGGAGGATCCGGATTGAAAGCATCCTTCAGGTGAAGTGTCGTTCGCTGCTTGAGTACTGATCTGAGTAGAGTCTCCATATATCTGTGTTTCCGCCCAGCATCCCTTGAGTTTTGTCTTGCCTGGCTGACGAGATCGGAGTGGTAGAAGTCAGGATCTAGAAAAAGCTGAAGCTGGGTCGTTTCGAGGAAGTTGATAGCCTAGATCTGAGCCTCAGACAAGCGATTGATAGTTACCGAAAATGGAGAGTAAAGAAGAAAATGAGATGAGAGTGGCCGCTTTATGCAAAAGCCTTGGGCATCTGTGGTCTGAGGAAGACGTAGTCGAAGTGTCTGATGAAATACCTCAACAAAAAAGGGAGGAATGCAGACGTACTCTATTTGGCAAATTGTACTCCAAACCAAATGTGAACTATCCTGCTTTCATAACCACAATGAAAAAAGCATGGAAAACAGAAGGGGTTATATGCTCTCAGAAGGAACCAGGGCAATTCACTTTTGTATTTCCAACGGAGGAGGAAAAACAGCGAATAATGAGGAACTCACCTTGGTCAGATTCAACTAATTTGCTCGTTCTGCAGTAGTGTCTTCCTGAAGTCCCTGAGCATTGCTATGATTTCACTAAGGCAGCTTTCTGGGTGCGCATTGGACGAGTTCCCCCTGGTTGGAGAAGAGACAAAGTGTTCAATGATCTGGGGAAAAGGATGGGAAATGTAATAGAAGTTCAACTCGATTCAACAACTAATGCTCAGAACAGAGGAGGTAGAGTTAGAGTTGAGATTGATTTGACTTTACCTTTGAAAGCGGGAGCTATTCTGGATATTAGTAACAAATGGCTCTTGGTGGAGTTCAAATACGAGTGTCTCCCACACTACTGCTTCTCTTGTGGCAGAATTGGGCACTATGCAACTGACTGCCTCAAAATTCCATATGCAACATCACCCTGGGCATTGAACAAAAAAGGGTTATATGGACCCTGGTTGAAGGCAGAAACCAGTGATCACAGCCCTTATTGGGATGCTTTCTACAGGAAAATGGAGGAGGAGTATGTAGTGGAAGAAACAGTACCTACTCCATCAACCAAACCGAGTGGAGTGAACTACATTGATCGAGAACCAGCATCTGATATGCAAATTGTAGCATGCAGCAAAAAGCGACCAAAAAGCAGCTCAGAATAGCTGATAAGTCCAGCAAATGAACCTATTGTAGCAGAAGACTGAGATCGTGGAAAACAAGTAATATGCCCTGAAACTCAAAACCCACTATTATTAAAAGTTGGGAAAAGCAGTAAGAAGACAATGAAAGTACAAAAGGCAAAAAAATAGAAATGCATGCCAGCAATATCACCTCTCCTCCCAGATGATGTAGACCTTCTAGAGACCCCGGTAAACCTGATCCAAGATGGACAAGAATGGGCTTTGGTGGCTAGCCCTAATAAGCCAGCACAAAAGCCATGAAAATCGTGAGTTGGAATTGTCAGGGGCTAGGCAATCCCCTGACAATCCAAGAATTAAGAGCCTTAATAGCTCTCGAAAGGCCTAACTTGCTTTTTCTCATGGAGACGAAAAATAAAGCTACAATGGTGGAAAAGATTTGTAAAAATCTTCAGTTCCAGAAATTATACTTGGTTGATCCAACAGGAATAGCGGGGGGATTGGCAATTATGTGGCAAGAGGAAATCGCTTTAACGGTGCAAGAAAGTTCAAAACAGTTCATAGATGTGCAGTGTACTGATCTTGAAAGTAAACGAGTTATGCAGATTACATTTGTCCATGCATCTACTGCTTTTGGAGAGCGTATGGCATTATGGCAACTGCTGGGAACCCTTAAGCCCTCAGCTTCTATTCCCTGGATCTGCATGGGAGATTTCAATGAGATACTGTATGTATGGGAGAAAGTTGGGAAAAAAGAGGCAGACAATAGAAGAATTGCAGCATTCAGAAACATGATTAATGATCTATCCCTAATGGATGTAGACAGTCATGGATGCGCATTCACATGGGCTAATAATAGGGAGGGGGCAGAGTTGGTTAAAAAGCGACTGGATAGAGTGCTCTGTACTCTAGAGTGGCGCAGAAGTCCAGGCCCTTCCAGCTATTGGCTCAGACCACAGTCCCCTAGTCCTTCAACTGTATCCTGGAGTAAAGAAAAGGAAGAAACAATTCAAATTGGAAGCTTTATGGACAGAACATGCAGATTATCAGGAAGTCATTCAGCAAGTATAGGCAGAAAAATCAACTCAAAGGTTCCCTTTTGCAGAGAAATTAGGGAGGACATCACAAGAATTAACTAAATGGAGCAAAGAGAAGTTTGCAAATGCTTATACACAGATCAAAGAGCTTAATCAAGCCTTAACAGCAATCACGAATCAAACAGATCAGCACACGAGTAGGCAGAAAGTGCAGCATATCATCAGTCAAATAGATACATTGAGAAGACAGGAAGAACAGTTCTGGGGAATTAGGTCACGCATCAAATGGCTACATTGGGGAGACTAGAACACCAGATTTTTTCATTCTACGACAGTCAAAAGGAGGCAACAAAATCGCATTACAATGCTGCAATTAGAGGATGAGCTAGTGCAGAGAACCCCTGATGCTACAGCAACATATTCAATCTTTCTATGAGAATCTATACATGACTGAGGGTCCACGACACTACCAACCAATCCTAAACTAATGCCCATCCCCAATAACAGAGAATATTAATGAAGATCTGGTGGCAGTACCTTTATTGGAGGAAATCCAAGCAGCTGTTTTTCAATTGGGAGCTTTCACGGCTCCTGCCCCTGATGGTTTCAATGGAACTTTCTATCAACAATCATGGGAAATTATAAAGACTGACCTGATGCAGCTAGTACAGGAGTTTTTTAAGACGAGTGTTCTTGACCACCGGCTCAATCAAACACATATCGTGTTGATTCCAAAAGTTAAAAGCCCTAAAAATATCAGTCAATATAGACCCATTAGTCTGTGCAACTTCAGTTATAAAGTTATCTCAAAAATATTAGCAAACAGACTAAAAAAGTGGCTGCCACTTATCATTGAACCAGAGCAGGGTGCTTTCGTTCCGGGGAGGCAAATTCAGGACAATATCTTCATAGTACAGGAAGTTCTGCATCAACTACGCATAACAAAAAAGAAGAAAAAACATCAGGCCATTCTGAAGCTTGATATGCAGAAAGCATATGACAAAATAGAATGGGATTTTGTGAGGGATATCATGCTGCATATGGGGTTTAATGCTAAATGGGTCTCCTTAATTATGCAATGCTTATCAACAGTTACTTTCAGCGTGAAAATCAATGGAGAACCTACCTCTTTCTTCCATCCTTCGCGTGGCCTCAGACAAGGTGATCCACTCTCATCCTATGTCTTCATTCTGATGTCCAATGTGTTAACCTGGATGATGAAAAAAGCATTAGCAGATGGAACACTCAAAGGTATACAGATAAACAGATATTGCCCTAAGCTATCACATTTGATGTTTGCCGATAATGTGATATTTTTTCTGGATGGAACTCTTACAGAGTGCCAGAATCTTGCCCAAATACTAAACCAATATTGCTATGCCACGGGACAAGCAATCAATTTGAATAAATCAAGGGTTTATTTCAGTGGTAATTGTCCAACAGTATTAAAACATAATTTGGCCACAGAATTGAGAGTCCCTGTTCTACAGAAAACAGGAAAGTACTTGGGCATACCTACCGAGTGGGGTCAATCCAAGAAAGAGCTATTTTCGTGGATCCTGGCCAGAGTAAATTCAAAGTTAGCAGGATGGAAAGAAAAATTACTTACAAAAGGCAGGAAAGGAAGTGTTAATAAAAAGTGTTGTGCAATCCCTACCTACCTACGCAATGTCCATATTCAAGCTGCCCGTGTCTATCTGCAGAGCCATAGAACAACGTATCTCGTCATTTTGGTGGCAGAATGGTGATGCTAAAAGAGGGTTGCATTGGAAAAGCTAGGAAGTCTTGAAAACTCGAAAAGATGCAGGGGGACTTGGGTTTAAGGATCTGCTTACCTTTAATAGAGCCATGTTAGGCAAGCAAGCCTGAAGATTAGCTACCTCCCCTTCAGCCCTATGGAGCAAAGTGTTGAAAGGGATTTACTTTCCCAATGGTGATGTCTGGACAATTTCTAAGGGATACCGACAATCATGGGGCTGGCATAGTTTAATGCTAGGCAGAGACACCATAAAGAACAACATTAAATGGTCAGTAGGGGATGGAAATTCTATTCGTATTAGAGAAGACAGATGGCTTTCACACGGAGTAATTGGCGGGGAAGCAAACCAAACAGAGCCTATTTTAGTGTCTGAATTGATCAATGCAAATTCCAGAGAATGGAAACAACAACTTATCCATCAACTCTATGAAGCAACTATTGCAAACGAGATTTTAGCAATCCCCCTAAGCCAGCAACCAAAGCAAGATATGCTTATATGGACAGGTAACAGAACAGGGCAATACTCTGTCAAGAGCGGATACAACAGAGCAAGGATAACCACAAGTAAAACAGACCAGAATCGACCCTCCTATTCATTTCAACCACCATATACCTTATGGACTCAAATATGGAGTCTTGATGTGCCACCAAAGGTCCGCTCTTTCCTCTGGAGCCTCTGTCAAAACGCTCTTCCTACGAGGGAAAACCTATATACAAGGAAAATCGTTAGTGATCCACTATGCCCGCTCTACTGTTCGAGCATCGAAACCACAGAGCACTTTCTGTTCTTATGCAAATGGACAAAGAAAGTCTGGGAAGACCCACTATTTGAAACGATCAAACCAAACAGTAGTATCAAACGCACAGATCAGTGGATTATCAATGCTTTTCGAAGAGATCAGTTCTCACCTGCTCGAGAGCTTACTAGTATGGTTCTGTGGAACATCTGGAAGGCGAGAAACAATTGGATCTTTCGAGCGAAAGAACCCCGACCAGCAGATCTGTTATTTACAACACAGGAACAACAGATCTCATTCAGCAGAGGAAAAACAAACAAAAGAGAACGATCCCTCAACCGACACAAACCTGATCAGTGGAGGCCTCCGGAAGGGCAGGATCTGAAGTTAAATGTGGATGCGGCATGGCGGTCAGGCGAATTTCTTTGTTCTGTCGCTGGAGTCGTACGCGATTCGGCTAGAAGAGCTCTTGAAGGATTCACGGCCACAGCTAGGGTTTCTTCGGCAAGTGAAGCGGAAGCCGAGGCGATTTTACACGGTATTTCGTATATGCACGAACTTCAGTCAACTCACGCGAGGGACTTTGGAAGTCGAACTGGGAAGTGTTTCATCGAAAGTGACTGTTCTGCGGTGGTAGAAATGGTCATGGGCCGGGCCGAACCTCCATGGGATCTAAAAGAAATCGTGCAGCGCTGCAGGAATGGGTTAAAGCAAAACAACAATATTACGGTGATTTATAGTCCACGCCAAGCAAATGCTGCAGCGGATTGGATCGTACGGCATCATCGGCTAAACGCTCTCCCACGTAATTGGTTGATTTCTCCCCCTTTTCCTCTATGGAATATTTTATGCGCAGATCTTTCTCCATCGGTGTTATGTAAGACTCCTCCTTAATCAAGTAATAGTCAATTCTATTTTGTCCAAAAAAAAAAAACAAATGCCAACCATCACAACTCGCTGCTATAATTCAAATCGTATTTTATTTGGTCGGTCCATTATGTCAGTCACGGTCAGGAATTGTCGATCTTAAATGTACGCTGCAAGAATAACTCCATACACAAAGACCTTACAAATGCCACTATGAGCGATTGAAACTTCGTTCAAGGTTTTTTTTTTTTTTTTTTTTTTTTTGGTCAGTCCTACTCTATTCCTACTCTACACTCACTCGCAGACTTGTGCTTCCGCCCGCCTCTTGCAGGGCGTGGGAGTCGCAACCCACTCTCGAAACTTACGCGTCCCTATCCCCATCCCCCCTGAGAAGGTGGGGATTTGAACCCCTCACCTCCCCCTTCCATGTTGGAAGAGCGATTTACGCCGATCTCTATCAGGACAATCAAAATTAAAATGATTTGGTTATTTTCTTGAATTCATTACACCATTCTCTGTTAGGGCGATTTACACCAATCCATGCTTGCGATTGATTGAAGACTTCGAAAATGATCGTGGACTTCCATAGCGAAGTTAGCCCTTTCACTGGACCATTACTATTTTTCTCTTATTTGTAGTGGGCCTACATCCTCCCCGGGGCTAAATCTACCATATTTTCATTAAAGAGACAAATTTGCCATTATATCATCCGATAAAAATTTGAAGTGGTGAATCCCAGTTTTATTCATTTTCCTCCTTTTCTTTAATTTTTTATTTATATGTTGGATCTAGTTGCCATAGTTATGAGTATCACATATTTTTTTCTCTTTTTTTAAAGTAATTAAGCGGGTATTACCATGAAAGAAAGTTTCAGAGACCTAATTTTTTGGTACTTTATAGATTCAAAATTCATAACTGTTTGTAAATTACCAGTATTAGTGAAATATGAAAACCCACGTTATAATCCTTGTATAGTTTCCCATAATCATTCACAGAACACTTATTCTTGCCTATTTACCTTCATCATTAAGTTTCCTGCATATTTACTCTTTCAGCACTTTAAATTTCCTGCCCCTCTACATTTCTCTTCTCGCAACGTTTAATTTTAAGTGCCTACATTCCGGTTCCTTTACATTTACAATCATTTACTTGTCGGTCCAAAATAGAATAAAATAAATCTCAAAGTTAAGAATATTAACGCAGAAGATAAGAATTGAGGAATTTTTAAATATTCTAATGTGTAATAATAAAGAGTACGCATGTCTATTTGTAGGTTTTACAGGATGTCTGTCTACCATAATAAGATAGACAATCAAAGATATGCACTATCAAGAAGACATATGCATAATCTCGAGAAATATGCATAATCAAGTAAATATATTAATATCGCTAACATCCCCTCAAACATAGGTGTATTGAAACAAATCAATTTGAGTTTGAAAAATAATTCAAACAGTGTGCCAAAATTTCTATTTATGCATCGTTTACCATTGACTTTACTGTCGAAACAATAACCGAATAAACGCAGCCCATATGACTGGCGTGGCTATAGTAAGCTATATACGCCGGACTTTATTAAGCGAAAGTTACCATGCAGTGTTAAAAAATACCTCCGTGAAAAAGAAAAGTTTCATAACACGACCACCACGCCGCTTTCTCAGACGAGAATGACACGCTCAAATGAACACTGTTGAGCGACAATGATGGTTTTATTTTGCTACGGGTCATGGGATGCACTAGGTGCGAAGTGCACTTTGGGTGAACACCATTGGGCGGCGGAATGGATTTATTTGGTTACACGTCATGGGATGCACCAGGCGAGTTTGAAATGCACCCAGTGCATTAGAGTTGACTCAGTAAAGGAGGCTCTAATATCAAGTTAAAAATAATGTGGAAGATCAGAATTAAAGAATCTTTGTATATTTTAATGTGTAATAATAGAGAGTACCTGAGCCTATTTACAAGCTTTACAAGATGACCACTTATGGTAATGAGATAAGCATAACAATAAATATAATCAATCAAGAATATGCACTATCAAATAAGATATATGTGTAAGTCTGAGAGGTATGTGGAATCAACCTAATATACCAATATCACGAATGCTCAATTTTCTTAAATTTCATGAATTCCAACCTTTTTGAAGATTTTCGCTCTTTGGAAAGATAATATCGAATAATTGGGGTGTCTACAACCATGATTTCGTTACGTGATTCTAGCACAGTGACTAGAATGACTTTCGTTTTGGCCGCATTGCGAGTGCCAGGAAGCCACGTATTATTCCGAGATACCTTAAATACACTTCAAAAGATCAGGATAAGAGTAGAACTTCAGAAATTTCTTGGACTTGGAGCTTTGTTTATTACATTATTCTCCTAGAAAAAGAAATCCGGGAGAATTCCACAAATATATATATTATATGTGAGGAATATATTTAGGAACATGTATAGTCAACGAGTATTAATTGAGCATAAATGACAAGGAATTGCTAAGACACTGATCACCCTTAATTAATCACGAAGGAAGTCGGCGCTTTTGTGAGGCTAACATTTGTTGTTTAACCGGTTCTCTAGCGTAGTCTATAGTAAGATCTTCTAACGTATCTCTCATTATACTTGATATATGGATTAGGCTTACTCAATTCAAGAGTTCATGTGAATTGGACTCGCACGAATGGAGGTTATTCAATAAAAATTGTTCAACATGTAATCGATTTTGCAGAGTCTAAATTCTATTTGGATAAATGACGAACTCTACTGATGTTATGAAATAATGCACATTTCACTTTTGTTCGTGCATCATACCATCGAAATTCAACCGACACATTTGATCACAATAATTATTAATCCGTTTACAGTTGCTTCTTTTAAAACTGTATAAAAAACTGTCTATCTCGTCTACTTGATATTGAATTAAACCCAACTCGAGTCATCACAATTCTGCAGGGATGAACTTTCAGCTAGACAAGCTGCGAGCGATCTTGGGGGAGATGACCAGATTGGTCTGGGAGGAACTTGCAACACCTCAACACTTCCTTCTAGCATTTTCACGACTTGGGTCATAGATGGTCGAGCTCTCGGATTAATCTGAATGCACCATAAACCTATTACACTCATCTTCTTCGCGATTCCTTTGTCCTCCTCGTTCATGACCCCACAGAGTCCAAGATCTTCTTGGAGCTCTAGGCGTTGGTGGATCCAATGAGGGAAGTATATTTCACTAGAACGATCTACCATGACTTCAATATTTCTCCTCTTGCCTACCATCTCCAAAACCATCATGCCATAGCTATAGACATCTGATTTGTGAGAAACCCCTCCAATGTTCCTTATTATCAACTCCGGAGCAATGTATCCAATGGTGCCCCGGGCACCTAGCATTGAAACGACGCTCTCTTCTCTTGGGCAAATTTTGGCAAGACCAAAGTCGGAAATCTTGGGGCAATAGTTTCCATCGAGGAGAATGTTGTGAGGCTTTATGTCAAAGTGCAAGATCCTCGTGTTACAGCCTTTATGCAAGTACTCTAGCCCATGAGCAATGCCAAGAGAAATCTGGTACAATGTATCCCAACTCAATTGTTGATCTGCCTCCAAAGCGTTACTTCTGTTGAATATGAATTTTTCAAGTGATCCATTGGGCATGAACTCATAAACCAAAGCTCTTTTGCTTCCTTTAAAACAAAACCCCAGGAGGCTGACCACATTGACATGAGAAGTCCTGCTTATGCTTGCAACTTCATTGAAAAACTCTTCCGCATCGCCTTTTAGCTTCTTTAGAAGCTTCACCGCCACAAGTTGACCGTCTGAAAGCTTGCCTTTGTACACGCAGCCATAGCCTCCCTCGCCTAACTTTTCTTCAAAAGAGTTCGTCATCTTCTTGATGTCTTTGTAGGTGTATCTTCTTGAAGAGATGAGTCCCTCAATTTTCACTTCATCATCAAAATGTTCACTCCAGTGCTTTATGAAGTCTGCAATTTTTCTGATCATTGGTTTCTTCATGCAGGAAAGCATTAAAATAAGGGCAATCCCGATTCCAGCTCCAGATGCAGCTATTCCTAAAAAAACAGAATATTTTCTAACAGCAATCTCACTTCATCACATTATTGAGGCTTCTAAGAATTAGAAATATCGATTCCATTGAGCAACGATGCAAGTTACTAGCAAAAAGTCGGAACGAATTGTAGAGAAAAATGTAGAGAAGTGGAAGAGAAAATCTGGATATAATTACCTATTCCGATTTTCAGTCGAACGTTTAGTTTTCCTGAGACAGTAGTCATCAAAAGTGAAAAATGTGTCAACGAATTGCAAACAGGTGATTTCAAAGTGTCTTAAGAGATAAAGATCAGGGCACATCATGGGGTTATAGTTCATTCAGTTTCAAGAAACCAAAAATACCACCATTGAGTGAAGAAAATTACAAATTCGCCAGTTTGGCTCTGTCCTCCTTTTGAACATGGATCAAACAGTGACATCATACTAGAAGAAATAGGAAATACATGCAAATGGATCTGTGGCTGATTGACTAACAAGTATAGACATTAGCTATAATCCTGAATTCTAGTGCTATCAGGGGATGCACAGGAAGGCAGCAAAAGATACATTTTCTTGCTGGTATAAACGTAGCAAACACTCTGAAATGTGATCGACAATGTGGTACCAGAGGCAGAGACAAATAAAACTTTCTGCGTCACTAATGGAATGGGCTGTACGTTCTAGACATGTCTCAACTCTTTGGCTTCTAAGCAGACCTCTAGGCTTGACTAGAAGTCGTTCCATAATTAAATTTATTGGGCAGCTCATGTTCAGGCACAAATTCTGGAGCTTCTTGTATCATGAACACCACTAGCAAACTATCGCAGAAAGATAGAAACATCAACAGTTCCTTTACTCCTCTTTCAATTCCTCCAGCTTTGCAAAGTCACAATCTATGAGGTTCCAATAAGATATCTTGGAACCCAAGAGAAGGGAAGTTTTGTTTGCAGCAGTAATCGAGTCTAAGGAGAAGCAATTGGAAAAGCTGAAGGACATTATCCACAGCACGTAGAAATGAAACATTAACTGAAAAACAGGAAAAAAAATTTAGTATTCGATAAAGAAGATCCTTCATAATTAAAAGTTCTATGAAATCTAATAGATACAACTGCAAGGGGGAGGGATAGAACAGAGTACTTATATGTGCTATCATAATGAGAAAAAAGTTCATTGATAATGTTAAGATTTAATTATCTGTACGGTTCACATCTGACAATTTTATAAAGATATTTCAACCACACAAATGATCAGATTTTAGCAACACTTTCAGAAAGGTAGTTTTTCTTCTTCCTTTTTCCATTTGGTTGTGATCATAATAAAATCTCAAGAAGGAAATAAGTAATTTTAGCCCAACATTTGCAAAATTTTACAGTAAATGCGGAGCATCTTCACTCAATGTATTCAAACCATCGGAGCTCGTGGGTCGCAAATATCAACCAAATGATCATAACAGAAAATAGGATGATAAGGTTTTAAGAGTCTAAATAGCAACATAATCATGTCTGTCGTAGCGAGGATGACCACACTCCATTGCAGTGAAGGATATGCCCAGCAAAATGAGATTGTCAAGCTTTAGGGGCATGAGCGGGTCGTTTCCTAATTAACAAGCAAAGGAAAGAGTATGCGCAGCAATCTTATCCCTCTCATTGAACAACTTCAACTAACTGAAAACTACATATTAGGCGACGAGAGTGGCCTCATTTGAGATTGTGTCTTGTGGGATCCAATTAAATACTTTGTCTCCGCGTTATTCTCTGGTCGTTTTCTTTCTGCCAAACAATGACTTATTAATTTTCCCCCATATTTTCCTCTACCCTTCGCTTTCCATCCCATTTCGTCACTCCCAGATTGCTCAGCAAAGTAAAATGAGTGATAAGGAAAAGTTAAGATGAACCACCTTGTGTAGACGTAGCAGTTGTTGCCTCTGGGGTCGCAGCAGATGTTGATGAACCGCAAGCTTTGGAACCAAAGAACTGGTCAGGACAATAGCAAGTGAGCCAATTGGCAGAGGGATCGTAACCACAAACTCCGTTCGATTGAGTGCACTCAACACATGCTTCACTATCCACCTTCAGCTGAACCTCAAAACCATGCTGCAGCAATTCACTTAAACTAGACGAGCTATTGTAAGAGTTTTTCTAATTGTGGACTACATTAATTGATATTGTAATTTACCGTTTAACGTTTACCGTTTTACGGGGTTTGGTCTAAGGTGAGATAGAAGGTTTCTTAATTAGTCTAATATGGGGCTGGCTAGTGTGGGCCGAGTTGAGCCTAGCCCGTAATGAGAGGGACTGGCTGGAAACTCTATAAATAGTGCTCAAGTCTCTCCTCTAACCCTAATTCTCACCATGTATTCTCACCTAAGGGGCGTTTACCTAACGCTACATGTGAGGGGGGTCACCTCATTGAGCCAGTGATACGGAGGGCAATAGAGGAGAAGGACTTGTGCGTCGAACATTGTGTTTCCGCTTCCGCTTCAAGAACAATGGATCCCAAAACAGATGCGTTAATCTTTCTACTCAATTATGCATGTTCTTATTCTAGTTATGGAGATCTTGGGGTTATGCAATTTGCTTCCAACATGTGGTATCAGAGCAACCATAACCCTAGAACTTGAACGCATAAAGTTTTGCCCTAATTTGTACGGATTAGCCCCTAATTAGTACATATCTTGCCCTAATTTGTGATTTTCGAGACTTTTTGTTCAATAAAAATTAAATTAAATCACAAATTCGGACTTGCTCGACGAGACGAGCAAGACGGTCGGCGGTGCATCGCCGGAGGAGGCTGCACGCGCCCCCATGCGCAGCACGCGCCGCCTGGGCATCGAACGCGCGCCGCGCGTGAGCTCCACGCGCCACGCACTCAGGCGGCGCGTGTGGGCGCGTGGAGGCTTCGATCGGCGCGTGGCTGGCGGCGTTGGACTCGTATGGTGATTTCCTATCTCGTGATATATTTATTTTATATGTTTGATAATTTTATGGATGTGAAAATACATACGGAACCCTAAATACGTGTATTTTTAGTGTAATTTTGCGTATTTTTCTTATATTTTCTGTGAAATTGGAAATATAAGTGTTGGGTTACAGGTATGTTATCACATAAACATTATAATTGTGTGATTCATCAATAAAATTTAAACTTTATTGTGAACTAAAGCTGGCTTAATGAGATATAATCAGTATGGGATAATAATTGAGCTATGTATTGAGCTGATGAGAAACAGTAAAGGTTATGAAACTTTTGTTGCTCATGCATTCTCCTTGACATGCTAGTAATCTTTGAATTATGGATAATGAACTCATCTGGTCACTTGTTAATGTCTATCAAGTTAAATATATTTATGATTAAGGAGTATGGCAATATTTATGCAGAGCAATAGTATCTACTGTTATAATTTAGATATTTAGTTCTTTGGTTTGACTCAATTTATAGGCCACTGGTTGAAGTAATGATATTTGTTACCTAAAATTGATTAGTAAATCAGTTATTGGCCTTGGAGTCATTTTTGACTTATGAACTCATGAGTGATAATGGATCAGCTGTTAAGCTTGTCGATATGGTGTACCCTGTATTACTATTGATGTTAATTTGTGAGAGATATTTTAGATCAGCATTCTTTTTATGTTGTTCTGGTAATATGTAATTAGGGTGCATAAGAGATGTTTTATTCTCTGTTATGAGAAGTTTCTTGTGTTACTGTGATCAATGATCTCATTGGAATCTTTTTTTTAAGTTCATTGTATATATATATATATGTATGATTAATTTTTATTAATGAATAAAGTAATGTAATTAGCATAATATGTGATTTTGGTGATATACTGCCCCTATCACTAAAGCTAAAATCACATGTATATGGTGTATGTGAGGAGTAAAATTTATATCCCTGATATGAGAGAATTTCAATGATTCAATTGAGTAGTGACCACCAAAGTGGCACGCTTGATTGGGTTTGAGAAATTTCGGTCTCGTATGATGATTGGGATGTCTCCTGGTCTAATGCGTAGTCATACTCCCAAAGGAGGTAATTGTGTATTAGTTCATGGAGGGATACATGTGGTGGAGGAGTGACTGATTCTAGTGATTCATATGCCCAAAGGTGATGAATTCACAAAGAATTGGAATATATTCTCATAACCGCTATCATGTGGGGAGTGTACAACTGCATGTCATGTATTCTACCCAAATGTGATTATATGATTATGCGTGTAACTCTCTGGATGTGTACTTGTATGTCAAGTTACACAGTACTCACATGATGCTAATTATATATATTGCTTTGTTTTCAGTCACCTTTTCTGTAATTAAAAACTCCAATATTATTGAGGTTTTTACTGCTTCAAATTTTAAGTTGTGGGCATATGATTTGTTGCTTGAAAAAAGAGCAATTGAATTTGCTTACTGTCCATGAAGCGTTCCATTCTGGAACACTTGAAAAAATGTTTGCCTGCGGACTGCACTGCTATAAGATTATGGAAGTCTTAGTTGCTTGAAATTATGTCTTATCTGATATTGAAATTAGGACACATCTGCAAAGATTGTGTTTAAATCCTAATAACATATACATCTCGTATATGGTTAAAAGGTTGTTTTCGAAAGTTTTCTATTTAAGGAAAATAACCGAGATAAAAAAAATAAAACAATTACAATTAGTCTTAAAAGGATGTCAGGCTTAACAGTGGCTATGAGTATTTTGGCAAGTATAACAATGCGAAATAGCTTAAAGGGTCATTTGTCAAATACTTGGTAGATTCTGGGGTGGTAACTTAATTACTATGCTTGAAAATCCTGACAAAAGATTCACTCAAAATTATTTTGTATCTTACCTAGATTGTTCAAAAGGGTATTGATTTTAAGACTCTAAAGAAGATACAAGAATTATGGAATCACATACTCTAAAATTTCTAAAGATTGACGTAATTGTAGAGGATAGCTGCTCTCAAACTATTAAAGATAATAGTATGATGGAGGTTACTATGTTTTTGTCTTTACCTATACAGATAATTATAGAATCTCCTGTACCATAGACTAAACTTGTTGAGGTTCAAGGTACTATTTTTGATATAGTTTATAATGAAATTTTTTAAACCTCTCAAGTGCAGAATGAAGTGGTGGTAATTTTATTAAGGAGATTTGTTAGGGAAAGACGATCAATTATTCCATTAGACTATATAGTCTATTTGTGAGAGCATGACTATAATATCCACTACATGATTGATTTAGCAACATAAATAAATGTTGTTTCTTATTCTCAATCAAGTATGTGATTAGATGCCATAAAAGGCGATATACAATCTATGAAACATGTTTGGAAACTTACTGACTTGTCTAAAGATCACAAGTTTATTAGTTACAAATTGGCGTACAAAACTAAAAGAATTTCAAAGAAAGATTGTGGAATTTAAAGCCAAATTGGTAACTAAAGTTTTCACTCTAAAAGAGGGGTGGATTGTTTATAGTAAAGAAATAATTATTTCTTTAAATATTCTTTCAGAGTGAACATGGCATTAATAATTTATTTTGATATAAAGTTACGCCAAACAGATACAAAATCTATATTGTGCAACTGGATGATTTTGCAGCAGATTTAAGTAAACTTGTGTGTAGACTGAAAAATCTTATTTATAATCTTAAGCAAGTTTCAGACAATATTATTAAAGTTTCATAGTGTTGTTATTTTTTATTCAATTGGGAACAAAGTAATTCAATATACTGCAAGGTTAGTGGGAGAAAATTTATTTTTTCTCATACTTTATGTACATAATATTTTGCTTACAAGTTGTGACCTTGAGACATCTTATATCCTTTGTACTGAGGTTCGTAAGGATTGTTTTTTGCGATATTATATTAGATTTTCTCGGAGGACATTTGCTGATCGTATTTTGGAAATATTCAGGAATTGCTCATGTTGTTAAGGGTGATGGACTAAATCTATCACATTGTCCTTATTTAGATATTGAGAAAATCTAATTAAAGGAAGTGCAGTAAATAAAGTTCTATGTCATCGTCTACTATATAAGCAGTGTTAGTAACATTCTTTTAGGCTGTTACTTGGGCTTTTAGGCTCCAGAACCTCATGAAGGAGTTGATCGTTTTAACTTTATGGATAGATCCATATGGTTGTATTGAGATAAAAAAATTTGTAGTATTATTTATATACTACAAAAGTCTCAATGGGTCTAAATATATTGTGGTCAAAATTTTTAACCAAAAGCAAACGGTACAGAAAGATGACGTTTTAATATAATATATTTTCACAGATGATGTGATTGCAGATCCACTAACTAAAGGCCTACGCCCGTGTGTATTTGAGTAACATATCGTTAACATGGGCCTAGGAGCATCATGAGATGCTGTTGTTTAGTGGGAGCTATTTTGGCTTTACTCTGATAAAGATTTCATCTGTGTTCGTTACACTTTGTAACGGTTTGATATGTATCAACTTTTGCATTCAATAAAATATTTTTGAATGCATTGTTATTATGTTGAATACATATTGATAAAGTCTCAAGGGATTGTATAAACCTTGAGTGAAGGCTAGGGGCATCTGGGCATCCGGTTATTAGCCTTGTGCATATGTCTTGTGATACATAAAGAAAGGTTAACCATAAAGACAAGACATATATAGGTTCATTGGAACCATAAAGCATTCTCTTGTGGCACAAGTTTTTGTGACACCTAAGGTAAGAGAATGGTGACTGACAAATGAGATCTCTTTATGAGAGATGTTATCCATTCGCCACACTATCATATTGAATCCATATCAATAAAGTTAAAAACATTCGTGACCATGTACATGCAGTTACCGTCATGATTCGGTGTTTAAGACTTTATGGGATAGGATTGACTATTAAGAATTATCTCTAGACCAATGTGCGCACATAAGGTACGATTTCAATTAATATAGTCCAAGTGGGAGAATGTAAGAGAGTTTTTCTAATTGTGGACTACATTAATTGATATTGTAATTTACCGTTTAACGTTTACCGTTTTATGGGGTTTGGTCTAAGGTGAGATAGAAGGTTTCTTAATTAGTCTAATATGGGGCTGGCTAGTGTGGGCCGAGTTGAGCCTGGCCCGTAATAAAAAGGACTGGCTGGAAACTCTATAAATAGTGCTCAAGTCTCTCCTCTAACCCTAATTCTCACAATGTATCCTTACCTAAAAGGCGTTTACCTAACGCTACATGTGAGGGGGGCCGCCTCATTAAGCCAGTGATATGGAGGGCAATAGAGGAGGACTTGTGCGTCGAACATTGTATTTCCGCTTCCGCTTCCAGAACAATGGATCCCAAAACAGGTGCGTTAATCTTTCTACTCAATTATACATGTTCTTGTTCTAGTTATGGAGATTTTGGGGTTACGCAATTTGCATCCAACAGCTATTCCCAACGATATTCGAAAAATACGAAGAAACTGGGACTACCACGCTCT
Organism: Eucalyptus brandiana; assembly: GCA_014182725.1. NCBI lineage: Eukaryota > Viridiplantae > Streptophyta > Magnoliopsida > Myrtales > Myrtaceae > Eucalyptus > Eucalyptus brandiana. The sequence continues at coordinate 6,129,496 of CM024669.1, forward strand.
TGAAGCACGCTCCAATGCCAACACTCAACCCTGAAAACACATAGCCAGCCGTGTACGAAACCCCTTGAACAGGGCACGAGAATTTTGATATAGCTAGTACAAGTACCTAGAGGGGGGTGAATAGGTATAAAGGATTTTTCTTTATAATTGCACAATACTTAGACAGTTGAAGGATTTGCAGCAATTAATAATCAATCGTAAGACTGAGTAAAGGAAAGAGAGAATTGAACACGCGGTTTATAGTGGTTCGGCTTGATTCAAGCCTACATCCACTCTTCTGCACTGACAGCCTATTGTTAGGATTCCACTATGAACAAAGAGATGTTACAGCGTTGATCTTCCTTGACTTTTAGGTGTAGATGATCTATCACACTCGCTCAAGGTATCGCTAAGTGTAAACACTCTCTGTGTATACAATTTCGCTCAAACTGTATCGACTAATAAACAAGGTGCTTCAGACTCTGGAATTTTTCTATCGATCACGCTCTTTTAAAAACAACTAGAACGTCTTCATTTTATACTCCTTTATGCCATCATAGCCATTGGCACTTACCAAAGGAGTTCCTCCAATCTACCCGTTGGACGGAATCAATCAAGAAGATCATTCGAGCTATTTAAGGAACCTGATGATAGCCCATCAATCCTGTTCGCCCATACAATCAGGATCTTGGTTTCCAAGAATAAAACATTTCCAAGAATATTTCGTCGACCATCGGATCTTCAATCGATCTAGATAAGAATAAAAAGAATCCGAAATATTTATCCAACCAAGGGATCTTCTCCAGAGGATAGGATCGAATCCTCAACCATATACTTCGGCTTCTGGATTTCCTTCGTCACTGGATTAGAAAGACTGTCAGTGAGAATAGACTTTGAGTCTTGAGTCTTGAGTCTTGAGTCTTGAGTTTGGAGATCATAAAGTCTTCAGACTTTAAATTGTCGGTCTGCAAATATCCAGACTAGACTGATAAAAACGTTTTGTCAACTTCAAAATATTCTGGAAGGATTTCTCCAACAAATTTATCCAAGAAACCTGCGAAAACCGATTGGCAACCGTAGAGTAAAGTGAAGTTGGTGTAGCCCTCGGTGATTTGGAACAGCGACGGGTCGAGAGTCGTGTTGAGGAAATTCGTGGCACAAATTCCCTGCATATAGTCATCCCTTGCGATTCTCAGTACCAGAGCAGGATAAGGATACACGCCCAGAACTCGGTACTTCACTTCCTGCATCACGATGGTCGTGTCGCTTCCGTTCTCGCACTTGAGCTCCAACTCGGGATACCCGCAAGAGCTCGCTCTGTTGCCACCCCAGAAGGGATAGCCGACGCCTTCAACGTCCCCACTGCTGAAAGTGCCGTTGCAGCTCGAGTAAAATCCTCGCCTAGGGAACGAGGACTCTTGATCAAGATCAAGAACAGTGGGAACAAAAAGTGGAGAATACGAGCAGAAGATGGAGAAGGAACCCAAGAAAGAGACATGGTGATTCACGAAGAAATGGGAATGCGGGTGCTGGAAAAAGGGGAAGTGGAACGCAAATTGAAGGTCTGGACAAATAATCCAAGAAAGAGAGGGCCCTTTTCCGTTGACTCTGAAAAATTTTCTTTTTGACTCATTTTCAATCTCAACTTACGAAAAATCGAAGAAACGCATTTTGATGCCGGGCGGTCTGCATCGCAGGCCACTAATAGGTTCTGGGAAATTTCGTGGAGAATGGTTCTAAAATTTTAAATTACTGAATGAATATATAATTTATTATTTAAATATTATAATACTTCCTCTCACGTTTAATCTAATTTATTACACTCTCCATCACACTTTTTTTTTTTTACCTAGTACTAAATATGAAAATATTTAATTAGGGAGGCAAATAGGATCGGAAAATATTTGAATTCAAGACATCCAACTATGATGTCATGTAAGATTTTTATGGGACCACCATTCACTATTTAAAAAATTTAAATTATTAGATCAAGACATAATTTAATATTTAAATATCCTAATAAGCTCCATCTCGGCAAAAATAATTGAATCCCTGCCTACTTCCACTCATATCCGCATCTTCCCAATGCAAATTTTTTGCACCGCGATTTGTCCACAATCCAGGCGATCTCAACGCTTTGTTCAAGAAAGAGACATGGTGGGTCACGAAGAAACGGGAATGCGGATGCTCGAAAGAGGAAGTGCACCCGCAAGAGGAAGTGGAACGCAAATTGAGGGTTTGTAGAAATAATCAAACAAAGAGAAAGCCAATTTTCGTTGACGTAGCAGATCGTTGAATAGGCTCCATCAAGGCAAAAACAACAATTGAATTCTTGCCTTTGTCCAGCTATACTTGCATCTTCCTTTCGCAAATTTTTGCACCGCGATGTGTCAGCAATCCAGGCGATCTCAAGGCCTTTGTTCAGGACCTCACTAATAGTAGCCCTATGGTCGTCGTCTTCCTCCAAAGGTGGAGTCCCACAGCATTTTCTGAAAATCCGGGACAAGGACACTGAAGTTGCATTGCTCCCTTAGGTTTGCAAGATCCATCCACATCGAGAGCGAAGTGGTCGACGATGGGCCACGAAGGACCTAGACCTTGACTTGGGACTTGGACTAGTATTCATTCCCATATAACTATTTGTACGCTCATTCCTAAGCTCAAAAGATCGCTACCCAACTGCCTCACAATTAATTCACAGCGAACAAACTAAATAACCACCCCCAGTAAGTATAGGACCGTTCTTTTAGTTTGTTATTTGTCCTATCTCATCAATGTCTTTTTCAGTGACGAAGTTGGTGTTGTCCAGAAGAGAGAGGCTTGGGTAATCGGAGCCGGACGAGCAATTGAGGCTAAGGCAACCTCGAGGTACGGCTTAGATAAAAAACAAACAAACAAACAAACCTCAAGGTACGGCGGCATTGCCAACGGTCCAGAATGGATATTGGACAGAGATGTTGCCGCATTGGGACTAGGATGAGATGGTGTCGCAAGTGGTCGAGAAAGTGGAGTGGACGCCATGGAAGCTCCCCAAGGAGGAGGAGAGAGAAGGAAAGAGAATGCTGAGAAGGTGGTAGTTTGGCATTTTCTTTGTTCTTCTCATGCTGATGAAGAAGATGATTTTGTGGCAATTTAGAATGGGCCGCCTAAATAGTAATTTGTTCAAAGTCTTAAATTGGGACTAAAGACTATTAGTTTGACTTCCATTTTTATTGGAAACCATATTCGAATAATCCTATTTGTGTAAAAAGTTGTACTACACTAATAACAACTTATTATGTTCATTAGTCACTGATCCAAAAACGACTAATTGTGCGAGCGCACAAAATTTTACGTGTCAATTTCCGCAAGCACTTCATGCGCAACCTCACGATCGGCTTACTTAATTGAAAAAAGAAAACATGTGCATCTTTTGGATGGATTAAACAAATGCATTTATCATATCATCAAACAAATGCAAACCTTCAGAACTCGCTCACTACAATTCGACTTGTGTTTCGTTTTGATAGGTTCTTTACTTTAGTAAATTATTTTCTGGTCGGGAATTATCAATCTTAAAAGTACGTTGCAATAATAATTCGATACACAAAGGATTTTAGAAAAGCCACTACAAGTGATTGAAATTTCGTTAGGAGCAATTTACACCAATTTCTATTAGGACTGTCTGTTGGGAGCAGCCTGTTGACACCTAAATTTTGGTGATTCGGTCATTTATTTATTGCATAAAGAGTTAGGGGTTAATTTTATCCCTAAAAAAAATATTAATTGCGTAGCATATAGATATATGTGCATTTATGTTTAATTTACATGTTTTTTTTTCTTTTAGTGACCTAGGGAGCTCGCGCATCGTACCAACACGGATAGCCCGAAAGGCCCAAGGTAACGGGGGGTAAACCCTGGGGGTGCCACCGGGTAAGTCACCCTGCGACGCCCGGGAATCGAATTCCTCCCCTTACGTTAGGGGGAGAAGCTCGCCGCCATCAACACCACCCAGGTGGGTGGTTAATTTACATATTTTGCATTTATTTATTGGACCGATGGGTTCGAATTAGTAGTTCTGAACTTTAACTTGGTAGGCCGAACTAAGCCCACGACGAGAGCAAATTGGTCCAAGCCCGTATCATTGAGGAGATTTTATTGATTTATCCCAAATCAAATTAGAAACAAATATTGCGTTCGGAAAAAAAAAATAAATATTGGATTTGAAAAAATCTTCGTGGATATGAATTCGAAAAAATTAAAACCCTAATCCCTAATCTATAAAAAGGTAAAACGCGTAGGATTTTGGGAGGCCGAATATACGGCCGCAAAGAGGGTTTTCCTCTTTTTCTCTAGAGTTAAAGGAAGGCTTTTCCATGATGTTTTCTTTCGAAGGGAAACACGAGAAAAGAAACGCTTGAGGGAAAAAAGGAAGAGAGAGGGACGTCGGTCTTCAAGAGAGAAAGAAGAAAAAACTTGAGAGAAGTCAAACAAAAGTACAAGGGAGCAGAGAGAAAGTGAGACGGGTGAGGGAGACGTGAGGTGAGAGAGAGGAAAAAAGAACTGTTCATCGTCTTCTTCGCGTCTCTTCTCGCTGTTCCGCCTGCCGGTTTCCGCTGCGCCGGTCTCAGCTGCGCCACCGCACCCTTGTGCTGACGCCTCCGCCTGCTGGCGCCGACGACCCGACGCTGCTCTGCTCCGCCCGCTCGAAAGCCGCGACCCGCTACCTGCGCCTGCTCTGCTCCGACGCGCCGCTGCTCTGTTGCCCCCACCGGATACTGCATTGCTGCCCTGCCAGCTTCGGTCACCTCTCAGCCTAGCACCGTGCCGCGCCGAGCTTCCCCGATCGACTCCCCTGCTGCCCGAGCCTTTTGCCGACGCCGTGCCTGCAGCCCCTCGACCCGACGCCCCTCCCCTCGCCGTGGATCTGTCCGTGCTGCCTCTGTTTTGGTTCCCGTTGCTTTCTGGTCTGTTTTGCTGCTGCACTCGCCGGAACTCGCCGGAGCTCCAACCACCGGGACTTCCGACCAACGGTGGCCAGCGACACCATAGCCGCTGCCCTTGCACCGTAGTTCAATCTACCATCGGATTTTTAGGAAAAAATCTAAATTTAGGTAGAAATTTGTTTTATCTTATTTGATAGGTTTATTTTTAGGTAGATTTAATTTATTTAGGTAAATTTACTTTATCTTATTTTAGTTTTGATATTTTATTTCTTTGTTTGAAATAGTTCTCAATGCATGGTTGAAATCCCTGATGTAATATCCATTAAAGAATCGCATTGAATTTTTATTCTATTTATGAGACCTTAAATGGAATAATTATTCACGAGTAAAATGATATTTTAATCTTTAAGATTTAAGATCAATTTATTGATTTTATTAGCGAGATAATTGAGTTTGAATTTCAAATTGAGTGATGGATAAGGTTTTGAATGACCATGGATGGTTTGAATGTTTATTTCTTAATTATTCTATTTATCCTGAAAACACAAAAATTGCATTATTCCATGTAGATTAGAATTGATTACATGATAGGTTAGTTTTTTTTTTTTTAAAATGCATGTTTAGAATGCATTTAAAATAGATAACATTTCACTTTAGTTAGACTTTTATTTTTAGTGATTTTAATTATGAATTTTCATAAAAAATAAAAAAAAAAATCAAAATCTTACATCAAAGCATTTAGGTTTAATAAATCAAACATGTAGGATTAGGTTTATGAAATTTTTTTCATCTAGTGATTGTTGCTAGGTTCATTTAGTTAGAAATTACTCATCATTAGAACTAGGTCATTTAGTTAATTTAGATTACATATTTAATTATTGCATTTCTTTAATTTCGAATCTCATGGAAAATACAAAAAATCATTTTTTAGAATAATTTCATCTCATGCTTCAAGATAGGCTGCATGCTTATTTATGTCATATAGCTTAGTCATGTTGCCATGTCATATCATTTCATGTTAGATTAGTGACATGCATTGCATAAATCATGATTTTCATTAAATAAGTGAAAACAAAAATTGAGTAATTACGTGTTAATTAGAAATCATATCTAAGACTATTGATGTGAATGCTAATATAACATTGCAAATGCTTTCATTATTATGAGGTAAGTCTTACAATTTATTCACTGTTTTATCTAGATGTTAAATTGATGGTTTGCGCACCCGCATGATCACCTCACATGTTAGGAAGGTAAATTAAAATCAATGCTTATTGTACCTAATCTTGGACGACTCGGTTTTACTACCTCGTGAACGATTCTTTCATACTAATTAATAGTGGATTGTCCCACAAAAATTGGTTGAATTGGCCCAAATTGAGGAAAAAGAATGAATTGGCTGAAAATCGAACTGACGCCGGGTTAAACCGCCAGTCTGGTCTGATTATCAGAACAATGATTTTTTTTTTCTGTCGTTTGAAATCGAAGTCTCAAACACCTTTATTTGCTCATACTGGACAGTCTAGGCCATTGAATGCCTCCTTTGTGGGCCGGAGTCTATGGGGCCCAATCACCCATAATTCTTGCTTCCTAAGGTCCACGTTTCCTCCCTTTCGCATCTGCAATGACCTCAAGAAATTTATAGCACAGTGCGAATAAACAATAACATGATTGATTTGACCGTGTGTTTTCATCCTTTATAGTAAATGATCCGAAAACATGATGTTTTTACGGATAAAAAAAGCGGATTTAACTGAACTTTATTTAAGAAAAATGTAACGTAAAAGCTGGAAAGTTTTATCTATTTAAAAGATTATGAATAAGATTTAGATTCATATTAGTACGTGTATCTATTGATAAATTAATATCTTTCTCAATATCCTCCTCATGAAATCACTTAATACTTAAAATAGTAGGAATATCAACCTGGTATAACTGTTAATGAGGTTTTACTTTTACTATTATGTAGGTCACAAGTTAAAATATAGTTATATGGAACTACCATAATATTTATAGCTACCTAAAAGATAAAAAATCTAATAGAAAGAATAATTTTGTTGATCTAGGAAATAGATTGAAATAAAAATATATTATAAAATCTAGGCAATAATGTAATTATGCAAAGTTGTGGATAGTATTGAAAGATTAATTTGACTTTATTATGAAAAGTTAGGGACTAAACTGAACAACAATGAGAGTTTAGGACTAGATTGCACATTTCGCAATAGTATAATGACTAGATTGCACAGTTTGCTATAGTATGGGGCCTTGTGATGACTATCTTCGTTGTTTGATCAAACAAAAGGACTAGATTAAGCATTTAGGAATATTTCAAGGATAACATTAAAAAAATTAAACGTTCAATGACGACAATGCACATCGGGCCAAAATTTAAGAACTTAAGTTATACTTGCGTTTTTGGTATGGCAATCTGACATTTTTTTTTTTTATAGTTATTCAATATTTTTGTGCCACAAAACATTAAACTCAAGAAGTCTAGAAAAGGGAAATACTGTAGTCACTTTAGTACTTGATTACATGTGAAGTTTTTATTCAAAATGTTTTTAGACCATTAATTTTTTGATCTCATTGTAGTCACAGATAAAATACGAGCCGCCGAATCAAAACTCTATCGAGTTATGCAATTGCTGAAGACTGAAAGTCTGAAAATTTCTATCACTGCTACTTTATTTATTTGATACTGAAATTTTATAAAAATTTAATCATGACAAGTACACTAAATTTAAGTCCCCCGAATGTTTTGGTCGAAACTTTAATAAAAGTCTTAACTTTTTTTTATATAAAAAAGTGCATCAAGCTCGAAATCGTCCCCCCTTCCCCTCTTTTTACTTTAAAGAAAATGGATATGAGAATAAATAAAAGACAAAAAGTATTTATGGTCCAATGAAAGGGCTAACTTCTCTATGAAAGTCCAGAGTCATTTTCAAAGTTTTCAATCAGTTACACCAATCCAAATCGCTCCTCGAACCTTAAACGAAAATTCCATGGTCAGAAATTATCGAGCTGACGGTCAAATGTTTTACTAACATAATAGCCCTATCAAACAAAATATGAGTCAAATCAAAGCGAGCAAGTCATGATGATTTGTGTTTATTTGGTGATATGAAAGATAGGTTGTGTTGCCGCGTGGGCTTAATATTTCCGTACAATACACCGACAAGCAAATATCTTATTTATTATTATTATTATTATTATTATTATTATTATTATTATTATTATTATTATTATGGTCTGAAACGGAAACATTTCATTAAGTAAGCAAAGATGAGAGGCCCGGTAAATGAGCTTCATTACATAAAAAATCCAACAAAGTTTGTGGAGGGGACAAGACCCAATTCAGAGGTAAGTAATTTTTCTTGTGGGCTTTAGCTAACCAGTCTGCAACAAAATTAGCCTATCTAGAGCAATGAACTATTTGAACATTTGAGAAGGCTCGCATTTTTTCCTTGCACTTGCTGACAATAGGTTGAATTTCCCAACTTAATTGCTCTGAACTGTTCATGGCTTTAACCAGTTGCAAACTATCTGACGAAAAAATAAGCACTTCATGTCTTTTAGGGAAGAAAAAGTTGAGGGCTTCCCATAAAGCTAGGGTTTCGGCCATCGAGGGGGAAGATGCTCTAATCGCTTCAGCCGTTCCTCCCACCATCCTCCCTCATGAATCTCAGCAGATGCAAGCTATGGAATTCCCCAACGAACCAGGTACGTACGTCCCATCTATGTTGATCTTCAAGGCTCCTTCCGGTGGTGGAATCCATGTCTGAGATGGGTTAGCTTCACGAGATGCAGATCTGTCGATTTCATGGATCCTCCAGCAAGCAGCTTCGCGAGTTTCAGATCTATACCTAGGTCGTGGTTGCAGCTCCCCTCTTCCTCCTCTGCTCCTTGAACCAGCGTAGCCTTCTAAGTCCAGCGCTCTATTACCCTGTCTCGGTTCACCACTCGATTTGAGGTACAGTTCTCTGTTCGGCTCCCCTACTGTCCTTCCCGATCTATCATCCTCTCTGACTCCCTCTGCTCGGGTTCAATTTTGCAGCTCACCGTTTGACCTCCTGGTCTCAGATCTAGCGGTGTTTCGATGGTTTAAGGTTCTGAGTCGAGATTGCTCTGCTCTACTTCGTGCTCTGCTGCCTTCTACTTCGGCTCTCAGCGTTGCTCTGTTACCCAGGCTCAACTCACCGCTCGGCCCTACTCACATGTCTCCACTCAACTCATCTGTTCTGTTTCCCGATCCATCATCTGCTCTTAGTCTCGGCATTCGATTCACAGGTTGTAGCTCTTCTCCCGGTTCCCTGTTCCCTTGTCTTAGCTTTTCATTTTTGGCTCGCTAATCCCTGTTTGGGCTTCTCTATTTGCAGATCCTGCATTTGATCTTTCTCTAAATCCACCCATCCTTGGATTCCTTCGGTTATAGCTTTTCAGAACCGCTTGTGCTGAATCAATGATGGCCGACGCCTCTAGTTCTCTACCCTGAAAGATGGCTTGATTTCGGGCCTTCCAAATAGTCCACAACGTTACAGCCACCATGTGCAGGTTTGAAGGGTAAGTTACCTTCTTCTTGAGATTGCAAAACCATTATTCGATTCTTGTCAAGCCCTAACTTGATATCTTTATGTTCAGCATAGGGTTGTTCCATATTTGTCTTGTCCATGAACACAACAGGAAGAGATGTTCAATCGTTTCCCCCTCATAATTGCATAATGGACATATGGGGTCAGGTAGTATTTTCCTTCAAAACAGGTTATCCTTTGTTGGGAGAGTGTTTTGGCATAAATTCCACATAAATATTCTTATCTTGGGGGGAGTGTGCAAATTCCAAATATCTTTCCAGAGTGAGGGGGGAGGTTGAAATGAAGTTGTGGCTTGGTTTACCTTGCATTGCTCTGTATCCTCATTGATGTAGTTATAAGCACTTTTTACTGTATATTTGCCTGCCTAAGTGCTAGTCCATACTAGCTGATCTGTTTCAGTTTGAGGCTTAATTGGGATAGTCAGAATTTCTTCAACTAAATGTTCATCAAAGTGTGTTGTTATAGTCATTTTGTCCAATCTACCTTACTCTTTATCTATGAGTTTTGATACTAAAGAGGGTTCATTAACATTCACTGGACTCTCAATAATACCTCTTTGCAACCATTTATCTTCCCTGATTTTAATCTTAGATCCATCTCCCACTTTCCACATGACTTGGGATTCTATAGAATCCCTCCCTAAAACCAGGCTTCGCCATCCCCATGAAGGTTGAGGGCCCTTTGTTGCATGCCAGAAATTTGTGTGAGGATAATATAGCCCTTTAAACAATTTGCCCCAAAGAGAAGATGGTTGTTGTCTCAGATGTCAAGCCTGCTTCCCTAACATCGCTTTATTAAAAGAGAGAAGATCTCTAAAACCCATCCCACCTCTGTCTTTCTTGGTCTTCGTTATATCCCATCTCTTCCAATGAATGCCTACTTTCTTTTCATTAGTCTTCCAGCAAAATGAAGCAATTTTCTGTTCAATAGCCTTGCAAATGGAAATTGGGATTTTAAATATGGACATTGCGTATTGTGGTAACGCTTGAACCACCATTTTCAGCAAGACTTCTTTTCTAGCTTTAGAGAGCAATTTCTCCTTCCAACTTTCTAACTTTGAACTGATTCTCCCAAGGACCCATGCAAACATTTGTTTTTTCAACTCCCCCCAATATGAAGGAATACCTAGGTATTTACTAGTTTTGTCAATAATAGAAACCTGCAATTCCCTTGCCATATTATCTTTCAAAGATTGAGGGCAGCCCTTGTTGAAAAATATTTCCTATTTATTTAGATTAATCTTCTGTCCAGCCGCTAGGCAATATTGATTCAGAATCATGGCTAGATTTTGACATTCTAGAATAGTACCCTTCATGAAAACAATCGAATCATCGGCAAATAAGTGAGAAAGAATAGGACATCTTCGATTTAGCCTAATTCCTGCAATGCTTCCATTATCCACAGCTTGCTTCATCAATGAGGACAAGACATTTGCCACAATAATAAAGAGATAAGGAGATAAGGGATCCCCTTGCTTGAGTCATCTTGAGGGTTGAAAGTATTGAAGAGGTTATCTATTGAAGTTAACGCTAAATGTGACTGTAGTAACGCATTGCATTACCCATCTCATCCATTTCTCATCAAAACCAGTCTTTAGTAGGCATGCCTCCAAAAAATCCCATTCCACTCGATCGTAGGCCTTCTTCATGTCTAATTTAAGAACTGTTTGGAATTTCTTTTTTCTGCTCTTGATTCTGATTAGATGTAGTACTTCTGGACAATGAAGATGTTATCCTAGATTTGCCTCCCACCAACAAAGGCGCTTTGTTCTTGTGCTATAATTTCTGGTAACAGGGGTTTGAGTCTATTAGCTATCACTTTCGAGATAATCTTGTAGCAAAATTACATAAACTAATTGGATGATACTGATCTAATCTCTCAAGATTTAGAACCTTTGGGATAAGGGAAATATTTTTTCAATTCAGAGTTGGTGAAAGAGAACTGGTGGTCAAAAAGTTCTTCGCCTCCTTTAATATGTCCCATTTAATGTCTTCCCAATGATGATGATAGAACAGTCCATTAAGACTATCTGGGTCGGGAGCTTTAGTGGCTCCTAGTTGAAATGTTGCTTCTGTGACTTTTTCTATATTAACTTCAACAAGTAATATTTTGTTCATATCATCTGTTACTATTACAGGTAGTTGGTCTATCACTGGTGCAAAATCCCAGGGGCCATGAGATTGATATAACTCTTTGAAAAATTTCACAATATGTTCTTTTAACTGATTCTGTTCAACCAGCTATGTATTTTTTGCATTTTGTAACATAGAAATCCGGTTCCTCTGTCTTCTTTGGATGGTTGTCGCATGGAAGTATTTTGTGTTCTAATCTCCCCATCTCAGTCAATTAATTCGAGATCGTAACCCCCAGTACATTTCTTCTTGCCTCCCAAGCTCGTCAATTTCACCTTGTAACTTTTTAAATTGTACCTTGTTGAAGGAATCTGAAATATTATTTATAAGGCACTCTAGCTCTTGTTTTAACATGCTGATCCTCTTCTTTCCATTCACAAATTTCTTTTTACTCCATTTAGAAAGTGCATTTTGAACAGCCTGAAGCCTCCCAACTAAATCTGTTTGGTATTGATTTGTAGTTTCCCAAGACTTCAACACCACTTCCATGCCTTCGGCACTCTCAAGCCAAAAAGCCTCAAATTTGAAAAGCCATTTCCTTCTAGCTTGAGTTGTTTGAAGAGAAAGGATAATAGGACTATGATTTGATCCTACTGCAAGAAGAGCATAAGCTTTAGCTTCAAGGTACATTAGTTGCCATTCTATCGTGCTCACCACTCTGTCGAGTCGTTCTTTTACATATTCTTCCCCGTCCCTGTTATTGGCCCAAGTAAAAGCACATCCCTTGCTGTCTATGTCCATTAGCGAGCATGCATCCAAGCATTCCCGAAAAGCATTCATTATGAAATTTTTAACTAGTTGCTTCCCCACTTTTTCCCAATAAAAACGCACTTCATTGAAATCCCCCAAGCACACCCAAGGCAGAGTATTTGCAGAGCTTATTTGTCGCAAACTCTCTTAAAGCTGCAACCTCTTTGGGAATGTATATGGAGTATGAACAAAGGTAATCTTCATATTTTTACCCGTGACCCCCTCTTCACACTTTAGGTTGACAAAATTTTTAGTTATTCAGTCAATTTCCATTGAAATCCGATCATCCCACATAAGAACCAAACCACCCGCCGTACCCACTGGATCAACTATTAAACAACTTTGAAATTGAAGTATTCTCTTTACTCTCTGCATAAACTCAGCCTTATTTTTTGTTTCCATTAGAAAAACCAAAGAGGGCCTAAATTGAGCCGTTAAGGCTCTCAATTCTCGGACTGTCAAGGGTGTGCCCAACCCTTGACAGTTCCAACTTAATATATTCATGGTTCATTTGATGGCTTATTAGGGCTAACCATCATAGCCCATGCTGCAATTTCTTCAGTCATCTGAATGGAAGTATCTAGAAGTTGAGTCTCATCCAACCAGCCTTGTGCTGTAGTTGTTACTTGAATGCTGCGTTTTCTTTGCTTCTTGGAAGAGAGAGTTTTAGGTTGTGACAAGGGTTTCTTTCTATTGCTATCATAGGTAGTTGCTGGCTGGAAATTTGGATTGTTTGAGTATTTCGGACTAGTGAACATAAGTGTTCTTTTCCCCGAGTTGTACATAGTTACCTCATTTGTAATGTTGTAGTTAGGATCCATTAGCATTTGTTCTGGACCTCCTTGCTGAATATTCTTATTAATGATGGGAGTGATAGGCTGACCAACTTCTATAACTTCAATTTGTCTTGGTTGCTCAAGGGTTTCAATAACAACCTCTTCTACATTTTCTGCTGATGTTACTTCATGGTAAAACACTTTCCAGAATGGGCTATGATTAGAAGTTTCTGCTTTCAGCCAGCTTCCAAAGCACCCTCCTAGCTCAGTTGTGAATTTTTCCTCGTCATAAGGTATGTCTTTACAATAATTAGCATAATGCCTTATTTTGCCACAAGAGTAACAGAAAAAAGGGTAATCGCTCATATTTAAAATCCAGGCAAACTTTCTTATTCCATGACGCATCAATTGTCCTACTCGCAATTCAGCCTCCACATCTATCTCCACTCTTGCTTTTCCAATTTTCTTAAAAACATGGCCTCTAGCATTTGTTTTCACATTGAACTTGCTATTTTCTTTATCATACTTTCAGAATTCCATTGCAGAGGAAGGCCGAAGATTCTAACCCAAAAGGCACAGGTCTTAAATTCATAGCAATGTGGAGGCGTATCCAGCTCCTAAGCTTTTAACAATAGTAAATGGTTAGAGAAAGACCAAGGACCTCCCTCTAGGACCCTGTTTTTGTTTCATTCATTACGAAAGACAAAGTTGATTTTCCCATTCTCTAAGGGTTTAACTTCCACATTCTCATTTTCCCACACCTTTTTCATCGCTGTTGTAAGCGCTTGAAAGTTAATAGTAGGGTTCTTGTAGAATTGCCCAACAAGAGAGAAACGACACTCTTGAATTTTTTCTTCTGAAATTTCCTTATCAAGAATATGCATATCATTCTCATACATCATCTTACCCAATTTATTGCAGAGATGGGCAAGGCAACCCACTACTTCTTCCTCCCCTGCCATGAATGCTGCATATCTGCCGCAAGGGCTTGCTAGCTGAAAAACCTATCCATCTCCTCGATCTAGAAGATAAGCCCCTTGAATAGCCTCGAAGATCCCTCGAAGAGAAATCCACTGCCGCTGGTTTTCTAGGGTATCGCTCCGGTATTGGTGAGAACATAATGCAACAATGAAATAAAACCGTGGAGAACCTGTGACAAATCTACTAGGTCAACTGGCTGATGAATCAGCAGTTTTATGGGTGTGAGGGCTGGATTATGGTGGGGGATTAGGGTTTGAAAAGGTGAGGGTAGGGGCTACCATAGCTACACCATCGGTAGAGGGGAGCTCCGAACGGGGAGAGACGAACTTCATAATGCAATGGTGTTTGGATAGTCTTATTTTAGTGTATTTTGCAAAGTAGCTTTGAGGTGACACGTAAAATTTTTATTGGCTCGCATAATTATTCGTCGTTTTTGCATCTATTCTCTAGCCAAACTAATATAGTCAATTTAACACTGAACACATTGTTATTTAGCAGTTATTTACTAAATTGCCAGACAATGACTTTCTTCCTCACCAAGACAAGAATAAAGAAAATGTCAAACTATCACCTTCTCTATACTCTCTCTCTCTCTCTCTCTCTCTCTCTCTCTCTCTCTCTCTCTCCCTCTCTCCCTCCCTCCCTCCCTCCCTCCTTCCTTCTTTGGGAGCTTCCATCGTGTCCACTCCACCATCTCATCCATATTCCAGCTCATCCTCGTCCCAATGTGGGGACATTTGTTGAATGTATGCCCTAAAGTTACCGTATAATAATTACATATTAAGGATTTCGGTTGTATTGTCAATCTAGAAGACATATTCATTCATTTGTCCAATTATTTATATATATATAAGATTAGTCGTGACTGAATCTATTCTTGAGACGTTAAGAATATGCATGATGTGTTCATAGTTAGACTGAACTTTAAACAGTTCCCGATTAATGAATCATTGAGCGGATATTAATGATTCTATTGATACTAGTGTGTTCTTAGCTTCACTATTAAGTATTGGATGCTTAAGGTAATGACAAGTCACGAGTTATTGGGTATTATAATACCTGAGTTAGAACACGGGTGTTTGTAGCAGACAAGTTCACCGAACGTGACACGCATAGAACGATTAGCGACATGGAAGCTTTTGGTATGGTCAATGTCTAATCGTTCATGCTCTAGTCTTATGTAAATAATCCTTAGACTTGTGGCATGATGTTGATTTGTATGATGGATAGGTATGGTTTATACATGTGCATAGTGGTGGCTCATTGATTCGTCTCTAACTTGATGATCATAGTTCATTCATATACAAAGTTACATGTGTGCACAATATGGAATCTGTTTCCTTATTACATGCAAGATATTATAATGATGTCTTATGCAATCTAATTATGACACTGCTTTGAAATCTTCGACTGGGATTATAACCAAGAATGAATTGTTAATGTCTCGTATAAAATGCAAGTCGATTAGGTTTTTGTATATGATTGAATTGGTTACTTGGCAAATATTCTATGGTTTTTGTTCAATCGAGACATAGTAACATAGAGGGATTGAATTACACTGTAATCAAAGCTGACGGGTTCATTATGTTCTTAAAGTATTCACACTGTTTGGGTAGTCATGACATATTATGTCAATAATGGCTTGTGGGATTAAAAGATTGATCGGGACAATCAATTCTCTTAGGAGTATTAATGTGTTAGTGCATCTTTTACTACTAGCTCAGTGATGAAACTGGGAATATTACACACTATAAGCAATTCACTCAATTGGTCACTCACCCAACTTCTGGAGGAAGTAATCAATAATTTCTTTGAGAGGTTAAAGACCGGTTTTTAAATGAAGTAATCATTTAACTTTTTTGAGATGTTGAAGAATAGTTTCTAGATGAAATATTCATTTAACTTCTTTGAAAAGTTAGAGACCCATTTTTGGACAAAGTTAAATATCGACTTTATCAGGATATTTTTTTATACAACAAAGAGATGGTGAGTGAGTTAGAGAAAAAGAGACAGGATTACAGAGTTAGCAATGGTTATTGATCATGTGCACATGATTATCTCCACGAGATTGCTGGCACAATTATAGTGGCAATTACCTGTGAGTTCTTTTTCGTTCAAGATCTATTAGTAGTGTGTCTGAGCTAGAGGTTCAACGTTTGTGAGGCTTGAACTGAATGTTGCGATCTAACCTTGGGTGAACCACCTAGGGTTTGACAAATGGATTGCTAAGTCTAAACTTAGTTTAGGCTCTCCCAAGCCCATACCAATTCAGGACTTAAGTTCAAGTTCTTAATATGCAAATGATTTTTCAATTAGGAGTTGCCACTAATCTATTTTTGGTGGGTCAATTAGAAACCCAGGTAAAGTAACGAGAGATTTACTTTACTTTTACGAACCAGAGATTGTGAGTTCGGGAACTTGGTTACGCTAGATTTCTCTAACGCCCTTTCAGTATCTTTCTCTTTTATTTTGAAAAAAAAAATGTTTTGTAGGCAGCTTCAATTGATTTTTATTTACTTTCCTAACATGTGAGGTGATTATGCGGGTGCGCAAACCACCAATTTAACATCCAAGAAAGCAATAAATAAATTACGAGACTTACCTCATAGCAACGAAAATATCTGCAATATTAACTCAAAATTCACATCAAATGTTAAAATGCAGTCACTCAATCTTTTTAAAGAATTTTCTCTTGTTTAATAAAATCTAATCTATGTGCAATGCAATTTAACCAAATGACCTAATTCTAATGATGGGCAATTTCTAATTAAATGGACCTAGCAACAATCATTAAATGACTTGCATTTCATGAACCTAATTCTATATGACATGCGCATGATATTTTTGTATTTTTTTATAAAAATTCGTAATTAAAAATTGCTAAAAATAAAAATCTAACTAAAGTGAGATATAAACTATTTTAAGTTAGGAAATAGACTAATCTAAATCCTATCTTAACCTAAAAATTTATCTCAACATGCAACTTAATTCCAATATATCATCTAACCTAGATACCATCTAAACATGCATTTTAATATAGTTTTAGAAAAGAATCTAACTATTTTATCATGCAATTCTATCTAGGGAAACAATTTTAATCTACATGATATGCAAATGTGATCTTTTTTTTTTTTTTTGGTATTTTTGGAATAAATAAAACAATTAAAAGAGAAGCACCAAATTATTCACGGTCATCAAAGATATTATCCATCATTCAAATTTGGAAATGATATCTAATCAAAATTGATTATTTTGCTAATAAAATTAATAAATTGATCTTAAGCCTTAAAGATCAAGATATCAATTTTATTCTCGCGTGATTAATTAATTCTAAGGCCTTATAGATGGAATAAAAAATTGGTGTGCGGTTGCAGATTAGGCAATAAATCATAATTGAGAACACGTCAATAATTTAAATATGCACGTAAAATATTGAAAAGCATGTATTAGGCAATAAAATATCAAAATCAAATTTAGATAAGATAATTACTTAATTTCGCATATAATATTGCCAAATTTGAACTCAACGGAATTGGCTCGACAGATGACCGGGAAAGGGTTGCTCAATGGTGGAGAGGGCTCTTGGCTCGGTGAGGGCTATGTCGGTGTTGTCGAACACAACTGAGAGTCTTCAAGTGAACTTTCTTGTTTGCTTTTCTTGTTTGCTGAACGTCCCCTCCTTGAATTGCCTCCAATTATTATATTTTAATACAATCTTCACTAAAGCTCCTTTGACCGCCGCTTGGAGTTATACACTTAACCTGCAGGGACTGGGGGTGACGTTGGGATTATAAACTTCGTGTCCGAAAACTGCAAGAGCTAATCCGGGCGTTCGCTGGAACTTCAACGCTGGGGCAAGCCGAGGCGGCAAACGGCACGAACGAGACGTCTACTGCCACCGGGAGGATATGGGTTTGGCATTGAGCTAAGGTGAGCAGCGGCTTCACGTCTGGATGGGGACGGCCTCGGGATCTTGAGCAAAACAAGAGGCACAGTGGTTGTCTCAGTCACAGGTTCGGCCAGAGGCAGAGCTCGTCAAAATAGCTTAACATCAATCGAGGAGGGGTCCGGCGCAGTGACAAGGACCCACGGAGATGCTGACTTTGTTGATCTAAGCGTGTTCTTGTAACCTGCAGAAGAGACAAAGAAACTCTTCTCTTCCCTCAAGTGTATCTCTCTAGCATTCTATGCACTCTAAAATTCTGAATTGCCGGCCTCCAAGTAGTGATGGTCGGATCATGGGATAATCCATGTGACCATCCATGATCATGAGGAATTGTAAAAATAATATAGTGGAGTACGTGATTTGCTCGAAGAAAAAGGGGGCAGAGGCGTGAATGTGATGAGGGGAGGAGAGAAAATATTGTAAAAAATCTGAATTGACGCAGTCACTTCTCTCTCTTTCTCTCTCTCTACCTCCCGCCCGGACTTCTTTTTTCATGAATGAACGTGCTCTACCCCTGAATTGCGGTGCCTCCCCTTTGTTGCCCTTGACCCAAAAAGCGAAAAAAAGAAGTCCCTCTTTCAATCTAAATCTCGCCCTCACTCACGTTTTTTTTCTTCAATGGTCGTTTATTCAATATGTGTGGCCTCCTCTTCTCTCATAATAGGTCTTGCTTTATATACATAGGGTAGCCGAAGATCTTCCAAGGAAAGAGAGCCGGTCTTTGCTCCTTTCGTAGATGTTGAATATATTTTGATCTTTATCTCCTTCCTTTTTTTTAAATTTCACACGTGCAGGAATCAAATTTTTTCTCACCTATTGCCCCCAAATCACATTCCCAATTTAGTTAGACTAGTGGCTGGCTTGATTCCATCAAAATATTGACAGTATCTTCCTCATCTTGTCCGCCAATCGCCAAAAACTCAAACGGGTATAATATGATTGCCCCTCGAGAAATTCATCTTTCTTAATTCAACCCTCCAATCTATATGATATTTTTTACCACTAACAATGTTCATGGCCTCGGCCAAATTCTCTCTTGTTGTGGGCTTACTCCAATTTCTTGAATTAAATTTTAGAGCCATTAATTCAAACTGGTCTACCGGTCTAATACAAATACAACTATAGACTAAATAATAAATGCTCCTAAAATTACATGTTATGCAATTTCATTTAATATTTTTGTTTAGGGGTTAAAAATTAATCTCTATATAAATAAATGACCGAATCGCCAAAATTTAAGTGAACATCTGAATCAAGTCGTTTAAATCGCGCTTCAAGAGGTAATCCTTATAACCCCATTTGATATTCTGATTTTTGATTAAAACATACGAACAATACCTTTGGAGATACATGTATAATATAATTTTATTTTTGCTTCCACTGTGTTTATATTTATTTTGCCTATACATATTTCGTAAAACCCCAACAAAATCGCCATCCAACATCCACTATGGACCGTCGGCAATCCCGCCGTACTGTGCGGCTACCGTGGCCACAATTGCTCGTCTGGCTCCAATTACCCGACCCTCTCTCTTTCAAACTGATTTCTACTTCGTCACGGGAAGGGACACTAACGAGATAGGTCGAATTACGAAAGAAAAGAACGGCCCTGTATGTTCCCTGGCAATTGGCTAGCGATCTTTTGGGCTCTAGGAATGAGCTCAAGAAACTCGTTTGTTGCGTCCTAAGTCAAAGTCTTCGTCTTCGTGTCCTTGTCCATCTGCGAAAGGTCTCCAGTCCGTGGGCAAGACGAACTTCTCATTAATGCATTAGGGTCAAGTCATTCCCCAAAGCAGCATTATTCTTTGTCCTCTGCATCCTCTTCCTTTACATGTACCCTCCTTGTTTTGCTCCCACTCCATCTCCCTTTGGAAGGATCTTAACATGTCGCGTTCCGCTCTGTCCCTACTCTTCTTCGTCTCTCTCCAAACATACTTCCTGCCGGCTTCCGGCAAATGCCCGATGTTCCAAGAGTGCGCTCCTTTTGTTTGCAGAGATCAACAAATCGGCTATCCTTTCAGGCATGATGAGCAACCAGATCACTGTGGGTGTCCAGGCTATGAGCTCAGTTGTGATGGACATAACCCGATCCTGTCCATGGAGTCCCTGGAATATCGGGTAATCCATATGAATATGAGCAGGCACATCCTTCAGGTGGCAAGGATGGATTTATCGGATGATGTATGTCTTGGAACACATGTCAACACTACTTTAAACTTCAGTCTCTTCGACTATGCTTCCAGTTACTTCAATTCCACCTTATTCTACTATTGCGATTCATCACTGCCCACTCCACCTCATATTCGGTTCTCTTGTCCCCTGTCTGGAGATGGCTACTTTGCTCTCGATGCGGACCATGAAAACCCGCTACATGAGCTATGCAACTTCAGTGTCCTTGTCCCAATTTCACAAAGTGAAGCTCAAGGTCTAACACCACCACCAGAAGGCAGCGATGATAGTGCTTTCATTAGGCGTGCTAATATTAGTGAGTTCCTGAACAAAGGCTTTAAGGTCACCTGGACTGCCAACACATCTCTGTGTGAAAATTGCACTAAATCAGGGGGAAGATGCGGGTATGACTGGACAATGCAAGAATTCAATTGTTTCTGCCCTGATGGACCTTCTTCACTGGTCTGCAACAGAAGGCGAGTTCCGGGAAGCTTCCATTCAAGTATGTGTGCTTTACTCTCAGCTCGTAAATGGTTTTCAATTAGCTAAAGTTGTTTAATGAGAGGGAATTGCTGGGCATATCCTTCCCTTTGCTTGTTAATTGGAAAACGACCAGCTGAAGCCCCTAAAGCCTGACAATCTCATTTTGCTGGGCATACTTCTCTATCTAATGAACTGCAGTCATCCTCCCTACGACCTCCATGATCATGTCACTATTTAGACTCCCGGTCTTAAAGCTTTATCATCCCATCCTCTGCACCCTTTTCTGCTTTAATTGTTATATCTTTAGGTCGGTATCTGTGACCTGCAGGATCCAATGGTTTAAAAACATTGAGTGAAGATGCTCCCAATTTACTGTAAAATTTTGCAAATACTACCAGTTTTATTATTGGGGTTCTATCCAAATGAAAAGCAAAGCTACGTCTCCACAAGTGGTGGTTAAAATCTTATCATTCGTGTAGCTGAAATATATTTACAAAATTGATAGAGGTGAACAGCACATTCTGCACCAACAATGAAAATTTGTTCATGATGATAGTGGAGAATTAAATAATAAAAAAATGTTGTTCTGATATTCAATAATGTCCTTAAGCTTTTTCAATTTCTTTGCCTTAGCTTAGACTGTGGTCTCACCCACCACTATAGACAAAACTCTCCAATCTCTTGGGTCCCAAGATATCTCATTAGAACCTAATGCATTTTGATGTTTCTATCTTTCCACAATAGTTTGCAGTCATCAATTGGTTCGTGATTGGAGAAGCATGAACATGAGCTGCCCACTTATTTTTAGCTGTGGAACGACTTTACTCAAGGCTATAGGTCCGCTTAGAAGCCAAAAGAGTTGGGACATGTCCAAAATATACCGCCGATTTAATACACAGAAAGTTCTTTCCTGTCTCCGTCTCTGATACCACATTGTTCATCATATTGCAGAGTGTTTGCTACTTCTTAAACAGCTATGTTTTTTTGTGCTGTCTTCCTGTTCATCCCCTGATAGCTCTAGAATTCAGGATTTTAGCTAATGGCTATACTCGATTTGCATGTGTTTCCAATTTCTCTGGTAAGATCTCACCAATTGATCCATGAAAAGTACAAGAAAAAAATCGAGCCAGACTGGTGAATTTGTAGTCTTTTCACTCAATTTTGGTGTTTTTCTTTCTTGAAACAGAATGATCTATAACCTCATGATGTGCCCTGATCTTTAAATCTCTCAGACACTCTGAAGTTATCAGTTTGCAATTCGTTGACACATTTTTCACTCTTGATGGCTACTGTCTCAGGAAAACAAAACATTGGACTGAAAATTGGATTAGGTAATTATTTCAACACTTCCTCTTCCACTTCTCTACATTCTCCTCTGCAATTTCTGGCGACTTTTTGACAGTAAGCTCGCATCGTTGCTCAATGGGATCTGTTGGGAATAACGGATCCCCGAAAACCGGATTCGACACTAAATCGAACCCCTAAAAGCAATGCGGAAGACAAGCCCGGGAAATTCACGTATCACCGATCCTAAAGCACACAACGGATTCGAGCATACCTTATTAGCCACAGATTAGACACCGACGCCGACAAGAGGAAGAAAATCTGGCCCTGTTCGATCCGATGGCGCCTTGAAGGGAAGAAGAAACGTGCCTTTTTGCCTTACTGTTTCTTCTTTTTCTTTTTGAGAGAGAGTGCGCGGGAGAGGGGAAGCGTATGTACGTTCTGTTCCAACAGGTGTCTCCTCTCTCTCTCTCCTCCCTTTTATACGTCCCTCCATCCACGGGCCCTATTCCCGTGGGCCGGGCTTTTTGGGCCCAACTTGGGCGAACGGGCCTTAAGCCCATTAATAATAAAACCATCATCTCCCACTCGCACATGGTGGGCCGAACAGTATTCTCTTTGCCTCTCTTCAACATTCATACCGGTGAATAATCCGTGCGACCAGCATACTTTGAGAGCTCGTTGCTATACATCTGTTAGGAATATATAGCAGCTCATAATTGGCGTCTCACTCTGAGTAGATTTAGTATGCAGTACCCTAGATCGATCGATCACATTTATATCTCTCTTGATCTCTTTTAAACAATGATATATATATATATATATATATTGTATTCACAATTATAATTATCACAAAGACAGTCATAATTGGTCGACCAGCGAATACAAAACTACAATGTAATTCTTCAAATTCGATCTTCCTCTTTCCTTCAAACTCTCAATTTCAGTTCAGCTTGCTTTTCTAGAAATGCCCAATTAGATCGAATCAACTCATGACCATTGGCAACACCCTAAGATAGCAAACACTAAATAGAAATCTTGAGAATAAGTAAGAGTCATGAGGGGACTAAAAATTGAGGAACTCTTTTCCTCAAGAGTCTCACACGTCATAAAAGTTGAGATCAAACTTTTTGACACTTTTATCGGTCGTCTCATGCATACGTAGTATGAAATACGTATTACGGTATTAACTCATTTCCCATGGAGCGTATATATACATTTTTCAATACCGTACAGATGATAGTATAGACACACCCAATGTCTAACTTGAGTTCACGTACCTACTCATTCACAAAATTCATCAGAACTCACATCTGGCATCTTAGACAGATAAAGTAAAATATGTGGGGTATTTTACTTTCGAACATTGTAAGTATTATGTCCTCATCTTAACATTCAGTTAATGCGACATACGTATTTTAAGCTTGAGCTCTCGATTATCACCTAGATAATAAGCTTAAAAACAGTCTCATCTCTATTTATCACACAGTAAACAGAGGCGATTACCCATGTGACTGGGCTAATCTTATATCTGTCCGACATACTTCTCAATTTAAAATAATGCACTAAGCATTAAGATGCATAAAGATCAAACAAAGATTCATAGGCATTAATAATGAAACAACACTAGTTCATAAATGTGAACAACTCAGGGAAATTACAATCCAGTACATCAGACTCTACGCAATCCTAGAGATTTTACATGACCACAAAACACATCTCTAGGTATTGGTTTTGTCATAGGATCTGCTACCATTATATGCGTAGATATGTATTGTAAGTTCACATCCTTTCGTGCAACCATATCTTTCACAAAGTTATACTTGGTATCTATATGTTTGGTCTTGCCATGATACTTTGGATCTTTGGTATATGCTATAGCTGCTTAGCTATCACAGTTAACCAATAATGGATTTGTAGCCAACTCAATAACACCTAAATGATCCAAAAATCTCTTAAGCCAAACTCCTTCTTGTACCGCGCGATAATGCCACGAACTCGGCTTCCATCGTGGACAAGGCTATACACGTTTGCTTCTTACTTGCTCCATGATCTGGCGCCATTGTTCAGTAAGAAAGCAAATCCAGAGGTAGATTTTCTTTCATCTAAATCTTCTCCCCAATCAGCATCTGAATAGCCTTCAAGTCGCAGATCCTTTCTTTGGTAATTCAACTTGTAATCAGCAGTTCCCTTCAGATACCTCAGTATTCTCTTAACGGCTTTCCAATGTGCTGGACCTGGATTGGATTGGTATCTACTCACCATTCCAACTGCAAAACATATGTCGGGTCTTGTACACATCATAGCGTACATCAAGCTCCCAACAGCACTAGCATAAGGAACATGTTTCATTTGTTCATTCTCTTGTGGAGTCCCTGGACACAGTCTATGGCTCAATCCTTTACCTTTTGCAATAGGAGTGTCTATGGGTTTACAGTCTTGCACACGAAATCGTTCAAGAACCTTATTTATATATGTTTCTTGCGAAAGAGACAACGATGTCTTCGAACGATCTCTTGAAATCTTAACTCCAAGAATGTATGCAGCCTCACCCATATCCTTCATCTCAAAGTTGGAAGACAACCAACTCCTGACAGTATTAATAAACTCTCTATTGCTTCCGGCAATTAGTATATCATCAACATATAATGATATGATCACAAATTGATCATTGGATCTTTTGATATATACACAATGATCCTCATCTATCATTGTAAAGTCATATGCCATTATGGCATTATGAAAACGTATATACCATTGTCTCGATGATTGCTTAAGGCCATATATCGACCTCAAAAGTCGACATACCTTTTCTTCTTAGCCTTTCACTATGAAACCAGCAGGTTGTTCCATATATATTTCTTCCTCTAATTCTCCATTAAGGAAAGTAGTCTTTACATCCATCTGATGTAACTTAAGATCCATACTAGCTACTATTGCCAAAATAATGCGAATCGAGGTAAATCTTACTACTGGAGAAAACTTATATTCATAATCAATTCCTTCATGTTGATTATACCCCTTCGCCATAAGGCGAGCCTTATGCCTTTCTATCGAGCCATTAGCCTTTCGCTTTATTTTGAGAACCCATTTGTTCCCAATAGCTCGGCGTCCTTTTGGAAGATCAACTAATTCCCAGACTTGGTTTGATTTCATTGACTCCATTTCCTCTTCCATTGCATGAATCCATTTTTCCTTACTAGGGCAATTCAGAGCCTCATTAATATTTCTTGGCTCATCCTCATCTTGTGGAGCAACCATAAAAGTTTCCCGTTCAATGTCAAAACGTCAACGGGGAATACTTTGGCGACTTGTTCGCCGTATGGGAGATTGTATACTTTGCACATCATTTCTCATTATGCTCCCACTTGGATTAGGTAATAATGATGTCGTCTCATCATGTGGTTGTAATTGAGAATGAGTTGAATTCAATTCATCACTTCTCATATTACTCCCACTCGGACGAACTCCACTAATATCATTATCTTGATCTAAGGTTTCAAATAGGGAATAATCTTCACCTATTTCGCCCTTCTTAGGAAATTCATCCTCTAAGAATGTGACATCTCGTGATTCAAATTCAGTTATACTCCCACTTTCCTGCTCACCTATGAACACATACCCATTTGAGTGTTCTGAAGTATCTTATGAAAATACTCTTCTTTCCTCTGTGACCCAATTTCCCAAACTTGTGAGAGGACTCATGTGTATAGGTAGCACAACCCCATGGCTTAAGAAAACTTAAGTCCGGTTTTCTACCTGTCCATAACTCATATGGAATGGAAGTAACTGATTTGGAAGGCACCCGGTTAAGTATATAGGCAGCAGTTAACAATGCATCACTCCAAAAAGTGATAGGTAAGTTAGCATGCGCCATCATGGACCTAACCATTTCCAGTAGGGTTCTGTTTCTTCTCTCCGCAACACCATTTTATTGAGGAGTATACGGAATATACAACTGTCTTTCTATTCCTTTTTCATCACATAATTTTCTGAACTCATCAGATAAATATTCTCGACCTCGATCAGTTCTCAATACTTTTATTTTCTTGTCTAATTGATTTTCTACCAGGTTCATAAACCTTTTGAAACAACTTATTGCTTCAGATTTATGAGAAATCAAATAAACATATCCGAATCGAGTATAATCATCAATAAATGTGATGAAATAAACAATCCCATGCCTTCCTCTCACATTCATTGGACCACAGACATCAGAATGGATTAAATGCAGAGGAAATTCAGCTCTTTTACCTTTCCCAAATGGTTTCCTTGTCGTTTTCCCTTCTAGGCAATGCTTACACATGGGCAAATCGACTTTTTCAATGTTGCCCAACAAGCCCTCTTTGGCTAGTCTATTCATACGTTGTTGGCCAATGTGACCAAGTCTAGCATGCCATACATTCACATCATTATCATAGGTATTAGGAGATGTGATAAGGGAATAACAAACATTTGCATTAACATAGTCAATATCTAATACAATGAAACCATCCAGAAAATAACCACAACCATAGTAGTTTGTATCCAAATACAAATCCACACCTCTATTATGGAAGTTCATATTAAAACCTAATTTAACCAACACTAAAACAGACACTAAATTCCGACGAATCTCCGGAGCATACAATACATCATGTAGGAATAAAGTGCGTCCACCACGTATGTTTAGTTGGCATGTGCCAATTCCTTTCACTTCAGCTCTAGAGTTGTTTCCCACATAGACCCACTTAGTTCCAGTTGGTACTCGTCGAAATTCCACGAAGGATCCTCTATCCTTCGCTACATGGTCTGTCGCTCCTGAATCTACAGTCCACAAAGGATTAGACTCAGTCAAGAATACAGAACTTGACACATAAGCAAAGTTCTCAAATGTACAAGAGGTGTTTACCTTTTTCGGCTCACAACAATTGCGAGCATAGTGATCCTTCTTGTCATAATTGTAATACCTCACCCTTGACATTTTCTTCACTTGAGGACGTTTTCCTCTCTTGTGTTGGTTAACTCTTGATTTCTTGTAACAAGGACTTGATCCTTTGCAATCCCACATATTGAACGAATCAATACGCTTGCGCTTAGAGCTCAAAGCCCTTTCTGAGCTAGAACCAGCATTGCAAATGTCTATTTTCGACTCAAATGCCGTTAGGCGGTCCTCTACTAGCTCAAGGTGGCACATAGCATCCTCAAGATCTTCCATAATATGGTCAAGAGCTTCTAGTACTTCTTGCTTTTCCAGCACATATTAGATTTTCATTTGCCAAATTTCATAGTTGTCACCATTGAGCTTTTCACCTTTGTTCATTTCAAGAACTATGCTCTTTGTGGTGAAGCCATTGATCCGAACACATCGACAAATATGCACGAATTATTAATGCCTATCATTTATGCATCCATATTTACATAGACCCATCATATTAATGAATAATTTCAAGTAAGGCTTCAGAATCAAAAGGTCACTATGTTTCCAATCATCCTCCAAAAATCCTAACTTAAAACTATCATTAATATAATTGTCTTATGCAAAATAAATTCTATGAAGTTACAAAAACTTCTAAAACTACCCACAGCTAATTACCCACAGCAACCCGCAATAACAGAAAGTAACAGATAATCGACATACAATAAAAGAATAATGCTTTCAACTAATACAACCAAGATATCGGTTGCTACATCAACAACAATCAGGTAGTAAACATTACATAATATGTCCACAAAGCACACTTAACAAAGATCAGCCAATACAACTAACACCAAGTCAGCACACGAACTGGGAAAGATCCTCTTTTGTTCAATTTCTTGATCTTTTCCCTTGTAATAATCCAATAATATTCATTTACAAAATCCATCACAATTTTCTTATATGAAGCAGCTCCGTTGACATCCCATATGCGATTCAACACATCTTGCCATTTAGGTGGAAGAGTGTTTATAAAAAATCGCACCATCTCTGACTGTGGCATGGGACGACCATTCCATATGACCTTTTGAATTTTTCCGTTGACTTCAAGGACATGATCAATTAAGTCACCACTCTCCCATCGATGATCAGTCAGCTTAGCTATTAACTTAGACAGCCTTTCCTTTTGTTCATCGGTAATTGCGCGAATAGGTGTGCGCAACCTTAGGGTAGGCATTGTTCCTGCAACAAATGCAGAACAAATAATGGATCACATATAATCCACATAGACTTAATTGAAAAAGAAACACATTCTTTTCCCTTTTTTTTTTTTTTGGTCAACGGTCAACGGTCAACAGTCAGTGGTTAATGGTTAGGTCGCCGGTGGTCGGACCGGTGGGCCGGTCGGGCCGGGTCGCACGGACCAACCGCATGTGCCGCGCGCGTGCGCGGGATGACCTCACGCAGACGTCATCCGGCACGTGCCGCGCGCGTGCCAGACGTTCGCGGGTCGAGTCGGGTTGGCTCGCCGGTCGGGTCGCCGGCCGATGACCGCCCGGCCAATCGTCGTCGGCAATGACGTCATCGGTGACATCATCCCAGCGGTCACCGACCGTTGTGTGATGTCATGGTGACGTCATCGCGTGATGTCAGCACGCGTCGGTTCGCCGGCGGCAGCGCGCACGTGCCGGTTCGCCGACCGATGCGTGTGCCGCACGCGCTGGGTGAGCCAGCGCTTCCGGGCGCGTCGCGCCTTCTGGCC
Organism: Eucalyptus brandiana; assembly: GCA_014182725.1. Classification (NCBI taxonomy): domain Eukaryota; kingdom Viridiplantae; phylum Streptophyta; class Magnoliopsida; order Myrtales; family Myrtaceae; genus Eucalyptus; species Eucalyptus brandiana. The sequence continues at coordinate 6,158,172 of CM024669.1, forward strand.
GCGCGTGTGGGCGCGTGCGGTGTCTCCCGGCGGCACACGACATGTCGCCAGACTCATCTCGACAACCTCTTTCACCCAGTGCCTTCAGAAATTGATTTAGATTTACGAAAACTCAGAAAAAAGGACGAACAGCGCTCGGGTGTCGGGATTTCTCGCCCCGATCCGTACGGCCGAATTACTTTCGCAAAAAATCAATCAAAAGACATCAAATAGGTCGGGAAAACGTGAACTAGGGCTCTGATACCAATGTTATGAATAACGGATCCCTGAAAACCGGATTCGACACTAAATCGAACCCCTAAAAGCAATGCGGAAGACAAGCCCGGGAAATTCACGTATCACCGATCCTAAAGCACACCACGGATTCGAGCGTACCTTTTTAGCCACAGATTAGACACCGACGCCGACAAGAGGAAGAAAATCTGGCCCTGTTCGATCCGATGGCACTTTGAAGGGAAGAAGAAACGTGCCTTTTTGCCTTACTGTTTCTTCTTTTTCTTTTTGAGAGAGAGTGCGCGGGAGAGGGGAAGCGTACGTACGTTCTGTTCCAACAGGTGCCTCCTCTCTCTCTCTCTCTCTCTCTCCTCCCTTTTATACGTCCCTCCATCCACGGGCCCTATTCCCGTGGACCGGGCTTTTTGGGCCCAACTTGGGCGGACAGGCCTTAAGCCCATCAATAATAAAACCATCAGGATCAATATTTCCTAAATATCCCAGAAGCCTTGAAGAAGTGACGAAGTGAGATTGCTGTTAAAAAATATTCTTCATTTTTGTAGGAATGGCTATATTGGGAGCCGGAATTGGGATTGTCCTTATCTTAATGGTTTCCTTCAGGAAGAAATCAGTGATCATATTGTTTCTGGCTTTGATAAAGCATAGAAGCGAAAATTTTGATGGCGAAATGAAAATTGATGGACTTGTCTCTTCGAGAAGATACACCTACAAAGACATCAAAAAGATGACTAACTCTTTCAAAGAAAAGCTAGGTTAGGGAGGCTATGGCTGTGTGTACAAAGGCAAGCTTCGAGATGGTCAACTTGTGGCAGTGAAGCTTCTAAAGAAGCTGAAAGGTAATGCCAAAGGATTTTTCAATGAAGTTGTGAGCATAAGCAGGACTTCTCATGTCAATGTTGTCTGCCTCTTAGGGTTCTGTTTTGAAGGAAGCAAAAGAGCTTTGGTTTATGAGTTCATGCCCAATGGCTCTCTTGAAAAGTTCATATTTAGTAGGAGAAACACATCAGAGGCAGATCAACAATTGAGTTGGGACACATTGTATCAGATTTCACTTGGAATTGCTCATGGGCTAGAGTACTTGCATAAGAGCTATAACACGAGAATCTTCCACTTTGACATAAAGCCTCATAACATTCTCCTTGATGGAAACTATTGCCCCAAGATTTCCGACTTTGGTCTCGCCAAAATTTGCCCAAGAGAAGAGAGCATCGTTTCAATGCTAGGTGCTCGAGGCACCATTGGATACATTGCTCCGGAATTGATAGTAAGGAACATTGGAGGGGTTTCTCATAAATCGGATGTCTATAGCTATGGCATGATGGTTCTTGAGATGGTAGGCATGAGGAAAAATATCGAAGTCATGGTAGATCGTACTAGCGAAATATACTTCCCTCACTGGGTCCATCAACATTTGGAGCTCCAAGAAGGGCTTGGGCTGTGTGGGATCACGAACAAGGAAGACGAAGAAATTGTGAAGAAGATAATTGTAATAGGTTTATGGTGCATTCAGATTGATTCAAGAGCTCGACCATCTATGACCCAAGTTGTGGAAATGCTAAAAGGAAATGTTGAGGATTTGCAAGTTCCTCCAAGACCAACCTTGTCATCTCCCTCAAGGTCGCTCACGACATATCCAGCTGAAAATTCGTTTTTGCAAAAGAGTAATGACTCGTGTTGGGTTTAATCCATATTAAGTATAGTGAAAGATATTTCATTTCAAGAGCTTATTATAGAGTATGCTGGATAACCAGTGAAGCAACAAATGTTACCATTATAGACACACCGACTTCCTTCGTGATCAAGTGGGATCGGTGTCTTAGCTATTCCCTGTCATTTATGCTCAACTAGAAATCCTACGATACTTGTTAACTATACGTGCTCCTAAATATATTCCTCACGTATTATTTTATAGATCATCCCAGATTTCTTTTTCTTAAAAAAGTATGTAATAAATAAAGCTCCAAGTCCAAGAAATTTTAGATATTCCGCTCTTATCTTGATCTATGAATTGTGTTCAAGAAATCTCATAGTAATTCATGGTTTCCTGGCATTCGTAATGCAGCAAAAAGGAAAGTCATTTTTGAAATTGTGCTAGAATCACTTAACTAAATCATGGTTGTAAACACCCCATTTGTTCGATATTATTGTTCCAAAAAGTGAAATTCTTCAAAAAGGACGGAATTAATCAAACTTAAGAAAATTGAGGTTTATTTTATCATATTTTGGACTGGCAAATAAATGATTGCATAAGTAAAGGAACCCCAATGCAAGCTTTGAAAATTAAAGGTTGCGAGAAAGATCAAGGACATGGAAATTTAAAGTGCTGATAGAGTAAATTTATAGGAAACTTAATGGTAAAAGTAAAAAATGCAAGAACAAATGTTCCATGATTGATGATGGAAACCTTTACACAGACTATAACGGAGGGTTATATATCTCACTAATAACGGTTATTTACAAACAACTATAAATATTTTATCCATAGATAACTTCCTAGTACTATTGTTGATAGAAAAAAAAAAAGCGATCAATTTTCTTATTAATAACGAGTGGTAAGATCGGTTGACAAATGTCAAGAGCAGAGTTTGGTCACAACGAAAGTCCAACTCCAAGCTAAGTCGACAAGAGTAGAGAATTGCTCAAACAGGGCGCTCTAGGCCATTCAATGCCTCCTTTATGGGCTGGATTCTACAGGGCCCAATCACCACCATTCCTGCTTCTAGGGGCCCATGTTACATCCCTTTTGCATGTGCAATTACCCTCAAAAAAATTAATAACAAGGTGCGAACAAACACATCAAACTATAATAAAGATAATGTCGTTAATATTGAACCATTGACACGAACCCAGATAATATCTTACACAATTTTTTTAAATGTTAAAATGTTGTGGAAGGAATTCATAATATATAAATCAAGCATATATCACCTAATAAAGGAATATCATTTACACTTCTAAAAATTGCTTGTTTACTTATGACGTACATGATGTATGATTGTTATTCTATTACTAGTTATGTATTCTTGTATAGTTTTTTTTTTTTGATCAGTAAACCATCATCATTTTATTTACTATTTAATACGATGAAACAAAACACTCAGTGCATCAGTGCTTAGTAGATCAAATAAAACAGGAGGGGGATTATAAATCCAATCTTGGGGTAGAGAATTACTTCGGCAAGCCCTTGCGATCCAGTCCGCAAGGCGGTTCGAGTTTCTGTTGCAGTGGGCCAACGTCAGGCCCGGAAGTTGAAGCAGTTTTGCCTGGGCCCGTCTCACGAGCGGATGTAGTTCCCAACTTAACTCATCTGAAGTCTTCAAGGCATTGACAAGAACTAAACAGTCAGAGTGTACTTGAGGAGAGAGAAAGTTCCGTTCGTCGATGAAATTTAGGGTTTCGACTACGGCGATCGTCTCTGCGTGGAGGGCCGAAGCCGCCGCGACTGGCTTCGCAAAACCATCGATGATGAGGCCTCGGTGATCCCTACATACACATGCTATGGCTGCACGGTGACGAGGAGTGTCTGTCGTCTCCATGAGAGGTACTGTCGTGTCGATGGTGGGTATGTTCGTCTCCAGATCTGGGTCGAAAGCTGCATCCACGTTAATACGGATCGTTCCTGGAGGGGGTGGGAGCCAAGACTCAGATAAGTGCTCGGTTTGCTTCTTGCTGTTTCTCTCTCCATTCAAAGCTATATAACTTGCTGTAAATGCTTCTGCTTTGGCTATGATTGAGTTGGGTCTCGGAATCTTCTGATTAAATATACAACGATTTCGTTCCTTCCATATGTTCCAGAGTACCTGAGCTATTAGATTGAAATTACCCGAGATGACTGAGGATTGTTGTATGTCGCAGATCCATTCTTCGAGTCGGGTGAGGCCCACTCTTGGAATCTGTATGTGGAAGGGGGCTGATCGCCAAACCTTGGCCGTCCATGGGCAGAGAAGGAAGGTGTGCTCTAGCGTTTCTGCTTCTTGTTGACAGAGAGGGCACAATGGGGAAGGTACTACTTTACGGTGGTGCAAGTTGACCATAGTAGCTAGGGCATTGTTACATGCATTCCAGAGAAAAATTCTTGTTCTGGGTGGGATTGCAGACTGCCATATGGTTTTCCATAGTTCGGGATTAGCCTGATATGATGAAGTTGCTTGTGTGTCCTGTGTGGAAACAGTGGCTTTCCTAAACGTGGAATAGCCACTCTTTACTGAGTACTCTCCTGTTTTCGTGTTCATCCATACCTGCTTGTCATTTTCATCGGGTAGGCCAATGGGTGTGGCTAGAATTTCCTGTACTCGTCTTTCATCAAACATAGAATGTATTAAAGGTTCATTCCATGTACCTGTATCTGGATTTATGAGTTCTGAGACTGTTTTTGGTTCATGTTGTGATGTTGGGCCTTCTATTATCCCACTCTTTAACCATCTGACTGTTCTAACTGGAGTGTTTTTACCATTCCCGATTCTGTGCATGACCTGAGGAGCGACGGAGTCCCTTGCCATGATGATACTCTGCCATCCCCACGAGGGCCTGGAGCCTCTGCCTGCAGTCCAGAAGTCTCCCTGTGAGTAGTAGAGCCCTTTCCATATTCGGTTAGCGGTGAGTCTGGATTTTGAATGATGCGCCACATTTGCTTGGCTAACAGTGCTTTATTGACAGTCTGTAGATCTTTAAAACCCATTCCCCCTTCGCTTTTCCCTGTTTTCAACAAATCCCACCTTTTCCAGTGGATTGCATTCTTTTTGTCATTGCTTTTCCACCAAAACGATGCAACCTTCTTCTCTATTGCTTTGCAGATTGAGATAGGTATTTTAAATATTGACATTGCGTGTTGAGGGATAGCTTGTACCACCGCTTTTATGAGAATTTCCTTTCCAGCTTTTGATAACAGTTTTTCCTTCCATCTGCTCAACTTGGAGTTTACCCGCGCTAGGATCCAGGCGAACATGTCCTTCTTGGAGTGCCCCCAATCTGAAGGTATGCCGAGATATTTCCCTGTCTTTGTGATTTCTGGGGCCCTGAGAGCAGAAGCCATATTCCTCTTTAGTGCTGTAGGACATCCTTTGCTAAAATAGATGCCTGATTTGTTTAGATTGATTGCCTGTCCAGAAGCAAAACAATATTGATTGAGTATGTTTGCTAGGTTTTGACATTCCGCCACTGTTCCATGCAGGAAAAAAATCGAATCATCAGCAAAGAGCAGATGGGACAGGGTAGGGCATTGTCGGTTCAGTCTAATTCCTGTGAGTGTGCCCTCCTGCATAGCTTTCTTCATCAGACACGACAACACATTGGCTACAATGATGAAGAGATAAGGTGAGAGTGGGTCTCCTTGTCGCAGGCCACGGGTAGGTCTAAAAAATGGAAGAGATTCTCCGTTGAGGTTTATGCTGTAGGATACTGTGCTAACACATTGCATTATCCATGTTACCCACTTGTCACAGAAACCTATTTTGGTTAGGCATGCCTTAAGAAAATCCCACTCAATGCGATCGTAGGCCTTTTGCATATCCATTTTTAGGACTGCTTGAAAATTCTTCCTTCTGTTTCTAGTTCGAAACCTGTGGAGCACTTCCTGTACCATCAGTATGTTGTCCTGCATCTGCCTGCCACCCACGAACGCGCTCTGTTCCTCTGCTATAATGTGGGGTAGGATAGGTTTGAGCCTGTTCGTGAGTACTTTTGAGATTATTTTGTATAGGAAATTACAAAGACTGATAGGGCGATATTGCTCCAGTTTTTCTGGCTGTGGGATTTTGGGTATCAATATGATTTGTGTTCTGTTCAGTGCAGGATCTAGATTGCCTGTTGTGAATAGGATCTGCAGTGTTTGATGAACGTCTTTGGAGACAACTGGCCAATGATCTCTGTAAAAGATTCCGTGGAAACCGTCAGGCCCAGGTGCCTTGAGAGCACCAAGCTGTTGCATAGCTGTGCTGATTTCCTTCTCAGTGATTGGAGCCGTTAAGGTACCGTTCATCTGATCATCCACTAAAGTGGGGATGTGTTGTAATATAGGTTGCCAATTACGATCGCCCACTGATGTATATAAGTTTTTGAAAAACTGTTCTGTCATACCCTGAATCTGTCGTTCCCCTCTTACCCATTCTCCACTCTCATTCTTCAGTATTTTTATCTGGTTTCGACACCTTCGCTGTATTGTCGTTGCATGAAAAAAGCGAGTGTTTTTGTCGCCCCACTTAATCCAACTTAGTCTCGATCGCATGGCCCAATACATTTCCTCTTGTCTCCATAGTTTATCGATTTCTTTGGTGATTTCTTTCTCCTGAGCTGTCTCTTCATGGGTTTGTTTGTTGTTGATCAGATTCTGGAGGACTTCTTTGAGCAGGGTTATTCTCTTCTTTGCATGGCCGAATTTGCTCTTGCTCCACTGCAGTAGCTTCTGTTGTACTTGCTGCAATTTCTCCACCAGGTTAAGATCTTGAGCAATAGGGTCATTCCAGGTATCTGTAACAATACTTTTACTTTCTGCTTCATCAGACCAGTATGCTTCATATCTGAACTGTTTTCGTTTTCTTCTTTTTGGTTGGTCCCATTTATCGGATAGGGATTTGTGATCGGAGCCTATTCTTTGGGAACGCAAAGTGCAATCTGCCTCAGGGTAAGTAATTCTCCATTGGTGTGTGCATAAAGCCCTATCAAGTCTCTCTTTAACCAGGTTCTCTCCCTCACGTCTATTTGACCAGGTGAACGAACATCCCTTACAATCCAGGTCCATGAGGGAGCACTGATTCACAAAATCCCTGAAAGCTGTTAGTCTGTAAGTTTCTGGCTTATGCTTGCCCTCCTTCTCCCAGTGATTTAGTATTTCGTTGAAATCACCCACACACATCCATGGGATCCGGTAATGCGTGCTAGTTGAGTAGATTCGTTCCCATAACTGAATTCGTTCTCTGAATACGTTGGGCGCATGGAGAAAAATGATTTTCATTCTCTGATCTCGATCTATCAGGTGACATTGGGTAAAGATGGCTGAGGCTGATGAGGATTCAATGGATAAGCTGATCATCCCAGAATAGAGCTAAGCCCCCTGCTGTCCCCTCGGGATTAACAATGTAGCTATTCTGGAAGTTGAGTTTTCGTTTTATTCTAAGCACTCTCTGTTCTGAGTTCTTTGTTTCCATAATGAAAACTAGGTTGGGCCGTTCCGAGTCACTTGTGACTCGCAAGGCCGGATTGTCGGGATTGCCCCGGCCCCGACAATTCCAGCTTAGTAGTTTCATGGGTACTTTGGTGGCTTATTAGGGCTAGCCACCAGAGCCCATTGTTCAGACTTTTCTGCCACCGTAATAGGTGTTTCCACAAGCTGAATAGAGTTGTCTGCCTGCTGAGCTGATGTTTGTGCTCCATATGGGCAGAACCTTTTTGCTTTTTTTGCATTGGCCATCTTCACAGTCTTTCCTTTCGGTTTTGTAGGGGCAGACCTCGTCAGGTTTCCTGCAACTTCCTTCATGTGTTCTTCATGAAATGGCAGGGTATGTTCCTCATCGATACAGCTGTTTCCCCTTTTCTGGTGATTTTTTGAGTCTAGCACAATTAAGTCCCGAGAGGGTGTGGGTATGTAAGTGTCCTGATCTTCTGACTGGGTGCTATAAATATGTGTTTGCTGGGATGTTGACGACCTAATCTGCTCTGTGTCAGGTATCGGAGATAGAGGTGTTTCTGGCACGACCTCTACTTCAGCAGGGGGGAGTTCTTTTTGGCCATAGAAGATTTTCCCATAGGGACTAATTTCCCTCACATCGGCTCGCAGCCAATCTCCATACCTGGTCGGTAAGTGTTGTTCCAGCCCTGACTCCTTATATGGTAGCTCAACACACTCTGTAGTGTAATGACCTATTCTGCCACATGAATAGCAGTAAAAGGGTAGTCGTTCGTATTTAAATTCAACCCATAGCTTCTTATTATCAAGGTTCACTATTACGCCAGTCTTCAGGGGTTGCTTTAATGACACTGTCACTCTGGCTTTGCCTATTTTGTAGGTGCTATTTCCTTTCTCCTCCAGTTTTACCTCCACGACTACACCTATTTTGGAAGCAATTTCCTCGATCACCTCATAGGTAACTCGCCCATATGGTAGTCCAATGAATCTTACCCAGAAATCACAATGACTATAATCATAACAAAACTCAGGTGTGTCAGGTTCGCACTGCCTAAGTATTAAAAGATGGCTGGAGAAGGACCAAGGCCCCGACTGGAGTATTCGTTGTGCATCAGCTTCTGATTGGAACGTGAAAGAGAAGAAACCAGGTTCCAATGTAACACAGGTGAAGTTTTCTGTTTTCCACGCTTTTCGCATAAGGTTTAAGAAAGCAGTATAATTCAAGGTTGGGTTTGTGTAGAATTTACCAAATAAGGTTTTGCGGCATTCAAGCAGTTTCTCAGTAGAGATAGCTCCTGGGATATCAACGACCTCCACTGCATTCCAGAGTTTTCCCATACTTTTGCAGAGAGCCGCAAGTCTTCGCTCTTCGGTGTTCTGATCTGTCATTATTTTGTGTGTAGGAGGCTAGGGTTTTGGATGGGAGACGCGGGTGAAACGATTGAAGGGAGCTCTGATGATTTGGGGGTTAATGGGTTTTTTGCTGCGGGAGAAGTTGAGAAAACCTAGGGTTACGGAGATGGGCTACCTCTGTTCGACGATTCGCAAAGAGAGGATTGAAGAGGAAGGGTGCTCCAACACAGAGCAAAAAGATGCTTCGAGACTACGGGTAGAGGAAGGCAAATGGGGAACTACCCAGCTGGTAGAGGGGGACTACCCAGTCGGTAGAGGGGAATCGCCATGGCGAACGGAAGTCCAAAGTTCAAAGTGCTTGGAGGGCACTCCAAGGCCCAGGCGCATGGGGACAGCAAGAGCCGTACGATCGATTTTTCCGTGGTGGACAATCGTATTCTTGTATAGTTAAGAAGATTATTCATGTTATACATTGCTGCTGAGACGTAAAGAGACCAAAGAGGCATTCAATAGCAAGGACAGCCGGGAATGGTGGCCAGGTGGGTTTGGCGATAACCTTGAAACATGTTACATACTAGATTTTCATTCTAATTATTATGTTAGCAATTATTGTATTACATGAAAAAAATTTCATATTAAAATTAAAGTAAGACAACATTGACATGTCAAATACAATTCTTACGTGATATGTATATTATACAATGCCTAACACATGCTTAGCACTTTATGATTTCGACATTAGACCAAGTATACTTGGATTATGTAAATTTCATGAGCATATCATTAGAACTACACTAGATTAATGAAATATTATGATACTGCCATGGGTGGCAAGATTACCATACATTGAAAATGCCCAAAATTCCTTTAGGAGAAACAAACTTAAATTAACTTATACCTCTATTATTATTTTTTTCTCATGGTCATTGATATTTATCACATGTTTCAATCACCTTCTTTCTATCTTCTTTTACAACCACAAGCTTTGCCAACTAGAGATAGCCACTTATTCACTCATTTATCTGACCACATCTCCTAAATTTTCAACCATATGTTTTTGACCAAGAGATGACATTATTTATGACATCACCTTAACCTTGGTTAATTAATGCATTAAATGTAAGAAGCATGAGACTCATTCTTCATTTTTTTTTTCAACCATCATCTTTCTCCCTCATTTTTCATTCTTGTTCTTCTCTGTCAAAACTTGAAGGCCTACCACTTAAACCTATTACAAATCCAATGATTTTTAGAAATTTGCAAGCTAAGATCAAGATATTCAAATTAGTGTGCTCCATTTAATCAAGGGCGGCAATTTGAGAGAGATCAAGCTTTATGTTCACTCAAAGCTTTCCATCCAATATAAATGAATATCCAGGGGTTGATCCACTTAGCACTTTTCATCCTTATTTGATTTTAGCTAGAAGTTTGGATAGTATCAATGATTACATGATAAGCTAAAAGGCAAGACTACATTTATGAGTAATCTCAGTGAGTCAGTTGAGTTTTCAGTCTCACCTTCGGTCCATCAATCGCCTTGCCTCTTGATCCTTGTTCTTATGTTTTTCTAAGTCCATTGCAAACTATACCCTCAAGATCTTTTTCTAGTAGAAGGGTGCCGTTTTACGTTGCTGAAGTAGATTTGGGGCAAAATTTTAGGGTTCGTGGTTCTTGTTAAACCACCCCCCCAACCCCAAATGCATAGCTATTTAAGTAAGATTTCGACTTGGGCAACTGATTACGAGTTCACTTTGTTCCAAATCTATGATTGTTTCTAATATCTGATTTTTATTTATTTATTTAATTCTAGGTTTTGCCCCCTTTTATTCTGTTTTTCTTGCTTTTTGGTTATGTCATAACTAGAAATTGTGGCTTCTTGCCTCTTCAATAATCTTGTGAAGAGTTTTTGCTCAGTGGCTAGTATTTTATAGTCCCTGAAAATTGCATTTCGATTCAACTTGTTTCACCATCGGGAGATCTCCTAGGAGTTGGGAATATAGCGACTGTGAACCGGTGATCCTATTTCTAGGTGGATACATGGAGCTGGTGGGCAGTTTTCGATACTCTATTTGTGAAACCAGTCTTTAGTGGGCGGTTTCCGGTTTTAGGGTGAAAATCGCCTATCCTAAAACCGATCATCCCTAGTCACCACCATATTTCTCTTCCTACCCAATCCCCAATCCTAATATCTCCTCTTTGGCTCCTCCTCACCTCACCTCTCCCACCACCAGCGGTGCCCGAAAAATCTAGGCTTTCTTTAGTGCTCGGCCTCGTCCTCCCTGGAGAACCATTGTGCCAGCTCTACGTCCTCCTCTCACGCTGGGGAACTCCCGCTCTTTCCCTTTCCTCTCGTCCTTTTCCCTGGTGCGATCCTCCCCCTCTAAATCTTCAAAGAACCCGTCTTGCTGTTCATACACGTCTCCAAATCAGGGCGTTTTTCTAGTGTCGACATTCAAACACACGTCTCTAGAATCTCGATCCTTTCAGTTCAAATTGTCAATTACAAATCCAAAAGCAAAATAACTGCTAAAACACTGACAAAAATCTATCAATTCAGTAGAAAAAGAAACTGAAATGTATTGAAACGAAATGGGTCGAAAGATTGGGAATTTCATTAATTCCACTGAAAATCAAAAGAACACGATCTACATGAGGAAAAGGAGCATCAAATCCATTTGATTTACCCAATCTCGCTTCACAAGAGACCACCAAGCTAAAACTTAGCTAATGTTGGGAGAATCGGGGAACAATTCACTAAGAACTAAATCCAATCTAGGATAATTGCTCTCCCAAAATTAAATAAGTTGAAATCAACTTAACCTCAACAATAACCAATAATATAATGCCGAAATGATAATGAAACAAAGCCAATAACAACACTAATGATTTAACGTGGAAATTCAATGCAGAAAAAACTTTCACTAATCAGTAAGAATGGTAGGATACTCTTGGTCTCGCATTCACACCCACGAAGCAACTTTTTTCTTTTGTTCTTTTTGCTTTTTTGACATTTGAATTCCTTTTTTTTTTTACTTTTATTAATACGTCAGCTAGGCCCCACAAAGGAGGTGAACCTAGCCAACAACAACGAACCCCAGACTTCCATATACAACCCCAAAATCCCAACACTTGTCCAGCGAAACCCTAGTTGCGATGATGGGATCAATCGCCAAAGTCTTACAAGTCCTGCCCTGCTTCTTGAGGGAGTAGACGAAGTCCATGGCGGTGACAGTCTTGCAGCGGGCGTGCTCGGTCTAGGTAATGGCACGCGCCTCAAAACCGAGCTCCTTAAGCACAAGCTTGTCCGAGAGATGGTGTCCCTCGGTGTTGGAGGGCGTGATATGCTCCAAGAATGCTGAGATTGCCAAGTTGGTGAAGCGAATCAAAAGGCTCAAAGTGTCAAACAAGAGGCTGAGACGCGAAGGTGATCTTCCAACACTTCTCGTATCCAAAGATACCTAATATCAATATGCTTCATCCTTGTATGACATGTGGAATTTTTACTGAGATGAATAATGCTTTGGCTATCACAATGCATAATATACTCATCTTGCTTGTGCCCTAACTCTTGCATAAATCTTCTTCATCAACAATATCTCTTTGCTAGCTTCGGCGGTGGCTATGTACTCAGCCTCCGTTATGGATAACATAATGCACTTTTACAATCTTGATTGCCAACATATAGCTCCACCTACAAAAGTCATCAAATAACTAGATGTAGATCAATTGGAATCTACATCTCCCATCATGATTGCATCGGTGAACCCCTCAAGTATCGGTTTTTCATCACCAAAGCACAAACACAAACTAGATGTACCTTTAAGATGCCTGAGTATCCACTTGATAGCCTCTCAATGTTGTTTGCTGGTGTTTGACATGTATCGACTAACAATTCCAATAGCATATCCAATATTCGATCTTTGCACACCATCGCATATATGAGATTTCCGACGGCAAAGGTGTGACATCTTGATTTTTTTTTTTTTTGATTGAATAAGTTGGGCTTTTTATTGATGCGCTTATAGTTCTTTTTTCGGAGTTGGCCGCTCATGACGAGAAATCGACTGCTCAACCTTGCTAATTTGCAAAGGTCATTACGACATTGTCAAAATCGACCAGAGATCAGGGATAGGTCGATTCGATTGAGATACGTGCTTAAAGTGTGGGTGATTCCACTTAATTGCAAAATTCTCGTCGATCGACATTAGACCGATTTTTCTGTCGTTTTGGGTACCCTGTGTCCGTATTTGAAACCTGAAGATTTTCACGACACCTGAGAGTTGCCAATGTATCGAAGATGTACTGTGACTCGAAATGAATCGATCACGGGTCAATTGCACTAAAATTCCGGAAAGCTACCAAAATTGTGCCAGATTAAAATTAACCGCGAGTTTGAATCCGATTTCAGAAATTGAAAGTTCCGTCATGTCACGAGTCATTTTAGGACCGTCGATTCATCCTCCGAAGATTTTTCTACAAACCGAGATGGTCGTAACCTAAACCAGGCACCTCATGAATTGAAGTGCCAATCTTCTTCTCCGTCGTGAAATCAAAAGCCATTCCTTTGACGGGCATAATTTCACCTGTTGGGATTGTGTTCTGATCCACGGGAGTGATGTGATTAGCCCATATCTGGATGGAGTGGTTTAGTATGTTTCCCGAATGTGACCGGCTAAGTTCCAGTAGGTATGCTGAGCCAAGCTGATAGGAGTGGCCTTATTTTCAGGCACAGCTTCCATGTCGAGCCTCATTGTTGTACTAGAAGTTAGCGTGTAAGTAGCCATCACAGCAACATCTCCTGGGTAACCTATAATCATATGAACATGCAACCCAAGGCATCAAAGCCGTGTTGGTGCAAACGACAGGGTGAGTCGATGAGCATGTGCGCCAGTGTGTGCACATGCATGAGAGAGAGAGAGAGAGAGAGAGAGAGAGAGAGAGAGAGAGAGAGACCTTCTTCCCCATCATGACTGTGACATTTGAAGGTGATGGAAGGATTCTCGCCTTTCTTATAATCAGCTACCTCCCATATCACCTTATCAAAACCCTTGTGCCCACCTAAGTAACACAAAAAATTCAGAAGGCCATTATCAGATTGACGTTTGGAAGAATTAGGTTGCTCCACATATACATACTTTTTGTTCTAAGAAAGTGAACCTCTTGTCACCAACACTAACTGGAAAAGGCAAAATTCTTCGTGGATCTTGTGATCATTGAGCAGTACTTATTTTCCGCAAAATGTTTCTTCTGTTTAATGTGCTTGTGTGTGTGCTCTGTTTCTGATGGTAGGAAAAAGTAAAAACTTGGTCCTTTTCTTTTGTCAGAAGCAGTTCACATGAGTTACAATACAGCTACAGCTGAGGTGATTAAGCCACAATGCAAGAACACTTTCCCCAGTGTAATTTTCAATTAAGGGGAAAAGGACTCTAAATTCCCTCAATACTTGATCAGCCAAGCATAAAATTTAAACTGAAGTGCTACAAATCCTCGAGCTCCCACAGAGGCAGGATGTGCAGCAACGTCATAGTGTGATTAATTCATGATTCGACAACTCTCTCACACAATTCGATTTCCGGCACCACCTATCCAGATCAAACAGAGAGAGACGGGCAGATGCCAAAGGCACAACATATATAATGCATTTACGCAAGCAGATCGATAGTCAAACACATACAGAAGGCTGACACGATCACAAAGACGATCAATTCGCTCGAGGCGTCATTAAGTATGATCCCGTCAGCTCGAGCAACATCCACACCGCAACCACTGATCATTAACAATTCATACCGTGAACTGAAGACTGTTCGGAGGCTTGTTGATGGGCAAAGAGTATTCAACGCCATCGAGAGTGAACTTCCCCTCCTCTATCCTGTTCCCGACCCGCCCCCACAATGCAGCCGAAGAACGGCGCAGCACCTTTCTGCGCAGCACAGAAAACACAAATCGACCCACAAAAGACATTCATCAACCAAATCTTCCAAAGCTCAATCCCACATCAAAACCAACGAAAATAGCCCAATTGACCATTAGCTTCGAAATTTTCAGCAGATCAAGAGCCGCGGAAGCGAAGAAAACGGAAATGCGCGATCACCGACACATCTCCACAAGCGCAGGAAGCCAAAAAGTAACGAACTTTCTCACCAGATACGGCTCGACGGAGTCGAAACCCAGGACCACATCCACCAGTTTCCCTGAAAGCAACGAAAAAAAAAAGGGACAGGCAGACACGATCGAGTCATCAGCAACGATTCCGACCATGAACAGAGACCACGATCATGAGCGACGAACCGTCTTTGCCCGGAACGGAGAGCGAGGCGATGGTGCAGCCGAGGTTGGCGATCTTCACCCGCATGGTCCCATTGTCGAGCTCGAACAGCTCTGCTTGCCTGGCCTGATCCGCCATAAAGATTCTTCCTTTTTCTTCTTCTTCTTCTTCTGGGAAGAGCACGATCTTAGCCAGTTTCTCCACCGAGTTTATCCGAAATTTTTAGAGAAACAGATAGCGTTTGAATTTAAGTCTAATATATAATTTTGGAATCGGATTCTATCAATATCGAACATTTTTACATAGTAAAAGTTTAGGAATTATATTACACATTGAAATAAATTAAAAATTTAGGAATCAAATTACACACTTAATCAAAATTTATGAATTATTTGTATCATTTTTCTAATTTTTTTTGCTATTGCCACGTGGAGAGTTAAGGAAATAAGATATACGAAGATTACATCAATATACGATAAAGAATCACCGATCACTTATTAATGTTATTAATAAATGGAAATTTACTGTCCACATTGATTTTAATACTTTTCTATATGAAATTTTACCAAGTATAATGAATATCACTAGTCCATAAAATTTATTAGTTTCTTATAGGAAATGTTGCTAAGCATATCCAAAATTATTTTGATGCATATGAAAATCACTAACCACATATATACGTTATCGGTAAATGAAAAGGTACTAACTAAATTTATATATTTTATTTTTTTATGTGAAATCTTACTAAGCATATTGAGAACTTCTTTACATTATCAATCATTTATAGGTATTCCTAGTAAGAAAAACCTACCGATATAACTAGTTATTTCCCATATTAAATTTTTTTATGCACATTGAAAGTTTACTTTGATATGTAGGAAAATTACTTCCATGATCATGAAAGTAAGGAAGTAATTTTGTTCCTATAAGCCATTTGTATTTTTCTAGACTGTTCTTTAGTAAATTCTTAACTTGAAATGATTTAAATCTATCCAATCAATTAGTATTCGCACTTATTTGTAATTTTTCATTTTCTCTTTTCAGTTAGTAAATTTTGACAAGTATTCCATGGTAATCTATAGCTATTAGTCAAATTTCTAAGTGTTTAATACATTCCCAACATTAGATGTGATTTATATGACCAATTTGTTAGAAATCTTATACAAAAATCCGCATAACAGGTTGCCAGCTAAATTATAGTATCTTGATCCAACGGTGCTCATTGTTTTATGGAAAACGAATAGTGTAAATTATCCACGTACGATTATCCGTAAAAGAGACCACGAAATTATAGAGCTTGCCAAACTTTCAAGCAAATCTACATCTATCCCATAGGGCAGCTCTTCAACGCACTCTCTTATTATTGTTAAATTGGAATAGATGGTCCTCTCTCTCTTCATAATTTTCTATTCACTAGCAAAAGAGCCCGTGCGAAAAGAAAGTAAAAAAAAATAAACGCTCGAAAAATTAGTTTATTCGTAAAATAAACTCTATATATATTAAATAAGAATGATGTTTTTTTTTTTTTGTCGTCTCTTCCTACTCTATTCCTACTCTACACTCAATCGTAGACTTGTGCCCGCCTCTTGCGGGCGTGGAGTCGCAACCCACTCTCGAAACTCACGCGTCCCTACCCCCATCCCCCTAAGAAGGTGGGGATTTGAACTCCTCACCTCCCCCTTCCAAGTTGGAAGGGTGGCCACTGGGGCGAACCCCCAGTGGTTAATAAGAATGATGTTGACTTACCTCAAGAAAATATACGAAATATGTATTCATTCTGTTGGAAAAATAATTATCACATATTAAAAAAAATATTTGCATATTGATTTTTACCAAAAAAAAATATTTGCGTATTGAGGAAATCACGTAACACTATTTGTTGGAATCAGAAAAATAATAAATTTGAGAGAATAATAACAATAATATAATGCTGATCAAGCCAATGTTTGTATAATATTTACATATAATGATGCTCAATCACTTTCCAAATACAAAATTGTTTGATTATAATAACATTTATAGAAAATTAAACATAAGGTGAGGTACGGCTAACCGAATTTCCCTAAGTCAATTAGTTCCAGCCAATAGTGTTAAGTAGCTTTATAAACTATGCCTCCCAAGATATAATACATTGAATCCATATATATTAACACTATACAAAATAGGATTATGTCGAATACTTCTAGAAATCAGCACACTTGGAGGATTGCTTTTCCAAAGAGGAATTCTAATTTGTGAATGACTATTTGCCATGAATTATAGAAGATTCCGAAGATAATCATTTTCGTAAGCTGATGATTATCTTAGAATTGTTGTAGAGAGATTCTAGAAGATTGGTCATTAACAAGTCCCTTAATTCAAGTAAAATCTACTGGTAAAAAATGAAGTAATTTGTCCCTTAACGCGTCCATCCATTAATTTGTCCATAATTGAATCGCAAAACTATTGTGTGTCAAAACTGCTGAAAAAATGCATCCCTTAACACATCAATTAATTCATCCATAAAACTATTCCACCACGGATGCACGAGGGCTTGAGAAGGAACACATCCATTAAATTGTCCATTAACGCCGAAGGCGAACTTATGTTGAGTTGTTAATACCATTAATTTCAACACATTCAATGCAAGAAAAAGAGAAGGGGAAGGTAATCCCCAATTTCCTGCTAGAACGGGAAGGTAATCCCCAATTGAATTTCCTGCCCCATATTGGACCTTCCCATACTTGGTTGCATATTGCTTCATTCCTTCAGTATATAAATTGACACAATTCACACCCAATTCCTTTCTCACACACCAAATAGCTTTGAACTCCCATTAAAAAGAAAAAAGAAACAAAAGAAGGATGAAGAACTTTCAAGTTGCAACGATCCTTGTGCTTTTTCTGTTCTTAATGACAAGTAAAGGTGCGTTTGTTTGCACTTCTTTTTTCTGTTTTTGAACAATTTTTTTGTTTTTTTGTTCCTGGGAACAAAAAAGGAACAGAAACGTGTTTGGGTGCGCTTTTATTCCAAATTTGTTTTTTTGTTCCCGAAACACATCTAGAATAGAAACAAGAAACAAAAAAGTTGTTTTTTGTTTCTGGAACAAAATTTAAAAACACTTTTCTTTTCTTATTCTTTTTCTTCTTCTTTTCTTCTTCTTTTTTCTTTCTTTTTTCTTTGGCCGGTCGCCGACCTCGGCCAGGGCTGACGACCGGCCGTTGAGGGCCGGCCCCCGGCGAGGCGAGCCCGACCTCGCGCCGGGCTAGGCGAGCTCGATCTCGCCGGATCCGGCGAGGCCGAGCTTGCCCAACGGCCGGCGAGGCTCGCCGTGGCCGGGCGAGGCCGGCCCTCGTCGACGTCGCCGGCCATGGCCGAGGTCGGCGACCGGCCAAAAGAAAAAAAAAGAAGAAAGAAAAAAAAAAAAAAAGGAAAAATAAATAAGAAAATAAGAAAGAAAATAGAAAAAATAAAATAAAAATATTAAAAATTAAAAGAAATAAAAAAAATTATACAAACTTACCATACGTGTTTCTATTCTTTTTATATTTCTGGAACAGATTTACCAAATGCGTTTTTTTGTTCAAAAATTGTTCCCTGGAACAGAAATACTTTTTTATATTTCTGTTTCCTGGAACAATTTTTAAACAGAAACGTTATCAAACGCACCCTAAGCTTCCTCTTCGCGATACGTATGCTTCTTCTTCTTCTTTTTTAAAGATTTGCATACTAAAATCATAAGGATTATATTATTTACACATGCATGATTTTCAACCAAACTAATTTCTTTATCATTTCTTTTTTTTTTGTGGGGTGGGGGCGTGAAGGCGAGGTGATAGCGGCGCAGCCTCCGGCGGGTCCATGTTTTGAGCGTTATGATTTTCCCGGCTGCAATCGTGAAGCGTGCATCGACTTTTGCATTAATAAGACCAAGTTGGCTGGGGCTGGGGGGGTTTGTAGCAAGGATGGAGCCAGTTGCCTTTGCATTGTAGTTTGCCAATAAGTAAATGCTCCTCTCTCTGTAACCTGCCTTCAATAAAGGGATCATTTTGTGACGTTTCCAAACCCACACACACACTCTCTCACTCTGTCCCCAAATATCACTAATCTCGATCTAAATTATGTCTACAACAGTGATATCTCAAAATGCCGAGTAATTTTATTGCAATCGAAGCTTCATCACTCTCTGGGACGAGCCATACGAGCATAAGGCATAGAATGACAACGGCACGAGCAGCCGATACTCACGATAGTAACAAAGTAAATTGATGAACTGATTGTCCTAAAAATTACGCGACTTGGAAAATGCCCGAAATGCCACGTTGATTGTCAATTGACGATTGGCATAAATCGGAAAATCTGAGCAATCGAAATCCTTGTGCAATAAATGGACGACTAACGATTGAAGGGACCTTGACTATGCCTTGGTTCTTGGAGTTAAGGTCTACAATGATTCGAACGCTCAATTCTCGGTTTCAAAGAAGTTGATGGCAAGAGATCTTGTACAAGAAGTTTGGTTTTGCCTACATTGAATATGTGGTATCAAGAAAATTTCTACATTTATTAATATGTAGGAATTTGTTTATGATCAATGTTATGTGCGAGAAGTTTATGTGATCGATTGATGTGATGGTTACATTTGAGCAATGGGTTAGAAACTTACAAAGTTAATTATTTACTTATGTTCGAAAAATTTTATTAAATGTTTTGATAAGTTCAAAATATTTTTCAGATTGATCAATATTTAGAAAATACATTGTTTTTTTATTTATATATTGATTTACTTGATTCCTTATTATTCCAATAGAAAAAGCTACTATAGAAAGTCGTTATTTTGGCTTCTCTTCCATTGGCAGGAGAGGCTTTGAACTTTGTATTTTAATTTAGGGATATGTTAAGTCCTAAAACTTGTGAGGGAAGTGTAATTGAGTCCTAAGATTTACAAAAAGTGCAATTAAATCCTAAAACTTATCAAATTGATTCAATCAAGTCCTAAATTTAACATCGTCAATTTGACTAATGGTAAATACTAACGTGGCTTTTTAAAAACTTTCTCTTTCCTATGTGGCAATGACATGGCTTAAATTATAATTTATTTAACCAAAATATTAATTAAATTAAATAAAAAAGTATTTCAAAAAACCAAATAAAAGGAAAAAAATGAAACTATGGGCAAGGGTGGTAGGCCCTGACCGCCGTTGCCTTCGTTGCCAGAAAGGGTTGGCGAGGGTCCCTAGGGCCTCGACTAGGGCCAGCAACCTCACCCAAATCTGGGTGAGGATCGTGACCCTTGAGCCAAATTTGGGCGAGGGTTGCCAGCCCTTGCCCTGCTATCGTGGCCCTCAAAGAGGGTCATTGGATCACGCCGAGGGTAAAGAAGGTAAAGTTGTATGCTCATATATTGATTATGTTGCCCTAAACATTTGTGATTGTTATGTGAGGGCAAGTGTGAAGGTGAACTTTTACTTTAGATTTAGAGATTTCATTTGCTGGGTTTAGTCTCATTCCTTTATTTTCTAGAAATGTAAGATGACCCTTTCGCCGCTACCGCTTTTTGAAGCCCAGGTACACATAAAGTATGAGTATGAGGAGGTTGTGTTGCCTAATATTGTTCTGACATATACCAAGTAAACTACTACAATATGAGTCAATATAAGACTTGTCAAATGGGTTCCTCATCGGTATATAGTTTGGTCTGTGATATTCAAAAGTGACTAGATGAGACTGCCCGGAGGCTTTGATGGTCCTCCTAGTTATGTTGTCAAGGAGCCGATGTAGGGCTATGTTATTGATTCTTAGATGACATATCAGTGTTGTACATGCAGGTTTTTGAGAGCAGCAGTATGGTAGTAGAGATAAGAATTACCTAACCCTTCCTAGGTGTTCTATATTATGAGGTACTTTATAAGTGATGCATTGTGCAAGATCCTCATTTTGCATCCTATATGCAAGTACTCTAGTCCATGAGCTATGCCAAGGGAAATCTGGTACAATGTGTCTCGAGTCAATAGTTGATCTAACTCCAATGTGTTACTCCTATTAAATATGAACTTTTCAAGGGATCCATTAGGCATGAACTCATAAACCAAAGCTCTTTTGCTTCCTTCAAAACAGAATCCCAAGAGGTTGCCAACATTGACATGAGAAGTCCTACTTATTTTCGCAACTTCATTGAAAAATTCTTCGCCATTGCCTTTCAACTTCTTTAGAAGCTTCACTGCCACAAGTTGGCTATCCTGAAGCTTGCCTTTGTACACACAACCATAGCCTCCCTAGCCTAACTTTTCTTTAAAAGAGTTGGTCATCCTCTTGATGTCTTTATAGGTGCACCTTCTCAAAGAGATGAGTCCCTCGATTTTCCTTTCGCCATCGAAATATTCACTCCTTTGCTTTATCAAAGCCATAATTCTTCTTATCATTGGTTTCTTCTTGAAGGAAAGCATTAAAATAAGGGCGATCCCAATTCCAGCTCCTAATGTTGCAACTCCTGAAAAAACATAGAACATTCCGAAACGACAATCTCACTTCATCACTTTATCGAGACTTATAAGTTGTGAATCTTTATAGAAAAAGTCAACGAAAAACACGATTTAACGAATTACCTATGATGGCTTTTGTCCCCAAATTGCGATGTTTCCCTGCCAAGACGCAAATGCTTATCAAATAAATCTTGAACGATTTAACAGATTACCTATGATGGCTTTTGTATTTATTTGTTTTTTCTTCTTACTCATGAACCGCTGATCGCCGCCACACGACTGCCGCACGACCGCCACACGATCGTCACACGACCACCGCACGACCGCCGCACGATCGTCGCACGACCGCCGCACGATATAATTCCTATTAGGATAAATGGAAAACTATATTCATAATATGAAATAATGCACTTTTCACTTCTTTGCTTTTCCATCATACTCCTAGGAATTTAATCTAGACGTTTGATCACAAGTTTATGAAAAGCTCAATAGTCATTAATTAAAATGTTGACAGCCTTTCTTAGTGTTTTTATATACTCTATTACAAACTATGTTAGTCTGCTAAAAGTGAAATTGAATAACGACAACTCGAGTCATTACTCTCTTGCAAAGAAGAACTTTCACATGGACAAGCCTCCAACACTCTTGAGGATGATGACAAGGATGGTTTTGGAGGAATTTGCAAGGCCTTGGCACTTCCTTTAGCATCTCCACAACTCGAGTCATACAAGGTCAAGCTCTTGGATCGATCTGAATGCACCATAAGCCTACTACAATCATCTTCTTGCGATTCCTTCTTCCTCCTCATTCGTGATCTCGTGCAGCCCAAGATCTTCTCGGAGTACTAGACGTTGGTGGACCGAATGAGGAAAGTAAAATTCACTAGTACGATCTACCGTGACTTTGATGATTTTCCTTCTACCGATCATCTCTAGAACCATCATGCCGTAGCTATAGACATCTGATTTATGAGAAACCCCTCCGATGTTCCTTATGATCAGCTCTGGAGCAATGCATCCAGCAGTGCCTCGGGCACCTAGCATTGACACAATGCTCTCTTCTCTTAGGCATATTTTGGCAAGACCAAAGTCAGAAATCTTGGGACAATAATTTGCATCAAGGAGAATGTTGTGGGGCTTTTATGTCGAAGTGCAAGATCCTCATGTTGCATCCTATATGCAAGTACTCTAGCCCATGAGCTATGCCAAGGGAAATCTGGTACAATGTGTCTCGAGTCAATAGTTGATCTAACTCCAATGTGTTACTCTTATTAAATATGAACTTTTCAAGGGATCCATTAGGCATGAACTCATAAACCAAAGCTCTTTTGCTTTCTTCAAAACAGAATCCCAAGAGGTTGCCAACATTGACATGAGAAGTCCTACTTATGCGTGCAACTTCATTGAAAAATTCTTTGGCATCGCCTTTCTTTAGAAGCTTCACTGCCACAAGTTGGCCATCTTGAAGCTTGCCTTTGTACACACAACCATAGCCTCCCTGGCCCAACTTTTCTTTGAAAGAGTTAGTCATCCTCTTGATGTCTTTATAGGTGTACCTTCTCGAAGAGATGAGTCCCTCGATTTTCTTTTCGCCATCGAAATATTCACTCCTTTGCTTTATCAAAGCCATAATTCTTCTTATCATTGGTTTCTTCTTGAAGGAAAGCATTAAATAAGGGCGATCCCAACTTCATATGTAATCAAGTGATAAGGTGACTATAGTATTTTCCTTTTCTAAACTCCACGAGGTTAATCTTTTGTGGCACAGCAATACTAAGTAATTATAATATATATATATATATATATATATATAATTGGTTGTCATGCCAAAAGCACACACATAGGAAAAATGACACTTAAGTTCATAAATTTTGACTCAATTTGCATTGTCATCCATTAATTTTTGGTTTGATTAAATGTGATGTTTGGATTATTCTTAAATGTTCAATGTGATCCTTTTGCTTAATTGAACAAGGAAGAAAGTTATTACAAGTCCCAAAATTAGTGTGAAATGTTCAATGTAATCCCTAAACTATAACAAAATATGCAAACTAGTCTCTAAACTATTGCGAAGTGTGTTATCAATTCATAAACTTCCATTGTATTCAGTCTAGTCCCTCAACTTTCCATAACAAAGTCAAATCGATCTTTCAATACTATCTATTTACAAGTTTGCATAATTACATTATTGCCCAAATTTTATAATATATTTTCATTTCAATCTATTTCCCAAATAAAAAAAATCATTCTTTGTTTTCATTAGATTATTATCCTTTCAATACCTAAAAATATTACGATAGTTCTATATAAGTATATTTTAGCTTGCTATCTCTATGATAGTAAAAGTAAAATATCATTAAAAATTGTATCAATTTGATATTCCTACTATTTTAAGTATTAAGTGATTTCATAAAGATGATATCTAGAAACGATATTAATTTATCAATAGATACACATACTAATATTAATCTAAAACTTACTCATAATCTTTTAAATAGATAAAAAATTTACGCTTTTATGTTACTTGTATTCTTAATAAAGTTTAGTTAAATCCGTGCTTTTTGGGGGGGGGTAAAATTATCATTTTCTTCGGAACATTTACTGTGAAGCATGAAAACACACCGTCGTATCAATAATTGTATTGCTTGTTCGCACTGTGCTATAAATTTCTTGAGGATCATTGCACATGCAAAAGGGACGAAACATGGGCCTCAGGAAGCAAGAACGGTGGGTGAATGATTGGGCCTTGTAGACTCCGGCCCACAAAGGAGGCATTCAATGGCCTAGAGTGTCCAGTATGAGCAAATAAAGGTGCTTGACACTTCGATTTAAACGACAGAAAAAAAAAAAGTCATTGTTCTGATAATCGGACCGGACTGGTAGTTTAACTGGGCATTAGTTCAATTTTCGGCCAATTCATTTCTTTTTCTCAACTTAAGCCAATTCAACCAATTTTTGTGGGACAATCCACTATTAACTAGTATAAAAGGATCATTCAAAAGATATTAAAACCGAGTAGTCCCAAGATTAGGTACAATAATCACTAAGCTAATCACGAGATCGACCCTTGGACCATCGGATTAGCACGAATAATCCACCAAACCAATTCTCATTTTTAAAAGGTTAATCTTTCTTTTTCCCAGAAGGGCCCAACATCCTAAGCTCCCTTCAGGAATTTGCAAATTATGAGCCCATCATGGGGCTCACCACCTGATGCTGATGGCTACCCTTTTGCACTTTTTTCCCTTGAAAACAATTTGAGGGGCGAAATTATTCTAGAATATGGTTGAGAATATGCTGTGTGGATGATGCTAATTTGAAGTTAATGGTTGATGCATGTTCCCTTTAGTTTCAGAAACTCAGAAGAGAAGTCCCACCAAATTGAAGACTCGGAGAGAGAGGGAGAGAGAGACTGTGGGCTCCTCGCTATCTTCAACCCCCAAAATCAACATTGGTCGTTACATCACTCATGTGCCCTTCTCTTTCTTGCCCACGAATGGACCACCTAGTACATATGTGTCCACCACTCAAATGTTGTTCCTAGCACCGTAGTGCTAATGGGAGACATGCAGCATGATCATCAAATCCTAGCCGTCCATACATATTTGGGCCCTCAAAAAATATAACCTGCCTGCAAGTCATTTTCAAGAAATATTACACCAAGTAACCTTTTTGGGACTTTAGAAGTTTGTGCCCTAGAATCAAAGTGGGGTTTATTTTGCACTTTTATATTTATCGACCACTGGAGGGTAAAATTATCAACAAAAAAAAAAAATCTTGTTAGCCGACGGTGTCATGTATCATAATCAACATCCACGTCGACGATCTCTAGTTAAAATTGGTCAGAAAGACTATATTAGTAAATCGTCAAAAAATTAATGACTAAATTAGTCAAATTGAAAAAATTTAGAAATGAATTGATATTTTTACAATAAATTTTAGAATATTTTTGGTAATTATCTCATCAATTAAGTACATAAGATAATAGTAAGATCAAAGAGAAGCTAATGCTTCAATTTGGGCATGTCACCTTTGATTAGGACATGTTTAATGTACAAGTTTAATACAGAAATTCAATGGTGAGACTTGCCTTTCAATCTGTGTTGTCTCAATAGCCATTGAAAAGACAAGAAAAACGAGATGTGCTTCAGTGCTTTATGCTAAGTTAGGTTTATGTCATGTACTTTTCACTTGATTGAGAAACATATAATATATTCGAAATATTGAATGATTGAGAGAGAGTTTATGATTTAAAGCTGGACAAACATAGATTGTATTTTTATTTTTTTTGCGAGAAAGAATTTAGTCCTAGCCTAAAAATTGCATTCTCCATCGCATGGCAAGTGGAAATTCCTAAACCCTAGAACACTCAATTAACATACCTAATTTCCTTTTAGCTAAGCAGCCCCAAGTGGAATGGCTCAAACCGACCTTTGTCCTCTTCCAGTGCCATTTGTTGAATTCTTTCATGGTTCGATAAATAATTTGATAAGCCAGCCAACGATTTTCAGCACGCCAGTGAAGAATTTTGTTTTATTCACATCTTTTTTTAATAAAAAAAAATTGAATTTCCAATTATCACAGTCAGTAGTCCTGCTTCGAACCTAGGGAAAGAAGGGGGATTAAATAACGATCCTAATTCCAATTTTTATTACTGTGGGTCCACTGACTGTTACAGGGGGGTTCAAGTCAGTTTAGTTGCACTGACTTTTGATAAATAAATAAAATATATATATTGTAGATATTGAAATTTAATCTTACATTTGCAAACAACTGCCATCACTACTAGGATCCTACATGATCTGAATTATTCAAGTCAAACCGACCATTCGGACCCAAAAATAAAGGTCAAACTGATACTCCATCATCAACCTCAAAAAGTATACATAGCTAGTTCACTTATGCGCTCGAGGTGGGTCCTGTTCCTACACATTAGTCCCTAATAAGATATCCCTCCACGTTCTCCATTATCTTTCGATATTAACAAATATTTGAGACTGAGTAGAACACTTCCAATCCAAAATCATAAATTTTCCATCTAATTTTAAGAAATAAGTGTATTGTGCGTCTTAAAACTTATCATAAAAATATAATTAAATCTTAAAACTTTCAAAAAGTGTGATCAAGTCGTAAAATTTATTAAATTAGTGCTACGAGTCTTTTCATTAATTACATCCAATTTAGCTAAGGAAAATTACTGACGCGGCTTTTTTTATTATTTTTCTTTCTCCTATACGCGGCACTATCATGACTAATACACGAAGGATAGGGCTAAAGTGACTTCATTTTGGTCCAAATATTATTTTAATTAGATTGAAAAAATTAAAAGGGAAGGAAGGCAAAACGATAAGCGCCTATAGGGCCTTCACCGTGGCCACCCACCACTGTCAAGAAAGGTCGGTGATGGTGGGGGATAGTCAACCAAGAGTCGGCGAGGGTTGGCAACCCTCACCAATCTAGGGGCGGGCCTACAGGCCTCGTTTACGATTGGTAAAGGTCACTAGATGCTGGCCAGCAATCCTCTACCATCATTGACCCTTCTCAGTGATGATGGGGCAGCGAAAGCCCCCAACGATTGGATTTTTTTTTTTTTTAAGTTGGCTTTTTTTTAAAGATAATTTAAATACAACTTCAATTGAAAAATTAAATTTGGACTAAAATGATGTCGTTTTGACCATGTTAGTACCATTTAACAGAGAAAAAAAATCACATAAGCAATTTCCATTAATCAAGTTGAACAGAATTAACGGAAGCACTTGATTTCACCAATTTGATTTTTTTTAAAACTTGATATCACATTTTGTAAAATTTATGGCTCAATTGCATATTCATGACAAGTTTTAAAATTTTTGGTGCACTTATTCCTAAAATTAATTATCATTGAGTCGGGAAAGCTCACTAAATTATCTTGCATGCAAATATCTAATGCCACATTAGATATTATTATTTAGGGCATCAAAAAAGGGTCGGTCAATGTCAGATAGGGTTTGGTGTTTCTTCAATTTATATAATGAGTTTTTGTTAATTTGAAGCCGGAATTACCCGATTGATTAGGGTTATAATATGGGGCAATATCTGTTGGTGCTTCCTTTTCACTAATTAAAAAGAGGCAAGAAAAGGAGAAGACAAACAGACGCATTCACACGGTGTCCGATGTCCATGTAGACCCTTTGCTGGGGTTACAAAGGTGAAACGATTGTAACGAAAGCGCAACAATGTGAGGAGAGCGCAACACGAATGGGACAAGACCGAGGCATTTTTATTATCGAGTTTTACAAACATAGAAAAATTTCATATCGAAAAATTAGTTGGTGCAATACGATTAATAATCGTATCTAGACATATAACTTTTTGACTTAACCTTTCAATGGAAAGTGGGTTGAACTAATTATATTGACCAATATCGGATTAGAGTCCCTCTTGCATATGCTTAGATGATGGTATCGGGCTTCCGTTGCGCTCTACCCATATTATCCTTTCATTTACATTTCATTTTTAGGAATTTTCTAATGATGATACTAGTTCTATTTATTTTGCAAAAAATGAATAATTTGAAAGGTATTTTTTTAAAAGACAGTCACTTATATCACTTATAAAAATGAATGAATAAATAAAATAAATAAATTTTATCATTCACAAAGATGTTTGGATATAAATTATTGTTAATAATGAAAATATTTTCTATCGACTAATTATCTCAAGAGATCTAAATGATCAATTTTTAAAAGATTTTAGGGGCTGCTTTCATGGTTGATATTCATTAAATCTGTTACAGTACTTGCTAACTGCAGATGTAACAAGAGGGTATCTGCACAAATCCTTATGTGCCACAATGGAGTTCATTTTAGAAACTGATAAGGGTATGACATGCTTCCTCATTGATTCTAAATCAATTTTGGCAATGATAACTTGCGGGAAGGATCTAATCAAGTGCTTCCTCTGTTAATTTTTTCAGCTGAGCTTCTTGATCAACCAGCTTCTCCTGAGATGGTTATCTTTTACATTACTCAGGATACCCAAAGACATCCATTGCTTCCTGAGTTGAAATCAGGCAAACTTCTATATGTATCTATCTTTCAGTCTCTAGCATAATTCTGAACTATAGTCAATTGGTCAGATAGAAAATTGTAATACGCTTATTTATTTGCTCGTGCATATTTGGATTAAAAGCGACAGGATGGACAAGTTCTGCTATAATCAATTGTAGAAGTCTCATTGGTTTTGCTGCTATATCTAAAGCAAATATGCATTCGCCTGATCCAACTTCTTATGAGGAAGATGTTGACGTACAGGTGGTTTTCGAGTGACTGGAAAGATGTCCACTCAGTGTGCTCTGTCAGATCCAATTAGTGGAGAGCTTATTGTGGAAACATCTGCAGTTCCAATTCGCTCTGTCGACATACACGTACTTCGAATTGAGTCGATTCTTTTTGGAGATAGAATTGTGACTGACATGTCCTTGGTACAAACAACCCAGGTGCGTAAATTTTTAACTAAATAGATGTATATTTCCGGATCAAAATCTTCCTTAACAATGTCCTTCTACATGTACTAGATAGCAGATGGGGATGTGTCTTAGCATATGATATTGCCCATCTACGTTATTCCTCCTCGCCTCTTAACTTGTCCAACGACCTTGGCTGGGTGAGTTGCTGGATTCACATTGCCACCACTCTTGTGTCTCGTTCTTTTTCTGCATAAGCATGTGTAGTGGAACCCCACATCTTAACCGTGACTGTGTATTCTTAGGTCCCTTCAGTCTCTACACAACTAATCTAATTTATTGGAGAACTCTTATGACAATTGAGCATTAGCATCATAGTGAACCGAAGAGGTTAATCTTGCTTTCAATGTACTTACTAGGTTGAATATCCAATTTTTTTATTTTCAAATATCCAGATAGGCAGTGGAAACTTTTTATTTGTTGATAAAGATCTATATACAATCAGTCCTTTCAGTTAAATCTGGAAATATGCAGCAACCTTAGCTTTGAGTAGATTGATTGACTGCATTGAGCTTCACTTATTGAAAGGATGAGCATCCAACACCCAGCCCGTCAGTCCCCAATATAAGCACACAAACAGAGATTGCTTGGACCTTTGTTTCAAAAGGCTTGAAATGAAATTCCTGAGAGACCACCGCACAACCTTTGGAAATGCTCTGTGCTTGAAGACATTATTGATTACTTAGTTTCACCTGTGACCGCAGATGAATGTCAGGCTTTTGTTTTTCATTTCACATGCAGCTTTGGAAAATTCATCTGCAGTAATTTTTTTGTTCTTTCCTTATGGATCCGTGGAAGCTACTACTGCGTTGACTTTACATTAACTTGCATCTTCCAAACAGATCATTTTCTATCAAGTTCAAAGTTGCCATAGTTATTAGCTTTCAATCAGAGCTATCGAAGATGCAGGCCAAGTCTGATCCCAGAATTCCTAGGCTGTGGGTATGAAAACGGATTGTTTTAGTTTTATGTGCTTTATCTTGAGCTCTATCTTGAAAAATGCTCCCTTTTATCAATCTTAGATGGCAATGGAAAATCTACCACTTGAACTGGTTCGCACCAGATGAGAATCAGTGTGGAGGCAACAACTCAGACTTTAATGTCTGTACTTTCTTCAGAGAAGTGTCTTGTATCAGTGATCATTTGGGCGGTTGTTCACCATTGATTCAGATTGTTGTCATAAACAACGGCTGGTGTAATCTGCTCACAATCTTGATGGTGGTGGCTGCACTGTCAAAAGGTGTTTTTACTACTGGATGCAAACAGAATCACGTAGTTCATTATGTTGTATCCTCTTGGATATTTGGAGGCAACAACTCAGACTCTAAAGTCTGTACATGCTTCAAAGGGTTGGATTTTTACTGTTGGCCTTTCGGAACGTTTACTGTAGAGGTTGATGACTTCTGTTCCCTTTGCTAAATGATAGTTGACTATTTACTATTTATACTCGGATTAGATAGCACATTTCAAGGTAAATTCAA
Source organism: Eucalyptus brandiana (assembly GCA_014182725.1). Classification (NCBI taxonomy): domain Eukaryota; kingdom Viridiplantae; phylum Streptophyta; class Magnoliopsida; order Myrtales; family Myrtaceae; genus Eucalyptus; species Eucalyptus brandiana. The sequence goes on from CM024669.1 coordinate 6,188,586, forward strand.
TTACATGTGTAACTAGAGAAGATGCGCACACGCGCGCACAGACATACACGCACGCATATTTATATCTCCAAGTTGGAGTAGATACAATGTATTAAACAGCAAGAATAACCATTGTATCCAAGCCAATGCTGTATTCCCCGTAACATCAGTGAAAACCGCTAAAAACCAAAACTGAAAAGAGAAGGTACAAATGTATAAAGATTCGAGTATACCACTAGAAAGCGGAGAATAATGTAAATGAAAGCACTTGGCCATTTTTATTACTTCAAGGAGCTCTCACATTTACATCAAGACATTTATCTTAGGTTAAGGCAAACAAGTTCAAAGCTCATCTTATTAACATAAACCTTCCCAATGTTTCACTCTACTGAAAACTTGAAAAGCATGGAATGCTTGTACTTCTCACCAGGTCAAACAACAACAGAAGGAAAGTTTGGTTTGTCGATCTCATTTGCAAAATCCTTGCGTCTCCAAACACACTCCAGAGTGCTTGCCATATGCCGCATCGCCTTTACCAACTACTCCATTTACGTAATTTCCAGTGTAAAACTGCATTCCCGGAGCATTGGTCCACAAGTCAAGAACCCTAGAACTTGAAGGGTCCTTCAGTTTGGCAGCGTGTTTTAGGCCTGACTTCTCTTCCCCACAGTCCAGCACATAGTTATGGTCGTAACCTAAACCAGGCACCTCATGAATTGAAGTGCCAATCTTCTTCTCCGTCGTGAAATCAAAAGCCGTTCCTTTGACGGGCATAATTTCACCTGTTGGGATTGTGTTCTGATCCACGGGAGTGATGTGATTAGCCCATATCTGGATGGAGTGGTTTAGTATGTTTCCCGAATGTGACCGGCTAAGTTCCAGTAGGTATGCTGAGCCAAGCTGATAGGAGTGGCCTTAATTTCAGGCACAGCTTCCATGTCGAGCCTCATTGTTGTACAAGAAGTTAGCGTGTAAGTAGCCATCACAGCAACATCTCCTGGGTAACCTATAATCATATGAACATGCAACCCAAGGCATCAAAGCCGTGTTGGTGCAAACGACAGGGTGAGTCGATGAGCATGTGCGCCAGTGTGTGCACATGCATGAGAGAGAGAGAGAGAGAGAGAGACCTTCTTCCCCATCATGACTGTGACATTTGAAGGTGATGGAAGGATTCTCGCCTTTCTTATAATCAGCTACCTCCCATATCACCTTATCAAAACCTGTGCCCACCTAAGTAACACAAAAAATTCAGAAGGCCATTATCAGATTGACGTTTGGAAGAATTAGGTTGCTCCACATATACATACTTTTTGTTCTAAGAAAGTGAACCTCTTGTCACCAACACTAACTGGAAAAGGCAAAATTCTTCGTGGATCTTGTGATCATTGAGCAGTACTTATTTTCCGCAAAATGTTTCTTCTGTTTAATGTGCTTGTGTGTGTGCTCTGTTTCTGATGGTAGGAAAAAAGTAAAAACTTGGTCCTTTTCTTTTGTCAGAAGCAGTTCACATGAGTTACAATACAGCTACAGCTGAGGTGATTAAGCCACAATGCAAGAACACTTTCCCCAGTGTAATTTTCAATTAAGGGGAAAAGGACTCTAAATTCCCTCAATACTTGATCAGCCAAGCATAAAATTTAAACTGAAGTGCTACAAATCCTCGAGCTCCCACAGAGGCAGGATGTGCAGCAACGTCATAGTGTGATTAATTCATGATTCGACAACTCTCTCACACAATTCGATTCCCGGCACCACCTATCCAGATCAAACAGAGAGACGGGCAGATGCCAAAGGCACAACATATATAATGCATTTACGCAAGCAGATCGATAGTCAAACACATACAGAAGGCTGACACGATCACAAAGACGATCAATTCGCGCGAGGCGTCATTAAGTATGATCTCGTCAGCTCGAGCAACATCCACACTGCAACCACTGATCATCAACAATTCATACCGTGAACTGAAGACTGTTCGGAGGCTTGTTGATGGGCAAAGAGGCGTCATTAAGTATGATCTCGTCAGCTCGAGCAACATCCACACCGCAACCACTGATCATTAACAATTCATACCGTGAACTGAAGACTGTTCGGAGGCTTGTTGATGGGCAAAGAGTATTCAACGCCATCGAGAGTGAACTTCCCCTCCTCTATCCTGTTCCCGACCCGCCCCCACAATGCAGCCGAAGAACGGCGCAGCACCTTTCTGCGCAGCACAGAAAACACAAATCGACCCACAAAAGACATTCATCAACCAAATCTTCCAAAGCTCAATCCCACATCAAAACCAACGAAAACAGCCCAGTTGACCATAAAGCTTCGAAATTTTCAGCAGATCAAGAGCCGCGGAAGCGAAGAAAACGGAAATGCGCGATCACGAGCCGCGGAAAGATTCTTCCTGTTTCTTCTTCTTCTTCTTCTTCTTCTTCTGGGAAGAGCACGATCTTAGCCAGTTTCTCCACCGAGTTTATCCGAAATTTTTAGAGAAACAGATAGCGTTTGAATTTAAGTCTAATATATAATTTTGGAATCGGATTCTATCAATATCGAACATTTTTACATAGTAAAAGTTTAGGAATTATATTACACATTGGAATAAAGTTTAAAGATCACATTAAATAAATTAAAAATTTAGGAATCAAATTACACATTTAATCAAAATTTATGAATTATTTGTATCATTTTTCTAATTTTTTTTGCTATTGCCACGTGGAGAGTTAAGGAAATAAGATATACGAAGATTACATCAATATACGATAAAGAATCACCGATCACTTATTAATGTTATTAATAAATGGAAATTTACTGTCCACATTAATTTTAATACTTTTCTATATGAAATTTTACCAAGTATAATGAATATCACTAGTCCATAAAATTTATTAGTTTCTTATAGGAAATGTTGCTAAGCATATCCAAAATTATTTTGATGCATATGAAAATCACTAACCACATATATACGTTATCGGTAAATGAAAAGGTACTGACTAAATTTATATATTTTATGTTTTTATGTGAAATCTTACTAAGCATATTGAGAACTTCTTTACATTATCAATCATTTATAGGTATTCTTAATAAGAAAAACCTACCAATATAACTAGTTATTTCCCATATTGAATTTTTTTATGCACATTGAAAGTTTACTTCGATATGTAGGAAAATTACTTCCATGATCATGAAAGTAAGGAAGTAATTTTGTTCCTATAAGCAATTTGTATTTTTCTAGACTGTTCTTTAGTAAATTCTTAACTTGAAAATGATTTAAATCTATCCAATCAATTAGTATTCGCACTTATCTGTAATTTTTCATTTTCTCTTTTCAGTTAGTAAATTTTGACAAGTATTCCATGGTAATCTATAGCTATTAGTCAAATTTCTAAGTGTTTAATACATTCCCAACATTAGATGTGATTTATATGACCAATTTGTTAGAAATCTTACACAAAAATCTGCATAACAGGTTGCCAGCTAAATTATAGTATCTTGATCCAACGGTGCTCACTGTTTTATGGAAAACGAATAGTGTATATTATCCACGTACGATTATCCGTAAAAGAGACCACGAAATTATAGAGCTAGCCAAACTTTCAAGCAAATCTACATCTATCCCATAGGGCAGCTCTTCAACGCACTCTCTTATTATTGTTAAATTGGAATAGATTGTCCTCTCTCTCTTCATAATTTTCTATTCACTAGCAAAAGAGCCCGTGCGAAAAGAAAATAAAAATAAAAAAATAAACGCTCGAAGAATTAGTTTATTCGTAAAATAAACTCTATATATATATATATTAAATAAGAATGATGTTGACTTACCTCAAGAAAATATACGAAATATGTATTCATTCTGTTGGAAAAATAATTATCACATATTAAAAAAAATATTTGCATATTGATTTTTACCAAAAAAAAACTATTTGCGTATTGAGGAAATCACATAACACTATTTGTTGGAATCAGAAAAATAATAAATTTGAGAGAATAATAACAATAATATAATGATGATCAAGCCAATGTTTGTATAATATTTACATATAATGATGCTCGATCACTTTCCAAATACAAAATTGTTTGATTATAATAACATTTATAGAAAATTAAACATAAGGTGAGGTACGGCTAACCGAATTTCCCTAAGTCAATTAGTTTCAACCAATAGTGTTAAGTAGCTTTATAAACTATGCCTTCCAAGATATAATACCTCGAATCCATATATATTAACACTATACAAAATAGGATTATGTCGAATACTTCTAGAAATCAGCACACTTGGAGGAGTGCTTTTCCAAAGAGGAATTCTAATTTGTGAATGACTATTTGCCATGAATTATAGAAGATTCCGAAGATAATCATTTTTGTAAGCTGATGATTATCTTAGAATTGTTGTAGAGAGATTCCAGAAGATTGGTCATTAACAAGTCCCTTAATTCAAGTAAAATCTACTGGTCAAAAATGAATTAATTTGTCCCTTAACGCGTCCATCCATTAATTTGTCCATAATTGAATCGTAAAACTATTGTGTGTCAAAACTGCTGAAAAAATGCATCCCTTAACACATCAATTAATTCGTCCATAAAACTATTCCACCACTGATGCACGAGGGCTTGAGAAGGAACACATCCATTAAATTGTCCATTAACGCCGAAGGTTGTATAAGAAATGCACGAACTTATGTTGAGTTGTTAATACCATTAATTTCAACACATTCAATGCAAGAAAAAGAAGGGGAAGGTAATCCCCAATTTCTTGCGAGAATGGGAAGGTAATCCCCAATTTCCTGCTAGAACGTGAAGGTAATCCCCAATTGATTTTCCTATGAGAACGGGAAGGTAATCCCCAATTTCCTGCGAGAACGGGAAGGTAATCCCCAATTTCCTTCAAGAAGGTAATCCCCAATTGAATTTCCTGTCCCATAAGCTAAATATTGGACCTTCCCATATTTGGTCGCATATTGCTTCATTCCTTTAGTATATAAATTGACACATTCCTGCTAGAACGTGAAGGTAATCCCCAATTGATTTTCCTATGAGAACGGGAAGGTAATCCCCAATTTCCTGCAAGAATGGGAAGGTAATCCCCAATTTCCTTCAGGAAGGTAATCCCCAATTGAATTTCCTGTCCCATAAGCTAAATATTGGACCTTCCCATACTTGGTCGCATATTGCTTCATTCCTTCAGTATATAAATTGACACAATTCACACCCAATTCCTATCTCACACACCAAATAGCTTTGAACTCCCAATAAAAAGAAAAAAGAAACAAAAGAAGGATGAAGAACTTTCAAGTTGCAGCAATCCTTGTGATCTTTGTGTTCTTAACGACAAGTAAGCTTCCTTTTCGCGATACGTATGCTTCTTCTTCTTCTTTTTAAAAGATTTACATACTGAAATCATAAGGATTATATTATTTACACATGCATGATTTTCAACCAAATTAATTTCTTTATTATTTCTTCTTTTTTTTTTTGGGGGTGGGGGCGTGAAGGTGAGATGATAGTGGCGCAGCCTCCGGTGGGTCCATGTTTTGAGCGTTATGATCTTCCCGGCTGCAATCGTGAAGCGTGCATCGACTTTTGCATTAATAAGACCAAGTTGGCTGAGCCTGGGGGGGTTTGTAGCGAGGATGGAGCCAGTTGCCTTTGCATTGTAGTTTGCCAATAAGTAAATGCTCCTCTCTCTGTAACCTTCTTTCAATGAAGGGATCATAGGTGTTCTATATTATGAGGTGCTTTATAAGTGATGTATATGTACATTAATGAGTATGTGAGGTAATGATATGACCTATCAATTATTTTGTTGAGCTTCCGCTTGCAAATGAATTAACAAGAAAGAAAGTAAATACGAGACATGTAGCGTTTGACGTACTTGAGGCGTCACCGAATATGGCACAGGAAATTGAAGAATATAAAGTTAAGCAAAAGCAAATTGCTTTTACACGATAGAAAATTGATATGCGGTTAGACTAACATTTATTACATACCACCCACTGCCTATTTTTAGGTCATTGGATATTTAACTTTTTATCACTTAGACTACCACACAACATCATATAAAAATAAAATGGAAAAATTGCAAAAAATCTTAAACTCATTGTATGGTGACCTATTTAATCATAAACTTCTCAATATGGCCAATTTAAGTCTAAATTTTTTTTTCTGATTTTCCAATTTAATCATTCTAGTCAATTTTAGCTAAAAATTACTAACTGCCCGCAAGAGTTGTGGGTCATCACCGGGGCCCTTCCAAGAAGATGAACAGTGGAAAAGAAAAGAAAAAATATATTGAAATAATAAAAAAATTATAAAAAAATTATGGAAATTATAAAAATTTGCACCAATTGTCCACATCAATGTTAGTAGTGCCTTGTAGGATGACCGCCATTGATTGGACCGCTATGTTAGTAATTTTTAGTCAAAATTGGCTAGGACTACATTGGAAAAACATTAAAAGGTTAAGGACTAAATTGGTTAATTTAAAAATTTTAAGATCAAATTGACCATCATACGATGGGTTTATGATTTTTTAGATAATTATCCCAAATAAAATGTTTCAAGTTTGAAAGAAGACAAGTGTTGTTAACTTCTCTAAAAAAGAGAGGACTTCTTAGAGAATTCTGATAATGGTGGAAATGCTTATGCTTAATTTCTCTGAGGGTGAGAGAAAAAAAAAATTAAAAATGGGTTCTTTCTAATTATTAATCAAAATTCAATTTTGAAAATCATGCTATTAATCTCATTTGCTTTTGTTTAGCTTGAGAAAAACTGGAATACCACAAAGAACTTAACAATGAGCCACCCAAGGAAGGTTAGAACTTTCAATATACTTATTTATAAGATTAATTATCATTGAGTCGGGTAAGCTCACTAAAATATCTCGCATGCAAAGATCTAATGCCACATAAGATATTATTATTTAGTGCATCAAAAAAGGGTCGGTCCATGTCAGATAGGGTTTGGTGTTTCTTCAGTTTATATAATGAGTTATTGTTAATTTGGACCCAGAATTACCCGATTGATTAGGGTTATCACATGGGGCAATCTTTGTTGGTGCTTCTTTTTCACTAATTAAAAAGAGGCAGGAAAAGGAGAAGACAACACACACCCACACGGTGTCCAATATCCATGTAGACCCTTTCCTAGGGTTAATATTGTAACGAAAGTGCAACAATGTGAGGAGAGGACAACACGAGTGAGACAAGACCGAGGAGTCATGTCATTTTTATTGTTGAGATTTATGACGAATTATGTTAGAAAAATTTTATGCCAAGGAGTTGGTTGGTGCGAAATGGTTAATTACCATATCTGGACATATAACTTTTTGACTTAACCTTTCAATTGAAAGTGGATTGAACTAATTATATTGACCAGTATCGAATTAGACTCCCTCTTGCATATGCTTAGATGACAGCATTGGGCTTTCATTGCACTCTACCAACATTTATCCTTTCATTTACATTTCATTTTTTGGGAATTTTTTAGTGATAATACTAGCTTTATTTATTTAATAAAAATGAATAATTTGAAAAATTTGAAAAATTTTCTAAAAAGATCGTTAATGTTGCTTATAAAGATGAATGAATGAAATAAATTTTATCATTTACGAAGATGTTTAGACATAAATTGTTGTTAATGATGAAAATATTTTTTGTCGACTAATTATTCCATGCGAGATAAATGATCATTTTTTATAAAATATTTTTCAAATTATTCATTTTTCGCAAAACAAATAGAGTCAAAATAAACAAATAAAGTTCCATTATGCCGACTGCATAAACTTTGATAGCCTTATTTCTAATGCAATTACAATAATTAACTTATGAGAATAAGATAATTAATGCCTGATAATATCACAATACAAATGCATGAAGATGAGCCTCACCGTATAAAAATTAGTCAAAGTAGAGAAATAAATATCTGCATTTATGAAAAGAGGATTTCCTAGTTTAATTGGGATAAACACTGACCAAGATGTGCCTAAAACTCTATCTTACAACTATAATTTAAGGAAAATGTCACAAACGGTCCCTAGACTTCTACTTAATGTGCAATCTCGTCCCTAAACTTTTGATTTGCTCAATTTGGTCCCTGAACTATCGATAAATATCCGATCTAGTTCCTAATTATTTGAAAATTGACCAATTTCGTCCTTCTATTAGTTAAAGTTAACGGAATTTGGCATTTTGGTCTTTTTCTTTTCTTTTCTTTTTTCTTCTTCTTCTTCTTTCTTCCCTCCGCCGGCCATGGCGGAGGGAAGCTGGCATCCGGCTAGGGTCGCCCTTCCCTATAAAAATTTTATATGTTGGTGTATTGTGCGGAAGTATTAAGCCCCCAAGGAATATTCCGCTTAAGGTTGGAGGAGCGATTTGGATTGGTGAGATTGATTGAAAACTTTGAAAATGACCCTAGACTTCCACGGAGAAGTTAGCCCTTTCATTGGACCATAGTTCCTTTTGTCTTTTATTTATTCTCATGTCCATTTTTTAAAAGTACAAAAAAAAAAAAAAGTGGGGGTTTGGAGTTTGATGCACTTTTTTATTTTAAAAAATAAAGAACAATTAGGATTTTATTAAAATTTCCACAATAACATTCGAAGGTCTTGAATTTAGTGTAGTTTTCATGATTAAATTTTTAAGAATTATAGTATCAAATAGATAAAGTGGCAGTATAGAAATTTTCCACTTTTCTCTTTCACACTTTCAGTCTTCAATAGTTGTATAGCTCGTGGGAGTTTGATTCGATGGGTTGTATGTTATCTGTGGCTATAAGATTAAGAAATTAACGGTCTTAAAATATTTTGGATGCAAACTTCATATGTAATCAAGTAATAAGGTGACTATAGTATTTTCCTTTTCTAAACTCCACGAGGTTTTTTGCAGCACAACAATACCAAATAATTATAATATATATAGTTGTCATGCCAAAAGCGCACACATAGGAAAAATGACACTTAAGTTCATAAATTTTGACTCAATTTGCATTGTCATCCTTGAATTTTTTATTTGTTTAAATGTGATCTTTGGATTAGTCTTAGATGTTCAATGTAATCCCTAAACTATAACAAAATATGCAAACTAGTCTCTAAACTATTGCGAAGTGTGCAATCAATTCATAAACTTCCATTGTATTCAGTCTAGTCCCTCAACTTTCCATAACAAAGTCAAATCGATCTTTCAATACTATCTATTTACAAGTTTGCATAATTACATTATTGCCCAAATTTTATAATATATTTTCATTTCAATCTATTTCCCAAATAAAAAAAATTAGTCTTTGTTTTATTAGATTATTATCCTTTCGATACCTAAAAATATTACGATAGTTCTATATAAGTATATTTTAGCTTGCTATCTCTATGATAGTAAAAGTAAAATATCATTAAAAATTGTATCAAATTGATATTCCTACTATTTTAAGTATTAAGTGATTTCATAAAGATGATATCTAGAAACGATATTAATTTATCAATAGATACACATACTAATATTAATCTAAAACTTACTCATAATCTTTTAAATAGATAAAAATTTTACGCTTTTATGTTACTTGTTTTCTTAATAAAGTTTAGTTAAATCCGTGCTTTTTTGGGGGGGTAAAATTATCATTTTCTTCGGAACATTTACTGTGAAGCATGAAAACACACCGTCGTATCAATAATTGTATTGCTTGTTCGCACTGTGCTATAAATTTCTTGAGGATCCTTGCACATGCAAAAGGGACGAAACATGGGCCTCAGGAAGCAAGAACGGTGGGTGAATGATTGGGCCTTGTAGACTCCGGCCCACAAAGGAGGCATTCAATGGCCAAGAGTGTCCAGTATGAGCAAATAAAGGTGCTTGACACTTTGATTTAAATGACAGAAAAAAAAAAAGTCATTGTTCTGATAATCGGACCGGACTGGCAGTTTAACCGGGCATTAGTTCGATTTTCGGCCAATTCATTTCTTTTTCTCAACTTAAGCCAATTCAACCAATTTTTGTGGGACAATCCACTATTAACTAGTATAAAAGGATCTTTACCAAAAAAAAAAAACTAGTATAAAAGGATCATTCAAAAGATATTAAAACCGAGTAGTCCCAAGATTAGGTACAATAATCACTAAGCTAACCGCGAGATTGACCCTTGGACCAACGGATTAGCACGAATAATCCACCAAACCAATTCTCATTTTTAAAATGTTAATCTTTCTTTTTTCCCAGAAGGGCCCAAATCCTAAGCTCCCTTCAGGAATTTGCAAATTATGAGCCCATCATGGGGCTCACCACCTGATGCTGATGGCTACCCTTTTGCACTTTTTTCCCTTGAAAACAATTTGAGGGGTGAAATTGTTCTAGAATATGGTTGAGAATATGCCGTGTGGATGATGCTAATTTGAAGTTAATGGCCGAAGCATGTTCCCTTTAGTTTCAGAAACTCAGAAGAGAAGTCCCACCAAATTGAAGAGTCGGAGAGAGAGGGAGAGAGAGATTGTGGGCTCCTCATTATCTCCAACCCCCAAAATCGACATTGGTCGTTACATCACTCATGTGCCCTTCTCTTTCTTGCCCACGAATGGACCACCCAGTACATGTGTGTCCACCACTCAAATGTCGTTCCTGGCACCGTCGTCGTGATGAGGGACGTGCAGCATGATCTTCAACTCCTTGCCGTCCATACACATTTGGGCCCTCAAAAAATATAACCCACTTAAAAGTCATTTTCAACAAATATTACACCTATTTAAGTAACCATTTTGGGACTTTAGAAGTATGTGCCCTAGAATTTTTATTTTTATTTTTTTAGTCGTAGGTGCCCTAGAGTCAAAGTGGGGTTTATTTTGCGCTTTTATATTTATCGGCCACTTGAGGGTAAAAATATAAAAATAATAATAATCTTGTTTGCCGGTAGCATCACGTATCATGATCAATGTTCACGTCGGTAATTTCTAATTAAAATTGATTAGAAAAACTATTTAGTAAATCGTCAAAAGGTTAATAACTAAATTAGTCAAATTGAAAGTTTTAGGACTGAATTGATATCTATACAATAAATTTTAGAATTTTTTCCATAATTATCTTACCAATTAAGTGCATGAGATAACAGTAAGATTGAAGAGAGGCTAATGCTTCAATTTAGGCATGTCACCTTTGATTAGGACATGTTTAATGTATATCTTCAATAACAAAATTCAATGGTAAGACTTGCTTGTCAATCTGTGTTGTCTCAATGGCCATTGAAAAGATATGAAGGACAAGATGTGCTTCGGTGTTTTATGCTAAGTTAGATCTATGTCATGTACTTTTCATTTGATTGCAAAACCTATATTATATTTGAGAGATCGAATGATTGAGAGAGTTTATGATTTAAAGTTGGACAAACGTAGTTTGTAGTTTATTTTTTTTTCTTTGTGAGAAAGAATTTAGTCCTAGCCTAAAAATTGCATTCTTCAATTGCATTGCAGGTGGAAATTCTAACCCTAGAACACTCAATTAATGTACCTAATTTCCTTTTAGTTAAGCAGCCCCAAGTGGAGTGGCTCAAACCGGCCTATGTCCTCTTCCAATGCCATTTGTTGAATTCTTTCATGATTGGAAAAATAATTTGATAAGCCAGCCAACGATTTTCAGCACGCCAATGAAGAATTTTTTTTTTTCAAATCTTTTTTAATGAAAAAATTGAATTTCCAATTATCACAGTCAGTAGTCCTGCTTCCAACCTAGGAAAAAAAGGGGGATTAAATAATGATCCTAATTCCAATTTTTACCACTGTGGGTCTACTGACTTTTTAGCAGGAGGATTCAAGTCAGTCTAGTTGCACTGACTTTTGGTAAATAAATAAAATATATATTGTAGATATTGAAATTTAATCTTACATTTGCCAACAACTACCGCCACTACTAGGATCCTACATGATCTGAATTATTCAAGTCAAACCGACCCTTTGGACCCAAAAATAAAAGTCAAACTAATCCTCCATCATCAGCCTCAAAAAGTATACTGAGCTAATTCACTTATGCGCTCGAGGTGGGTCTTGTTCCTACACATTACTCCCTAATAAGATATTCCTACACGTTCTCCGTTATCTTTCAATATTAACAAATATTTGAGACTGAGGAGGACGCTTTAGATCCAAAATCATAAATTTTCCATCTAAATTTAAGAGATAAGTGTACAATATGTCTTAAAACTTATCATAAAAATACAATTGAATCTTAAAATTTTTAAAAAATGTAATTAAGTCCTAAAACTTATCAAATTAATACTGTTAAGTCATGTCGTTAACTCCATCCTAGTTGGCTAATAAAAATTACTGATGTGGTTTTTTTTTTCCTCTTATATGTGGTGCTAACATGACTAAAACACAAAGGATAATGCTACAGTAACTTCATTTTGGTCCATGTATGATTTTTTTTTTTTTTTTTTTAAAATACTATATTAATTAGATTAAAAAATTTTAAAAAGGAAGGGAGGCAAAATGACAAGTGCCTATAGGGCCCTCATCGTGGCCGCCCACCACGGCCAAGAAAGGTCGGCAATAGTGGGGGATAATCAACCAAGAGTCGACGAGGGTCGACAACCCTCACCCGATGTAGGGGAGGGCCTATAGGCCCTCACCTACGGTTGGTGAAGGTCGGTAGATGTTGGCGGCAATGAAAACCTTTCACCGCCTAGATTTTTTTTTTTTTTTAAGTTAGCTTAATTTTAAAGATAATTTAAATACAATTTCAATTAAAAACTGAATTTGAACTAAAACAATGTCGTTTTAGCCACGTAGACACCATTTAAGAGAGAAAAAAATCACATAAGCACTTTTCATTAATCAAGTTGGATAGAGTTAATGGAAGCACTTAATTGCACCGATTTGATTTTTTCAAAAACTTGATATCACCTTTTATAAGTTTTGTGCTTAATTACATTTTCGTGACAAATTTTAAAATTTTTAGTACGTTTATTTTTAAGATTAATTATCATTGAGTCGGGTAAGCTCACTAAAATATCTCACATGCAAACATCTAATGCCACATAAGATATTATTTATTCAGTGCATCTAGAAAGGGTCGGTCGATGTCAGATAGGGTTTGGTGTTTCTTCAGTTTATCTAATGAGTTTTTGTTAATTTGGACTCAGAATTACCCGATTGATTAGGGCTATCACATGGGGCAATCTTTGTTGGTGCTTCCTTTTCACTAATTAAAAAGAGGCAAGAAAAGGAGAAGACAGACACACACCCACACGGTGTCCAATATCCATGTAGGCCCTTTCCTAGGTCACGAAAGTTAAAAGATTGTAAAGAAAGTGCAACAATGTGAGGAGAGGACAACACGAATGGGACAAGACCCGAGGCGTCGTGTCACTTTTATTGTTGAGATTTATGACGAATTATGTTATAAAAATTTTATGACAAGGAGTTGGTTGGTGTGAAATGGTTAATAATCATATCTGGACATATAACTTTTTGACTTAACCTTTCAATTGAAAGTGGGTTGAACTAATTATGTTGACCAATATCGAATTAGACTCCCTCTTGCATTTGCTTAGATGATGGTATCGGGCTTCCATTGCACTCTACCAACATTTATCATTTCATTTACATTTCATTTTTTGGGAATTTTTTTAGTGATGATACTAGCTCTATTTATTTTACGAAAATGAATAGTTTGAAAAGTATTTTTCTAAAAACGATCGTTAATGTCGCTTATAAATATGACTGAATGAAATAATTTTTATCCTTTACAAAGATGTTTAGACATAAATTGTTGTTAATGATGAAAATATTTTTTGTTGACTAATTATTCCGTGCGAGATAAATGATCGTTTTTTTATAAATATTTTTCAAATTATTCATTTTCCACAAAACGAATATAGTCAAAATAAACAAATAAAGTTCCATTAGGGCCATGGCATAAACTTTGATAGCCTTATTTATAACGCAATTACAATAATTAACTTATGAGAATAAGTTAATTAATGCCTGATAGTATGGCAATACAAATGCATGAAGATGAGCCTCACCTTATAAAAATTAGTCAAAGTTGAGAAATAAATCTCTGCATTTATGAAAAGAGGATTTCCGGGTTTAATTGGGATAAACACTGACCAAGATGTGCCTAAAACTCTATCCTACAACTATAGTTTATGAACTTTGGTCCCATTATCCGTGGACCGACCACCACTTACCACCGGCCAAGCCCTAGAAACCCTAGAAAAAAAAATCCCAGTGAAAGAATTTTTTTTTTTTTTTGTAACAAGAAAATGGTCAAGAAAAATCAGGTGCCGCATTAATTTGGCAAAAGAAGAAATAAATAGATAGATAAGTAAAAGGGGCATTTCCTAACCCTATAATTTTATATTTGAAACTGCTCAGGCCAATGAATTATCAAATAATTAAAGAGTAATATATAGGTTTAGGAATCAATTATTTTTCAGGCTTCACGTGCTCACTAGTACTCTCGACCCGCCACCTCCATGGAAGCTTCCCCTACGTGAGGTTTGCGCTGTCCACGCTAGAAATCAATGATGCCTACGAGATTGTCGTGAGTTTTGTCCCTTCCCTCTACCTATCGTAGGTAGACGAGCAACGGCGAAGTTGAATAGACTGATGTATCGACGATTTTTGAAAAAAATATTTATTGAAAAGATTATATAGAAATTTTCGTAAAAAGATTTAAGATTTAATCAATTAGTAAAAAAGTTTAAAATTAAATTGACATTAATACAATAATTTTATAACTAAATTGACATTCATGTAGCAATTTTATAACTGCTTGGACAATTTCTTTAATTATTCTTAATCAAAGCAACAAACATAGATATCTCAACCCCCTTATTTATTGACGAACGGCGCTAATTGATACATGAGAATATAGTAAGCATGCTCTCCATGACTTCGAGAAAATCCCTTAAGAAATAAATATTGACATGCTAATAATCGGTCACATATTGGAGCATGTGATACGCTATTAATAGATATATTCTCATAACATATATTATTAGTGTTTGTGCAGCCCCTTTTAGATCAATCACAGATCGTATTTTCTCTTTGGGTTTACATCAATATCATTGACAATAATTTATATACTTCTTTTACATATTTGCTTGCTTCGCGATGAATGTTGAGCTGATCGAGAGGAGGGGTCTTCTCGTGCGCAATGAACAAAATTTTAAGGTGGTTTTCTCAAAGCGTCCTAGCAAAGAAAAGACCTTCCCTACGCAATGAGGCAAAAATAGGATTTTCACAATTTAAGCTGTTCGTTCTCAACGGCAATGTCAAATGGAATGAAAGCACGTGATTAGCGCATGAGTGCAGGGTAAGCAAAAGACTTTCCTAGGCTTCTAAACAAAAATATATCGTTGATAATTCCTGCTTTCATGTTTAACCTCTGTCAATCTTATAATATGACTTTCGATATTTACATAACCCACTTGAAACCTTGATATGATATGTGTCTACCGCATTTAAGAAATGAAATCATGTTCATAAATATGTGAAAGCGCGTTCAAAGATCTATAAAATGTGTCTAAATGCATCTTGATGTGCCGCATTTCTATCAATGGCATGTTATATTTTTTTCACATTAAATGAGTTGAGGAGTATTGCAAACGAGTCAAAAATAGCTGTGTTCATATATGGATAGATTTATTTATACTGGGGACACCATCGATTATAATTTAGCATTTACTATGTTTGCATTATCTTAGAGATATGATTCGTGTTTACAACTGTATGTGTTGTCTGGTTTGTTTAGTAAGCTCATTGTCTGATCAATATCAAATTGTTCAAAACTATCAATATGTTTGGTTCAATTTAGAGGGCCATTTAGGTTTTTTTTTTTTTTTTTTTTTTTTTTTTTTTTTAACTCAAGACATATAGCATTGTGAAAAAGTAAGAATAGCAGTAAGATATTTTTAATCAAGATAAAAAGAGGAAAATTAGAAAATGGGTTCACAAAAGTGAAATCGAACAAATTATCTAGGAAAGAAAGAGCAAAAAAAATAAGCTATCACTTAATACTCCTTATGCGAAAAATGGGTTTATAACTATTGGCCATAAAATTAAAAAAACGAGTTAAGTGAACAATGGATTCAAGTAGCACCCCTTTTCAACAATTTTCAATTATCTAAATTTTTTTTTAAGTACAGGCCCAGTGGCCACCCTTCTAACATGAAATGGGGAAGTGAGGGGTTCAAAACCCCACTTTCTCAGGGGGATGGGGTGGGAACGCGTAAGTTTCATGAGTGAATTTCGACTCTCACGCCCTGCAAGAGGCAGGGCAAAAGTCTGAGAGTGAGTGTAGAGTAGGAATAAAGTAGGATTGACAAAAAAAAAAAATACCGAAGCTGTGCACCTTGAAATCTCATAAATGAAAAATTTAATAAAATTTTTGGAGAGGCTTACCGGTCAAAGCTCACGGGTAGCACCATTGTTGACTTTTTATTTTTTATTATTTTGATGATATATATTTTTCTTTTCCCAATCCTGGCGGTGTCATGACTCATGAGTGCGATCTTTTACTCTTTCGTCCTAAAATAAAAATAAAAAATGAAATTAAAGAAAATAATAATAAATAAAAAAATAGGGGGAAAAAGGGCCGACCACTAGTTTTCCCATCGTGCGTGGGTCCCGTGCTCCCCCTCGTGACCCGCACGTGGGGCCAACACCTCCTCAATCCGAACCTACAACAAACCCACCAATCGCAAGGCAGCATTTTTTTTTCTCTCTCCACTTTTCTGATTTAACCCATTCACCTGTCCCATCCCATCACCTTATCATTCTAATTTCAAAATAACTAAATTAACAATCTCAATTTTCAAAATTTTCTATTTTCTTAAAAAACCCATCCTAATTTTGTTTTTCCAAAATCGAGCCTTAAGTAAGGAAGAAAACAACCGACCAAAAAGAAAAAAAAAAAGTAAGGAAGGAAATCTCTAAGAAAAAAAAAGGGAAAGGATAAATTTTAAGTTTGGAACAACCCCTTCACCTATCCCATCACCTCATCAATATTCTAATTTTAAAATAACTAAATTAATAATCTCAATTTTCAAATTTTTCTATTCTTTTAAAAAATTCCGTCCCAATTTTCTTTCCCCAAGACCGAGCCTTATATAAGGAAAAAGACCCAATCAGAGAAAAATCTCTGAGGAAAAAAATGGAACAAAATTAAAATTTTGGGAAAATGGATAAATTAATTTAAATTTGGAGCACAGTAAAACCCCCAAAACAGAGATTGGCCCTAGTTTCCTTTTCCCAAAACCGAGCCTTAAATAAGGAACAAAACCCAATTAGAGAAAAAAATCCCTCAGATAAAAATGGAAAAAAATTAAAAATTTGAGGAAAAATGGATTAAATTCTACATTTTGGAACACCGTAAACCCCCACCAAAAAAAAAAAGAAAAAAGAAAAGAAAAGAGAGAGAGAGAGGGAGAGAGAGTGGCCCCTCCTTCCTTGGTGGTACTGCCGGGGGCCTTGTTCTTCTTCAGCCTACTATCCCCCACCTTCCCAAACCTTCCACCCCTCCTCTCTCTCTCTCTCTCTCTCTCTCTCTTCAAGCCTCAGTCTCCTCTGTTGATCCGTCTTTGCTTCCAATCCAGCCCCCTTGGCCCTTAAGCTATTCCCCAGTCTCAAGAGGTTCTTGGGTTTCTTGCTGTGCTGTTCTGCTCTGTTCTTGGGGGATCTGATCAGGTCTCGACGATCGGTGATCCCTGTCGAGCTCCTCCGCGAGGATTTCGCTTCCTGGGTTCCCCTCCTTTTCGCCTCATCCGGGCAACTGGGGAGCCGCCATTCGGAGCTCCCGTCTCGTGGTTTGGGTGGAATCTGAGATTCTTGTGTGTGTGCGTGTGTGCTGAGATAGACTGAAGTGATGGTTCCTTGAATCCGTCGATTTTTCCCGTTGCCCGTGTTGGGTTCTTGTGCTTTCGAGCCTTTCTTGATCGAGGACTCGAGGAAGGCGTGGGAAAGTACCGAAAGTGCCTCCATTTTTTCGGGTCTCACTTTCTTGTCCTTTGGTTTTTCCTGGAGCGGGACCATTTTCGTGGGGGAGAGGAAAGAATGTTGGGAACTGGATTGCAGTTCGGGAGAGTTCGTGGGGAGGACCGGTTTTACGTCCCCGTCAAGGCGAGGAAGAACCAGAACCAGACGCAGAGGCAATCGGCCGTGAGGAGTAAGAACGATGAGAGCGAAGGCCCTGCTGATTCGAAGAGGAAGCCTTTTGCTCCTTCTGAGAACGGGGATTCGACCGAGGCGGCGAATCCGGCGGATAAGAGCTCGGCGGCCTCTCGCAGTAATCTCGACAGATTCTTGGACTCGACCACTCCTTCAGTCCAAGCTCAGTCTTTCTCCAAGGTTTACATAATCAATGTCTATTCACGGGTTGTTCAGCTTGTCGAGAAAACGTTAAGAGATTTTTAAGGAAAAAATATGAAAGTATGTCCATATCTTGTAATTGCTTTCTATCTGATGTGACGATGGGGTGATGGGTTTGGTGATCTGAGCAGCTTTATTGCTGGGTTGAGCTAGATGGGTTAGCTGAGATGAGATTATATAGTCCACTTTGTCCAAGCAATTAGATGATTGATTTTAGTTCATTTCTCTGAGTTTTTTAAAGAAGTTATTTGATATGTGTGTTGTGTGTTTGCGCTGCAGACGATGCAGACGACGATGAGGGGGTGGAAGGCTTGTGATGATGAGTTCCAGCCTTTCTTCACTTTGGGTGATCTGTGGGATTCATTTAAGGAATGGAGTGCGTATGGCGCAGGAGTGCCTTTGCTATTAGATGGAAGAGATTCTGTTGTTCAATACTATGTCCCGTACTTATCGGGCATTCAACTGTATGGTCCATCTACTACTCCAAATGCTAAGTCGAGGTATTCATATGCTTCGAGTTCATTTGAATGTGTCACACCAAGCTGCACCATCAACTTATTTTATCAGCTGTCTGAGATCAGTTAATGCTTTCTTTCCCTTAAGCAGTGTGTTGTCTGTTGAGTTGGCAGTTCATTTTTTCATTGCGCTCACATGATTTCCTTCATGTGTTTGGGTCTTGTTTATCTATCTCATTAGAGGATATTGCATGTTGCTACCTCTCTGTCTCTCTGCGCCAATGTAATAGTGTTAAGCTGTGCTTTTCACTCATCTGCCTCCTGAAGTTTGTTTATCTCACTAAAGTGGGAGCTTTACCTGGATGTCAGAACAGAAACTTGTTTTTTTAATGGCGCTTTCAATTATTCCAAGTGCACGAGTTCCCCATTTTGTAACATCTTAAGTGGTTGCAAATGCTTAGGTCTCCCATTCTGTGACCTTATGGCCATTTCTATGATTCCCCCATTTCTGTTCCCTTCTTTAGCTTATCACCGTGTGGCGCAATGTATGATTTTTCCGTTTCCGGATGAGTTGTTTGTGAGACGCTTCTCAATTAGAAGTTAGACTTGGACTGACTAATGAAAGAAGCCATATATGTACTTGCTTTTCCTCTTGTAATGCAAATGAACTGAAGTAAAACTAGACAGAGTTAGTTGCATCAGATAGGGACTATGGATTGTAGGGTACACTTTTCATCAACAAAGGATTTTCTTTATAGTCCCTGCCCTATCAGATGTGTCAACTTCATGATGTTCCGGTGCTAGTGCCTATAAGGTTGGCAAATTATTTAATGTTATTTGTGTATCCATAGTTGTCAACTTACACATGGGAATGTACATAAATACATACATGTTTAATATGTACTAAGTTTAGATAAAAATAAGTGCATAGGTATACACCAATTTATAGAGACCCATGTATAAATGTATGTACAAGCTAGCACGTGCACATATTGCTTGCATTTGTTGTTTGTAGTATTAATTAACATAGTGAGTTTTAATGCTTGGTTTTCAATTTGCCTCTAGTGCTGCATCATTTATTCTGTTACCTTTGTTCCTGCTCTGCTGTATGGTTCTTCCCCTTATTGCTCCTTATCTTGTAGCATGTATGTTTACATTGTTAAAGTCCCAAAATTGTAGGTCAGCTGGTGAGGACAGTGACGGTGATTACTACAGGGACTCGAGTAGTAGTGATGGAAGCAGTGATAATGAAATTGAGAAAGGCATGCTTTCTAGGACCCTCCAGCATTATGATCATCCAGCAAATGTGGTTTCTTCTAGAATTGGTGGGTTGTCCATGAGTGACGAGCAAAGTTCAGGGATGGAAGGCTTTTCTAGTGATGATGGTGACACCAGCAGCACTAGAGGTTGCCTACTGTTTGAATACATGGAGCAAGATCCTCCCTATAGCCGTGAACCATTGGCAGACAAGGTTAGTAGTTCTCTTGAATATTTTCAAAATTAAACCCTGGCTGATCTCCAATCTGACTCTTCTTCTATTTCTCCTTGTTCTCTGTTAGGTGATGGATCTTGCACGTCGATTTCCAGCTCTGAAGACTTTCAGAAGCTATGATTTGCTGCCATCAAGTTGGATCTCTGTAGCATGGTGAGATTTCAGAATTTTCCCGCCACAGCGTCATGATGCGTGGGGTTTTTATTGACTTTTCTGGTATGCCAATAGGTACCCAATATATCGGATACCAACTGGTCCGACGCTAAAAGATTTGGATGCTTGCTTTCTTACTTATCACTCCCTTTCGACGCCTATTGAAGGTACTGGTACGTGTTGACCTTTTTATGACATTTTGTGTATATATCTGTGCCTACTAGTACAAAGACATAGCTGGGTGTGCACACATACATAATAAATACCTGTTTACATGTGATGGAGAAAGGGATGGCGAGACTTGGACCAGTTATAATACCTAGGGGGAGTGGCTTTTACCAACTTGGTCTCAATACTGCCCTCATAAGTTACACCCTTTCCCCTTCTATTCCACTCCACATAAGAGCTGTGTCTGAGCTCCTCTTCCTATAGCATACTTTTTTCAGTTAATTACTAGTTATTGTAGGATCACAATAATCTAGTACGTCAACTCCACAATAAAAACTAAGTCAAAGGTAACATCCTAAGTGACTTGGGCTGATAAATTGAATGGGGTAGAAGATTGTGATGCTGAAATAGAAGTGTAGAAATGACATCATTATCGCTCCTACATCTCATTAATTGTAGCATTGCAAGAAGTGCCTGAGAACTAGCAATTTGAAGATAAATGATGAAACTCACATGAGCAGCTTTCTGATGTTAATTGATGGTAATTGCTGATGGCATAGTGAGGGGATGGTAGTGCTTCTGGTAAACAAGAGAGGGAACCGTGGAAATCCAATTCTTTTACACATTACATCTGAGGTGCTGTTAGGTTTGGTTGCAGAAGATGTCGAATTTCTTGCTATCCTTCACTGTGAAGAGTGTAGGGTGTTCTCATGAGAAGTCCTGGTGCCATTTTATTGGTCTGGAAGCCGTCAGATAGTATCAAAATGGTCTCAACTGTACTAAATATCGCATATGTAAATGGTTGGTGCTAAACTCAATATTGCCTTTTCCTGATTGACATGAGCATCTGACTAACATATTATGATGTACATGTTCTATTGCCTATACATACTTTAAGCATCTGCGCATTTTTGCACTGTTATAGTGATATTAGATGCAACTTTTTAGCCAAAAAGCTTCTTGCTGGAGAAAAGTATTACTTCCTGTAGGGGTCCCCTACTTTTCTGGTCCCATATGATCTAAACATTTTAGTGGTCTCTCTTATCTCCTCCAGTAACTATTGGATTTTGTATTCGTTTATGAACACTAAACATTTTATTATTTTCCCCTTGCTCCATTACATTAATCCACACATGATCTCATATGAGATCTTTTATCAATCTTTTGAAACTGAGGAAATTTGCTTATACGCTAATTTGTCAGTGAACTGTATTATCTATGGATGATGAATAAATTGTATATTTTACCTTTTCTTTTAGATGTCTTTCCATCTTATGAAGCAAAGTCTGAATGATTTGCAGGTAGTGGAGGTACCCGTCCTCCAGTTGTTGTCTGTCCCAATGAAATGGGTGGTGTCCCAAAGATAAGCTTAACAGTTTTTGGGATGGCTTCCTACAAGTTTAAAGGATCCATGTGGACACAAAACGGGGTCAGTGAGCGTCCAATGCCGAATTCCCTCACGCAGGCTGCAGAAAATTGGCTGAGACTGCATGGGGCTAATCACCCAGACTTCCAGTTCTTTGCTTCCCATGGCATGTATGCCAGATGATGATACGTGGGCAGTCTCATCATTTTAATAAAAAAAAAAATTCTCTCCATGCACGAAAGAAGCATGTGATGAACAAAATCGTACTCGAATTTTGGGGAGTAGCTATCTTGCTCTTGGAGCAACTTTTGTTGAAATGGTTAGCTGTTGCTTTTGTGACAAAGAACAACAAAAACTGGGTACTCCCATAATGGAGGCAAGAAAAGAATCAGAAAGGGGTGCAAGTATGAAAACTGAGAACTTTCTACAGAAGGTGAGGATCTTGATTGGGGCCGGAAGATACACATGGAAGAGAAGCCCATAAGAGTGACAAAGGTGTAAAATGGGATAAAAGTGACTGTTATCTGTCGTTCTCCCCTTTCCTTCTTCTGGCAGATATGTCTTACTAGACTTGCTACTTACCTGCATAATGATGATCTCATGATAACAGAGGAAAAACCATATGGTTTAGTTCACTTGGGAGTTTGATTTGGTTGCCAGATGAGCTAAAAGAATTTGACTTTGGCGTTCCATGTTACTTTTTGGTTGATTGATAGGCAAGAAAATAAGAATATTTTTTTCCTTTAGTTATTTGCTGGCTTGTTTCCATCCAGTAGTGTAATGTTTGTTAGTTTACTGCTTTTTGTGGTTGCTCATGGTGGATTGGCCCTTGCAGAGTGGATTTTATGTCTGCATGACTTCAATACTCTAAAAGAAAGCTGCCCCACAATTGGAGTGAAAAAGACATCGTTTTAGTAGAGTCTCTTATTTGCCATAGGTGTGCTATCCCTTGTTTAGGCAGTGCTCCTATGTAAGTACTGGGGAGTCTGCATGGGAGAAAAATGGCTAGTTTATCATAATATGTTTAGATCCTCAAGGTTTGACTGGATCTAAATATTGGCTAGATAAGCCTCTCCCAGTCACCATCCTTGCAGATCGGATCATCTATATCTCTTCCAGACAGGAAGCACGTCTCTCAGAGAAGTCATCATCTGAGGAGGTAGTTCTTGTAGATGCGGATGAGAACTTGAAGATGATGTTTGAGGTGTGTGGCTGCAGCCTACACTTGTATCTGTACTCACGCAAAGTTAGCAAGTCTTATAATAACTAGAAAAATTTGAGTTTTCTGGTGAAGCTGAGCATCATTGATGCCGAAGAGTTGTTTGCAAATGCGTTTTTGATTGTAGTGATTGTTTGTACTATGTAGTGATGGTACTGATAAATGGTGGTGATTGCTGAAGCTAGAGCTCAATGATGAGAATTTGTTATGTGAAATCTTCTGATTGTAGCATTGAGAGGCTGAACATCCATAGATATTGCTCGCCAAATTGGACCAGTCACACCGGATTGACATTGCTTGCAATATTGCATATAAGAGAAGATACAACAGCTGAAAACAATGTGCTTTGAGCCAGATTATGCCTTGTAGTAGTACATCCCAAGCAAGATAATACATTAGAACAAGCCTGGAAATGAGTACATGTGGTAAGTGAGGCCGTGACCCACTTACCATTTTCATCTCTCACCCAGTGCCTTCACATCATATATAGCAACATAAGCACATGCAACAAAGGACTTAAAACCCTCTTAAAATATGACAAAATGGTGCATCAGAACATAGGTAAAATTCTTAGTTACCGAAGTAGGACTAAAGGCATTGATAATGAAAGCTCTAGGCATGACTGGCTACGTCTCAGCACTTGGGAAAGGGAGTGCCACAAGTGCTGGCCACCTTCTTGGCATTGGGGGAACTGACAAACTTCTTGAGGTTCGGGTTTTGGAGGTACTGGCAGAGGCAGGGCTTCTGCTCCTTGATCTTGCTGCAGCACAGAGTGGTCGGTGGGGTCGCAGAGGTGATCGCGCTCACGCACGAGCTCAGCTCTATCGGCCTGCATGTCACAGCGGCCTCAACGCGCACCCCTGCTTCCGCTAGGAGCAGCACCGCCAGAAGAGCGCAGAGCGCAATCCCCAGGGCCCTCATTGCTTCTGCTTTGGTTGCTCTAGGAGGATGTGAGGAGAAAGAACTAAGAGTGAGTTTGGATGTGTACTTGGGTCAGCGTGATGCATTTGGCTTTGGTTGATGCATGAATTTATAGGAGCCAAATTGGTGAGGTGAAAAAGAAAAAGAAAAGGGTTTTTTTTTTTTTTTTTTTTAAATTACTCCCTCTGGAATGAGATCTGCCACTAGCTTTGGTTGGTCAGTCATCAATCGGTGCTTTAATTGGGCCACTATAATGCAGCATGGTTAATTATTCCTGCTCATAATGAGGATCAGCATGCTCAAGATGCCCTTTTCTTCCCCTCAAGATTAGCTAAATAAGGTCCAGAACAGTTTCAGAATCATTACTGCTGTGCAGGGAAAGATGTGAAGGCAACTTTCCGCAACACTGTTTGCTTTCGGTGATGCTGATGTGGGGTTGTAATTTCATGGCAATCATACAACATGTTCTCATCATTAGTCGGTCCACAGACATGCATATTTCCTAATCATTCATTCTGTTCATCTCAGCAATGCAAGGATAGCTTTGAACACACTGGCTTATATCTAGCGATTTAGCCATTTTAAGTACTTGACTAAACTCATCTTGATCTTAAACGAGTGTTTAGCACGCGATTCCCTTGTCATGTATATCGAGCCGACTCTTTCGGTAAGGAAGGCCCATCACATTGCTCGATGGATTATACAAGCCGCGTGGTTTTTAAGATAAACGGATATGGTGATTAAGAACATTTGGATAAGCTATTATCAGCTGCTACTGTGCAAGCAAAAGTCAAAAATTCGGTGATCCATGAGATGACATGCTTCCTTCGTTGGGCCGTCAGGATCACATGATGTATCCGGCGAAAGACACTTTAAGGATCACGCTTTCTATTTGGTCAAAATATTCTCCCAAAAATGTCTTTAAATCTACATGCAAAAGCTCCTTTTCTTTTTCCATTTTTGTTTATGTTTTACTCTCCTCTTTCCTTCAATGTTGGAGCCTTTGATTCTTGGTCCAGATACGATTTACATTTACACAACAAAGTTCTAACCATGCGACATGAGGCGCCTAATGTTAAAGAGGGAAAAAGAAAACATTAGAACAAGAGCCAAATATAAGAGAAAGTCTAAATTACGTTCAATGGGTGCATTTCCCGAGGGAGAAATTGATCAATCATTCCCAAATTTATTGTACGGATACTAACATAGTCCTAAAATTTTTAATTTCTCTTCTAATCAATTTTTCGTCAAAAAATTATTGATGTGCCACTGTGTCGTGTTCGACGGCTGGCAACTACCGGCAACAATAGTACAGTTAGCAACTTCAAGCACTAATTGCCTAGAATGATTACATTGAAATTTATTGTAAAAGATCTAGGATTAAATTAACAAAATTGAAAATTTTAGAATTACATTGACATCTGTATAATAAGTTTAAAATTGATTACGTAATTTGCCTATTTCCCAAAGGACCATAGAGCGGACTCATTACATTTCACATGCGAGCTACCTATCGAATTCAATCTTGGAACATGTAAGTAGATATCTAACTTCGAGAAAGCTGAGGAACAGTAGCAAATGTACAGATCATTCACAGCTTTGCTTAAGGCAAAACAGCGTCGGGTTAAACAAATGTTAACCCATCATTATGGGACCAACTTGGTCCAAAGCTAAAGTGAAAGTACTCACGGCGCTTTAATGGATTACACTGGCACAAGCACCAAAAGGGTTGTCGTGAGTGATTCCATCTCCCATAAGATTTCCATGCCTTCGATTTTCAGGTTCAGCAGAGAGCTCAAGCCATCATTGAACCGGTCAAGGCTTTGTACCTGATGATGATGATGATGGGTTCTCATGATTACTTCACGTTAACAAATGATTCCCCACTAGGCTCGTGACCTAGATGTTTCGGATCGATAATGATCTAATTTAAATTGATCAATTTGATCCGTTTTGACTTGTACCCGATTTGACTCATATTACTAAAATACTTTCATATTTACCTTCCTTAAGAAAAACTCATCCAAATTAAAGTAAAAGTACGAAACAAGCGAATGTGAGAGATGAGAGTAGTAAAGATATAGTCATAAAGGTGAATTAAGTCTAAATAAATCGTGAATTTATTTAATGCCTATATTATTTTGGACTTTACTATTTTAAATTCATTTATTAGATATAATTAAATCATATAATAACTCAGCCCATCAAATATGAATTAGGAAATGGATTTACGATCGATTTTGACGAATCTATCTCCACATAGAAACTATTGCTAAGATAGTCACCATCTTGATGATCTTCAATTGATACTTCTACTAGGTGATCTTTCAATTGATACTTCTACGTAGTCGGAACTAACGCCGCGAGAGTCCTTGATGACTCGTTTGCTCTAACGATCGGGACCGATAATAATCCACAGCAAGTAAATAAGAACACGCCTAAGATTTGAGTTGTGGCATAACATGTGGTCTCGTGAAAGAGTCGAGTGGTTGAATTAAACGGGTACCAACCCATCTTGAGAAGAGAATGGCCAGGTTTCGTTTATCATGGAAGCCTGACATGATGAATGTGCTTTTGAGTAATTGCGATCATCATGTGAGCATGCCTCAGAAAAGTGCAGCTCCATAGGAAAAGCAGCTTTCTACAGAGTGAAGAATGGCCAATTTAATGTCATCGATGTTCCTTGAGATGCAAGGTTACAGCTTCCCAAGATCACATTCAATCAGAATGCCTACAAACCTTCTTTCCTTCCCTTTTTCTTGTGTGAACTAGCATGTGCTTGAAGCCACCAGTTCTCAACTGCAGAGCTATTATCTAGTGCAGGTTACCTTAATTGATCTGTGTAAGTCAGTTGCCCATAGTCTAAGTCGAAGATAAAAAATTTGCCATAAGTTCAAAGATTTCCATAGAAATCAGGCCTTCTATGCTTCTTAAGTCCCGTTCACCGAAAAGATTCAAGATTCCAGTGCTGACTTTAACGCAACTTCTGTATGAATGTCATTGTGACCAGGAGACTTAGGAGATACAGAATTTCTAACAACACAGTATATATTATATTTGATAGCTTATCAGCTCATTAACAAGAAGTACTATAAATAACAAACTCCTCTCTCTCTCTCTCCCTCCCTCTCTCTCTCTCTCTCACACACACACACACACACAACATATCTTCAAAGCAGCATTTAGGCACCCAGATCACATTTTGAAAAATGAAATGGATAAAAAAAAAAATTGGCATATAAGCATGAAGTTACATCGTCACCAGAAGGAAATTAAGATCTGTTCAGAGACAGGTATCTCTCTCTCTCTCTCTCTCTCTCTCTCTCTCTCTCCATACATTTTGAAGAATAGAATGGATAGACAGAGTTTGGCATATAAGCATGAAGTTACATCATCCCAGAAAGCAATTAAGATCTGTTCAGAGGCAAGTATCTCTCTTTATCCATTTCGAAGAATAGAATGGGTGGGCAGAGTTTGGCATATAAGCATGAAGTTACATCATCACAGAAAGCAATTAAGATCTGTTCAGAGACAAATATCTCT
This sequence comes from Eucalyptus brandiana, assembly GCA_014182725.1. Taxonomy (NCBI): domain Eukaryota; kingdom Viridiplantae; phylum Streptophyta; class Magnoliopsida; order Myrtales; family Myrtaceae; genus Eucalyptus; species Eucalyptus brandiana. The sequence continues at coordinate 6,216,221 of CM024669.1, forward strand.
CTATCCATTTTGAGAATGGAATGAATAGACAGTTTGACATATAATCATGAAGTTACATTGTCACAGAAAGCAATTAATATCTGCTCAGAGACTACTCTCTCTCTCTCTCTCTCTCTCTCTCTCATGCGCACGCGTGGCACCCCTTTCACATTTTGAAGAGTAGAATGGATAGACAGAGATTGGCATATAAGCACGAAGTTACATTGACACAGAAAGTTATTAAGATCTGTTCAGAGACACAACTGTAGAGAAATTTGTCTAAGAGAGTTGTAAGCGAAGTTCATTTCGGTCCCTTTTATTTATGGGCTAAACATCCTCAAGCAGACCAGTCCATAACTATGCACACAACAACAAACATCACCTGGGCTCACTTGACTTTCTAGCCAATTAGTTAGCCAGGTAAATACAAAGGCTTGTCAGGGGACCAGTTATTCTGAGCAATTGAGCCAAGTGCTTCCATGTCATCAGAAGCCACTTTTCTATAGCATGAGTTGATTGAACGCAACCAAAGTCCACAAAGATAGGAAAGATACACTTCATGACCGATCCAAACACAGGAGTTGTTGAAGTAATTGACTTTCTACCAATCTGAGATTTAAAGATAAAATAATGGCAAAACGTGAAACATTAGAGAATTCTTAGTCAAATGAAAAAGTAGATCAAGGAAGTTGTACATTTTGATTCTACATTAAATGATGAGAAACAAAAAGATTTACCAGACAATGTTATCCCAATGAAGGAAGCCGCCATGGCCTCTAGCATTACTGAATCTATAATTGGCACCAGAAGCTAGAAACAGAAACAAGAAGATGGGGTTAGAGCAACAAAACTTTGCTAGTGGTATTCATCAAGCTGTTCCTACTCAAAAGCAGGACTGTAGACAACCAAAGTCAATAGCTCAGTCAACAATACCTTCGTAACCACCAAAAACTGGATCTTCTGCTAGCAGTAAGGGAGTATCGAGATCAATGAACCTGCACAGATTGTTGAACAGTTAGTCCTTTTTTCCATGGCCGTAGCAAATTATGCGAACTCAAATTAACTTTTCTGACATGAAAAGCATCTAATGCATCAAGGAACTATGTATCGGATAAATAAGATTTACTCTACACAGTATCAGCAGAAATGGCAATACTAACTTGAAACAACCAAAGCCAGCAGCAAGGTGGCCGGCGAAGCCCATGGCTAGCCTAGTCTCAACCATACCACCGATCATCAGGTCCAAACCATGTTCTCTTGCAAACTCAATAATATCAAGGGCCCCAACTACTCCAAGTTTTGCGAGCTTTATGTTAATGACATTTGCTAAATTTCCTTTTACGATTGTCTTGACGTCATCCGTACTTCGGCAGCTCTCATCAGCTGCAACAGAAATCCCATATTTCCCTATAGCAATTCGACTGACATGTCCAAGACCTTCCCAGTCATCTCTGTGAACTGGCTGCTCAAAGAGAATGGGAGTAACCCCCATCTCTGTAAAGAATGAAGGAGAAAAGAGTTAAAAACTGAATGAGACAGAAAAGTATTTGAAATGCTAGGGAATTCAGGTTGTCACATTAAGAAGAAACAAGGTTTCAAAAACCCTTTTTTCAATATATATATATATATATATTTTTTTTTTTTTTTTCAATTGAGCGACAGGGGGAGAAAGAAAGACAAGATTCATAATCTGCCGACACTTTGATGCAGGCGTAACAACGATAGATTTTGCACGTCCATAACATTCTTTACCATTGAGTTTATCAAGGACTAGAATAGCTTCTGAAGACTTGTATCCTTCATTAGCATCCAGAATAAATGAACAAGTAGGGTGCACAGCCCGTATTGCTTGAAGAACCTCAATATCTGCTTTCAGATCCTTCCCCACCTTGAGCTTCAAAGTTTGGAAACCTTGTTTCCTATATTTAAGAGCCAAGTCAGCAGCTTCAGCTGGTGACACAATTGGAATCTGCACATTTAGAGGACAAACTTAATTTAAATTCTCTCCCAAGAAAAAACAAAGAAACTGAAATCAGGACATTATACATATGTAATTCAAAGACAGGAGGAGTAGGTGGCATTGCCAAGATCATACATTTTCAGGAACTATCTTCCCACTTGATAGTCAAGATAGAAACTTACTGTTATGTCTGTTGTTAATGTATTTGAAGCTCCACCGAACAATTTCCACAATGGTGTTCCGATGCTGTTGGCAACTGCATCAATCAATGCCATCTCAACTCCTGCCCGAACCTTCAGTTGGTGATATATGATGTCATGATAATAATAGTTATAATAACGATAATAATCACGAAAATTTTAGGGAGTGACCAGGATACCCCAGTTGGTAGAAAAGTTAGTCTCATAGGCAGACACCGCGTAGCCACCTAGTCCATTACATTTTCAGAAAAACAACATATATCTTCTGACATTATAACATGCCTGATTGATCATAAAGGCAAGATAGATTAACTATTTCATTGTATGCCAAAGCTAGATTCTTCCACAAGCAAGCTGCTTTTTAGCCTCAACTTCACTGGACCATGTCATTACAGGTTTGAAACAAACTTAAATTAACATACACAATGCCTATGATCCACATTAAAGCTGAATAAAACGTAAAATGCTCAATCGATAACCACACAAAACATTCCGAGATATTCAAAATAATGTATAATCAAATTCAAAACCGTTGACATTGGGTTTTTTTCTCTCTTTTGAAAGAGTTATCCATGAGTTAATCAAACTATCTTTAAAATGACCCCTCCATGAATCTATCACATCCACAAAACCAAATAAATTTCAATTCACACTGATGAAAATTCCCGGCGAATGCAAAATCACCCGGCAGCAAACAACAGTAAGTAAATGAAAATCACAGTCAAACACTGCAAAAGTCAGAAAGAGGGCGAAGTTAAAAGGAGACAATTATCGAGATGCAAAGGTCTTCCTCAAGCACTCCTCCTCACTCGTTTATGGGTGAACTCCACGTATTCTTTCGACCCGCAAATATGAGATTTGCAGACACCATTCATGTCTACGTTCTCTAACACTGAACTAAAACAAATTGAGGTAAATTGAGCCCAGAACCTCGACCGAAAGAACTCACAGAAGCGAACTCGTGTCCAGGAAGAATGGCCGCAATCTGCCCCAAAGCTCTCCCCAGCCCCATCGCGGGGCTACTCCTCAGCGCCTCGCAGGCCTCCCTCGCCTTCTCCATCGCCGTCCCCTGATCCTCCGCCGTCACGGACGGAAGCACCGGCGCCTCCCCCCACCCCGCGCAGCCGTTCCTCAGCTCCACCCTCACCGCCACGTTCCCCACCCGCTCCAGCCTCGACGTCGCGATCGTGAACGGCGCGGCCAGCGGCACGTCCAGCGCCCTGCTCTCCGCCCTCCGCACCTCCACCGCGAACGTCTCCATCAGGCTGCCGAGCCCCAGCACGACCGGGGCCGGCCGCGGCGGCGCGACGGGGTTGCAGTGGGCGCGGGCCCGGGAGCCGAAGCTCCGGTCTTTCGGCGCCCTTCCGGCGGGGGCGAGGCGACCGTTGACCGACCGCGGGAGGGAGAGGTGCGACGTCAGCATGGCGGCGGTTTTTGGGGGGTTAGGAGGAAGTGGGTATGCGGTGGGATTGAGAACAGTGGAGAGCCGCCATTGTTAAGCTGTTCCTTTGGATGCTTTCGTCACTGGTCGGGGGGCCAGATCGAGGCAGGGACGGACAGAGGAAACATAAACAAAGATGGTACTGAACTGTTTTTTTTTTGGGGTTTCTGGGGTGATGACTGGATCTGACATGGAGTTGGAGACTCTTTCTGCTTTGCTCGGTGTGGTCCCAAAAATGTTGGGTAGATCTCCGCCGGCGTGACAAAATTCAACTTCATTCATCACGCGACATTTGTCATATTTGGGTTAAGTTGTAAGAGCCCAGCAATCTTCTCTCTTCGATTAATATTTTTACTTATTTTTTCTTCATTTTCCTTCTTCTTCCTCCTTTCTAACCATCCAATATGACAATATCTCCACTCAACTCACTGTCAACTTAATTTCGCGAGTCGCCTTCCGCCACCACGTCACTGCTATCTCAGTCCTCCGTTGTCAAGCTCGAACTTGGCCGGCAAACTTGAGCCTCGAATTTTGGATCTAAGCTCGATCGAGCCCTAAATTTATAATGTAGAGCTTAGCTCGACCTCGACTCAACAGACTGGAGGTTGACCGTGGTTGGCATAGGTAATGGACGAGACAAAGGCATGATTCGTCAACATGGCAGAGGGCCTTGAGCTCTTGGTTAACGAGGGTGCCGATGTAAAGGGCGTGGGAGGAGTTGGATAGGAGGCGGATGTTGGAGGTTAGAGAAGAAGTAGGTGAAGATGGAGGGGAAGATGTAGGCGACATGCCGGAGGCGGTGGGGTCTTAGGAGTGAGAGAGCATTTTGATAAAAAGAGGGCGGGCTTTGTTCTTTTTCTCAAAAATAAAAATAAAAATAAAAATGTAGAAGACATAAGCGAGAGATTGTTGTACAATTGAAGAGAGAGAAGATTAATAGGTTTTTGATAGGTGGGTTCAAATGTGACATATGTCGTCCAGTGGATGAACTTGGATTTTGCCACGCTAGCATCACAACACTACCCAATATTTTCTCGATCCCTTAGGACGTGTTAAGCATCGCGTGTGTGTGTGTGTATGTATGTATGTATTTGTGTGTGTGTATATATATATGCTGACCATGCTCTTTTGTAATTAAAATTCCCAAAAAAAAAAATTCATTTCTATATATAAATTTTATGTTAAGTCAAAGGTCCCCGCATGGTGGTGGAAATATACATAGGATCCCCATTGATGCTATAATCCTCACAAAAAAACAAAATCTGGGGTGCGTTTATTTCACCGGAAAATGAATAATTTGGAAAATGTTCACATATCTGTTTCAATCTACAATTCATGTGAATAACATTTCAGTTCATGTAATATACCTATGACCTTATCTTATTCACAAATATAGTTTTTACGATTTAGTATAAGGCATATATGGCGAATTCATAATGACATGAGATGGTTCCGTAATATCCTGTTTCATAAAATTTATCCTAAAGCAGTTGCATATTAAATGTTCAGTCGGAACCAAACCATCATACCGTTTTCTAGATGTATCTTCTAAGCTAATTATAGTTCAGGTATCGAAACACACGATTGAAATGGTACAATAGATGACCTATTGAAATTTTTATGTTTTCGTGAAATTGTTTCAAACTATTTACTTTATCGCAATTTGTGCTATTAATTTTGTGTCGGTTCATATGGCTATGAAACAACACGTCGAATCATATTATATGTTGTGAAGTTGGATTTCAAGTTCTCGTTCATATTTGTTTTATGTCGTTGGACACGCAATTATTCCCATGCACCAATTACCATGAAATTACTACGAAAAAGTGAAAGGAAAACACAAAAAAGGAGAAGCCTAAAAAGGACGAAAATGAAGAAAAAGAAAGATAGATGAATTGGTGTGAATGTGTAGCTCCATTGTATTTATTTAGTTGGACGGACAGAATTGGAAATATGATAAATACGAGGGCCCTACTTGTAGAAGGAAAAATCCCCATTGCAACAGACAGGAAAAGCCTCTTCTCTTCAAAAATGAACCAGCTAAGCTGACCAGCCAGTTTTTGAGCTTTGGTTGTGTACATCCATCAATTTATCATAGGTCTTAATCCTTATCCCATGGTTTATGGTGAGGTAAAGTTCGAGGAGGCAGTGAAAATCCATGGTAAGATACAAGAGATCTCATCCTGAATTAACTGGTTTTTCGTTTCTTTCCATAGTCCTTCCCAAATTTTACGAGAAAATTACACAAAAAAAAAAAACAAAAAATGTTAGGAAACTCGATCCTATTGTCAGTCTTTTACGTCTTCGTGCAGGCAATTAAGAATTAAGCTTTACAGTGCTTTCTAATAACTTAACGGATCAGGAGTCTCAATCACCAAAAAATTGAGCCCAATATTTTTCTTCCCTTTTTTTGTCTTCAGCCATTTTGAACGTTTTTGTAGTCAAAATTGTCAACTGTTATCTTACAAGGTTTTGGGAAAAATAAAATATAACACCAAAGGGAAAGTATTAAGATTTGCATCCTTAATTATGCATAGAAGGCCTTTTAGATTTTTTTGCTTAGGCTCTAACTTGTTCTGCACGTTATATGTGTGGAGATTTTTTTTTTTTTTTTTTTCAGAAGTAATAATATATTGAGCTTTGAGCCAAACAATAACACAAGATCCGACGCCACAAAACTTGCACTCATGAAGACAATAAGTCTAAACAAGTGGAAGGGAGCCGGGTGCAAAAGAATTCCACAAGAGTGGTCAAAGCGAATACCAGCCTAAACAATAGGCACATGAGGAAAGAGAAGGCCACACATGGCCAAAAGGAACCCAACCTCGACGAAACAACCAAAACAAAGGACAGACAACAAAGTAATAAAACAGTCACAAAACACTAAGGAGGTCACCGCCTTAGATGAATAGCAGCCAAACCAGTCAAGGTGAACACGACCCCAGCCGAAGGAAGAAGGCGAAAGGCCTTCATACAGCAAGCGCTCAAGAAGATAACGATCGCGACCTAACCACAAGCTGTTTCTGAACCACTTCAAAGAACACTAAGGATCCGCCGGATGAGGAGAGAAGATGTAAGGATCTATCCCCCAGTTATGCTGGAGTCTTTTGTTTCTTGGATTATCCTCAACGTTTCTAAAAGTTAAGGTCTTTCACCACTTTGATGAGATGATTTTTAACCACCGCAATTGCGATCGTGTGTTCTCTAAAGAGTATGTTGTTCTTGTACCTCCAAATAAGGTGACAAAGAGCACCAAAAGAAAAGCGGCCAATGGAGCGATAAAAGTCCTTACCGGAGAAGAACTTCATCGCCTACTGAAGGTTTTCAAACCATGTCTTGTTACGCCAAGGGAGATTGCATTTAGCCGCCCAAAAGAAAGCCATGCTGGCAGTGATGCGACACCCGAAGTAGAGATGATCGATGGAATCCAGCGTCAGCCTACAAAAAGCACAAACCTCTCTCCCGATTCTGCCATGCGACATAAGTAAGGCTTGAGTGGGAAGACGGTTCTTTATAATGAGCCAGAGATTGAATTGATATCTCGGTGTGATAACCTTATTCCAGATAAAGGATGCCCAATTAACCCTATCCTTTCTTCTTATGATAATATGCCAAGCCGAGGTGATCAAGAAGAGACCAGAAGTGCCGTCATTCCAAGTAAAGCGATTCGGTGCTCTAGAGAGGAGAGGGAGGGGATAATCCCAAGATTCAACTACTGTCTTGAAATCTTGACCCGCCGGTGAGAAAAGATCAACCACCGTGGCAAATCTGGATAAATCAGAATTTAATATCATTTGATCTGAGCAAATAAGATGTAAATGACCTCTCTGATGCCAGTGATCAAACCAAACGGAGATTGACTGGCTATCTCCAATTATCCATCGAAAGTAGAGACGAAACTCGGATCTCAGGTGAATGATTCTCTTCCAAGTCCAAGAGCAATAAGTCGGCGTCCCAACCACCTAGAAACTCTTCTGTTTCAGGAAGGTTGAGTGAATCCACTTGCACCATAAGGACTCCTTGTCTGTAAACAGGATCCAAATGTGCTTGAGCATCGCTGCCTTGTTGAATTTTCGCAATCTGCGAATTCCAAGTCCTCCTTCCTTTTTTGGAAGGCACACGTCTTCCCAAGATACTTTAGCGCCACCCTTTCCAAGGCCGGGGCCTTTCCAAAGGAATTGTCTGAGAATTAGCTCAATGCGCTCCAAAACTGCAATAGGCATGGTGAAAACACTCGCCCAATAAACTTAGATGGCATGAAGGACCGACCTTATTAGCTAAACCCTACCAACAAAAGATAGAAAGCGCTGAGTCCAGGATTGGACCCTGGCCATTATACGATCAACTAAGGACACATAGTCCGCCTTACTGAGCCTCGAGGATATAATAGGAACTCCTAAATAATGCACCAGTAGCTTTCCTTCAATGAAACCGAGGGCATCCTTGATCTCATTTCATAACTCCTCCGAGCCACCTGCAAGAAATATCTCACTCTTGCTGTTGTTTGGCTTCAATCCGCTCCATACAGAGAGAAAGTATGTAGACCATCTTTTAGAAGAGAAATGGAACCCATATCCGCTTGACAAAAGAGAAAGACATCATCCGTGAAGAAAATATAAGATAATCTTGTAGCCTCACATCTCCAGAAGAATTTGAACCCAGGTTGCGCTGCACATGCACTGAGGATGCCTGAGAAGACTTCCATAACCAAAGTAAAGAGGTAAGGGGACATGGGATCCCCTTGGCGAAGGTCACGTCCTCTAGGGAAGAAGCCATGGAGTTCCCCATTCAAGGAAATCAAAAACTTGAGAGTGCACACACATACCATAATGAGCCTAATAAAATGGTCTGGGAATCGAAATGCACGCATAACCATTTCAAGAAAGTCCCAGTCGACTGTGTCATAGGCCTTTTGAAAATCAACCTTAACAGCACATTTAGGGGAATATGGCTGAAGATGGAAACCAAAAAATAATTCCTGTGCAAAAAGAATATTATCCTGGATGCAACGGCCCTTAACGAATGCATTTTGAGAAAGACTGATAGTGTCATGAAGAAGTAAAGAGGTAAGGGGACATGGGATCCCCTTGGTGAAGGCCACGTCCACTAGGGAAGAAGCCATGGAGTTCCCCATTCAAGAAAATCGAAAACTTGGGAGTGCGTACACATACCATAATGAGCCTAATAAGATGGTCCGGGAATCGAAATGCACGCATAACCATTTCAAAAAAGTCCTAGTCAACCGTGTCATAGGCCTTCTGAAAATCAACATTAACAACACATTTAGGGGAATATGGCTGAAGATGGAAACCAGCAAATAATTCTTGTGTAAGAAGAATATTATCTTGGATGTGACGGCCCTCAATGAATGCATTTTGAGAATGGCTGATAGTGTCATGAAGAACTGCAGCGACACGATTAACTAAGACCTTAGTGATACATTTATAAATCATATTACAGCAGGCAATAGGTCTATAATCATTGACCGAGGTTGCATTAGGTAATTTAGGGATCAGTACAGGGATTTTTGTTTGTCACTACTGTTCTTGACATTTTGAACTTGAATGATGTTGCTCTTATTAGGGGTAAACAATTTCAAGTTCCATATAGGTTCCACTTGGAACCTACTATTAGAACAAGTTCCTCATTTTCAAGAACCTGAAATTGCCATGCATATTCTGTAACTTGAAACCTATCCCATCACAAGTTCCAAGGTATATCCACATTTTGCATTTATTATTAATTGAATTATCACTTTTAATAACTACAATTTGTTGTTATAATTTACTGATCATAACTTATATTTAGACATACGAAAAATATGAAACATTAACAAAGTAAAAATTTTAGTCATAAAATGAAAACTCGGACTATTAGTTTTAGATTATACACTCATCATTGAATGACATGGAATACCATAGGATTGTGCGAAGACATAGACCGAGAAAAACACAAAAAATTATTTTAGGTTTTAAGTTTTAAGTTTTAGATTCCACCAACTTAGAACTTGAAACCTACCCATCAAATTAGGTGCTCCAATTTTTGAAACTTAGAATCTACTATACACACGTTGGAACCTTGGAATGTGACAAGTTTCCACCACTCCACCGGTCCGGTTTTTAGATTCTAGGTTCTATCTTGAAACTATATTCACCCCCAGCTCTTACTAGTGATTATCCAGCTAAAGGTTCAATCTTTCTCTTGAATCAGCGAATGGTTGTTTTCGTCTCACGCATTTTTAAAAACCTATTTTGAGAAAATTCGTGAATTTATGTGATCAACTAATGGATGTAGCAATAGCTATTGCATTTTATGTTGGTGTTGAGATTTTTTTAATTTTTTTTCAGCTAGGTAGTTGTGTCACGTTAACTCACAATCATTATGGAGAAGGGGAAGCAAGTAATGGAAAATTAAGTTTCGGGTAAGGAGGGCCTATGCCTTGTCAAATTTTATCAAAGGGACGAAGGTCATAACAATTTTGCCCGGATCGGGGAAAAAAAGATTCAAAGCTATATGCCCTAAAGCAACTATGTAATAGTTATATATTAGGAAAATAAGTTGCATTATTTGTTTAATGGCAAAGTAAATTTCATTCATCGTCTCATTTATATGAATAAGTCAATAAGATCAATTGTAACTAAACATATTCTTAAGGTGTTAAGAATATATGTACATTTTTAAACAATTCTCAATTGATAAATCATTGAGAGAATATTGATGATCTTGTTAAGATCGGTGTGTTCTCAAGCTTCACTATTGAGTATTGGATACTTCAGGAGTTGATGAGTCACAAGTCATTAGGTATTTGTGATACGCGAATTAGAACACATGTGCTTGTCTTGGACAAGTTCATTGAACATAATATGTATAAAATGATTAGCAATATGAAAGCTTTTAGCGGCGTTAATGACTAATCATATGTACTTTGGTCTTGTGTTAAATCCTTACATTTGAGGCGTAATACCTACTTGTATGTTGGATGGTTATGATTCACAAGTATGCATATTGACGTTTCATCAAACCGTCTCTATACTTGATAGTCACAGTTTGTTCACATATGAAGACATATGCATGCGTAATATGAAATTTGTCTTCTTGTTTCGCACGAACGCACGGCACGCACGCACGCATGCACGGACACGGATGGATGCAGATGCACGCACGCACGAACGTCATGGACGCACGGATGCACGTCACGGACGCATGCATGGATGCACAGATGCATGGACGCACGGACGCACTGACGCACGGATGGACGCACGCACGCACGCACGGATGCACGGACGAACGCACGGACGCATGCATGGACGCACGAACGCACGCACGCACGCACAGATGCACGCACGAACGCACGCACGGACGCACGCATGCACGCACGGAAGCACAGACGCACGCACGCACGCACGCACGCACGCACGGACGCACAGACGCACGCACGCACGCATGTACGCACGAACGCATGGACTTACGCACAGACACACGGACGCACGCACGCACGCATGCAAATAGAATATCGATGTCATACGCAGTAATTGATGGAAGTAATGAAGGTGAAACACACACACACACAAATAGAATATTGATGTCCTACGTAGTAACTGATAGAAGTAATGAAGGTCAAATGCTCACAATTCACACAAGGAAGAGAAAATGATAGATAGGTTTGTAAATTTATTTCACCTTAGCAAAAAATAATTACAAGACTTCCTTATTTATGAACTTGTTACATGACCTTTACTCTTCCCCATAAAAATAATCAACATTTCAGATAAGATCTAAAAACTAACAAAACAATTACTATATCTCATATTATCTCATTATATTTCATCATATTTCTAGAAACAATCACTACACTTAGAAATACAAACAAACTCATTAAAAATAACGCAGCAATTATGATTTTTCTTCAATGCTGGTATTGAACAATCTTTAGTATCAATTATGAGATCTCAATGTCAAAGTATCAAAATCGATGAATTTGGTTTAATTTCTAACACTCCCCCTTAAACCAAATTATCTTCCATTGATCATTCCAAGTAGGCTTTTGAAGTTTTGGAAATCATCAATCTTGAAAGGTTTAGTAAAAATGTCTACTACTTGATTTCCCGTCTTCACATGCAACACTTCAACCTCATTCTCTTTAACCTATTCTCGAATGAAGTGATATCGAGCATCAATATGTTTGCTTCGTTCATGAAAAATCTATTTTTCACCAGTGCAATAGTAGAAACATTATCAACAAAAATCTTAGTTGTTTCTTCTGCTCCATGAGAATATCTTTGAGTAGTCTTCTCAATCATATTGCATGACAAACACATGAGGATACAACTACTCATTCAACTTCGCGTGTTGACAAAGTGACACTAGGTTGCTTCTTTGACGACCACGTAAAAACAGTGTCACACAAGAAAAATACAAAGCCTGTAGTACTTTTTAGATCATTGATATTTCCACCATAATTACTATCCAAATAAAGCTCAAGTTGGAAGGATTCAGAGCGATAGTAGTATAGGCCGTGAGAAGTGGTACATTTGATGTACCAAAGTATCTTCTCCACAACTTTAAGATGACATGATTTTGGCTTCTCCATATATCAATTCACAATTCCCAACACTACATATAATATCCAATCTCATGCATGTTAAGTATCTCAAACTTCCAATCAAGCTTTCATAATATGTCAAATCAACATCGACACCATAATCAAACTTTGAAAGCTTGGTTCTACATTCTATTGGTATATTGACTGGAGTATAATTCCTTTTATGTTTGCATTTTTCAAGGATATTTTATGCATATCCTTTTTTGGAAATAAAAATCACCTCGGCACTTTGCTTCACTTTGATTCCAAGGAAATAGTTCATGAGACGATTATTGGTCATCCCAAATTCTTTCACCATCGATGCCTTGAAAGCATTAATCATCGCCGGATTATTTCCTATAAAAACGAGGTCATTGACATATAAACAGGTGAGTAGAATATCACTTTTTTCTTGCTTCAAATAAAGTGCATGCTCGTATGGACATTGAAAGAACCCATTCACCTTGAAATATGCATCAATTCTAGAATTCCATGCTCTCGGTGCTTGTTTAAGTCCATATAGAGCTTTCTTCAATTTCAACACTTTGTCTTCATGACCTTTCATGACAAACCCTCAGGTTGTTCAACATAAATCTCTTCATCAAGATGCCATTGAAAAATAATGATTTACATCCATTTGATAAATTCGTTAATCATTTTGAGCAACAATAGAAATAATCAATTTAATCATTTCCATGTGAATGACAAGGGCAAAAACTTCATTATAGTCGATTTTGCCTTTTTGCTTTTACCCCTTTACAACTAATCTAACTTCGTATCTTGTCACTTTTCCTTTCTCATTCTTCTTGGCCTTATACACCCATTTAACTCAAATCGATTTCTTGTCATTTAGAAGATCAGCAAGCTCCCATGTTTGATTTTTCTCAAGGGCATCAATTTCTTCATTTATAGCTTTTCTTCATTTTTTTTTCTTTGGCCTCATCATCTTAGACAAGTGGTTCACAATTTGCAAGAAGACATACAAGGCGAAGCTCATTGGTTGCTTCATAAATGTCAAACAATTCCTTTGATCTTAGCACTAGCGGTTCATCGACACCATTTGAAGGGGTTGGCAATGATGAACTTGAAGAAAATACTGGAGAAGAATGTATAGGATGATCCTTCAACTTCGTTTGGTTGGAACCACCATGAGCATTCGCTTCTTCTTTTTTATTGTCTTCCCATGTGCCATCTTCATCGAACTTGACATCTCTGCTTATATACACTTTTAAAGTGTTAGGATCAAATAATTGATAGACTTTAGATGATGAGTCATACCAAATAAAGATGAATTTTTTGCTCGTCTTCTAACTTTGATTTTTTCAAATCCGAGACATGAGCATAGGCAATGCTCTTGAAAATATTCAAGTGTGAAACACTTGGTGTTTTCCCATTCTATGCTTCTTGTGGAGTTATGCCTTCGAGTTCGAATGTAGGACATCTATTTTGAAGATGAACCGCACACGAAACAACTTCAGTTCGAAGCCCCTTGGACAAAATTATACTATTCAACATGCTCTGAACCATGTCAAGAATGGTTCTATTTTTCCGTTCATTTACACCAGGAGAATACATAACCATCAAGAAACGCCGAATATCATGATCCTCATAGAATTTGTTAAGAATATGGCTAAGATGAATTCTCCGCCACGATCGTTCCTCAAAGTTTTGATAAAATAGCCACTCTCCCTTTAAGCCAGGATTTTGAATTATTAGAAAGTATCAAAGAAACTTATGTTTCTTCTTTCAAAAAATACATTGAAGTTTTTCGCGTAAAATCATCAATAGAATTAATAATATATCGATGATTATCATATGAGCAAGGAGTGATTGTGACACACACATTAGAATGAATCAACTCAAGCGACTTCTTCGCTTGATAAGTCGCTTCTTTCGGAAAGCTAGTTCTAGAATGCTTACCGATAACACACCATTCACATAATTCGATCAATATATGATGAGTCATAAACCATCCTTTTGCAAGAAAGCAAATTGAGTCCAACAAAATTGAGATGACCAAACCTCAAATGCCACAACCATGAAGGATCATCCACACACTCTTTCAAACATCGAGACATATCATTCTTCATGTTGAGAATAAACATCATGTCCTTTGACATCTTCACATTCACAATCAGTTTAGTAGCTATTTCTTAACCCAAGACTAACATTTTTCATATGAATCGCATAGCCTTTCTCTAAAAGTTGTCCCAAACTTAAAATATTGCTTGACATTTTTGGGACATAATAAGCATTAGAAATAAATTGATGTGCCCCATTCTTCAAATGAATCAGAATTGTAACTTTGTTTTTGACAAGAATTTTGGAGTTATCACTGTCATGTGAGTTTGTGCAAATTCTCTTATTTCCTCCTTCTCATCTAGGATATGGTCAACCATGTTTGGAGAACTTCCTTCACCGGTTCATCTTTTTCCTTTGAAACCTTTCTTCATGGACTTGTAATGAACCAAAAAGCTCAATCGTCATGACATCCAAGTCTTTAGATTCTTCAATTGTAACGGCAATGTGGTTAGTCTTCTTGTTTAAGGACCAAAGTATTTTCTCGACAACATGAACATTTGAAAGGTCTTTTCTGTTTCTTTTATTTGGTTGACAATTGCCGAAACTCTTGTGAAATAATTAGCAATCAATTCAGGTTCTTTTGTATGAATTACCTCAAATTCACCTCTCAAGATTTGAAGGCAAATCTTATTAACTTTTTATGCTCCTTAATGTGTGTTGTGAAGAATCTCCCATGCCTCTTTAGGAGTGGTGGCGTTCGGTACCTTTTCGAACATGAAATCATCTAGATAGGTGATTGACATAGCATGATGATCTTTTGAACGAACATTCTCCAAGGCATTCCTTTGGTTCTGGCTCAAGGTAGCTTCATCCTTTGACTCATCATAGCCAGTGTTGACAAGTTCCCACGCACTGTAGGCGCCGAGTAGAGCTTTCATTCTAACAGCCCAATTTACTATAACTTTCTTTGGTAAGACGCGAATATTGAAGATGAAGCTGATTGTTTGTTGAGGCCATGATACAAATCGTAAGCTCTGATACCAATTTGATGGAAGTAATTTGAAGGCAAAATGCTCACAACTTACACAAGAAAGAGAAAAAGATAGATAAACTTGTAGATTTATTTCATCTTAACAAAAAACATTTACAAGACTTCCCTAATTATAAACTTGTTACATGACCTTTGCTCTTCCCCATAAAAATAGCTAGCGATCTGGATAAGATCTAGAAACTAGCAAAATGATTACCATATTTCACCTTATCTCATTATATCCCATAATATATCTAGAAACAATCACTACACCTAATGATACTAACACTCATTAAAGATAATGTGACAGTTATAACTCCTCTTCAATGCGGGCATCAAACAATCTTCGGTATCAATTTTGGGATCTGGGCGTCAAAGTATCAACACTAATGAATTTGGTTTCATTTCTAAAAGTAACCAATAATGAATGGTTCATGTCTCGTATAATTACATATCAATTAGATTTGGGTGTATGATCAAATTGGTGACTTGACAAACAATTCCATGACCTTTGTTTGATCGAAACATAGAAAATATGAGGATTAAATTACATTATCGCAAAAATTGATAGGTTCATTACGTTTTTGAAATATTCACACGATTTGGGTAGCCATAACATATTGCTAGATGTCATTCAAGATTTGTAGAAACAGGAGATTAATCGAGACAATCAATTCTATTGGTTGTGCAAATGTGTTAGTACAAGTCCTACTACCAATTCAATGATGAACCTGAAGACGTTACACGCCATTATCAATTCAATATTACGTTAGAACAAAATAGATAATATTGCAAATGTATTTGCAATTGAAGCAGTCAAATTAAGTCGAGTTGCAGATAATATTGCAAATGTATTTGCAATTGAAGCAGTCAAATTAAGTCGAGTTGAAAATATAAATATCTGAAATGTTTTCAAACTTTATGATCGAATCAAAGATTTAAAGCTAGTCAAATTCAATGGCAACATTAATGATCTAAAGTGAGTTTAGAATCAATAACCAAATTAAATATCTAAAATGGTTTCAGACTTAACGACTAAATTAAATATTTGAAACAGTTTTAGATTTAACAGCCACATTAATGATGTGTAACGATTTCATAATCAATGGGCAATTTAATAATCTGAAACGGTTTTAGATTCAAATGACCAAATTAATGTTTTGAAACGGTTTTAGACTTAATGGTTAAATTAAATGTTTGTACTAGTTACAAAGTTAATGCCCACAATAAAGTTTATAACGGTTATAAATTAATGCCCGAAATAATACTCTTATAATGGTTACAGAATTAATATCGGAATTAATGCTCTAAAATGTTTTCAAAACTTATGTCTAGATTCAACATCTGAACTAAAGCAAGTTCAGACGTTACGACCAAATTAATGCTCTGAAACAATTTTAAAGTTAAAAAGCCGAATTAATGTGATCGGAGACTGGTTATAAGAGGCGATTAATATAGTGAATCTAGAAATAATCGAGTGATGGTAACAATCAATCAAATAGTCATACACGAGAGCAATTGCTTGCACAATTGTGATGTGTTTGAACTAAAGGTTTGACATTTGCGGGACTAGAATTGAAGAATATCATAACCAGAGTACGTTAAGACTAATATCATGAGGACACTAGATGTTTGTAGTCAGGATCTGAATAACGTTAGAACCACCGCTACAAAGACACTAGGTGTTTGCGGTTTGTATCTGAACTAGATTTGAAGAAGTTAAAACCAATGTTACAGGTAGATCAGATGTTCGTACTCAGGGTCTGAAGAACGTCAGAATTAACACTACGAGGACATTAGACATTTGTGGTCAAAATTTGATGAATATCATAACCAAACTTTTGGAGCACAGTACAAGGATAATGTGATTAGCCACCTTTTAATTTATAAGTGTTTCTTATTAAAATGCATGAACAATGTTAGTTTTAACGTTCTTCAAATCTAGTTTAGATACTAACAGCAAACACCTATTGTCTTTGTAGCAGTTGTTCTAACGGATCCTGACTACAAACATTTAGTCTCCTCATGGCACTCTTAACGTACTCTGGTTCTGATGTTCTTCAGTTCTAGTCTCATAAATGTCGAACCTTTAGTTCAAACACATCACCTCTAGCTCACCACAACAATTGTGCAAGCAATTGCTCTCGTGTATGACTATTTGATTGATTGTTACCATCACTCGATCATTTCTAGATTCACTATTTCAATAACCAGTCTCCGATCACATTAATTCGGCTTATTAACTTTAAAATCGTTCCAGAGCATTAATTTGGTCATAACGTATGAACTTGCTTCAGACATTGAATCTGGACGTAAGTTTTTAAAACATTTTAGAGCATTAATTCTGATATTAATCCTGTAATCATATTATAGAGTATTATTTCGGGCATTAATTTATAACCGTTATAAACTTTATTTTGGGCATTAACTTTGTAACCAGTACAAACATTTAATTTAACCATTAGATCTAAAACCGTTTCAAAACATTAATTTGGTCATTTGAATCTAAAACCGTTTCAAAACATTAATTTGGTCATTTGAATCTAAAACCGTTTCAGATTATTAAATTGCCCATTGATTATGAAATCTTCCACATAATTAATGTGACTATTAAATCTAAAACTGTTTCAAATATTTAATTTAGTCATTAAGTTTGAAACCGTTTTAGATATTTAATTTGGTTATTGATTTTAAACTCACTTTAGATCATTAATGTTGCCATTAAATCTAAACTCACTTCAAATCATTAATTCGGCCATTGAATCCGAACCCACTTTAAATCTTTGATTTGGCCATTAATTTTGAAACCATTTTAGATCTTTATATTTTCAACCCCACTCAATCCAATCGCATCAAATGCAAACATATTTGCAATATTGTTTCTCCTGATGTAACATTAAATTGATAATAGTGTGTGACATTCTTAGGTTCATCACTAACTTATATCCTAACATATTAGCACAACCAATAGAATTGATTGTCTAAATCAATCTTCCGTTCCTACAAACTATAAGTGACATCTAACAATATGTTATGACTATCCATATAGTGTGAATATTTCAAGAATATAATGAACCCATTAGTTTTGATGACCATTTAATTCAATCATTTGTTTTTCTATGTATCGATTGGACAAAGGCTATAGAATTATTTGTCAAGCCACAAATTTAATCATATGCCCAAATAGGACATCAATATTTTATTTTGCATATATATAATAAGAAAACATATTCCATATTGTGTGCACACATGTGCCTTCGTATGTGAACAAACAAAGACCATTAAGTATAAAGACGGTTCTATGAAGCTTCAATATGTGCATGTGAACCATAACCATCCAACATACAAGTTAGTATCATGCCTCAAATCTAAGCATTTTACACAAGCCCAAAACATGAATGATTAGTTATTGACCTAGTTAAAAGCTTTCATGTTGCTAATCGTTATATGCATATGTCATGTTCAGTGAACTTTTTTAAGACAAACACCTATGTTCAAGCTCAAATATCATAATATCCAATGACTTGTGACTCATCACCCCATGACGCATTCAATACTCGATATTGAAGCTTGAAAACACACTGGTCTCAACAAGATCATCAATATCCTCTCAATGATTCATCGACCACAAACCGTTAGTTTCACGATAACCTTTTGCACATATTCTTAACACCTTAAGAATAGATTCAATCGCAATTGATCTTATAGAACTATTCATATAATTAGGACAACGAATGAATATTTTTTTGCCATTAAATAAATAACACAATTTAAATCCCTAACATGTAATTATTGTATGGTTGTTTTTTAGGGCATAAAGCCAATAGTTTTAACTCAATTGATGTCAAGAAAGACTAAAGATAGGAGAGCATACAGAGACATCTTTTGGAAAAACACTACTGAACTACGACATCCCGAACACTGATGTGGTAAGATACCAACCATCCGATATTGTCTACGAAGCTAACAAGCCATTCGGACCAAACAAGGCCAATAAAGATGCTAACTGCTATCAACATTTGATGCCTTTCGAGAAGGAGGACCTCTTTCGGCAAAAAATTATACCAACAATTCGAATTATTATGCTCCTTAAAAGGTAAAAGGAAAGCTAGCAAGACAGAGATATAGGCAAGATGCGCACCTCTTTCGCAGCGGGGAACTTTTCCTTAATAGATGCCTAATCTGGCTACGATATTTTTAATTCCCTAAACCTTCGTAAGGCCGCGCACTGCAGCATTGAGGCACCCAGATCACATTTTGAAGAATAGAATGGATAGACAGAGTTTGGCATGTAAGCACGTAGTCACATCGGCACAGAAAGCAATTAAGATCTGTTCAGAGACACAACAGCTCTAGAGAAATTTGTATAAGAGAGTTGATATCGAAGTTCATCTAGGTCCTTTAATTTTGGGCTAAACATCCGCAAGCAAAACAGTCCAGAACTATGCACACAAAAACAAACACCACCTGGGCTCACTTGATTTACTAGCCAATTGTTTAGCCAGATAAATACAAGGCTAATCATTGCACCAATTATCCTGAGCAAATGAGCAAGTGTTTCTATGTCATCAGAAGCCACTTTCTATAGCATGAGTTGATTCGAACGCGACCAAAGTCCACAAAAGATGGGAAAGATACACTTCATGACTGATCCAAACACAGGAGTTATTTAAGTAATTGACTTTCTACCAATCTGAGATTCAAATACAAGATAACGGCATAGCATGAAACATCAGAGAATTCTTATTCAAACGGAAAAGTAGATCAAAGAAGGTCTACATTTTTTTTTTTGATGAACCAGGGAACTCACGCACCGTACCAACACGGACAGCCTCGGTAGGCCCGAGGTGACGGGGGGTAAACCCTAGGGCTCCACGGGAGGACTCACCACCCCCGTGGAACGGGTAAGACGTCAAGCGTCTCCGCGGAGAGTCGAACCCTCTCCCTCCTAGAAGGGGTCAGTGGGTCCCCCCACGGTGGGGAAGACTTAACCAGCGGAGCCACAATGGCCGGTGGTAAAGAAGGTCTACATTTTGATAATACATTAATTGATGGGAAACGAAAAGATTTACCAGACAATGTTATCCCAATGAAGGAAGCCGCCATGGCCTCTGGCATTACTGAAGCTATAATTGGCACCAGAAACTAGAAACAGAAACCAGAAGATGGTGTCAGAGCAGCAAAACTTCACTAGTGGTACTCATCAAACAGTTTAACTTAAAAGTAGGATTGTAGAAAACCAAAGTCAATAGCTCAGTCAATAGTACCTTTGTAACCACCAAAAACTGGATCTTCTGCTAGCAGTAAGGGAGTATCGAGATCAATGAACCTGCACAGATTGTCGAACATATCAGTCCTTTTTTCCTTGGCTGTAACAAATTATGCGAACTCAAATTAACTTTTCTGAGATGAAAAGCATCTAATGCATTAAGGAACTATGTATCGGATGAACAAGATTGACTTAGCAACAGTATCGGCAGAAATGGCAATACTAACTTGAAACAACCAAAGCCAGCAGCAAGGTGGCCAGTGAAGCCCATGTCTAGCCTAGTCTCAACCATACCACCAATCATCAGGTCCAAACCATGTTCTCTTGCAAACTCAATAATATCAAGACTCCAACCACTCCGAGTTTTGCGAGCTTTATGTTAATGACATTCGCTAAATTTCCTTTTACGATTGTCTTGACGTCGTCTAAACTTCGGCAACTCTCATCAGCTGCAACAGATATCCCATATTTCCCCATAGAATTCGACTGCCGTGTCCAAGACCTTCCCAATCATCTCTATGAACTGGCTGCTCAAAGAGAATGGGAGTAACCCCCATCTCTGTAAAGAATGAAGGAGAAAACAGTTAAGAAAACTAGACGGCAGTAAATGAACCAGACAAAAAAGTGTTTGAAATGAAAGGAAATTCAGGTTCTCACATTAAGTAGAAACAAGGTTTCAAAAACCCCCTTTTTTCTTTTCGGTTAAGCGAAAAAGGAGAAAGAAAGAGAAGGTTCATAATCTGCTGACACTTTGATGCAGGCATAACAGAGAGATTTTGCTTGTCTATAACATTCTTTACCATGGAGTTTATCAAGGACCAGAGTAGCTTCTGAAGACTTGTATCCTTCATTAGCATCCAGAATAAATTAACAAGTAGGGTGCACAGCCCGTATTACTTGAAGAACCTTGATACCTGCTTTCAGATCCTTGCTCATCTTGAGCTTCAAAGTTTGGAACCCTGTTTCCGATATTTAAGAGCCAACTAAGCAGCTTCAGCTGGTGACACAATTGGAATCTGCACATGTGGATGACAAACTCGATTGAAATTCTCTCCCAAAGAAATAAAACAGAGAAACCGAAGTCGAAGACATTATTTATATGTAATTCAAAGACAGGAGTAGGAGGCTTTGCCAAGATTATACATTTTGAGGAACTATCTTTCCGTTTGATAATCAAGATAGAAACTCAACTGTTATCTGTTGTTAATGTATTCGAAGCTCCACCAGATAATTTCCACAATGGTGTTCCGATGCTGTTGGCAGCTGCATCAATCAATGCCATCTCAACTCCTGCCTGCACCTTCAATTGAAGTTATATGATGTCATGATAATAACAACAATAATAGTCACGAAAATTTTAGGGAATTCGGGACTGGGATACCCCAGTTAGTAGAAAAACAACGAATTTCTTCTGACATTATAACAGGGATACCCAGTCCATTACATTTTCAGGAAAACAACGAATTACTTCTGACATTATAACAGGCCTGATTGATCATAAAGGCAATAACTATTTCATTCTATGTCATTTCACTGAATTATCTCAACGCGAGATTCTTCCACAAGCAAGCTTAGCCTCAACTTCAGTGGCCCAAGTCACCACAGGATTGAAACAAACATATATTAACATACACAATGCCTACGATCCACTTTAAAGCTGAATAAAATGTAAAAAGCTCATTCGATAACCACACAAAACATTGCGAGATATTCAAAATAAAGTATAGTCAAATTCAAAACAATCAACGTTGGCTTTTTCTCTTTCTTGAAAGAGTTACACATAAGTTAATCGGCCTATTTTCAGGATGACCCCTCCATGAATCCATCACATCCACAAAACCAAACAAATTTCAATTCACATCGATGAAAATTCCCGGCACGGCGAATGCAAAATCACCCGGTAGCAAACAACAGTAAAAGAAAGAAAATCACAGACTAAGATGCGAACTCGAAAGCACAGTCAAACACTGCAAAAAGAAAGAGGGCAATGTTAAAAGGAGACAAATATCAAGATGCAAAAACACATATTCCCTGAGATAGCGCATTCGATTTCTCAACACTCCTCCTCACTCATCGACGATTCTTTGACCCACGTATATGAAATTTGCACACACCGTTCATATCTACGTTCTCTAACACTGAAATAAAACAAACTAAGCCCAGGACCTCTATCGAAAGAACTCACAGAAGCGAACTCGTGTCCAGGAAGAATGGCCGCTATCTCTCCCAAGGCCCTCCCCAGCGCCATCGCGGGGTTCCTCCTCAGCGCCTCGCAGGCCTCCTTCGCCTTCTCCATCGCCGTCCCCTGATCCTCCGCCGTCACGGACGGCAGCACCGGCGCCTCCCCCCACACTGCGCAGCCGTTCCTCAGCTCCACCCGCACCGCCACGTTCCCCATCCTCTCCAACCTCAACGTCGCGATCGTAAACGGCGCGGCCAGCGGCACGTCCAGCGCCCTGCTCTCCGCCCTCCGCACCTCCACCACCAACGTCTCCATCAGGCTGCCGAGCCCCAGCACGACCGGGGCCGGCCGTGGCGGCGCGACGGGGCCGCAGTGGGCGCGCGCTCGGGACGGAAAGTTTCGGTCTTTCGGGCACCCGTGGACCGAGCGCGGGAGGGAGAGGTTCGAGGCGAGCATGGCGGCGGCCTTGGGGGGTTAGGAGGAAAAGGGTATCCGGTATTTTGAGGGTGGGACTGAGGGGAGTGAAGAGCCGCCATTGTCAAGCTGTTCCTTTGGTTGCTTTTGTTACTGGTGGAAGGGGAGTCAGAGCAGATCAGAGCAGGGACAGTGACAGGGACAGGGAAACATAAACAAGAGATGGTACTGAACCGTTTTGGTTTTTCCTGGTTTTCAGGGATGGTGATGACTGGATCTGACACGAATTCCGAAAATCTCTTTCTCTCTCTCTCTCACCGTTTTGGTTTTTCCTGGTTTTCAGGGATGGTGATGACTGGATCTGACACGAATTCCGAAAATCTCTCTCTCTCTACGCTTCGTCTTCTTTCCTTTTAGGTCAACGATTTGTTTTTCCTGGTTTTCAGGGAGGGTGATGACTGGATTTGACAAGAATTCCGAAAATCTCTCCCTCTCTCTCTACGCTTCGTCTTCTTTCCTTTTGGGTCAACTTTCGTTGGATTGTTTTTAGCTGAGGTGAGCTTGAAAAAGGAAATCAAAATATGGGTCCACAAGATGATTTGTTTCCAAGTACTTTTGTTTTTTTTTTTTGGTCCGATGTTTCAAAGTACTTGAAAAAAAGACTTCAGGATGACATTTGCGTGCTAAAGCCCAATGCACACTACAGGCCGGCTTTTATCGTATAGGTACATCCATCGTTCGGGGTGGATAAGAATCGATTCTGTAAAGTGTCCTTTCGATGCTTTTTTAGGGTTTACTGATTACTTAATTGAGGTCTTCATGGCCATGGCCCTCACTGATTAGTGATTAGTGGTGTGAAAGACGTATAAAACTCGAGCTTTGAGTCGTATTTGGATCGAGTTCCTCTCTATTGTTCATTTGATTTATTTTTTTATTTTTTTGTAAAATGAAAACATTCAAAAGAAAAGAAAAGATTTAATCTTGTCGGGCCGACAAGGCTATATATTTTTTTATGTGGGTTTGTGTTCGCATTGTAGGCCGGATGGATCTAAACTCTTTGAAGAAGGAGAAAGACAAAACTTTCATTTTACTTAACATTGTGAAGTCTAAATCATCACGACGATGACAATATCGATGACAATGATGAAGAAGAAGAGGATGATGAGGACGGCGACTACGACCCCGCATCATGTCTCGAGTGGAGCATGAATTGAAATCCCACATGTAAAAAGCTCTCTATATCGGAAAGCGGATGAAGGACCACGGCCACGGTACAGTTCCATGAGAACCTCAATCTGACCCTAGTAACTTCTGTGACCCTTATGGCCTGAATGGGAGAGATTTTGCGGCCCTTAGGCCCTAAAAATCAATGGCCTTTGAGAATGCAAGGGGCGTTTATCTCTAGGGTCAAGAGACTGTACACACAGATTATATGTAAATATATAGAAATAGCTTTATCACACACACGTAATTTATATGCGCGCGCGCGCGCATGCCGATTGAAAGTGAACGGAAGCGCCGACATAAACCACAAACAAACACGGAAGACAAGAGAATTGCACAATGTACTTTCCTACCCCTCTTACATCGTACTATTATTAACATCTCAAATGTTTGTCGAGGGTGCGTTTAGTAATTATTATGTTCTTGGAGGCAATTTCTACTTGAAAATAGTTTTTCTTTCTAATTATGTTCCTTGGATAAATTTTGAGCATTCGAAAGCGTTTCGTTAACTGTACAAAATTTTTATTCTTAAAATAGAAATGCGTTATGATACGACTTTCAAACTTTCTCTTGACTTAAAATTTCTTCTAATTTTTAATAAGTTTATTATATTTTTCTCTTTTTTTCTTCTTTTTCTTTTCCTTTTTCCTTTCTTTTTTCTTCTTCTTTCCCTAACTGCTCGTCGTCCTTGGCCATGGCTAACAACCAACTAGACTAGAGTCGGCCCAATAAGGTCAAGCCTCATGGCAATTGGGCAACGTCAAGCCTCATCGGTGGCTATGCGAGGACGAGCTTGGGCGACGGTTTGGCTAGTCATTGGCCTTTGCTATGGCATGCGACTGATTATAGGAAGAAAGAGAAGAGGAAGAGAAAAAGAAAAAGAAGAAAAGAAACTGGTATGGGTTTGATTTTTGAATTATTCTCGAGAACAAAGAAACAACTTTTTTAACTTCATGATTATATTCCAAATTTATTTTTGGGAATAAAAACTTCTTTTTGTTCTAGAAAACAAAAGAATATAAATAGTTACTATTTTACTAGTTACCAAACATCAAAGTTTTCGCTAGCATCAAAGTAACCATTATGACTCTATTTATTTTGCCAAAAATGAATAATTTGAAAAATATTTTGTTTAAAAATAATTACTTATATTGCTTGACTACTTATTTTAAGTGATATAATCAATATTTTACAAAAAAAATGTTTTCCAATTATTTATTTCTTACATGTGGAACATCTTTTTTTTTTTTTGATGTAGAACAAAGAAGAATTCACGACCGCTAATTAATGGATGTCTTGACTCCTATCGCCTTCTACATAAGGAGAAGTCCAAATTCCTTTCCACCACCATCAAAGTTGACACCGTACATGTGGAATATTCGTAGTCAAATACACTTAATAATTTCTTGTTCTTTAAGGTTTAAAGGCGAATAGATAATTTATGTGTCTGTGCATCTAGGGAAAAGGAAAATTTTCAAATAAGGACCCAAAGTACCATCATTTTCTTAAAATAGGATATGAAGTGAAGTTTGTCTCAAATAAAGACCCAAAGTGCCATCAGTTTCTCAAAAGATGACCTAAAGTGAAGTTTGTATCAAAGAATGACCCAAAGTAGTCATTTAGTCTCAAAGAAGGATTTCACTTGTCGGCCGGTGAATAGATACATCTCCGATGTATATTCTGGTGGCCTGATTATGGTACTTTCATCTTTTCTTTTCTTTTTTTTCATTTTTGGTTGTCCTGTTCATCGTCTTCTTCATCCCCTATTCACTTCTTCTTGCCCAGATCAAGAACACTGGACTTGGGGAAAGGCCAGCGAGTACCGGCTGCTGGTAAGGCCGGCGAGGGCTCAACGCCCATCGCTGACAGCAGGCGAGGGCCATCAAGCCCTCGCTGGCCATGGGGGAGGGGGGCCGTCCAAATCGAGGCCCTACAAGAAGGTCCTCGAGGGCAAAAGGGGTAGCTGAAGAAGTTGTCGATCTAGGAGTGGTGGTGGGAGGAAGGGATAAAGAAAGCGATGCGGGCGTCCTAGTCGTAGTCCTAACAAAAGACGAGGTTGTTGGTGGAGCAGTGGACGGAGGTTGCCCCTCACGGCCATAAACGAGGTCGCCCCCCGCTAGCCTTGGGCGAGGGCTCACCCACCTCACCGGCCACTGATAAGGGCCGGCAAGGGCCTGCAAGCCCTTGCCCACAGCTAGAAAGGGCTCGACGACCCTCGCCGGCCGCAGCTGAGGCCACCCTCCTAGATATGGCGAGGGTTGGCCTTCAAGCCCTCGCCCATGGCTGACGAGGGCTTAGTGGCCCTCGCCTACTGCCGGCGATGGGCGTCCAACCCTCGCCAGCCCTCACCAATGGCCAGCGCTCGCCAGCCCTTCCTAAGTCCGATGTTCTTGAGAAGAAGACGAACATGGGACGAAGAAGATGATGAACAGTGCCACCATTGACCAAATAATAATAATAATAATAACAAAGAACAAGACAACCGAAAATTTTAAAAAAAAATGACAAAAATACCCCTAACCAGGCTACTGGAATATGCATCGAAGATGTATCTATTCACCGGCCGGCAAATGAGGTCCTTCTTTAAGACTAAATGATCACTTTGAGTCCTTATTTGAGACAGACTCCACTCTAGGTCATCTTTTGAGAAAATGAAGGCACTTTGGGTCCTTATTTAAAACAAACTTCACTTCAAGTCTTCTTTTGAGAAAATGATGACACTTTGTGTCTTTATTTGAAATTTTCCCTAAGGAAAATTATCCAAAAAAATTATGATCCTATTATCTTTTACCAATTTAATTATAAACCTTTAAATTATACCAATTAAATCATAATTTTTTTTCACATTGTGTTAATCAAGTCCATTCAACTAATTTTAATTGGAAATAAGGATTCATTTTTCCTGGTTTTCAGGAAGGGTGATGACATATGAATTCCGAAAATCTCTCTCTCTCTCTCTCTCCCCGCTTCGTCTTCTTTCCTTTTGGGTCAACTTTCGTTGGATTGTTTTAAGCTGAGGTGAGCTTGAAAAAGGAAATCAAAATATGGGTCCACAAGATGATTTGTTTCAAAGTAGTTTGTTTTTTTTTTTTTTTTTGGTCAGATGTTTCTAAGTACTTGAAAAAAGACACCAGGATGACATTTGAGTGCTAAAGCCCAATGCACACTACAGGCCGGCTTTATCGTACAGGTACATCCATCGTTCGGGATGGATAAGAATCGATTTTGTGAAGTGTCCTGTCGATGCTTTTTTAGGGTTTACTGATTAATTAATTGAGGTCTTCATGGCCAAGGCCCTCACTGATTAGTGGTGTGAAAGATGTATAAAACTTGAGCTTTGAATCGTATCTAGATCGAGTTCCTCTCTGTCGATCATTCGAATTTTTTACTTTTTTCTAAAAATCAAAACATACAAAAGAAAAGAAAAGATTTAATCTTGTCGGGCTGACAAGGCTATATAATTTTTATGTGGGCTTGTGTTTGCATTGTAGGCCGGATGGATCTAAACTATTTGAAGAAGTAGAAAGGCAAAACTTTCATATTACTTAACACTGTGAAGTCTAAATCATCACAACGATGACGATGATGATGACGATGACGAAGAGGAAGAGGATGATGAGGACGGCGACTACAACCCCGCATCATGTCTCGAGTGGAGCATGAATCGAAATCCCACATGTAAAAAGCTCTCTATATCGGAAAGTGGATGAAGGCCCACGGCCACGATACAGTTCCATGAGATCCTCAATCTGACCTTGTAACTTCTGTGAGCCTTATGGCCTGAATGGGAGATATTTTGCGGCCCTTAGCCCCTAAAAGTCAATGGCCTGTGAGAATGCAAGGGGCGTTTATCTCTAGGGTCAAGAGACTGTACACATAGATTTTTGCGGCCCTTAGGCCCTAAAAATCATTGCCTTGTGAGAATGCAAGGGGCGTTTATCTCTAGGGTCAAGAGACCGTACACATAGATTATATGTAAATATATCGAAATAGCTTTATCACACACATGCCGATTGAAAGTGAATGGAAGCACCGACATAAACAACAAACAAAAATGGATGACGAGAGAATTGCACTATGTACTTTCCTGCCCCTCTTACATCGTACTATTATTAACATCCCAAATATTTGTTGAAGGTTCATTCGGTAACCATTATGTTCTTGGAGGCAATTTGCACATGAAAATAGTTTTTTTTTTTTCTAATTATGTTCTCTAGATGAATTTTGAGCATTCGAAAGCGTTTTGTTAACCGCACAAAACTTTTATTCTTAAAATAGAAATGCGTTTAATACAACTTTCAAATTTTCTCTTGACTTAAAATTTCTTCTAATTTTTAATAATTTTATTATATTTTTCTCTTTGTTTCTTCTTTTTCTTTTCCTTTTTCCTTTCTTTTTTCTTCTTCTTTCCCTGACTGCTCGTCGTCCTTGGCCATGGCTAACAACCAGCTAGACTAGAGTCGGCCTCGTAAGGTCAAGCCTCACGGCAGTTGGACAATGTTGAGCCTCACCAGTGGCTATGCGAGGACAAGCTTGGGCGACAGTTTGGCTAGTCATTGACCATTGCTATGGCATGGACCGATTATAGGAAGAAAGAGAAGATGAAGAGAAAAAAAAAAAAAAAAAGAAGAAAAGAA
The DNA here is from genome assembly GCA_014182725.1 of Eucalyptus brandiana. Classification (NCBI taxonomy): domain Eukaryota; kingdom Viridiplantae; phylum Streptophyta; class Magnoliopsida; order Myrtales; family Myrtaceae; genus Eucalyptus; species Eucalyptus brandiana. The sequence goes on from CM024669.1 coordinate 6,245,160, forward strand.
AATGGTATGGGTTTGATTTTTGAATTATTCTCGAGAAAAAAAAAACTTTTTTAACTTCATGATTATATTCAATATTTATTCATGGGAATAAAAACTTCTTTTTGTTCTAGAAAACAAAAGAATATAAATAGTTACTATTTTACAAGTTACCAAATATCAAAGTTTTCATTAGCATCAAAGTTACCATTATGACTATTTATTTTGTCCAAAATGAATAATCTGAAAAATATTTTGTTTAAAAATAATTACATATATTGCTTGATTAATAATTTTAAGTAATATAATCGATCTTTTACGAAATTTTTTTTCTAATTGTTTATTTCTTATATGTGGAACATCCTTTTTTTTGTTTTTTTTTTTGTTTAGTTTTTTTTTTTTTTTTTTGATGTAGAACAAAGAAGAATTCACCACCGCTAATTAATGGATGTCTCGACTCCTATCACCTTCTTGAAATCCATGTCTATTAGAGTAAAAGGGTGGTGAATAGGAATTGTCCACATTGCCTCTTTAGCATTTTTTTTTTTTCAATTTCCTTATAAAATTTCCCTGAATTTTTAGGTAGTTGATAATGTCAAAAAAAAAAAATAAAGAATAAGAAGAGGAAGAAGAAAGAATTATGAATTGGTTCTTAATGCTTGATTACTTTTCATTTAATCTACAAATTCTCTATTATTAAAAAGAATAAAATGCATTTGAATAGCAAAAAGATGAGCATAAATTGGCAATTGTTTAGTTATCGCTGGCCATCTTATATAGCATGCTTAAGTGGATATTTCGTGAATTGCTCCATCAATGATTTCTTATGACAATTAGCTGGATTGACTAAATTTGAATTTTATAATCAAGTTTAGGACTACATTGGCAAAATTGAGAGGTTTAGAACTGAATTAACATTCATATAATATGTTTATAATTGAATTGGTAAATTTTCCATTTATACAACTATCAAAGTATATATTGCTATCTTCCGCAAAAATTGTTCAAGTTTTTAATTAACCCATTCACCCCCTCCCGTCTAGATCATATTGTTACTCCTAACAGCTCAAAGTAAATTTAAGTACCAATGAAAATTAGTGAAGGAATGCGATATTATAGACTGAGGGAAGATTTTTTTTTTTTTGAATATTTATCAAGTGTATACCTAATTTATGATGTCATTAAAGTAGATGTCATAGATTTTTATTTGACATGAACGGACGCTTTCGCTTTTGAAGGTACATTTTGTTCCTCCCTCTTATCTATCATAGATTTTAAACCACGGTCTTTTTGTTGAAATGAAAAGAAGTACCATCCCATTTTAGAAGGCATCAAGTTCTTGATTTTTTCAACAACTAGAAAGTATTTACCAATTGATAGCCTATGGTAGCGACCTGAACCAGCAGAAAGACATATGCCAAGGGTTGGATTCTCACTTCAATTTTTTTTTCTTTTTTTTGGTTAGGGTAGATATCTAGATAGAGTTGTATTTACAGAAATATGTAGATGTCTAAGCTTTATTTGGCCCATGTCTTGAGTGTGGCAACTCTTCACACCAACCAATTGGTTGGTTGCATGGGGACATCTTATAAGCTTGCATAAAAGTTATTAAGGCTAAAGGAAAGTTCGCCTAGACTACGGTATTCAGGCAATGCATAAGAAATTAGAAATCATTTTGAAAAACCAAAAAGTAGTCCTATTTTCCCTTGTGTTGCACTTGTGCTTTTCTAATTTGGCTTGAACTTAAGTGCTCATCCTTTATTTTATTTTATTTTTCCTTGTTTTGTGTTTTTGTTTGGGCCAAAGCAAGTTGCTCTCACGTTTTTTTCAAGTGAAGTCCCTATCCCATCATCAACTTGATTAACCCTTTCTGTCGAGTAACCATTCCTCAAAAGAATCCACTACAAACAAATAATTGCAATTAAAAACGAGATTCAGTTCGAGCACTAAGAAGCGGATTGAATTGGACTAGTTCTAACCTCCCCAGGTCAGAGTCAAGTTAAAAAAATTAAAGGTCTCATAATTACTCATTACTAAAATGCCCATTGTTGACGGAATGTCGACACTTTTGTGGATGGCCTTTTCTTCTTATAGACAATGTCTAAAGAAATCATCTAGACCGACATGACAGATCGAGGGTAACGAGAGGTCATAGAAAAAAGTAAGAAATATAATATGAATGGTCCATAAATTTTAACTCAATATATAATATGATTTTTAAAATTTTAATTTATTCAAAACAGTCATTGAATTTAGTTTAATGTGCAATATCATCCCTAAGTTTGTTATTTATTCAATGTGATCTCCAACCTTTTGGTACATGTTCAATTTAATTCATGAACTTAATAATCCGGGGACTAGATTAAATCTAGGGATATAATATTCTATGAACTAGATTGAATATTTACTAAAAGTTTATGATTCACATTAGATAGATTAAAAGTTCATAGATGACGTTGCACATTTAGTTAAAATTCACGAATCATGTTAAACAGAGTAAAAGTCCATAAATCATATTACAAATTAAGATAAAGTTCACAGATCATTTGTGTGATTTCCAAAAAAATATTAGATTGCCAAAGCTAAACACAGAGGCTCAAAGCACACCAATCCAATAGGAATCCAACCCTAGTGGATTATGGAATCATGTTTATATTTCACTTTTCTTTCGGTCGTCTTAAGTAGTGCTAGTCGCACTTATTTTATACTCAGACGCCTAAGTGAGGATTTGCTAGCTGCTACTAATCACACTACCGATTTCTCTCCCCTAGAACAGGAAAGGAACGGGAGTGTGTGCATAGCCAAATTCTAGAAATTGTAGATGCACAAGAACCCATCCTCACACACACCTGCAAAGAGACTAAATAAATGGAAGTGCCTCACTGACTTGACTCCACTATCCTTCATGTCATCTATGTGATGGTCTTTTTCTGCCAACTCTCAAGCCAGCAACAAGCAGAAAGCTCAGTCTTGGTGTCGTTTTACTTTAGGAACGATTATGCATACGAAAAAAACCCTCATGATGAAAGTATATTTTGCAAAGTAAATAGCAATTAAAGCTTCATTAGTTCAAAGTTTTGTCCCTTCCATCGAAATCCTGGGTCAGTCGATAAAGCCCTTGTTCTTGTAGAGGGAGAGAGGACCTACATCAATATGAGTGGGTGACCTCATTAGAATGATGCTTACACACACCCCCACCAGGAAGCCCCACCTATATAGCCATTAGAGCTTTGTGCATGAATGCTCAACGACACAAAGCAACCCCAGAAGAAACACAATATCTCTCTCTCTCTCTCTCTCTCTCTCTCTCTCTCATACACCCACAAGACACCCACAAGAACAGTGATATGATGTGGAGGAAGTGGAAGGAGCAGAACGATGGGATGATCAGTGGTGGTGGAGTTAGTGAATGCCTGTTACTGTTGTGGGCAGCCTTGCTTGCTCTCTCTCTAATATCGGCCATTCTCTTGTCTTGTGCAGAGGGTGCGTCTCCCTCCTCCAAGGCCAGAGCGGCTTCGGCTGACGACTCTGGCTTCTATGGTGCTGGATGTGCCGCCGGTTGCGGTGCTGCCTGTGGCGGCGCTTGTGGCGCTTGATGATGCTGTGGGTGGTTTCTACTTCTCGCTGACTTCTCATAAGTCTGAGATGTGGCAAGAACCTACACCATTCTGTTTTCACATCAGGGAAAACCCAAGAGTTAGACTAGATCCACTTTATCAATTGTAATATTGATGAGCTGCTATTTGAAATATGGCTATCGTGGCCAGAGAAAGAGGCAGCTTTGCATATGATTAAGTTCAACTAGTTGCATCAATTTTTCTTCATGATTTTCTTCTCGTCTACTTTTTGCACCTCTAAGCTCGCTGAAGTTTTCCAAGAAAGCTCCTGTATGGGTGTTCTGATGTTATTGTCCATCCAGCGTGCTTGTGGCTATAATTTCCTTTTGTTGAGCAAAAATCTGCATGTTTGACTATAAAGAATCTACTAGTGTGGTTGGCATGCTATTAATTCGACATTATGTCAAAATTATAGCACAAAATCAAATTCAAACACACGATGTGCAACCCTAAAAATATTCTCATTAGTATTAATGTTTTATTCTGAATCATGAGATTAATCAAGTATTTCATGGACTGCGATTTTTAAACTCAAATCGATTAAATAATATGATAGTGATGCAGATGATACCGACGATATCTCACCATTAGATGGTAGACTCTTACTTGAAGAGAATGGGCCATGAGAACCTCCTTAAAGGACTCCCCACATCCGTTTTTGGCAAAGAAAACGCCGAGAATGATTTCATAATCCAACGGTTACATGTTGTGTACAAAAAAAGGAATGAATAACTTTTTGATGGCGAAAAACCACGGTAGTTATTACAAGAGTGAGTCTCCGGAGAATACCATGTCTATGTAGATAAGTACCATCATAACCACTAATCACGTGAGATTAATTGCCTCGCATGCACCATAATATTCGTAGACTGAGACTCTGCAGTACTTTTCCCAAAAATCATATAGGTGACAGGTGTTGCTCAGTAAGTGGCCTTGATTATGCATAAAACAAAGCAACACAACACTTTCATTACTTAGGTTTAATTGCTCCCCTGTACTGTTACTGATGAACCAGGGACTAAAAGGAAACCAAGAACAGTCCAGCCAAAGCAATATCAAGACATCAGCAGATTCTTCAAAATTGTTGGAAGATATAGCGGATCTATTTTAGGTTATGATCATGCATTAGATCAATTAGGGATTAGATTGATTAGATTGAGATATTGATACGATTGTAAAATATCTCTTTTCCTTTTATTCATGTATCTTCGTATTATAATTACAGTGTAACAAACATTGAATGATAGACAGAAAAACAGAAAAATTCCCTAAAAGCTCTACGATCTTCTTCTTCCTTCTGCCTGTTCTTTACTTCTCTTTATCTTCTGACATGGTATCAGAGCTTGGCTCTTGATTCCGCTTCCGCACACATTGATTGCCTATCGAAGCTTCCGGATCTGCAAAACTAGATCAAAGCAAAGAAGGAATCAAAATCCATTAGAGAAGAAAGAAGCAGAGGAGGTTACTTACCATGAATCCACCAGAAAATCCACCCTCTGGTGCGGACATACCGCCCACAGGAGAGGCTACATCTGCACAGCAAGTTCAAGCCACAATACCGGCAATCCAACAGCAAATCCAACAGCAAACTCAAACTCAAAATCTGCCATGGCAGTATTACCCGGCTCAGCCAAACATGGGGTTACCCATTTCTGGGCATCCTTACCACTGGGTACCATATCCATGGTACGTTGGGGCTTCCCAAATGCATCATCGCCGGGGGGCTGGGAGCGGCTGAGCAACCCCCAGCCCGACGGGAGTTCGCCAACCACGAATGGGGCAAACTCAGCCGTCGGTCCAGAACAAGTGAGCGGGTCGAGTGAACCGAGTTTAGGATCAAATCCTTACCCGGGAGTTTCTAATGCGGCTTATGGATCCGGATTTGGCGGATCGGGTACAGGGGCGAACCCCTACCCAAATTTTGCACTGGTTTCCTTCCGTTTCCGATCTCTACCGTCACCGGCCGACCGGAACAAGGCGACCCTTTATATGTATCAACCGCCGAAGGACCGTAACTGAAATTGATCGAGTCTACAACTCACCGGATCGGAGAATTACTCCAAATGGTCGCGGGATTTCCGGCGGGCCCTCGTGACGAAGGACAAAGACGGATTTCTTGACGGAACAATACCCATACCGTCGGACGAGCGGGCTGGCTGGCCGACACTTGGAGAAAGTGCAACCACCTCATCCGAACGTGGATTGGCAATTGCATTTCTCCGAGGTGGCCGCCGGGCTTCCTCCGACGAGAAGATTCAAAAAATATGTGGGATAACATCTCAGAGATGTACGGGAAACTAGATCAAGCCAAGATCTTTTCCCTCATGCAAGAGTTAAGCGAGTTAAAACAAGGAAATACAACCGTCACAGCTTGTTACAACAGATTGTCATCCCTCTGGAACCAACTCGAGGCAACGGAGGAGAAGCTCGAGGGACCGGTAGAGACGCTCCAGCAGTACAGATCTATCAAAGAAAGGGAGAAGGCGACACGATTCCTTTTGATTTTGAATGAAAATTATCTAACCTTTCGATCTCAGATCTTGGCGATGGATCCGGTGCCTCCCCTCGGACGAATCTTCCAACTGGCCGTTCAAGAGGAAAGCCAGAGGCTCGCGGTTCCGGAGCAAACGCGAGGAAGCGACAGCATCGCCCTCGCGATGCGCGGCGTCCGGCGAGACTCGGGACAAACCCTAGCCCGAGAGAGAGAGAATCGCGAAAGGGGGCTAGGGTTTCCAGGAGGGTTCGCACGGCCCCTTAAAAGAGAAGGGGCGAACGGTCCAGATCTTCCACCGAGATCTGACGGTGGACAGGAGCTCCATCTGTTCGGTGCATCCGACGGTGGATATCATCCCTCGATGAAGGGATCCGACGGCCAGACTTATTCTTCATTTAATGGATCGGATGGTCAGAATTATTCCTTATCAAAAGGATCGGACGGTCAGGTTTTTTCCGCATCTTTAAAGAATTTCAGTCAAAATTCGAAAGGAAGAGGTAGATTATATTGTGAATATTGCAAACGACCACATCATACCATAGATAATTGTTGGAAATTGCATGGTAAGCCAGAAAAAGGAAAGAAAAAAGAATATGCTGCAGCCTACCAAGTCACTGGACCAACCAGTCTGAATTGCGATCAACCTATTACATATGGGCAATATCAGCAGCTGATGCAGACTTTGCAAAAGGTCGATTTTGGGAATAAGGGAGCAAGTTTTTCAGGTATTTCTCATTGCCTGATAAATTCTATTTCAAGAAAGGCTTGGATAATTGATTCAGGAGCAAGCGATCATATTGTTTGTGATAGAGGATTTTTTTCCAATATGCATAAGAAATTAGATACACCTATTTCTGTGCAATTGCCGAATGGGAACATTACTCATGTCACTTTGACGGGCACTGTCCAATTAAGTCATCAAATTACCCTTCAAAATGTTCTTTATGTTCCACAATTCCAATTCAACCTGATTTCTGTCTCCAAAGTCTGCAGAGAAAATTCATGTCAAATGTTCTTCGATTCTGACACTTGTCTTTTCCAGGCCCGTTCGACTGGCAAACTGATGGGCTTGGGTAACCTCTCTGAAGGACTTTATTTTTGGATCAGTTATCCTAGTCATTTTGATTTAGCTTCCTTGAATAAAAGATCGTTGTGTAATCTATCTACCAATGATAACAATTTTCTTTCGCATTCACGAATGGGTCATAGTGCACTTTTTCCTTACTCTAAATGTGAAATATGCCCACTTGCAAAACAATCTCGAAATCCTTTTCCTTTCAGTACAACTCGTTCCGCTGAAATTTTTTCTCTGATTCATATGGATGTTTGGGGACCCTATCACACTCCACATCGAGATGGTTCACGATATTTTCTCACAATTGTGGATGATTATTCTCGTGCCACATGGGTATTTCTGATGCAGTCAAAGGCACAAGTTGTTTCTCATCTAAAGATGTTTCTAATCCTGACTAAAAATCAGTTTAAAAGGTCGATTCAACGGATTCGCACTGATAATGGGACAGAATTCTTTAATAATGATTGTCGTTCACTCTTAACGTCCCATGGCATCCTTCATGAAAGCTCCTGTGTTTATACCCCACAACAGAATGGGGTAGTAGAGCGAAAACATCGCCATCTCTTGGAAGTCACCAGAGCACTGAAATTTCAAGGATCTATCCCAGAAAATTATTGGGGAGATTGTGTTCTTACTGCAGCTTATCTGATCAATCGAATGCCAACACGGATACTGGATGGCAGATCGCCTTTCGAATTACTTTATAAAAAAAGGCCGACCCTAGATCATCTGAGGGTCTTCGGCTGCTTATGTTATGCTGCAGTGATGGGGCCTCGGGACAAAATGAGTCCTCGTGCTAGGAAATGTATCTTCATGGGATATCCAAATTTGCAAAAGGGATATCGTGTTCTTGACAAGAGCACAGGAGATTTTTTTATTAGTCGGGATGTTATTTTTCATGAAAATATCTTTCCTTTTCATGAAAGCTCATCTTTTCAAGACGATTTGAATGCTCCAACGAGTTCCCACCAAGTCTTCAATGAAGAAGAAGCAAGTCCTGGTTTTCTCCTCACAATGCCACCAGAAGCAGATTCTCCTCTCAAATTGCCTGATTCTCATCCAGAAGGACTTCTGGATAACGCTCTTGAGGACACAGCTGATACAGAGAATAACCCTCAGACAAATGTAGAGGAACAATCTTCATCACAAAGCACCAACAGCTCATCCACGTCGTTCAGGACGGGCAACAAGACCGCCAACCTGGACTAAAGATTATGTCTGTGCTTCACTTAACTCACCAGGTATTCGCTATCCAATATCCTCTTACGTATGCTTTGATAAGCTTTCGTCAGATCATAGATGTTGCATTAGTCGTATTTCCGATGAGAAAGAACCCTCTAGTTACGATGAAGCATCTAGAGATCCACGATGGCAACAAGCCATGGCAGCAGAACTACAGGCATTGACTGATAATCACACATGGGAATTAGTCAATCTTCCTCAAAACAGAAAGTCCATAGGATGTAAATGGGTGTATAAGATTAAGTGCAGATCTGATGGTTCCATTGAACGTTACAAGGCTAGGTTGGTGGCTAAAGGGTATACGCAACGGGAAGGTTTTGATTATCACGAGACCTTCTCCCCTGTTGCTAAGGATGTAACAGTTCGTTCTTTTTTATCAGTGGCAGCTATCCATAATTGGTCTTTACATCAGATGGATGTCCACAACGCCTTTCTTCATGGCGATTTAGATGAGGAAATCTATATGGATATTCCTCAGGGCTTACGGAGACAGGGGGAGAATAAAGTATGTCGTCTCCGCAAATCCCTTTATGGATTGAAACAAGCTTCAAGGCAATGGTATGCAAAGTTTGCAACTGCTCTCACAAGCTGCAGGCTTCAAACAGTCCAAATATGATTACGCCTTGTTCACATGGACTAAAGGTATGTCATCTATCTACTTGATGATATATGTTGATGATATACTCATCATGGGCAACGATGATGCTGCAATAGGAAGTCTTAAGAAATATTTGCATGCTACATTCCATATAAAGGACCTGGGAGCACCAAAATACTTCCTTGGTATCGAGATTGCTCGATCCAACCAAGGGATTTCTCTCGATCGGCGGAAGTTTGTATTGGAGATTATTTCGGAAGTTTGGATTATCGGGATGCAAACCAGCAGTTATTCCTATCGAGCAGAACATCAAATTAACCACAGCGGATTTTCTTGGAGGGATATCTCAGAATGATGACCCTATACTCAAAGATCCGACAAGTTATCAGAAGCTCGTTGGAAAACTTATATATCGACTATGACCGGACCCGGACATTTCATTTGCCGTGCAAACTCTCGATCAATTTATGCACAGCCCGAAGGAGTCTCACATGAATGCAGCCTTAAAGGTTGTGAAATATCTAAAGAAATGCCCAGGACTCGGGATACTTCTATCTAGAAAGTGTAATATGGAATTGACGGGATACTGTGATGCAGATTATGCAACCTGCCCAATGAGTCGAAGATCGATTACTGGCTTTTGTATTAAATTCGGGGAATCTCTTCTTTCATGGAAAACCAAGAAGCAAGCAACTGTCTCCTTATCTTCAGCTGAAGCAGAGTATCGGGCCATGGCGAAAACTACGTGTGAAATCGTGTGGCTACGGGGTCTACTTGGAGATCTTGGGATAAGGCTAAAAGGTCCAACGAAGCTGTTTTGCGACAATGATGCAGCTCTCAAACTCGCAGCAAATCCCGTGATGCATGAAAGAACGAAGCATATAGAAGTGGACTGCCACTTTACTCGAGAGAAGATTCAAGAAGGAATCATTGAGACAAGAGGAATTGGAACCGCAGAACAACCTGCAGACATCTTCACCAAACCTCTATGTCAAAGGCAGCATGCATATCTTCTAAGCAAGCTAGGAGTCTTGGATATCTACAAGCCGCCAGCTTGAGGGGGAGTGTTGGAAGATATAGCGGATCTATTTTAGGTTATGATCATGCATTAGATCAATTAGGGATTAGATTGATTAGATTGAGATATTGATACGATTGTAAAATATCTCTTTTCCTTTTATTCATGTATCTTCTGTATTATAATTACAGTGTAACAAACATTGAATGATAGACAGAAAAACAGAAAAATTCCCTAAAAGCTCTACGATCTTCTTCTTCCTTCTGCCTGTTCTTTACTTCTCTTTATCTTCTGACAAAAATCCATGACAGTAGAACAAAGACCCCTGATCCAGCAAGAAGGATTCCGAGTTGAAAAAAAGTGAATCAGACAGACTACAAATTTCTCCGGAAAAGATTATTAGAAACAAGACCAGTGCACCAACCAGAATGTTTTTTCCTATCCCACATAACAAGAGATGGTTGATCATTAGTCCATAGACTCCCGAGCGAACTAAGGAACTATAGCCTCGTGTATGTAGCAAAGAAGAATAATACTGGGTAACAGACATGATCTAAATGCAAGAAATGTCATCCTACTCCATAACAAACTTATGCCAAATTGATCATGATCAAGACAGTCTACACAACCGATTCTGTCCTTACAAACTTGCAAAGCAATCAGACCGTCTCCGCAATTTAAATTGCTTGCCATCAGAATCAGTATCTGAAAATGTAGAATAAGCTGCATAAACTTTCTTCTTTGCCCCGCAACACATCTGCTGCCTCGCTTTCTTCAAAGCATACAAGCCGACCCTGCAAGGTGCCCTGATAGTGCGCAACAAAATGGTGAGTGGACACGTAATGCACAACAAGCAACAGGAACACGTGCATTCTGTAGCATTGTAGCAGCATCCGAAAGTCTTCTCCTTTGAAGTTAAATCAGAGCAGGAGGCAGGCGGCTTCCTTGCCATTTCCACTATGAGGAATCGGATTTAATTACATGCTATTGACCTCGAAACCAGATACCACTATATCAAGAGAGGATGGACATTGCCTAAGGAATTTTCTTATCAGAGAACGTACATAAGCTCTTTCTTTTAGAAGGAGAACCTGATTCTTCCTTCTCTGCCACTTTTTATACTTTTGCTAGTTTACACCTTATCATACACCGTCCAGATTATTCAATTCCTCTCGCTTTTTCTGAACCCCTTTTGGCCCTTCTTTATCAACTTAGTACCAGAGAAAGTAACTTCCACACACCCTTTAGATGCTGTATTCTTAAACCTAGAGGCAGTGCAATGATGTCAGCTCAGGACATCTTAAATCTTTCAACACAAGCAAATAAAATGCATAAAAAAAATAAATGAAAGAAGCACGCACAGAACCTTAGCTTCAGTGAGCATCCGACTGCATCATCAACCAAATCTATGGATAGAGAAAAGGCTGTAGATGTAATTCGTTAGTTAATGAGGTTTTGCTTCATTCTGACTTTCACTGTAGCAAAAACCACATCAGAATGGACTTGTGGGTCTACCTATTTTCATTTTTACAAAAATCAGAATAGACCCTTTGCAATCTTGTACCAGTTCAACCATGTAAAAGCTCAGAAGGTAAGAAAGTGGAATAATTTAAAATAAATTCCACTTGAAGCAAATATCTTTATCATTCACAAACTTACATCAGATGCTCGAATCAGGAAAGATTCTTACACAAGTGAATTACATTACTCCAAACAAAACAACAAATTGCCCACATCAGAAGCGCAGGATAACAGATCTAGAGTCCTATCTATATATCAACCTTATCTATTCCTAATTGACAGTCATATGACCTTGTAACTAACAGATTGCCAATCTCTCAATCACTGTCTTCACCGCCTTCAAGATCTTCACGTCTAGCGTTAGAAGGAAGTTGATCGAGTAAGCTCTCATCCTTTTTTCCGGCCAATTTCCGCTTCAAAATTTCCTCAAGAATCGATGGAATTGCTTCCATGTTGCCATCATCATAAAATTTCAAGATCCTCCTCTTCAGTTCTGGAAGGAAGTGAGAATTCACTTTGAACATAAGTCAAAATCTACATCACAAAAAAATCACCTATAATTTGTCCCAAAAAAAAATTCACCTATATTTCACAACCATCCAAACAAAACAAAGCACAAACAATTCAAGTCCTTTTCTTATGTCAAAATGTAACACCGGCTGATCACCTAATCGATGTATCAATTGGGAAGGACAAAGCAAGCCCCAGAAAAGTACACGACAAACTAAAAAAGAAACGTGAAACAAAACGATGATTGACATTCATATCTCATGGCAATTGCCACTGTATCAAGCTCAAAAGCACTGAAAAGACCACATTTTCACTTGCACGATCGCCAAGAGAGCAATTTCAATCAAGAAAGAGCAAGAGATGCAAAATTAACCGCACGTCTCTCCATCCCTAACCTTCTCTGCCGACATCATCGGCATCATGGGAAGCATCGAGCTCCTGATCTTGGGTCTTGTTCTGCTCGTCGTGGGAATAAAATCTGACCCTATTGACAACTGAGGATGGAAAGGAAATGATGGGTCGATTCCATTGGCAACGGAGAGAGAAGCTCCCGAGCAGATTCCGGCTCATGGCTTCTCTCCAGTTCAGGGTTCAAGGCAAGATCAAGAATTAAGATTCCAGGGTTTAAGGCTAGGGTTTATAACTGCGACGAATTACCAATTAGTTCGTTGATGATTGTATCGTGGGCTTTTTGGCCCAATTTTGGATTTTTGGAAGGTTTTAAGCTAGGCCCAATTTCTGGTTCTGAGCCTCTCGCTTGGGCCATAATTGTCACTGGGCCTATTTGGGCTCTTTTTCTTCTTATGTTAGTGCTTTTGATTTGTTTACGATGATGAAAAGCGACGCGGCATGCTTTAACAAAGTAGGTAAAGAGAGGCCGCATATATAAATAAAAAGCATTTAAGCCTCGTAGATAGGTGATACGCAATAGTCTGAGAAATCAAGGGCGCATTTGGTAACAATTTTGTTAGGGAATAATTTCTTAATAAAAGAACGTGTTTAGTAACTATACAAAACTTCTGATTCTGGAATAGAAACAAATAGAATTGCATTTAGTAATCGCATAAAATTCCTCTTCCAATTCTTTTTCAATTACCTTTTTAGATGAGTGTAAATTTGATATTGAATTTTCATGGATCACTCACCAATATAATTGTTTTCTTATAAGTGAAGAAATCATATTATATTTTATTATATTTTCAATTTCAAAAGAATTCAAATTTAGAATTCTATTCTATTCTAAAATTCTATCAAATCATAGAAATTCTAATGATCAATTATATTTATACTAAGTAATAAAAATATTAACTAATCAATTTTTTATTAAATAGTAAATAATAAACTATAGTATAAACTATACTAATATACCTAAAATATGTAATAAATAATAAATAATAAATAATAAACTAAAGTACAAATTAAATATGTATTTTTATATATAGCAAATATATATTTCAGAATAGAAAGAAATCAAATCATTTTTTTTTAATTTTTAGATAATTTTATTTTTTTTTTCCTTTTTTTCCTTTCTTTCTCCCCTTATTCTTCTTAAAGGTGGTCGGCGACCTCACTAGAGCCTCATTAAGGGTGAGGTCGCCGGCCCTTGGCGAGGCCGTGCCTCATCGGAGCCTTATCGGCAGCTGGGCGAGGCTCGACCAAGCGTTGGATGGGTGAGCGGCCTCACCCAAATTTGGTGAGGCTGAGCTTGCCCAACCGTCGATGGGGCTGCCCCGGTGAGGTCGAGCCTCGCTCGGCCAGGTGAGTTTCGTCGGTGGTCGAGAGAGGCCTCGATAAGCTCGTTGGACCTCACCTGGCCTAGCAAGCCTCCAACAAGCTCATCGGACTAGTCACTAGTGACCGGCGGCGATGGGCGGTGGCGATAGTGGTAGCAGTTGAAGAAGAAGAAAGAGGGAAGAAAAACAAGAAAAAAAGAAAAGAAAAGAGAGAAAATAGGTGTTTGATTCTAGAATTGTTCCCAAGAGCAAAGAATCAACTTTTTTTTACTTCTCAATTCTGTTTCAAATTTACTTCTGGGAACAAAAAAATAAAAATTTGTTTTCAGGAACAAAAAAAATAAAAATTTGTTCATGAGAATAAAAATTTTACCAAACGCATTTCTATTCCAAATCTACTTCCGGGAACAAAAGAACAAAAACAAACACTATTTGGTAAATTGCCAAACAGCCCCTAAATGGCCGAAAAGAGTGTTGGGTTAGTCTTTTTGTCTTCTCTTTTGTGTGTTTCTCTTTTCCGACTAAAGAGGAGCCTTTTGAGATTCACAATCGCGGGCTTCACCTCCTAAGTAGGCCCATTAATATATTGATCTCCGTCAACATTCTCGCCCTAGCATCACCCACTTTTTTTTAGCTAAAGGGCATAGCGTAGTGTATTAAGTGACCTAATCACAATGGCTGGATGTCGATCTTACATAAATTACACACTACTCAGTCATTAAAGATAAGTAAAACGTACGTAGATATTACCTAATGCCTAACTTGATTCATGGAGCTAAACAAATATATCATTGTGCAACCATCTTTATCTAGACTAAGCAACCATGAAGTGTCACGAGGTATAAAGAAACACCAAGACTGGCCATCTTTTGCTTAAAAAATAAGCGGGTGATACACGTAATTCATATATATAGTGAGTAGACATGCCCATCGCATGTCAGCAGTTAGATAAATTTAGTAATGCCAGGTCAAACTTGCAAGTGGAAAACTACAGGTGAGCAAGGTTATTGGGTATTCTAGGGTTTAGAGGACAACAATACATCAGTGTCCATCAATAATTGAAGTGTATATTCTTGCTTGTTGGTTGAGCTCACCTACCAAACTTCTATTAGCTAGTGGAGACTTCTTGATCACTTGAGCCGCACTTGAGTTCATTAAAGAAATGGGGTTGCTCTTCTTTTTCCCTTTCCTTTTGTTTTCCTCCAATTTTATGTATATACATACATACGTATACATATAAAGTATAAAAAATTAGCAATATCTAGGGTGCCAAAAGGGTTTTCTTTAAAGGCGCATGGACAATTGAGGAAAGGAAAAGTGAAGGAATGAGAGCAGTGGGGAAATCTTGATGAGCATGCACAAGCTGTTGTCAAGCGAGTGAAAGCTCAATCATGTCGAAAGATGCAATAGTTACATGATTTTGTCCATATGGACAAAACCAAGCTTTTTTGGGGCAATGCAGGCCGTGACCTAAACATAATCATGGATTGCTAAGTATCTTCTTTGTACGTTTTAAAATGGATGGATGATTAGACACCACAAACAACGAGGAGCCATGGAGGACCCGCGAATGCATGTCACCGCCCTTTGTAATCGCTTGATGCTTAGTGCAATTCTTTTTTTTTTTGACAAATATATATTATAATTTGTGAAATTTCATGTAAACTTATCTATCTCGTTTTTTTAAAACTTTTCTTATCCTTATCTTGTGATAAAAGTTTCTGCACAACCGATGTCATAAGAAAGTGACTTAAGGGTGCCTCATCTGCAAGTATCATTTATCGCAATGAATAAAAGAAAAAGGAAAAATTATTAAGCAGTGTCCTTATCTCCTATCATCTATCATACTTTGCAATCATGAACTACAAAGGTCGAACAACATGCTTACCGAAAATTTTGGAGAAAAAAAGAAGTGCTTTACATCAATTTGGAAGATATTAGTCAAAAATAATTATTTTATCGTTTAGGACAATTAATCAACCGGACAAATTTTTATCATCAATAACAATCTACGCATAAAAGTTTTCGTTAAGATGAAGATATTCCGAGTTAATTTACTTTATAAGCGATATAAGCTACTCTTTTGAGAAAATGTTTTATAAACATTAATTTTCCTGACACCGTGAACATCAACTACCGACAAATGTATTCAGTGTGTTTTTTGCTTCAAGTTACCCTAAAGTCTGTGACATTATTGCCACGTTAGGTATAATTGTAAAAGTTCTCTTACTTTTCAAAAATAATAATCAATCGTATTTGTTTATTATAACATAAGATGAAACAAAGGTCCACCAAATAAAAAGGCTCTAAAGACACCATTTCTAGTGGACGAAGGCACTACAGAGAAAGAGAGAGAGAGAGAGAGAGAGTAGGGCACGGGAATTGTGGTAACAAAGAAAGAAAAGTCAAAAAAGCATTTTTAATAAGCTTTAGCTATTTATTTATTTAATTTTTTTCTTAATCAGCTCTCTAAAAAAAGACAAAAAGAAAAGCACCAATAAGCTGCGCTTCTTTTCTGGTTAATTACACGCTTACCGATAATCACTCTCTGCTCATTTTCAAGCGATGCCTTCCTTGCTTTGTATCAGATAGCTGATGCCCTTGCCGGGTGCTTTTGATGGCAGGAATAATTAAAAAAGAGTAGAGATCGTTTGCTTTGGCTTTTCCAAATCACTTTGATGATTTTCATATTTGGATTTTCCATCAGGCTTGAAAAATGCTCCCATGGGTAGAATATGGTAGCAACTCGACATGATTTTGAATGCTCATATTTTTTGTGCAGATACAAAACCTTTGAAAGTGAATCTTTTGCTTTAAATTTGGGATTAAAATACCTCAATAATTAACAACAACAAGATAGATGAGTATCGCCGCCGTGGTAGCTATTGGGTTTGTCAATGGAAATTTGGTGAACCACGTGATGTGAAAAGTTAGATAATATCTAATTTCAACATGGTCCGAGAACATATCAGCCTAACTAATTCAGATAATATTAATTTGATATTTTATCACATATGGTAATCATTGGCCAGAAAATTGGTCGCTCCGTCAAGGCTAAGTAGTGAAGGTGGAACATAGACTCGAGACTCAACCTGCTTCATTAGATACTGTTCATATTAGGAGCTTGCCACCACTTGACAATACTAAATAATTTCCAAAATTAACAATTGATATCCGCTTTTCCTCTGTATTCGTAGAGTTGTTCCTCCTCCTAATTTAATTGCAAGTCAACCAGAACTTATCACTCTTTATCATGGGAGGAGATATATTGTATTGAGGGTTAAATATATCACTAGCTCTTCAATGTTTGGGCATCGTTAGTCTTTGATCTGGGGTAATTTCAATCCCATATCACTTTCTGTTCGGGTGACGATTTTGAGGTTGTATATGAAAGGAATAAATTCGGATAGGCTAAAAGAATTTTTCGGTTAGAGTAAAGAAAAGTGTAACTGTTGCCGGTTGTCTCTAACTGCTTGAGTTCAAGGCATCCATGATTGCTCAAGCTCGTTGTGTTCTTGGCCACGGCCACGGCCACCATATCCAAGCAAGTCGAAAGTGGGCGGCATTATTGACGATGGTGAGGTGTTCCAAGGCTTGCAAGGACGATGGCCGGTGGTAGGGAAGGTTAGGATCAATGGTCAGGAGGGTTTCGATGGGGGTGATTTAACGTTGGTTTATGTGTTGATGATTTTGCCACTTATGTTACGCTGTATAAAAATTTTGAACATACCATAGCATGACACGCATACTCTAATGGTCCACTTGAGTAATTCAACGATCAAATAAGAAGCAAAAACTGACCAACAATAGAAAGAGTATAAGGAAATGATTAATGGTTGAGCATTTTAAAAGGTAGGAAGATGCTTTTAAATAGGTAAAAAAATAGAGGGACGACTTCGAATTTTTAGCTACCGTCGTCTAGCATCAATAAGATCTAATAACAAGCTTGCATACCCGTTAGTTGGTTGACTCATGAGGAACTTTTCCTTGCAATTTCGAGCAAAAGTACATGAATCATTGATGACACTAACTCAATTTTTAAAAATTAAATAGATATGTGTATTTTTGTTGCTAGATAGCAACTGAATGTACTTTTCTTGACAAGAGAAAGCACTGAGTCGATAGGTCACATTCATGTTACTGACCAACACCCATCTCAGGCAAATCAAGAAAGGGTCATCATAAGAAAGGAAAAAGAAGATTAGCAAAAGGTCCCTTTCTCGATCGCTTGCCACGACAATTTCACATGACACCATCTACTCACTTTTAGAACTTGCTGATTTTCAGCAAGAAGTAGTTTCCACGAGCTAACTCAAAAACCCTAGGACCGTATGATCGTGTGAATTATTGTGCCCCTCATAATGCCACTTCGCCCGAATCATGGCGTCTAAGTAGACTTCGTTATCTCGCACGCGATTCGAAGTTACCGAGAAAACTTCAAAACCCTAGATTTTGGATCATCTTCCGGCAAATGGACCTAGACACGACAATGCCCCCTAAGTCTAAAACTCAATAAACGAGTTTGGATTTGACTTGTTGGGGTCCCTGTACTTACGCCTACTTTCTTGTATCTTCTAAATTTCATTAACTTGCATGACACTATGCTGAATTACAGAGCCTTGACACATTTTGAATTCAAATAACACCGACATTGATTTTTCCCTAGAGAGATTCGAAGGGGATACGATTTGACTATGGAGAGTCGACAAAAGAAAAGTTAGGTGATGAGCAAGAAAATCAATGACGATACGAGTTAGTCAAAGCGTGACAAGATATGCACCGGAAATTGTAAAGCCCGCGTCGCCACCGTTGACGAAAACGGATGAAGATGAAGACGTAGCTTTCTTCACGTGCCGCCCGTTTACTCCCGACTCGTAGGTTTTCTTCCTTCCGAGGTGAGAGCAAGGGGACTGACCAGCTTTGGTTCGCCATCAAATGGTCATGTCCTCGAACTTTCGAAAGCCAAATTATCAGATCGAACGCATGTGCATCTAGAATTTGATTGACCTGTCTTCACATTATTCTCTCTCCAAAAACCGCCCCCCTCCCCCGCGGCGAAATTGATTGAGAATGTATTGTGACGTGATTTTTGCCAGAGTAAAGCATAATAATGGGGCAAAAAGGACAAAACTTATGATGCAATACGAGGGACAATGATATGGACTATCTCTCATGCCGGTTACGATACGTAAACTTACTAGTTGGGGTAATAATCCAAGACCTACCGAGAAAATGATATGATTTCGTTGTTTTGTGTCTCTTCTAAAAGTTTTGATTTTGCAAAAACCTTGGTATCTTCAACTTTATACATTCGATTTTACTTTTTTTTCAAGCATTGATTATGTTCTACTTTGAAATTTAATCTAGCCGTTGGTTAATTTTCAACCAAACACCATGATGTGATTCAATGGGTGGTTTTACATCTCGTTTGGCCAATCTAGACCTAGTTAGGGCTCGCCGTGACATAGGCAGGCAAGCCTAGAAAAAAAAATACTATATATATGGAAAAGTCCAGCCGTATGAACAGTATGGATATTCTGAGATCTGCCCACTTGATCGGTTCTAGAAGCAATCATGGATTTATGGCTTAACCCTATGGGTGCGTTTGGCACCAGCTTTGCCAAGGATCTTTAGGGGTTTAAAGGCCTTTAGGCCAAAAATTGGGTGTTTGGGAACCAGCTTTCGAAGTCCCTTGTGGGAAAGCAAATACTTGGGAAGGCTGAAAGCCCAAGGCAGCCTTGAGGCTGCCTTGGGCTTTCAGCATTCTCAGCATGCTGGGGTCACTGTTCACTTTTTTTTTTTTTTTTTTTTTTTTTTTCCAAATTTGTCCTCACGAATTTTTTGTTTTTCCGGTGCGTGCCCTCGTATGAGCACTGTTCATCTTCTCCAGACGCGGGAGTCGCCGCCGCCCGCCGGGAGGTCGCGCAGTCGGCCGGAGGTCGCGGGTCGCCCGGAGGTCGCGGGTCCTCGCGGCGACCCAAATCGGGTCGCCGGAGGTCGCGTGAC
Source organism: Eucalyptus brandiana (assembly GCA_014182725.1). Lineage (NCBI taxonomy): Eukaryota > Viridiplantae > Streptophyta > Magnoliopsida > Myrtales > Myrtaceae > Eucalyptus > Eucalyptus brandiana. The sequence continues at coordinate 6,264,950 of CM024669.1, forward strand.
CTCCGCGTGACCTCCGCGCGACCTCGTGCAACCAGATCCGGTCGCCGGAGGTCGAGCGACCTCGCGGCGACCGGATCGGTCGCCGGGACTGGTCGCGCGAGGTCGCGCGACCAGATCTGTTCGCCGGAGGTCGCGCGACCTCTGTGCGACCAGATCGGGTCGCGCGACCTCCGGCGACGCGCGCAGAGGTCGCGCGACCGGCACTCCGCCTCCCGCGACCCAGATCCGGGTCGCCGGAGGTCCCGACGGCGTCGCGCGACCTCGCCGGCCCAGATCTGGGTCGCCGGAGGTTGCGGAGTCGCCGCCGCCGCCGGATGCCGCGCGCCCTTCTTTGGTTTTCATTTTTTTATTTTTCTTTTAATAATTTTTTTTTTTCACAAAAGTCCTTTGTCCCCCAAACACCATTTTCTTTCCAAGCATTTCACAGCGACTTTTAAATTACAATTTACCAAACACACAGGTTTGCGTTTTGGAAAACACATTTAACTCAAAGATCTTTGATTTTCCTAAAGACTTTCCCCAAAAGTCTTCCCAAACGCACCCTATATAGGTTTTGGAGGCACTAACAGCCCTCGTCCCCTGCACCTGCATTGTCATGCTTCTTTTGCACCTCTAAAATTCACGTATCACACCAATGCGAAAACTTCCAAATGCTGTTTTGCTTCATCTTCAAACCATCCTTCCTCTTCAAGCTATCTATCATCCCGATACATTCACGTGCCTGTTTAACTTGGTCTATCAGCAAGCATTTTGGTGAAAAAAATAAGGACAGGAGAGGACTTTTTGGGCATTGCAAATAGCTCATGTTGAGGCTAGAGAGAGAGAGGGAGGGAGAGAGAGAGGCTTTGAATGTGGAACTGTGCGAGTCATGGATGGGGCCCCACTGAATTGGATGCTTTTGCCTGAAGACATTGGCAGCTCACATGATTACAACTGTTTTGGGGCGACTGATGGAGAAATGCCAAGTTATGATGGTTGTAAATCCCAATCCCAATCCCCAAGCAAAAGCAGAGCAAAATGGAACAAGACAATGCCTCCAAAATGCAGAAAAATGCAAAGCTTTGATTATGCATTTTTGACCTTTTGATTTTTGCTGCAATTTTTTTCTTGTCAAGTTGTGGTTTGCCACATTGGGATGATGATGAACTGGGGGCCCCAGTCAAATGCTGTCCACACTGATGCACAAATCTGACTTCTTGCACACTGTGTCTTCTACGCCTCTGCAACTTTTTTCCTCCACCTCAAACAAGACAACCAGCACGAGAAAGAAAAAGGTGTCATTTTTTTATTTTCAAAGTTTCTGAAACGAAAAGGTAAATGTTTATGTTTAATAAAGAGAAAGCGCCCCTTATCTCCCCCACTTTGATAAGTAGGCATCTGTTAAGCCTAGAAAAAGCAAAAGCTAGCTTGCAGGTTCCAGCTGAGTCCTACAGTATTTCTTGTTTCCTGGCAAAAGAATTCCCCGCATCTCTCCTGCAACAAGACAAACCGTAGCCCACTCAACAACCCAACATCACCAAAAATAAATCTTTTTATGGCCAAGAAATAAGAAATATTGAATCTTTCCTCACAGAAATTGCAAAAGCTTGGGGGCAAGAAAAAAGAAAAGGGAAATTCAAAACCAAGGTCAAGAATTTCCAAGACTCCTCTGCCTCTCTCTCTCTCTCTCTCTCTCTCTCCCCACTAAAGGAATCCCTCTTCTCTGCAACACTCATTCTTCTCTTCTAAGCTTAATCACCCCAAATACTCCACCTCTCTCTCTCTCTCTCCTCACTCTCTCTTGCTCTCTCGTGCTCTTTCTCTCTCTCTCTCTCTCTCTCTCTCTCTCACAGAAATCATGCCTGTTTTGGGAGAGAGCTCTGAGCACACCAAACCCAGAAGACCCAGAAACCAGCTCTACAATCCCATTCAAGAAATTGCAGATCGGAGCCCATCGCCCTTCGTCCTTCCAAACCGCGCTAAACCCACCATTTCTTCGTTCCTCCACTCTGAATCCCCCAGTGAGCACATGCCCACGACCATGAACTCCGCCAAGAAGAAGCATTTCGCGTCCTCAAGATTCCGGGGACTCGGGTGTACGGCCTCCGCGTCGCAGCAGGTCTCCGTGCCGGCGGTGATTAGGGCATCTGCGGATTGGGAGAAGACGAAGGTGAAGAAGAAGAAGCAGAAGAGAGGCGGCGGCGGCGGCGGGGGCGGCGGCGGCGGCAATCCAACAGTGGTGGTCGACGGTGGTGGGTCGAGCTTCGGGGGTTGCAATTCTGGGTCCTCTTGCGTCGTGGCTGAGGATGCTTGGTGTGGTCCTGGAATTGGCTTCTCAGCTGCTGATGCTGATTGTGTGGTGGTCGGCAGGAGGAACATGTCTGCAAGAGGGACGATCGATGGCGATAAGTTTAGTCCAAGAGAGGTACAAAAAAATTGCATTTTCTCTTCAATTTTATCATCAATTTCTTTATTTTTCTTGAGGGTAGGTTTTCAAATATGGAATTAATGCTAAAGATGGATGCTTCACTTATTTCTGAACGGGAGAAAGAGCTAAAGATTGGTGCTTTGGTCTTTTCTTTGATGAAGAGATTTGCTTTCTCTCGGTATCAGCGAGTAATAAATAAATCTTTTGGCATTCTTTAGATATAGGGAAAGGAGAAAAGGTAAATCCTGAATTTAGAGCTCATTGAATTTTCCTCCATTTCTATAGTGTTTGATGATCCTATATTTAATTTTGGCTTTTCTTTCTCGTGGTCACAGCATTTGCGTTCGGATTCATGCATTTGAATTTTTGGGAAGTTCTTATAAGCTAAATAATCTTATCTATTATGCGATGTGATATCTGTTTTTGTCCTTTGTGTTCAAAAGGCCATTCCTCTAAGTCTTTCCGTAAGTGAATTGCACAGGCACCACTCCCTCCCTCATAATAACCCATATAAAAAGCCGCCCACAGAATGAACCGACCGTCCTCTTGTTTCGTTTTTGGTTAAAGCTCGTGTTTTGACTGGCGATTTGAAAAGATTGGCGTCGATCTTGTCTGTTTCGAGGTGAAATTTGCTGATGCTTTTAAAAGAAAAATTTTCTTGTTATTCGTATAGGATCACAAGAATCACGGTTCATATTTGTTTGGAGATATTCACGGTTCTGTTTACTGTTCTTATCTATTCACCGTGGTGGGTTGATCGATCGGAAGAGGAAGAGTCTCTCTCTATCTCTCTCTGGGTTTGTCTATGTATGCTGTGTGGAAGTTTACGTACTTTTCCGGGTGATCCCACTTTGTTTAATGCGATATCGAACGTCTTGTGGAAGGTGATCTTGGTCATCGCTTGCCTTCTCCTTGATAGTTTGCTGTTCTGCCGTTTCTGTCCTCTCGTGGGTTATTTTCTTCTGCAAGGAGATGAAAAGTTTGGTTCTTGCACTCTTTCGGGTCCAGTAATGATTGTTTCTAAGGCATGCTTGTTGATCTTTTGTACAGCGACATTGCGTCTCAAGGCGGACTGTGAATCCGGAAGAGTTTATTCTGGATTCCGACCCCGCCTTCGGAATTACTCACTCAGGGCCGGAAACATATGTGCCTGGACCTCGGCGCTACCGCCATATTCGACATCCTTCACCTGAAGGCCTAGCTGAGGTTTGTTTCGGATGCGCTCGCCTTGATCATGCTGTCTTTTCTGAGTAATTTCTGAGTGAGGAGATGGACTGAGGGTTCTTCTCTTGGTTCGTTTGTCCCGTGAAACAACACCCCGCTTGTGTATCACCCCCATAGAAAAGAAAAAAGAAAAAAAAAAAAGAATTTCTGTTGGAGGATGGGTGTGTCTATCTTAGGATCCACCTGCATCAAGATGGAAGAGATTAAAGGATGCCTCTAGTTAGTTTCATGTCATAAATTGCACGACTTTTGTGCTTAGAGTAATATTGTACCGAGGTTGCATAAGCAAAAGCTTTATGTTTGGCATCCACAAAGTGAAGAAAAGCTTCTTCTTTCTAACTTCTGACACTGCAAGTGGTCAATTTTCTGAAGTTGGATGATTTGGTTGGATGTGCTGGCAGTTATGCATCAGGAGTGCAGAAACAGGATAGATGCGAAAAAGTTCTCATGTTTCTAGGTTTTTTGTGTAATTTTGTTAAATCTGGAGCCTGTCTAAAGCTTGCTTAAGGACAGAGGCTAAGATCCCTTCTATGTTTCGTTTTATTTGAATCTCTTGGTTGTTCTTGATGGCACTTACCACATTAAGCTCCTCACACTGCACGTTACATGCTGGTCTTGTTGGTTTTGTTGCTTTATATCTTGAAGATTTTCGTTAAATGTTGGAGACATAAATTGAAACAACACAACGCATATCACGCAGTAGGTCTCAACTACTTAGTAGACCGGCTTAAATGGACAGAACAACTGACTTTTTCCTCTGTGATGAGAGAGAAGCATGAATGAAGATATAGATGACCTGTTAGCTAGCTGAAATATTAATGGTGTTATTTCTGAAATAATATTCATTTGGAGAACCTAGAGTTGCCTGTTACTATTAATTGCTGAGACATACTTGTGCTTTGCAAGCACTATGGATATAGGTTTTTAGTTTTCACTTCATCCCTTGGAAAATGTTCTTTGAAGAAATCTGTTTGTCTATGTTTGTTCTGTCCTATTTATTTTTAACTTATCCTACTTAACCTGAGAGTGAAGATGCTCATAAGGGAACTGTTATAGCGTCACATGCATGCCATGTCTTGCCTAAGGAAATACGGATTCTGAAATTGCTGCTTAACTGGATGGCTGTACAAAGGGACCTTAAGCGGAAAAATATGGGTGATTTGAATATGTGTGGGTAGGAAATTTGTGAAAATTCAAGGGTGGAAGTGGAGACGGATCGCATGAAACTTGTTGCTGGTTTTGGCTGATCAGTGATCATTTGAAGCATTTGAAGTTACCTGGGTCTGTTCATGCAAATTTAACACAGTTCTTGGGAATTACAATCTACATGGTAATGCTATTGATAATTTTACAGGCAAATCTGTGCCAGGACTTCAGAGTCCTATGACCTGTTCAAAGCTAGTACCCGATAAAGACTTTGCATTTTACTTAAGTAGTTGTCGAGTTGGTTGATTAATGTAGATTTGGTCGTCTGGGTGCTTGCAGATTATGATGCTTCACACAAGTCTTCTAATGGGAGGAAGGTTGGATGTACTTGATCGTTACCGAGGCTGGAGACTCGACATTGATAATATGACTTATGAGGTAAACATATCTGCAAGACAAGCTTCATCTGACGCTCATGTCAATCTCAACCGAATGTTAAATGTTTTACTTATCAACACCTTTTTTCTGGTTGTTGCTTACAGCAATTGCTTGAGCTTGGCGATAGGATTGGCTATGTGAATACTGGCCTCAAAGGAGATCAGATAGCTCACTGCATCAGAAAGATTAAGCTCACGAATCTGAATGATTTGGCACGTCATTTTTCTGCAAAAGCAGATAGGAAGTGCAGCATTTGCCAAGTAAGATGAAAGAACCTTCTAATCGCCTTCGCAATATAAAGAAAATAGATCTCCTTGCATCCTTTGGTCACTTTACCCTGATTATCATTTTTGTTCACTCTGCCGTTAATGATTTCTGCATGCAGGAAGAGTTCGAAGTAGGTGACGAGCTCGGGAAGTTGAACTGTGGGCACGGCTACCACATGGAATGCATAAAGCAGTGGCTTGGGCAAAAGAACTCATGCGCGGTTTGCAAGTCTGAGGCAGTGGCTCGGTCCTAGAATCCTTGCAAATCTTAAGCCTCGGGAACTGCTCCCTCAGCCCCCCAAAATGTATAGGTTTTGTTTCCTATATTAGGAGAATCCATTCTTTTCATTCGCTATGCAATTCTCTCCACCCATGGTCTCATTGTTGAAGTTTGGTCTCTTGTTCTCCTTTGTCATTTTTTTTTTGTTTCAATTCTAAATATATGATTCGGAATTGGCTGAGACGTTTCAATCTGATGATTACTTTATCCGATTCATACTCTCTGATGGCATGCGCCTTTCGTCTGTTTAGAGGCTCATCAACAGATGCTTCAGATGTATTTTGCTGAAATGATTTGCTTGGTGACTCTTGTCTAGTCTCCTTTGGGAAGGGGAAAGAGATCCGTAGAAGAAAGTTACAATAACTGCCGTGCCGGCAATGATAAAGAAGTTTCAAGTGGTATCAAAAGTGAATTTGCGGCGACTAGCGCCAAAACCGATCAACTTAAGTTAGAATAAAAGATGATTCCATGTCTTTAGTTCTTGCTCACCCCACTGCATTGCTCTCGCTTTCAGTAATTGCAGGGTTTTCTTGTACCGAGGGGATCAGACGCCCCATTTGGAGGATGAGTGTTGTATGTGCCGACGGGCTGTGTCTCAAGATCTTTGAGTCTCTGTCGTGCAAGCAACTGTAATCCAATAATTTCGAATGACCAGGTTACGCAACCATCGATTATCCTGGATCTTGCTGCTAGGTTTCGTATAGATTCTGCTTTAAAATTCGCTCAATTCAATGCTGTACGTTGGCTGATCGATGAGAAATAAATGAATCTTGCAACATGCCAACATGGCAATATCAAAGTTTTGGAGAGTTATCCAAGCTGTGTTTTTGTGATCTTAAACGGCTAAGCCAGCCCCGGATCTGCTATGGCCATCGGTCATTGACATCACTTCCATGCAGGGTATCAATATTTTTTAAATGAGCCATGAATTGATCACCTCGAACTTAGAGTATAAGTCGTTATCATAGGTTTTAAAGTCAAAAGTCTAAAATAGATGGGTTCTAATAGGTCTATTATAAAATCACTTTAACCCATTTAATAAATAGATCAGCTTTAACCCACTTTAATATTTTTATTTTATTTTATTTCCAGTCTTTTCTTGCTCCCTTTTCGATTTCGTGACTCATGATCTCTCCCTTCATTCGTTCTACTTCTCTCATCATTAGGCTTTCTTCGATCTCTAGTTCGCAATTTCACAATACTATGACAATTGCCCTTATGAGGACACTCGAATTTTCACCACCACCTTCACACCTCCATCCATAAATCAACCCCCGAGCTCCCCCACTAGCTTGACGAGTTGATCAATGGATCGATTTGAATTAGACCATTTTCGAATCAATCCGATTAGATCCAACCGTTTGACAAGTACTTCCATGTCCTTACATAGATACAAAGATGTTCATTTCATGAATTGTTACAAGCTTTCTACAACTTTTAGTAGTACGAGAAAAGTTTACAAATCAACACTATACAGCCACTGATGAATATACATTACCCAGATCACGTGCACCTCCCTTGCGGATTACGCATTAGATATTGGGCTTTGAGGACAAATGAATCAATTCTGAGGAAAAAGTCAAATCTTGTCGTGACGATTGAGGAACTGGATTATCCATGGATAGACCTGAGTAGGTGCCTACACGAAGAAATAAGTTTCAGATGTTATTAAATTAAGTCTAATTGACCTAACAATTGATCGACCAGTCGAAAAATATTGAATGTCATCACACATAAATCCCAATAGAAGAATGCATAAAATACAGGCATGGAAGTGCAGAATACCAGTGGGTGTTAAAAAAATAGAGATGGTGAGTCTTCCATACCATTCCCCCGCCCACCAAATCATAATGAGCAAAATGTGGACCGCTGGGTTCGCCAACCACCTTGTAAGTCAGCAGACGCTCCGGTATAAGCTTTGCTGTTTCTGCTCCGCATAGAATTACCATTGCCAGAGTATAAAAATTATGATACAGAGAGTTGATGCATGGACTAGTTGAGGAAGTTATACACTAGTAGCATAGCATACCATATACAGCGTCGGGTGGACATACGAGATCCAGATCTCCAGCAAGGGCTAATATTGGGACGTTGCATTTACCTATATGATCTTTGTAAAAGAAAGTCCCACTCCGGTCACGTAATCCACCTTCTTGAAATGCTGTTGTCAGCTGTAAGAGAAGCCTCGCAGGAACTGTGCCTGCATAAGTTGGTGAGATTTAATCACTGACACAGATCTTATTGCCAATGACATATCACTGAAGGCAACGAAATACTTGTAAATTAAATGATTCATTGACAATATGTCCTACATACAGGTCAAACACCCAAATAGCTTGTGGAAGATCTGTTTAGCATAATACATGGAGGAAGTTTTTATGAAGAGAATCATCCGCTGAGTAAATTAAATCAAATGGATGAGCTACTACTGTAGGAGATGGTATTCAAATATGACAGAGTTTCATACCTCCTGTAGCACCAAACCAAACTGTTCATGACTACAAAATTAATTGTGGACAGAAGGCTACTAAATCCAATGTTGTGGATTAAGGAGAAACTGGAGCACTGTTTAAAGCCTCATCATCCCTTCATCAATTTTGTAAGAGCAGGATGTTGAATCCTAGCTTACTAAGACAACTATATGAAGAGAGCTTGAGTTTCAGGTTCACAATTGTGCCCAATAAGTGAAATCTGTGAAATACCTCATTCTGTAATACATGAGATGTCCTTATTGAATATGTATGTAAAAGACAATATTTCTTGGAGAAAATTCCTTGTCTCCGGAAATTTATCATTAAGTAGAATATTTGGCATGCAACAAATTTATCCTAGTGGAACAACCTACAACAATCTCAAAAACGTCAAACTTCATTTCTTAGTTCTCCATATTCAGTTTATTTCTTGCATCTTAATTTCATCAGACAAAGTAAAATACCTACTTGCAAAATGAAAATCGGTTACTTTCATGGATAGAGGAAAAACATAGTTGTAATTACCGAAATTTTTCATAACAAGCTTCTCCACCAACTCTGGGCGCATCATTTTCTGAGCTGAAATTTGCAGATTCAACCATGAGAAAGGAGGACGTGACGCAAATGGATGAGCTGCAGCAATCAATTCTCCAATAGGAATGACAGGGACATTCAGAGCCTGCGCAGGTTCAGCCTGTGCACACAGTAAATGAATATTAGTTCAAGATGCAACCACTATAAATAGAATGATCAAATAAAACAGAACAATTTTGAAAAGAAAAAAGTAACTATTGTCACTTGCCAGAGGTAAGAGCCATTTCAATGATGATCGCGAGGATGTGTAGTCAAGTGAGGACCCCAGAGTAGCAACTGACACCAACCCAGGATCTTTCTTCTTAAAACCTATAAGAGAAGGCACATATAATGGGCAAGAGGATACTGGTGACATATGTATAAATAAGATCTTAAAGTGTTAAGGATTAGCTACCAAAAGAACTGCAATTCTTCTCATTAACTAACAGATCTAGCACCTTGATCTGCAGCAATCATGTCTCACAGTGTCGGTTGATGTAAAGTGCAAATTATAAAGTTCAAGAAGCTGGATTACCGTATCTTGAGAGCATGGCATACAGCAAGATACCTCCCATGGAGTGACCAATTGCAAGCAACTTGCTCTCTTTTGATTTGGAACAAGTCCTTATGTAATCCATCTACCATAAAAGCAACAAATTGGATTTAATCTATCACTGCATATTGGACAAACATAGAAGCTTAATTCTAGCCTAGCTCCGGCAAAGAACGTTCACATCAAATGCCAAGTAGTTAAATGTGATTTCCAAAATGAAGAAATGTCACCTCACCGCAGTGGGCACATCCTCCTCTAGATAGTGGTCAAAGTCCCAATCGTAATTCTCAATAACATCTAGTTGCTTTTGGAAATCTTCCAATGTGCTGGAAAGGCGCTCTTGCAGGCCAACCAATGGCGGTGGGACCATGTTTTGACCTTTTCCGATGATATCTACTAGCTTTTGACTCAAATCCCTCAGTTGGCCAACCATGTTAGAGCTATGCCCAGCTAACATCACTGAAATCAGGGAATAAAGACATTAAGGATGAAGCATTACTTCTAATTCTCAGAGTACTTCCTAAGTAACCTCCAGTCATAAAACCTGATAAATTCTGAATTAACTCCAAAAAGGTTACTCTCGATGGAGAGGCTTATGCAGCAAATAAATCAGTGGCACTGGTTGATGGCAATCCTGATGCCGATAGAACAGGGGTACTATATTTGTTACCTGATTCTGTCCAATCAGACATCCCGTTAACAGATCCCGTAGCCTCTTCATAGTCCATTTGTCTTGCACTCAGCCCAGCACCTCGAACTTCTAGTATCCATGTATCAAATCCTTGGCTACTCATATGCCGTGCGAACGAGGCCTGGAAAAATCAAAATCATTGATGTCCTTTGAAGTAGAATGATGACATGCTGTAAAATGGCTTTTGCACGTTTTAATTGCACAAGTACTGAAAAAAATGAAGACATTCCCACAATTAATTTCTAGCAGAGCATGGCAGAAGTTTTATCAGGAGCAGTTATTAATAGTCGCCCATCAAATTGGCAAAGCATCATGTTTCCAAATAAACCTCTTTAAAGATAAAAGATGTGACAATCTAGCCATTGCAAAATTTGACTGGCTCGCCACAATATCAGCAAAGTCAATGCTGCTTTGATGGGAAATTAAAAAAAGAATCTTTAGAGGAAGAAGGCAATAAGCACTTTAAATAAACTCCCTCAAACATGCTGTTGGCCGCAGAAGCAAGAAAAATTCAATCGGTGATTGAAGTCCAAATCATGTTCTCTACTTACTCAAGCTTCCAGCAAGTTGTCATGCAACACTCATCTGCTCTAGAGATGGGACAACACACCACGAGCAATTTATAATCAATGGGATCAAAACGGCCAGATAGCTTTAGTATAACCCAGTCTTTTGCGAAACAAAATCACCCGACAATCCGAACAGCCATAAAATCAGCTAAAAATGAATGAATCCAGAAACACCAACCGCTCGACAGAGCATGAAGCATGACCTCCTTCTGTACATAAATTCATTTTGTCATGTCCAATCCATGCCTCAAGCAATTCCCATTAGTCTCCATACATCACGTGGGTGCTTCAATTTTCTTAACACTAAATTAATAGGACCGTCCATGATAATCGAGAATCCTACCCAATAGAGCATAAAAACACCGTCCAATATCAATTCGACCGAGAGGAACATAAAAGAGAAAGTAGCACCAGCTTCATAAGCTATGGCTAGATCACAAAAGGTCAAGGTGAATTCAGGATATGCGGCAAAATGCTTTCGAAAGGGCGAAAACGGAGGTAACGTTAACCTCGGGAGAGAGATCGTATCCGATCGCATTGGTCCCGACTCCCGATAGCAGCAGCAGCGGGTGGTTCCTCCGAATCGCCTGCAAAAAGAACACGCAAAAATCGCGACGTTCTTCAAAATCGCGCATGCAAAAACAGAACATCAACAACGACGACGACGAGGAGAACGAAGAAACGCGCAACGCCGACCGACGCCGGTCCTACATTCGGCGAAGGGAGGTAGCGCCAGAGGGCGAGGTTCCACGGGGAGCCGGACACGGGGACGTGGTGGAGCTCGTCGGCCGTGCAGATCGCCGGCTTCTCCCCGGCGACCAGCGCCGCCCTCAGCCGCCGCCGCCTCGGCGGCGGGACCGGGAGCAGCGGCGGCGGCCGGGCCCACGGATTGGCGGCAGCGGCGCCGCGGCGCCGGCTTCCGGAAGAACCGGTCGGGCCGGTGGGCGGGAGGAGGAGGAGGGCCGCCATTTCCGGCTCGCGGCGGGCGGAGATCACGAGGAGCTCGGCGGGACTCGCGGCGGAGTTCTTGCTGCGCGCATTGAAGCGACGGCGACGACGCGGCGTTCTGCTTTTTCTACGCGGTGGCGTGGGGCGGTGGTTTTTTTGGCGGAGAAATTGGAGGAATTTATAGTGAGAGGAGTAGTCGGTGAGGGGCGGTGGGGTCCATCTTGCGTGTTTGATTTTTTAAAGAGGGAGAGCTAGAGAGAGAGAGAGAGAGAGAGAAATGGAGATGGAAAAGATGGAGGATATTGATTATTTCGGCTGAGCTGGCGGAATTAGCATCAGAAATTCTTTTCGAAAATATCCAACCGTGTGTAATTCTCAACGTGGACAACGTGGATAAAGATGTGATAATATCATGATTCTCCGGGCTTTGATTAAGTATCATAATTTATTAAAGTGCATAAAATCCAACGTGACATATCACTTGCAAGTGAACATTATTAAAATGTTATGGCGCTTAAATGATCAAAAAAAGTTATGATATTTAAGTGATTATCATACCAAAATTATGATACTTATAATGTCTTTTTCTAGATAGTAGTGGGTCTTTTGTAACATGTAAGATGTTATTCTATTCATCACTAGTATTTATAGGTGTTATGTTTATAATTCGAGCATGGAACCGCCAATCAATCAACAACTATCAATTATTCGATTTTGTCTTTTTGTTATTTTTACATTCCAATACCATTTTATATGGCTGCCTGTGATTAGCTTTAATCTTCGTACTTTTAATTTTTTGTCGGTTCACGTTTCATGTCCAAGATTCAACAAAAGACTCTTCACATCATTTGTCAATTTCCATATCATTCTACATGTTTTTTTGTTAAAAATATCAATATACATTTTGAAAAGTGCTTTGTCAACACTTATCATTGCAACAAAATTTCATTCAACCATGTTTTTTACTAGCGTCTCATAAAAGTGGATACCATCAAATGTAATTTAATTAAAATTAAATATAGGTGAGGGCTAATTTGAGAAGTTGAATGATGTCCATATTTGTAATTCAACTAGTTAGAAGATCGGTTGATCTTCAACCGGGGTAGGTACACATGACCCTTACCCAAAATTGATATGCGTTTATGCTATTAGGCATAATGGCGTCAAAAGTACCTACATGGGCCATCTAACCGACCTGAACTAAAAATTTTGAGTTCTTGCAGAGATATCTTTTTTTCAATTGGGGTAAAGTGAAAAGGTAATGGATATCTTGACGGTTCGTTTGGGATATTATTCACTAAACAATCAAAGGAAGTCTAAACACTAAACATCTGCCGTCCCTGCCTCAACACCTCTGCCTCCTCCCTTGCTCTCTTCCCCACTATCCCCTCACCTTCACTAGTAGGTTTGCAGATCAAATTTACCAGCAGGTCGGCCTCCTTCTCTTCATTGACTCTACAGAAGCCATCATCCATGGTCATTCCGCTCTTCATATAGACCATGTCTCGATGTGTCCATGGATGTTCAAATCTCCAAAGTTGTGTCCATAGTTGTCAACACTCAAGCTTTGATTCTATCCTTCATGACGATTTGAATTATAACGTGTTAGGGTTATTTTATATTGGTTATGGAAGGTGTAGGTTTGGTTGAGATATTATTTATTAAACAACAAAAGGAAGCAAGCCTAAACACTAAGGGAGCGTTTGATAACGCTTTTAGGAGCAAGTTTTTATGTTTTTTTGTTCCTTAAAATAGAAATGAAATAGAAATTCGTTTGATAATATTTTAAATTTCGAGAACAATTTGTTCTCGAGAATAGATTTAGAACGAAAATAAGAAAAAAAAAAAAAAAAAAATTTGTTGCAAGAACAACTCAAGAAACAAGTTTTTCTTTTTTCTTCCTTTCTTCCCTTTCTTTTCTTTCATTTTTCTCTTTCTTTCTTCTTCTCCTAGACCCCTAGCGAGGTGGCCTTGAGCTCGCTGGCCACTGACAATGCTCTCCTGTGCCTCACCATGGTTGAGGGAGGCTTGACCTTCACAAAAGGATGTGAAGGGAAGGAGGAGGAAGAATAAAAATTAAAAACCTAAACCGAAGCTAGCTATCACTTCAGTACGGGTTTTCATATGGGTTAGGTCTCAGGTTGAGTCAAAAATGAAAGAAAAAAAAGGTAGATCTTCATCAAGCTATGACTAGCTTAGTATGGTCCGCGTGATACGCCGGGCTATCGAGCAATCAGACCCCCCCCCCTCTTTTCTTCCTCAACAAATGACAGAAGGAAGAACAATCTAATCCTTTTTATTAATTTGTTGAACATAGGCAGAAAGAAACAATGCAATGGACATAGTTGATAGTTTTACATGGAGAAACCAACGTTTCGAATTTCCTGCCACGCTCAAAGCGGTTGCGGTGTCATGATTTGTTGCTTGGCGATGTCACCGGAGGGCTGCTTCGGAGCGTCCGCCATCGTGCCGGCGGTGTTTGCCAAGTTCTGGTACTGAGGGGGCATCACGGAAGCCTGATGCTGGGCGAAGTACGCCAGGTCCTGCGCGGAGTACGAGTAGTCAAATGCTGCGTAGTTGTTAGCCGCCGCAGGAGTAGCGGCGGCAGCAGTAGTTTGGGGCTGCTGATTGATCTGCGCCATCATGCCCGGGTGTTGCTGCTGGTATTGCCCAGCCGAGACTTGGATCAGCTGCTGAGGCGAGGCCATGTACGAGCTGTACATGCTGGACGCCATCTCGGGCGTCACTTGGGCGGGGGCCTTCGAGTGGTAGATCGGCGGAGTCAAGTCCTTATAGCCACCCGCTGGGCTAGAAGACGGCAAGGGCCTGGCCTGGCCCACCATCGACCCGTCGGGCATCATGTACACCGGGTGGTGAAGCTGCTGCTGCTGCTGCGACTGCGTCTGATAGACCGGGTAGTATGATGAGAACAGGACCGGGCTCTGGCTCTGGTGCTGGTGCTGGTGCTGGTGCGGCATGTAATGCGTGCTCATGTGCACAAACTGCTGCTGCTGTTGTGGCTGCTGTGGCTGCGGGGGCAAAGGAGGCAGATGATCCAAAGGCGGGGGCAGGGCGTAGCCGGGATCCGCCGCCTGTGGGATCGGGGGCTGGTGGGCCGGGTCGGCAGGGTCGGTCGGGCTGAACGCCCCGCTCCTCTGTTCCTTGAGCCCAGCGTGAGCCTGGTCTTCGTAGTACACGGGCCTTGACAGAGAGCATGCGGATGCAATGCTGCTATCACTGCATAATCACATCCAATTTGTTGAACCATCTTGTAAGATTCTAGGTTTTTTTTTTTCTTGGTATAAGAACAAAGTTTTTTTATTTCATTGTCCCAAATTTTATTAATTATGTATGCATCGCCATCTCGCATAGGACACGAAATATTCATATTGAAAGATTGTCTTAATCAAGACAAGAGATCTAAGTTATCTTAATTGACTATTGAAAAATCCAACATAAAATAATTTCAAGAAACCGTACCTAGCGACTGAATCAGGGGACGGCAAATTGTAGGTGGCCGCGGATTTCTGGTGCGGCGGCGGAGCCTGCGCGGTCTGGAGCATCGGCAGCGGTGGTTTCCTGAACGCCGCGGGCGGCACTCCCTGATCCGACCTCTCGTCGTCCGACGGGGCCCTGATGCTCATGCTGTCGCCGCAGGCGCCGGCTTGATTCGCCATGCCCGCGCTCGCCGCCACGCCCGCCATGATCCCGGCCGGGAACGGCGGCGGCGGAGCCGAGAAGGCCCCGTAGATGTCATCGTGCCTGTATGGATGGCCCGCGGCGGCGATGCTCATGTGGGCGAATTGGTCCTCGATCCCGACGCCTCTCTGATCGTCCCGGACCCTTATCGGAGGCAGATTCGACATGGAGGGCGAGGACGACGACGATCCGTAGGAGGAGGAGGAGTTCTCCACCACCGGAGAGTCGGGCATTGCGAAATGCACGTCCTGCACGGCCTTCACTTGCTTGCCGCCGCAGCCGCCGTCGTCGGCGGCTGCGGCGTTGGCGTTGTTGTGGTGATCTTCGATCTGGGCTTCGAGATCGTTCTGGGGGTCGCCGTTGGGGTCGAGGTTGACGAGGCAGTCCATGGCGGTGGCGGAGTCGGAGATGCCGCGGGGGAGGATGCCGGCGTTGTTGAGGGCGTCGACGAACCAGGTCTCGGACTTGGAGTCGTCGAGGAGGGTGCCCATGGAGGTGGCGGTCTCGGGCTTGGTGAAGAAGAGAAAGAGGCGGAGGCGGGAGGGGCGGAGCGGGGAGGAGGAGGGGCAGGCGGCGCGGTCGTACTCGTCGACCATGTTGAGGAGGTCCTCGTCGTTGGTGACGGAGATGAGGGAGTCGAGGTCCTCGGAGGGGAGCTGGTACTTGAGGGCGAAGGGGCGGCCGCGGAGGAGGGTGCCGGAGAGGCGGGCGGAGAGGTCGGCGAGGCACGAGTGGCGGTCCACCACCACGATGCGGGTCTCGCCGCCGACGTAGCAGAGGGACTTGTCGTGGGGGCGGGGATGATGTGGCCGCCGAAGCTGCACATCAGGCGGAGCTTCGGCGGGAGAAGGTCGTCGTGGGCGGCGGCGGAGGCGGGGTCGCGCGGGGAGGAGGGGGAGTCGAGGGAGTCCGGGTAGGAGAGGGGGATGCTGGTGGGGGTGGCGACGGCGGCGGCTGCGGTGGCGGCGGCGGGGAGCGGCGGGAGAGGGGACGGATCCATCGCCGGCGGTGGTGGTGGTGGTGGGATCGGGGTCGGGCGTTTGGTGGGGGGTAAAATAGAAAGAGGGCGACGCGGATCGTCGCTTTTTGGAGTCCAAGGAAGTTCTTCTCGGGACTGGACTGGACAGATAGTCTCCATGCACGTTCAAGGTGGACCCCACTTTATTTCCATTGGCTGGTATTTTACTAATTAATAAATTAAAGTCTCGAAACTAATTAATAATTGATTGAATATCTGCAACGTAGCCAGCTATTTTCACGTCCATTTTTTAAAAACTAAATCGCACTTTTTTTTATCTTGCCCATTGATCAAATTATATTTAATAACAACATTTGATTTAATATCATCCGTACCATATTTGTGCTATGTCTCCAAAGTGAATCAATTAAATTATCTCCGAGAATTGTTTTCGAATCGCTAAAAGTATAAAGACGTCTTTTAGTTCTACATGATATCCGATCATGGATTTAAATTGATAACGTTGTTAATTTGAGTTGCTGGGAAATTGTCCGTTTATTCTTTAATCTTGATAATGTTGTTAATTTAGGTTGTTGGGAAATTGTCCGTTTGTTCTTTAATCTATTTTAAGTGATGTCGGTAGAAGTCCGAATCTGGTTATAACATCTTGGCACTCAAACTTATGCTTACCGACGAAACGCAAAAAATTTCGAGGAAATAGTTCACGAGCAATATTTATTAATTTCTTCATAGTTGAACAGTAAAATTAGTTTAGTCTCGAATTTTCTCTTTGCTCTTTTTTTTTTCCTATCCAAATCTAATTTAGTTTCGATTTCTGCAGATGGGCGCGACGAACCAAGGAATCAAAATTCCTCTAGCTGAATATGGATTTTAATAAATAAATTGTTTTCTTCGAATGAGGTCCACGAAAGGACAGAAACGGAAATTTCAAAATAGATCGAGATAGGAAAGTAATAATTTTTTTTTGGTAAAAAGGAAAGTAATAATTCATACATCATTATCGAGGCGAATTTGATTAGTTAACATAAAAAACGACGTATTTTAGTAAAAAAAGAAAGAAAGGAAGAGTATGGAAATAGTGAAGATCAAGCAAATTTTCAAGCCAAGCAATAATATATCTATAAAGAAGATCAAAAGCAGTTTCAAACATGGTATCTTGGATGACTGGATAGGGTGTTTTTCTATCTGAAGAAGAAGATTGCACTTTGCAGCCTATCTAGAGTAGATTCTATCTAAATCGACGACCCGAGACAGACATTTGGCCAAGCAAAGATTATGAAAATTTACAAGTTCATTTCACAAAATTAAATGCAAAAAAATATATTGAAGATAAGGAGATATGGCAATTGCTATTCTCTACTTAATCATGTGTTTTGACAACATCATCACTTTGTAAATGAAAAATCCGAAAGCCAAATTTAAGTGGGTGGTCCGAAATAGTTTCTTTGGGCCGGGGTTAACCCTATTCAACCACATACTTCTAGTAAAAAATTTGATGGCTCGAGAGAAATAACGATAGTGCTTATGAACACGGTTTGTACTGAACTAACCAAAGAAGCAAGAGATACCGTAAAACAATTTAGCATGAAGTTATTTGAGAAGCTCGGGACTGTAGGAGCTCGATAGTTATAGTTCTTTGCCGTGGTATGATTTCATCCTAATTCAAGATAAAACAAGATTGAGTAAATTTAATCAAAATTTTCATATTCTTAGGCCAACAAGGATTTGATAGGAGAAACTTTCCTCTCTCACCAACCATGTTCAAATTGTTTTGGGCAGTGATCTCCTAAACAGGCCAAAGATAAAGATTCAGGTGAGCTTCTAATCTTGGATTTAAAAGTGGGGCGACGACATAAACGATTAATTAACTTTGATTAATTTTTTAATATAGTTTTTAAACTTTTAACTCGTTCAATATAATCCTAAACTTTTAATTTATTTAACGTGACCTCTAAACTTTTGATACATGCTTAACTTAGTCCTTAAATCATGTAAATGTCTAATGTTGTCTTCTTCATTTTCTTTTTTCATGCTCATTATGACTGTTATGATTGTTATTATTATCATTATTATAAGAGGAAAACAGTTGGGTCGTTGGGAGGAGTGGCCATTGGCCAGTGAGGAATGGGGGGAAGTGGGGCCCGGGTATGAGCTGGCCAACGCCATGCAATTTTGTGCAAAGTGTACCGGAGCTCCGTGAATGGGAGTGCGCACGTGCGCATCCACGGGGGCATGTGCGCCGGCCCCGCGCCCCCACGCGACGCTTTCCCATCTGAATCTGAAGCGGCGGACGGTCAAAGCAACCCTCTCTCTTTCCACGTGTAAGCCCTGGAAAAATAAATATAAAAAAAGAAATAAAGAAATAAAAATAAAAAAACATAAAGAGGAAGGGCTTTTGCTTATTATTTCAGATACGAGGAGGCTGTTGGTCAGGAATGAAACCCAAGAGAGCCAATGCAGGCGGACCCTTTGGCCTGGGGGTACTCCCCAGTCCCCACCATAGAAGATGGATTAGATTCATTGATGTCTTCTTAAATAAACACATTAACCTTAATAATCGCGATAAACATTTACTTCCAGTGGCAACCAAAAAAAAAAGAACCGAAGGGGGATTGCCTTAGCCCGATTGGTGAGGGGCACCATCAGACATGATGAGCACGAGATGTCTTATGCATAGAAGCTAAAGAGTCAACTAGGCACGTGATGGCTTCATACGCTGCGTGTATCTTTGATGATTCTTTGGTGCTTCTTGTGGAAATTGTAGAGGTGCATCCTATTTGCTATCCAGGGACCTTGATGGGGCCCACCCAATCCCGATCGAGCCCGCTTGGCCTGAAGAGCAAAATGGGCGAGGTTGGATGGGGGGATTTTAAGATGTGGAACATGTCTAGGATGTTAGTTGCCTAGCTTCCTTTAGTTAGTGCCTTTCATGACAATTTTCAAAATTTGGGTTGTACCGGCCAGTTCGACCTAGTATCCATCAAGTCACCAATCCCGTTCACACCCTTTTGCCTTAGATAAGTTAATCACAATTGACCGAAATTGGCCTTACCGGTCAAACTATTTTTATATGAATTGGATCGGACCGGTCTATTTTAAACAATTGTTGAACTTCACAAAGTAAGTAGTGTTGTAGAGGGAATGGTTCGAACCTCTAATTTCTTGAACACCTAAGTTTAGAAAACTAAATAGAGCTTTTGCCCTATAATTAGAAAACAACTAAGTTTATATTAAAACGTTCAAATAAACACGTGGTGAGATTCTACCCCATGACCTCCAAAATGGATGGAGGCGGTACGATTGTTTGGTTTAAATCGCCTCCATCCATTGGATATAGAGTCCATCAACGGTATGATTGACTTCAATTCCCAAGGAAAAAAAATGAAGAGTGCCAAGATCTTTCATGGAAATCACTTGACCAAATGTGTGCATAAGATGGTTCAATAATTTTGAGAAATCACTAGTGAGGACTATATCATCCATGTAAAGCAATAGAAAAATATGACCACAATGACGATAAACAAATAGTATTGGATCAGCAGTGCTACAGAAAAATCCATGCTAGAAAAGAAAATAGCTAAACTTGTTCAACCATGCCTTGGGAACTTGTGTGGGGCCTTATAGTGCACACGGGAGTAAGCAGACATGGTCAAGATGAAATGAACGACGGAAATCTGATGCTTATTTCATATTGATAAGAACATTGAGATCATTGTGTTGGAAGGCATTCTCGACTTCTATTTGGCAAATTTTCTAATTTTGAATAATAATAATAATAATAATAATAATAATAATAATAATAATAATAATAATAATAATAATAATAATAATAATAATAATAATAATAATAATAATAATAATAATAAATAGGACAATGTGAACTGTGACTTGTTTGGTTACCGGACTAAAAGTTTCTAAAAAGTCAATGCCCTCCTCTTAATGAAAGCCTTTTGCAACAAGTTGAGCTTTCAATTGGTCAAGTAAACCATTAGTATGTAGCTTTGCCTTATACACCCATTTACATCCAAACACATTCATTGAGGGATAACAGGGAACATGTTCCCATGTTTTGTTGATTGCAATTGCATCCAACTCCTCAAGCATAGCCAAATTGGGTGTTTTAAGGTTGAATGGATAGTGTGTAGCTCGAGAGGGAATGATGATACTGCTATATTGGCATACTTTGGGGTTTGGCTTCGAGATCCTAGCCTTTCACATACGTAACCATGGGATGCACTAAGTATGTGGAAGTTTCAAATTGAGACGGAATTAAAGATTCACTCTTGGTACATGATAAAAGAGAATAGCAGATGAAGCATTAGAATCTAGTTCTATCTCAGCGTACAGACATGCATGTTTACTTGTAGAGTCGAGATTTGTTGGTGAACAATCATTTTGACCAACCTATGGATGAGATTGGGGCATAGTCCAATGATCACAAGAAGCATTTGTTTGAAATGTACTTGAAGTTAAATTTCATTGCTATAGTTCCCCCTCAATCATAGCAGTAGCTCGAGAAGAAGAGACAAGCGAAAAATAATGCTCATAAAAAATAGCATGTTGAGATATATAAACATGACCAGTAGATTGATGAAGATAACTATATCCTTTGTGCTTTTCAATGCATCCCAAAAATACACACGATACAGGACAATTGTCAAATTTGTTCATTATGTATTTATGTAAATAGGGATAACAACGAGAGCAAAAAACTCGAAGTAATCAGGGTCTTTCTTGAATAAGGCTAAGTATGGACTTCAATTGCCTAAAGTAATTGAAGGAAGCATATTTATCAAATAATTTATTGTTGTAAACAATTCCACCCAATAGTTGAGTGGCATAAATGCTTCAAATTATGTAACAAGCTCAAGTTCAACAATGTGTCATGTTTCCTCTCAGCAACATTGTTTTGCTCTGGTATAGCTGGACAAAAGAATTGTTGTTTTATGCCGCATTCACAAAGATATGTGAGAAAGTTTCTTGCTTATGAATTCATCTCATCCATTAGATTGAAAAAGTTTAATTTTCCTATCAAGCTGATTTTCAACTAATTTCTAGAATGATAAGGAAAGTCTAAAAAAAATATGACTTTTGCTGCAATAGATACAATCAACAGTATTAGGCACACAATATTGAATTTTTGGTATTGAAGGAATTGGGCTCGGTCCCCAAAGATCACAATGTATTTCCTTTGATGGATGGGAACATCGAGAATTAGACAAAGAAAATGGCAATCTCAAACTTTTACTAATTTGACAACTTGTACGTAAAGTGCTATTAGGTTTATTAATCGAAATCGAATCATCTTACCACAAAAGCTGTAAAAATACAACAATCTAGATGGCATAACTGGTAAGTTCATCCACAACCTTGTTTCTTTGAGAAAAAGAATGCCACGGAATGTGGGTCCTTATTGATATACAATACTCGACAATTAGTTCTCATCAGCAATACCTGATGTGTCCTGGAGTCCCAAATAGAAAAATCAGAGTCATCAATCTCTCGTCAATGGAGAGATTGATAATGGATTTTTCTCAATTTGTGGAACGACCAGAACATTATTAAGTAAAGAAAGCCGACTAGTCTCATTGCCAAATTGACCGGTCCCGACACGAGTAATAATAGACTTTGATATTGAAAAGCCGCGTCCATAATGATCTCTCTCAATGCATTGATTGATTGCCGCCCATTTGACTTTCGGTTTGTGATCATCTCCTCTCTATCCCGCTAAGTAATCTTTTTATTTGAAGTTATTGTAACACGTCCTCTTTGTCGTTGTTCATGCTTAGATCAATTCTCGACACGGCTTTGATGGGACGTATCCTGTGTAGCTTTCATCTGGTGCTGCTGAATTTATCGGCGGGCGGACGAACGCGTGGACGCCGCATTTTCGAGAAGGATTTCATCGGGCTCGGCTTCGCTTAGAGGATTCTCGCGGATTGAATCTGCTTTGAAAGGTATGAGCTCTTCGATTTTTCTTTGGCTTTTTCTCTGTGATCGATATATGCTCGTGCTTCTGGATCTATTCAGCTCTTCGGATTTTGCTTTGGCTTAAGATAATATTGATTCCGGAGAAGGATTGCCCAAAAAGTTTCATACCAATTACATTTTTGTCAATTCAATTTTAATTGTCTCAATTGAGTCATACACTTTTCTTTTTTTTAATGTTTTGCCAATTGAGTCAATATGCCAAATTTCTGTTGGCAATCGCCGATGTGGATGTTACTTGTCTTACGTGACACGGTAACACTGACATAAACCTTTTTCATACTTTTTCTTTTTTTTAATTGGTTAGATGCATTGAATTGATACTAATGTAAAAAAAAAAAAGGATTAAATTGCTTAATTAAAAGATTTAGACCGAATTGTTATCAACACAATAAGTTTGAAATTTTTTTGGTAATTTTCCTAGCTCTATGAGATTGATCTAGTGTGTGGATTAGCCGCAAGGCATCCTTAAATACATGCATTCCCACCACCAATTCAATCTTTTGCCACCTCTGAAGGCTTTATCTCGTGTCGTACCTAGTCCGTCATATCAATTGAATATTTCATGAATTTGAGATTGAC
The DNA here is from genome assembly GCA_014182725.1 of Eucalyptus brandiana. Lineage (NCBI taxonomy): Eukaryota > Viridiplantae > Streptophyta > Magnoliopsida > Myrtales > Myrtaceae > Eucalyptus > Eucalyptus brandiana. Next base: position 6,287,764 of record CM024669.1, read on the forward strand.
CAACTTCTAATTCGTCTTTATATATATGTATATGTATATGAAAGTCAAACTCCACCTGTCTCGATGGGGAAAAAAAAAAACCGTTTCTTGAGAAACTGCTATGCCGTCCTGTCTATTGTTAAAACCAAAATGCATATAAAAAAATAAAAATAAATTAAGGCAATGTCAGCAATCCAGTAATCAATGAAAAATTTAGGAAAAGAAGGAGAGGAAACATTCAATTATGTCTCCGCCACGTCCGAATGCAAGATTAGTCAACAGGTTAGATCTTCCTTTTTCTTAAAAAAAGTGGGGGATAAAGTCCAAAATGAGCATTAAGGATTTTAATATGTGATTACAATCTATGGATTAGAAATTAATGATTTACATATAATGCGTTCTAAATGTCATATTAATAAATTTATAGCAAGGGCCCTTTACCAATTAGAAAGTATACTTTTTATTAGAAAAATCAAGTGGGCAAGGTGCAAGTTGAATCAACTCACGTACTCACCCAATTTTCTTTCATTTTCAAGTGTGCAAGATGAACTCGTCGAAGTGTCGAGTTGAGCTCGAGCTTCTAACACAAAATTGGCAAGTTCGTAAGCCTAATGAAACTTGTCGGTTTTTGTTAAGGTTGTAAAACATAGACCCCGGAATCCTTATATTTACATGGCATTTGGGTTTATTAAACTCGAACTCAAGCTCATTAATAAGTTGATCGTAATAGCTGTTGGATATTTCAATAATATTTTGAAATATTAATAATAATAACTTCAATAATAGTTATGACCGCATTGAAGACTATTATTATTTTAACGGTCACATAACGGTTTATTAACGGTCATACAACGGCTTTCCAATCGTTTTGTAACGTTTAATTTATTTCTCAAATAAATCCTTTATCATTTTATAACGGCTCCATTTTGTCTGAATATAAAATCTCACAAGACAATCTTAAAAATACACACTGAATAAAAGAGAATATTCTTTCTTCTTGAAATCTCTCCTTTCCTTTTTCTTGTTGGGTTATACACAGACGTTGTTTCTGTTCCTTCTAATATTCAGTGCGGAATATAGAAGAAGGTCTGTTGTATCTTGGGAGGATAGCCGTCAGAAGCCTATCGCACCGAGTTTCGCACTCCGAGGGACGGAATTATCCTTAAGGACAGTGCTTACGTTTGCACGCCTCAGACAAATTTATTTGTTCTTAAAACATCATTTTTCCTACAATCTTAAGGATAAATCCCATGGAGCATCAAGTCGATACTGCTGTCGATGCCTCAATCTCCACTAGTCTAGTTGCACTACCACCACTACCACATATGTCCTATGCCAAACCATTCCTTGACATATCAAAGGTTGAAGTTTTCAACGGCAACAATTTCAGAAGGTGGCAAGAAAGGGTTTTCTCTATCCTAGATGTGCACGGCGTGGCTTTCGCACTTATGGAGGCCGAACCAACTGATAATAAGCTTCGAGATCAATGGATACACGCTAATAAAGTATGTAGGCACACAATTATTAGTACTCTTTCTAATGAATTGTTTGATGTCTACTGTCCGTACAAGGAAGCGAAACAAATATGGGACTCCATGACTGCAAAGTACACTGCCGAAGATGTGGGCAGACAAAAATTTGTAATAGGGAATTATTATCGATGGGAAATGTCCGATGATAAGGAGATCAAGACACAAATCAATGAATATCACAAGCTAGTGGATGACTTGAAGGCAGAAAACATCAACTTACAAGAAGAATTTATTGCGGGCCTGCTAATTGAAAAGTTGCCTGAGTCTTGGAATAATTACAAGCAACAACTCAAGCACAAGGACAAGCAATTGTCACTAGCCAATCTGATCGTGCATATCATCATTGAGGATACAACTCGCAAGGAGATCAAAACTGCCAAAGCTAAGGAAATTGCTATCAGGGCAAATTTGGTGCAAGGCAAATTTCAACATCGCCAAAACAGGTATTATAACAAAAAACCTAATTACAAACCCAAGGTTGCTCACCCCACATTCAAAAAGAAAGGCTCTTGCTTTGTTTATGGAAAACCAGGTCATCATGCAACGCACTGCAGAAAGAGAATACTGGGAAATGACAATCCTGCTAAACCAAAAGTCAATTTGGTTAAAGCAGATGACTCTAATGATATAATTGTTGCGGTTATTTCCCAGGCCAACATTGTGGCCAATGTGAAAGAGTGGGTGGTAGACTCAGGTGCTACCAGGCATATTTGTGCAAATAAAAATGTCTTTTCCTCCTACACGCCAGTAGGGGAAGGAGAAGAAATTATTTATCTTGGTGATTCGGGAACAGCTCAAGTTCTTGGGAAAGGAAAAGTTCTTCTCAAGCTCACATCTGGCAAGACTTTGGCCCTGAATGATGTATTACATGTCCCTAATATAAGGGCAAACCTAGTCTCAGTAGTGCTTTTGGGAAAGGTTGGGGTGAAGGTGTCATTCGAATCTAATAAGATTGTAATGACAAAAAATAACGTCTTTGTGGGAAAGGGTTATTGTAATCAAGGACTTTTTGTTCTTAACATTTCTAATGTTATCAATAAAAATGCTACTGCTTTCGCTTACTTGACTGAATCTGTTGATTTATGGCATGGTAAATTAGGTCATGTTAGTATTTCTTATATTAAGAAAATGCAAAAACAAGGTTTAATTTCTGGAATTAAAAACCCATGTTTTAATAAATGTATAATATGTGCCGAAACAAAATTAACAAAAAAGCCTTGTATTTCTGTAAATAGAGAATCTGATTTGTTGAGTTTAATTCATACTGATCTAGGAGATTTAAAACAAACTATGACTAGAGGAGGTAAAAAATATTACGTGACCTTCATTGATAATTATTCTAGATTTACCAAAGTTTATTTACTTAGGTATAAAGATGAAGCTTTTGATATGTTCCTTTTGTATAAAGCTGAGGTAGAAAACCAATTGAATAAAAGGATAAAAAGAATTAGATCGGATAGAGGTGGAGAATATGTATTGCTTAATAAATTTTGTGAAAAGGAAGGAATAATTCATGAAACTACACCTCCTTATTCCCCTGAATCTAATGGTATAGCTGAAAGAAAAAATAGGACTTTGAAAGAGATGATGAATTCTATGCTTGTTAGTTCTAATGCTCCAAATAATTTATGGGGTGAAGCTATTCTGCATGTCACATCCAAAATGGAATAAACACCCTATGAATTTTGGAAAGGTTATCGTCCTAATTTAAAATATTTGAAAGTGTGGGGGTGTCTTGCTAAGGTTATGCTTCCTAATTCTAAGAAAAGGAAAATAGGCTCTAAATCATCTGATTGCATGTTTATTGGTTATGCTGAACATAGTGCTGCATATAGATTTCTTGTATTAAAAAGTGACGTGCTTGATAATAATACTATAGCTGAGACAAAAAATGCAGAATTTTTTGAGCATATTTTTCTATTAAGTGTTGATAATATTTCTCATGCACCTCTTCATAAAAACGTTTTAGAAAATTCAAATGATGAATTGAGAAGGAGCAAAAGAATAAGGAAATAAACTTCTTTTGGGAATGATTTTTATACTTATCTTATTGATAATGATCCTTTGACTTATTCTAAAGTAGTATCTTCCTCAGAAAGCAATTTGAAGAAGCTATAAAAATCGAGATTGATTCTATCTTACAAAATTAAACTTGGAAATTAGTTGATTTACCACCCGGTGTAAAACCAATCGGCTGTAAATGGATTTTTAAAAGAAAATATAATCCTGATGGTTCTATTGATAAATATAAAGCAAGATTAGTTGCAAAAGGTTTTACACAAAAACAAAATGTTGATTATTTTGACACTTTTGCTCCAGTTACAAGAATTTCATCAATTCGTGTTTTAATTGCTTTGGCTTCCATTTATAAACTTATTATTCACCAAATGGATGTTAAAATAGCTTTTTTAAATGGTGATTTGGAAGAGGAAATTTACATGGTGCAACCTGAGGGCTGTATTTTTCCTGGCCAAGAAAATAAAGTTTGTAAACTTGTTAAATCTTTATATGGCTTAAAGCAAGCGCCAAAGCAATGGTATAAGAAATTTAATGATGTTCTAGTTAATAATGGATTTTTCTCTATTGGAGTAGATAAATGTGTATATACAAAAAGTGTTGATGGTGAATTTATAATTATTAGCTTATATGTCGATGACATGCTTATTTTTGGTACGTGTATTGATGTAGTGAATGAAACAAAATGTTTTTTGACTTCTAAATTCGATATGAAAGACATGGGGGAAGCTAATATTATTTTGGGTGTTAGAATCGTAAAAAGTGATGGTGGCCTAATGCTTACTCAAGCGCATTATGTGGAGAGGCTACTTAAAAAATTTGATCACTTTGATGTTAAACCTATGAATATTCCTTATGATTCTAATATCCAATTAGTGAAAAATAAAGGAGATGGTGTGGCTCAGTCTAAGTATTCTCAAATTATTGAGAGTTTGATGCATTTGATGAATTATACTCGACCTGATATAGTTTATGCTGTATGTAGACTGAGCAGATATACACAAAATCCCAATGATGATCATTGGACTGCTTTGAGCAGATTAATGAAATATTTGAGAGGAATCATGAATTATGGTATTTTATATAGTAGATTTTCCGCTGTATTAGAAGGATATAGTGATGCTAATTGGATTTCATATTCAGATGAGACAAAATCCACTAGTGGATATGTGTTCACTTTTGGTAGAGGTGCTGTAACTTGGAAGTCAGCCAAACAAACAATAATTGCTAAATCCACCATGGAGTCAGAGTTTGTGGCTCTAGAATTGGCTGGCAATGAGGCTGAGTGGTTAAGGAACCTCTTAGCGGATATTCCTTTGGGAATGAAACTGACACCTTCTGTGTCTATGCACTGTGATTGCCAAGCGGCAATAGCCATTGCAAAGAATAAAACTTTCAACGGTAAAAATAGACATATCCGATTGAGACATGATGTAATAAAGCAGCTGCTTAAAGATGGAATTATATCCATCGATTTTGTAAAGTCAGAAGTGAATTTGGCCGATCCTCTGACTAAACCTGTGAGAAGAAAATTAATTTATGACACATCGAGGGGAATGGGACTTAAGCCAATTGAGGAAAAGCAACAGTGATGGTAACCCAACCTATGTGATTGGCGATCCCATGAATTAGGTTCATATGGGTAATAACAAGTTACTTGTTGTTCTAGTGATGCACTATTCAAAATTATTGTCCATCCTAAGATGAGAATGGTACAAAACTGCAAGGAAAATAGAGATTGAGCTAAGCTCTTAATGAAATTCTATAGCCATTATTGGTGGTGTATTAAGCTGCAGAATACACTTGATGGAATCACCTATATAAGTGTGGAGTGGGGCCGCTTCTATGAGAATTTTTGGCGAAAATCTCTAAAGCACTTATGAATAAACCAAGCACGCGCATGACCTATTAGCGCAAAACCATGTTGAACAACAAAGTTTGTGGGAGTGCAATGTGATTGATGAAAATTATAATTCACAAAAGAAATTTTTTGTTCATAGAAGTTTTAAACTTCACCAATAATTTCGTAAATTATATTTCATTTTTTCTAGGGCTGGTTCATAGCCTAACAAGCACCAGTTCCGATGCATTACACTCCAATAACCCAGCATCATATTAATTTTATTTTCAAAATCTTTTGAAATATGTGGGGGATTGTTGGATATTTCAATAATATTTTGAAATATTAATAATAATAACTTCAATAATAGTTATGACCGCATTGAAGACCATTATTATTTTAACGGTCACATAACGGTCATACAATGACTTTCCAATCGTTTTGTAACGTTTAATTTATTTCTCAAATAAATCCTTCATCATTTTACAACGGCTCTTTTAACGGCTTCATTTTGTCTGAATATAAAATCTCACAAGACAATCTTAAAAATACACACTGAATAAAAAAGAATATTCTTTCTTCTTGAAATCTCTCCTTTCCTTTTTCTTGTTGGGTTATACACAGACATTGTTTCTGTTCCTTCTAGTATTCAGTGCGGAATATAGAAGAAGGTCTGTTGTATCTTGGGAGGATAGCCATCAGAAGCCTATCGCACCGAGTTTCGCACTCCGAGGGGTGGAATTATCCTTAAGGACAGTGCTTACGTTTGCACGTCTCAGACAAATTTATTTATTCTTAAAACAACATTTTTCCTATAATAGCCAAGTCAAGCTCGAGTATCTCAATTCTCTAGTTGAATTAAGCTCGAGCAGAAAAGTTGAATACTTGATCGATCTCGAGCTGATTTTCATGTACCCAATGTACGAGTCAAGCTCGGTAGTGTATCGACTTGAATTGGGTCGATATGCCCCTACTTCTTAGGGTGTATTTTGTCTCCAAAGAAAAAAAATTTCCTCCATTCTTACTTTCCTTTAAAAAAAAAAAATTCGGAAATCAGGTTTCGAAATTTTTAAGAAAACTTTGAAATAATTATTAATGATTTTAATTGTTAATATTTGTATGTCTCGAGAGATATTGAGTATTCTATATTAAACAAAAATCGAATAGCACGACTCGTTAAAAAAGCAAAAGTGAAAAATAAAATTCATCCTCGCAGGGAACCCTAGTTTTATTCCTTGCCTCGTGGTCCTTGCTTCCCTAACTGCTTTGCTTTCCTTGTAACCAAAGTTAGTTTGCCAAAAGACAGAAACAATTTCACCCAAGGATGATAAAAGATCACAAATAAAAGAATAAAAGAAGAAATACAGAGAAATTTCTAAAACTCATCTTGAAAATATAATTGAGCTCTAAAACTTTTAAAAGGGGCAAGTAAATCCTAAAAATTATTACAAATATATAATCGAGTTCCAAAACTTTTAAAAAGTGTAATTGAATTTTAAAACTTATCGAGCTGATGCAATCGAGTTATAAAACTTATTAGTACTTTTCAATTGTCAAAGTTGAAAGTTTTTAGGCCCTGATTGTTTCACAAAAAATGTGACGTTTCTGGAAAATATTTCCAAGAAATCATTTTCTAGAAAAATGTAATTATTTTCCGGTGTTCGATGAAATCGAAAATGAAGTAGAAAAGATTTTTCGCTGTTCGATAAGGAAAATATTTTTTTCTTCACATACTATTTTTCATTTATTTTATATTTTAAAATGGATTTTTCATATATTTTAAAAATTGATTTTTAATTAATTTTAATTTTTAAAATCTATTATTAATTTTTTCATTTTTATTTTTCTTTGTTTTCCATCTCCTTCTTTCTTGGCCGATTGCCGGCTATGGCGATGGCCCGCGACTAGCCATTGACGAGCCTCGAGCTCATTGATGAGCACGAGGCTTGTTGCTCCCATTGGCGAGCGCGAGCATTAAGCTCGAGGCTCATCAGATTGATGAGCGCGAGCTTGAGATCGGCGAGCTCGAGATTCGCCTGCCAATAGCCAACGACTAACCAAGAAAGAAGAAGATGGGAAACAAAAAAAAGAAAAAGAAAAAAAGAAAAGAAAAAGAGAAAAAGAAAAAGGAAATTAAAAATAATTCGAATTAAAAAAGAAAAAGCAAATTAAAAAATAATTCGAATAAAAAATGAAAAGAAGAAGAAAGGGGAAGAGGAAGTGATGATGGTGTTAGATAATAAAGATCAAGTGAGGAAAATGTTTTTTACTTTTTAAAAGTGAAAAACATTTTCTACTAATATACTTACCTTTACCAAAAAAAAAAACATTTTCTACTAATTTAGAAGCTTTTTTCCTTTCATAGAAAATATTTTTCTCAAGTAATTCATTTTCCGTGAAACCAACGTCAAAAAATCCAAAAAATGTTTTTCTGGAAATTATTAAAGTTGATCGTACTCTTCTTTTGAAAATTTTAAGATTTAATTATATTTTCGTGATAACTTTTAAGGTGTATGAATAATAGTTGTAGGTTAATCACGAGGCTTAAGTCAAACAATCGTTTTAGATTTTGGACGTATCGATTGTCTAGAGTGAGGCTAGGTTGTCGTTACAACTTATCAACGATGACTTCATCAACCTGCGGCCAAAAGGAGAAAAAAAATAAAAATAAGGAAAATAAGATGCACCAAAGCTTTTTTCAATAATTCTATTGCTATATTCTTTTGGGCTAATATCCTAAAAAACTCAAAACTAGTTTACTTATAGTAAATTTATCTTAAAATATTTTTTTGACCACAAAAAATCCTAAATTGTACACCTTTGATAAATTTACTCTAAATTGATACACTTGCGACAAATTTATATTTTATTAGTTTCCGTTAAATTTTACTGTCAAATTATTAATTCGGATGACATATGACAACTGGTTTGAGATTTTACTCTCCGTTTGTCATAATTGTATAATTTTTTTGATTTTTTTGTGATATTTAATTCAATTTAATAGAAGGTATATTTGCTACAAATGTACAAGTTTGGGATTATTAGTAGTTGAATAAATCAATTTGGAGTAAATATGTCACAAGTGTACTAGTTTGAGATTTTTTGTGGTCATTTGGAGTAAATTTATCACAAGTGTATCGGTTTGAAGTTTTTTATGATCAAAACATTAGTTTTGGGTAAATTTATCACATATACCAATTTAGGGTTTTTAGGATACTAATCCTTTTTTTTTTTTTTTTGCAAAAGATTTCATGATTCTTTCATTTAGGGCAAATATTATAAAAAAAAATCTCAAATTTTACTCATTGTGACATATATACCGGAAAATTCTTTTGTGTTGCCAAAAACCATAAACTTGAATACCATGAGACAAATTGTGACATCCAAAAATTCCCATGATTTGATTATAATATTTAATATTAGTTTCCACAACTGGACCACCATTAAGTTGATAGATTCTGATGCATAAGTTAGTGGTGTAAAACAGTGATACTTAACTCGTTACCATATTATTTATATAATAGGGCTTGTATGTTCTGGAATTCATATTTGGGTATTCAAGATTCAAATCTATCGAATTGAGATTTTCCTTATTTTTCATATCTTTCATTAATGATTTTTAGTGGACTCAAAATATTTTTAGACTCGCCAATGTTCAAAATGAAGATTGGTTTCCTCAATCTCCATTTCTCTTCAATTGGCACACCCCTTCTCTTTTCTCTACCAAAATTTTTAAACCCATGCTTTGCCTTGAGACATTGAACTCGGTTAGCTTTGACATCATGCATGATATCATCAATTTTAAATCTAGTTCATTAATGCATCGGTGATTCATGCACATGATTGACCGAAGAAAATGAGCTCATCTTCATTTCCATCAAAATATCTTCTTGTGACTAATTCTTTTGGGCCAAATGTATCCTAGCAAGTGTCACAGGGACATTTGAAGCTTATTCATTAAAGCACTTGTCTTTCAGCCAAAGTTTAAAATTTAACCTTGACTAAACATTACTCTTTGTTGATAACTATTAAGAACTCTTTAAAGATTTTCTTGCTTTGGTCGTATGAGATAAACCATGACAAGCTTTCACTTTCCAAAAGTAGAGGTTCCACTTCATTAACTTCCAACTACCCACTCACTTCTTCAAGCTTTCGTATTCAAAAACCCACAAATAAAAATAGAGATCCCACACTTGAATTAATTAAAGTTTATGTCTCAATCTTTTGAGTCTAAAAGAACTAAATCATTTAATTTCATTGCTTCCTGCCAACTTCTGTCATTTTAAAATTAGACTCTGTTGATTTTCGATTTTGTTTATTTTGCTTAAAGGTGATTTAAAAGTTTGAGTTTTACGTCACTTTCGAAATAGGTGAAAACTCTACATCTTAAATTAGCTAAATCTACTTAATACTTTTAAATTGGTTGGTTGATCTATGTGGTCTTAGTATGCAATAATAGTTCCACTTTTGCCATTTATTTAGATTTACGTCCAAACTCACTTCCTAATATATTCATTTATTTGCTTAGATTCACATATTGAATGTATTCAATTGGTTGTTTAGATTTACGTCCACACTCACTTCGATTTTGTGAGTCGTTGAGTTTAAACTCTCCACCATTGGATGGCGGCAAAAAGATTCACGGCCATCGAAAGTTTTTCTAGTCTCTTGAGAGTTTCGACTGCCCATTCCTTTAGACCAATCACAACGGTCAGTTTCTCCCACACGGGCAAAATCACTAAAAATGCTCGATTGAGAGATTGGATTAGATTAGTTCGATGCCAAAAGAATGTGAATTTTATTTCATTTCGACACTCGTTAGAAAATAAAATAAAATTCGGTCACATCGCAAAGATTGATGATGCCTTTAGGCACATCGATCGGATGCCCGACTTGAACGACTTGGGGGGCACCAAAGCTAGTCGTCACGACTGCGTTGCTAGACTGCCTTAGATTCTCTTTGGTCGATCGAATTCGTCAATCCCCCTGCTTTTAGTGATCTAATGTGAATGTGGGGAATGAATCGGGTGGGTTAAAAAATTTGCATTTTGGCCCGTCGTTTTGTTTGTTTCGTGATTGATGTTAACTTGCAGGGTAATTACATGGCTTTAGTCAAACAATCATTTGAGATTTTGGACTAATCGATTGTCTCGAGAGAGGCTAGAGAGTTGTCACAACGTACCAAAGATGTATTCCATCAACATGCGGCCAACAGAACAAAAACAACAAAAAATGCATGTACACCAATATTCTTCTTGCGAAATTTTTGCGATTCTTTTATATAAGGGCAAATACCATAAAAAAAACTCGAACTATACCCATTGTGATATAAATATGAAAAACTTGTTTTTTACATCACAAAAATCCTAAACTTGCCCAATGTAACGCAAATATCCCAATTTTTTTTCTATATAACAAAAAAATTGGAATATTTATGGCACATTGATTATAATTTGAGATTTTTTGTGGCATCCCAAGTTACATAGCTAGCAAAAAACAAATTACAGCTGGTATTTTTAAAAAGAGCAAGTGATTTTCAGGCAATTGTATATTTTTGGATAATTCGAGCACGAGTGATAATTTGATTTGCTTCAAAAGGCGCAACACGCTACTTGGACTTGGGGAACCATTCACTCATCCTTTTTGCAAAAAGAAGGTCCTTCCTAAACTTGTTCACGGTGATATAAATACTTCCAACTTTTTTTTTTGTTATGAAAATAATCATATGTGCCCACTATTTCAGTTCCATTCAAAATATATTTGTCACACCGGTATAAATTTGGGCTTTTTTATAATGCAAAAAAAAAAAAAGGGTATTTGTGTGGTAATGAGTAAGTTTAAAAAATTCAGGGTATTTTGCTCATAGTGGGTATTGTGATTTTTTATGACAGTAATCATTCATTTAATTCAGAAGATCACATTCGTCCCAAGTTACTTAGCCAGCAGAAAACAAACATCCACCGGTAATTTTATAGAGAGCAAGCAGCTGGATATTTTTGGACAAATCTGAACCCGAGTTGTAATCTGGTTCTCTCCTAAGGGCACGACACGCTGCTTGGACTTTGGGAACGTTAACTAGTCCTTTTTTTGCGGAAAAAAAGGTCCTTGTGATAGTCTCTGCCGGGGGGAGACATCGAAGGGTGCATTCCCGACGGGAACAAGGATCGAACGAAGACAAGAACAGCGGACGTAGGAACATCGCTCGTGAATTTTCAACGCCTTCTTCAATGGAACTGGGAGATTCAGTGTACAGAACGATTCTTAACCCTGTCTCCATCTCGATGCAAACAGAGGGTGTCCTGTCGTATCGCTTTCTCGATCGTGTTTGCCTGCTAATGGGGACGACGTGGATGGGAATGAGAAGTCGAGGGATTCACATTACCTTGCTGAAAGCGGACCTTTTGTGAAAACAGGGAATTTTGAATTATCCAAACCAATCTTAAGGCCGGAATCGATGGAATGGAAAGACGGTGTTGGTTTCAAGGGGGGGTTTTGCATCGTGACTGGCAAGAGGGTCGAGCGGTCAAGGAAAAGAGAATCCGGACCAAAGGTTACGTGTTACCCACTATGAATCCTGATCCTGATAAAAGAGGCCGCGATTCAAGTTGCGTAAGTCTTAAGACTCATGTTCAAGGAATCCCATACTGAGGGGGTAACTCGTTTGGCAAAAGAGTAAGACAAAATGAATTAACGAAAAAGATGAGGCCCGATACAGCAGGTCACAATGAGTTGCTTGAATGACTCATATTTTTCAACTCGTTCGGTCTTCTAAGACCAAAAACAGATGCGGAGGCTTAATTGAGAAGACACTCAAAATATCAAAACCGAGATTGTGCTCCTCCTCTCCTATTTTCACCGATCTGTCGCTTGTAGGTCGCTTGATTTCACATTTGGAATTGCCGGAGCTATTTCCACTTCCTGCAGCAAGTCAAGGCGTTCGTGCCCTTCCCACTTCAATCGCCGTTGCTCTTGACGCAAGTTTTTGAATCGAGTTTTGCTCCCCTCTTGCCGCTGCTCTCAACACTGGAGAACCGCGAAGTTACGGTCAGACCATTTTTCTTCATTCGACAATGCTAGAGACCTAAGTCAATGTCTCCTTTAACAAGAAAAGAAGATAGATAAATCGGAAAATTTTAAAACTACATCATCCTTAATTGCACTTAAGTAATTCATTTAATTTAGTTTATGACTATAGCGCACACAATCATTTTGTATTCCTATATTCGAATACTAAAAACTAGAATTTGGACCATTGGTAGACACAAACTCTAATATTTCCTTCCGACTCTCTAGGGACAGTGTGTATTCCAAGAAAAGAAAGAGGGTAGGAGCAGTTCAATCTTCCCTAGAGTTTCATATCGTCAATGGTAATACGTAAAAATCACAGTTGGCTACTGCCAGAAATGTGGATTCTACAAGGCATGAAGAGAGGCGCGAGAAACAATACTATATACATTTATTACCAATTAGGACACTTTTTACCTACCCAGTTGGGTACATACAAGAGTAATTTCGCAGCTCCTAGCTGCTACCACTGCTTCACTGGGATTTTGGGAGATTGCAAGAAAAATAGGAAGATAGAGCAGATCATGACGTCCATCTAGAGACTTGCGGCGTGCTTGAGATTTCTCGCCGTCTTCGTGAGTCTAAACTGCAGGACTAAGATCCAAGGAAGGCGTCGACTCTCTTGTTTGTGGCTCTTGATAGGAACTTCATGCAAATTGGTGGATTAACCCCTGCCAAAGCGAGTATCGAGTTAGGCAATGTCCAGATGCCATCCCCACAAATCAGACCTGAAGCTACAGCTGGCCCAAATGCATCGGCCTTGGTTTTGTCAATTTTCTCCCAGATGAACAGAATTAAGCTACCGACACACATATCGATGGCAAAGTATGGCCCTATGTAGAAGGGTATTGCCATAGCCATCGGCAGAGGGATGAAATGGGCCCACTTCTTACTGACTAAGTCCCTGAACCCATTTATGATCATGGCGGCTGCAAAAAAACCATAGCAGAGTGTGAGGCAGTGTTTGGGCAAGGAAGAGACACCTTCCACACCAAGTTCGGCCATGTTTCGAAAAACAATTCCATTGGGGACAGGATATTCACTTCCTGGGAATCCAGATCCTTAAATGTCCTGTAGAAAAGGCAAAAGACGCATGGAGAGATAACGCAGCCCATGGCAGTACCAATCACCTGACTCACAAACAAGGACCGTGGTGAAGCCAGGGTCAGATAGCCTGTCTTGAAGTCCTGAGTCAGGTTTGAGGCTATAGACACAATATTCATCATGGCTCCATAGGCAGCTAAACTGACGAGAATTCCACCATGTGAGGCATCGGCCCATGCCCCAATCACGAAGATGGCGAGCTTTCCATAGGTCGAGGCAAGAGACCAGTTGGTAACCCACAGCCATAGGCATTGCAGAAACCCAAGGTTGGAGCGAAGAGATAAATGACTAAAATGTAATACCATTTGAGTTGGGGGAACATGTGCGGAAGAGTGGCCGTGGATATGGCTGCTATTGTGACATACCCCGCAACTGCAAGCCATGTCGGGATTTGATCTTTTAGGAAAAGCTGTGTCTGTCGTTGGTCATCATAAGACACTTGAGGGTTCTCAAGAGAGGAACCATTTGCAATGGGGAGAACATGGCTCATTTCTTTGTCTTGGAGTTGATGGTACAAGCCAGAGAGCGTTCGACCAAGTACCTTGAAGAAGTTGTAGAGCCCATCACCTAATATCATGGCAATGGCAATGAAAGTCTGACAAATTGGTACTGTAAGATTAGAGGATAAATAAAAGACATAAACGAACTTGCACATTTGCATATATAACCTGACTTGCCTTATAACCCTGGAGTCCACGCATGTTGGTTGTGCTTTCATCTGCAGGATACCAATGTCCCTTTCTGGTTTCTATTAGAGGCCACGTTAAACCCCAGGATAGAATTCCTCCAAGAAGCACTGAGATATTTATGATGTACGGGCAAATCATTCCGACTCCAACATATGTTGCCGAGAAAAATCAGTGGAAACCGGACAGAGAAGAAATTGGTGGATTAGCATTTAAAATTTCTCTTTACGTCATCCAATTATGAATACTTCCAAATTTTTCTGGCTCTAAAAATCAGTGTCTCCAGCTGAGCTTAATATGCATGCTGAGCTGCAAGGACTGTGCCGCTTTCAAAGGCTCTAAATTGTGGACCAAGGAGCAGTTCAGCTTGAGCACTGTTCACGGTAACCTTATCTAAGACAAAAGAATAACCACAGCCCGAGGGAATCTTGACTGTTGACTCGTAGACTTTTATTTATTACAAAAGATACCAAGGAGGAAAACTCCAAGAATTCTATACCCATGTCCTAAAACTTTGAAAATTCTATACCCATATATGAATCCTAATTGATTCTCCACCCAATAGTCGATGAAGTAGGATCAGCTCTAGAAAAGGGGATAAGTACACTATTAGTGCCATAAGTTGTGTACGATACTCACTTTGGTGCCAAAAATTTTTGTTGGATTACTTAAATGCCAAAAAGTTTGAAAAACGCTCACTTTAGTGCCAACTCCGATCCTGTTGGCCAGAAATCCAACGTGACACTTTTTTTATTAATTTTTGAAGCTGATGTGGCTCGTCAGAGAGTATAGTCAGCATCTTAACACCAAAATGATGCCGTTTGGTGTCTCCCCCAATTTAAAACCCTAAATCTCCGGCCAGTCATCGTCCTCGACGGTCCCCGCGCTCGGTGGCCGTAGCTTTGACCTCGACCCCAACCCCGACCCTGACGATGGCCACTTGGCGGCTGCAACTCCGACCCCGACCTCGACGATGGCCACTCGGCAGCCGCAGCTCCGACCCCGACCCCGACCCCAACCCCGATGATGGCCACTCGGCGGCCAAGTCAAAGGCTGTGATCTAGCTGGTGCTCGGGGAGGCCATCGACAAGTGCGCCGCCATTGATGTCTCCCTTTCCATCTCCGATCTCCCCAACAAGTGTCTGGCCTGCGTCTTTCAGTACTTAGGCTTTGGCGACCGGGGCTAGTGCTCCCTCGTGTGCCATCGAGGGCGTTCGAACAGCACCAAGCAATGGCGGCTGAGTGAGCAACAGCGGAGGCTGAGTAATGATGGCTGAGCAAGCTAAGTCGGAAAAACCCTAATTTCAATCCCCAAATAAAAAAAAAAAATTCTCCAAATGAGTTAAACAGTGTCGTTTTTGTGAGGCCATTTATGTAGGATGGTAAAACGACGTCGTTTCCTTAAGGAGGACAAAAAACGACGTTGTTTTCTTAAGGAGGACAAAAAACGACGTCGTTTTCTTAAGGAGGACAAAAAACGACGTCGTTTAAAGGCATTGTCGATTTAAAAAAAAAAAAGCCACGTAATCATTTTGGCAAGAATCTTTCGCCGGTGGCATTAAAGTGATCGTTTTTCCTCCGATTTGGCACTTAAGTGATTCGACGGAAACTTTTGGCACCAAAGTGAACGCCATACACAACTTATGGCACTAATAGTGTACTTCTCCTTTTTTTAGGGTTAACAAGTTTTCTGTGGTTGTAGAATCAATGCTATCTAGACCTTAATTAACTTATTTTTATAAGATATAATGTATTGCTTAAGAGTTGTTTTGCATGTCAAAAGTTCTTAAATCTGCAGGAAAGTTTTGTCACCATAAAAAATGGGGAGATTGTTGGAGAAAACTTTTTTAATGTTTTGAAGTTGACAAAACCTTTCCACAGTCTAGTCTGAAGACTTCCAAACTAAAGTGTCAAAGTCTGAAGACCACTAGACTTTAGGTTCAAAGTTTTCTCATATTGACAGATCACAGATTGAATGCTACTGAAGAATGAAGACTTATCAAGATGCGAGATTATCTTTATTTCTTCAAGGATTCGATTCATATGACTTATGGACGATTTATATAGCACCTACATGATTGATTATCTTTAATGGAATTAATTCTGATAATCAAATCTTTTGGAAGGCAAGCAAACTTAGAAAGTTCTACTTATAAAAACCAAGATCCTGATTGTATGGGCAAATATGATTGACGTACTTTCATCTCAATCAATCAATCAACTCGAGATCCCCTTAATTGATTATGTCCAACGGGTAGATTTGAAGAATTCTTTTGGAAAGTCCCAACGGTCGTGAATACATGAAGGAATACTTAAGGCGGACTCTCTAATTGTTCAAGATAGTGCATGAAAGAGAAATTTCAAAGTCTGAAGCTTCCTAGTTCTTTGCTATTTCACTCAGAAGTCTAGCACAAGTGCCATAACTTGGCACGCCGGGACACTTAAGTGCCATAACTTCAAAACGGTACACTTAAGTGCCACTTTTTTTTTCGAGTGGGACACTTAAGTGTCACCTCCGGTGACCCTTGCCGGAAATCCTACGTGGCAATATTTTATTATTATTTTTTGCCTACGTGGCTTGCCGGAGCTCCAAATCAGCATAAAAAATAAAAAAATTAAAAAAAAAGAGAAAATTTTAAAAATTTTAATTTTAAAAAAAATTAAAAAAATAAGAAAATTTAAAAAATTTAAAAAAGGGGGAGGTCGAACGGGCGGCCGAGGGCCGAGCCCTCGCCGCCGCCGCCTCCCGCCGTCGCCGGGAAGGGCCGGCGACGGAGGGGGAGGGTCGGCCGGGGTCGCCGGGCCCCGGCTAGGGGCCGGCGAGGCGGGCCGACCGGCGGCGAGGGCCCGCGAGCCCTCGCCGTTGGTCGGCCGGGGCCGGCGACCCGGCCGACCCTCCCCCTCGCCGCCGGCCCTTCCCGGTGACGGTGGGGAGGCGGCGGCGGCGAGGGCTTAGCCCTCGCCCGCCCGTTCGACCTCCCCCCTTTTTTTTAATTTTCTTAATTTTTAAAACTTTTAAATTTTTCTTAATTTTTTTAATTTTTTTAATTTTTCTTATTTTTTTAAATTTTTGAATACTTTATAATTTAATTAATTTTTATATTATTATTTACACGTAGACACGAAACGGCGTCGTTTTTGCGTTTTCTCCGCCACGTCGCCGTGCAAAACGACGTCGTTTTGGACTAAACTCGCCGGAAAATTGCCACGTCAGCCATTTGGCCGGATTTTCGTCGAAGTGGCACTTAAGTGTCCCATTTTACTCCGATGATTGCACTTAAGTGTACCATTTTAAAGTTATGGCACTTAAGTGTCCCGGCGTGCCAAGTTATGGCACTCCAGGTGTCCTCACCTCGCTATTTCATACAAAAAAGAGAAAATCATAGTGAGACTTTGTGTGAGACCAGTAGAGGTTCTTTATTGTGAAGTCGAGACTGCAAGACTGTAAAATCTCTTTTGTTTCTTAGTGAAATTCAACTAGTAGGTTGTCAGCGCGGGAGAGTGGACGTAGGTTTGATCTAAACTGAACCACTATAAATCTTGTGTTCTTATTCTCTTCCCTCAACTCCTTTATTTTGACTAGTAGCTCTATTTAACTATTTAAGTTTAAACTCCTTTATTTTGTTTTATCTAACTGCTAAAGTCTGAATTCGTCTTTAGTCTATCTTTTTCTAAAAGCAATTATTACTTCTTAATCCTGCGAGAATTTTTTTTTTGTTACAACTTATTCACCCCACTCTAGGTGTTATTACTAGCCCTTTTCTCATGCAACCTATCCCAAAATTCTTTAGCTGTTCCATAAGAAGAAATTCGGTTATACTTAATGGGAGATAAAGCATAGTATAAAGAGTAGATGTCTTTACCATTAAGAGCTTGTTTCTTGGTCATTTCTGCTTGTGTTAATTCACTAGCATCTACAGCTTCCTTTCCTCTTTCTGAGGTTGATGTGGCTTTGGGATTGAGCCCTTTTTCTACCACATCCCATTCCAGGGGATCTTTCAATCTTAGGAATGCCTTCATCTTTTTTTTCCATACATTATACTCATTTCCATCAAAGTAAGGAGGTCTGGTGTTGCTTTGGCCTTCAACCAAACTTGGAGCCAAAATATTAGCCATAGATCTTTAGCTTTAGAAGCAAAACACTTTAATAAAATAAGTATACAGGCTCTGATACCAATTGAAAGGGCTAGTAACAACACCTAAAGGGGGGTGAATAGGTATAAAAATAATTTCGCAAGATTCAGTAGAAGTAATTTGCTTTTAGAAAATAACAGACTATAAACAAGTTCCGACTCTAGCAACAAAATAAAGGAGTTTAAGGAAGAGAATATGAACACAAGATTTATAGTGGTTCGGCTTAGATCAAGCCTACGTCTACTTTCCTACGCTGACAGCTCACTGGTTGGATTCCACTAAGAAACAAAAGAGATTTTACAGCTTTGTGATCTCAACTTCACAGTGAAGAGTTTGCTTCTCTTTCACAAAGCTACACTATAAATTTTTCTCTCTTTTGAGTACAAATTTGAGCTCAGTGAATGAAATAGCAAGAAATTAGGAAACTTCAGACTTTGAAAATTTTCTTTCACGCACTCTTCGAATGACTAAAGACATTTCCTTTAAATACTCCTTCATGCCGTCTCAACCGTTGGCATTTTCCAAAGCAATTCTTCCAATCTACCTGTTGGACAGAATCAATCAAGGAGATCTCAAGTTGTTTGATATTGTGATGAAAGCCCTTCAATCCTGCTTGCTTATACAATCAAGATTTTGGTTTCCATAAGTAGATACTTTCCAAGTTTACTTGCGTTCCAAGAGATTTGAATATTGACATTAATTCCAATAAAGATAGTCAATCATGTAGGTGCTATATCCAACCAAAAAGTCATCCATAAGTCATACGAATCAAAATCTTGAAGAAATAAAGATAATCCTGTGTCTGGATTAGTCTTCATTTTTTAGTGGCGTTTAGTTTGGAATTTGTCAGTGTGAGCAGACTTTGAACTTAAAGTCCGGCGATCTTCAGACTTTGGTATTAAAGTTTGGAAGTCTTCAGAATAGACTTTGGATAAGTTTTATCAATTTCAAAACATTAAAGGAGTTTTCTCCAACATCTACGACTTGAAGGCTATTGGATGCTAATTGGGGAGAAGATTTATATAAAATGAAATCTACCTTTGGATTTGTAATTTTACTAAATAATAGTGCCATATCTTGGAGCAAGTAAGAAACAAATGTGTATAGTCTTGTCCACGATGGAAGCTGAGTTCATGGCATTATTAGCAGCAATACAAGAATGTGTTTGGCTTAAGAGATTTTAAAATTATTTAGGTGTTATTAAGAATGCTGCAAACTCATTATTGGTTAACTATAATAGCCAAACAGTAATAGCGTACACCAAAGATTCAAAATATCATGACAAGATCAAACATATAAATACTAAGTATAATTTTGTCAAAAATATGATTGCACGAAAAGAGGTGTTGTTGGGGAGAATCAAGCAAAAATTCACCACGAATTAAACCCAATTTAGGATCAATTTCTCTACTGAAACTAAATCGAATGAAATAAACTTAGTTCCATCAATAACAAGCCATATATGACCTTAGAATAAGCAAATATAATGCCAAATTGATAAGAAAATAAAGCCAACAACACCATCAATGATTTAATGCGGAAAGAAACCACGGACCACCCAAAAACTTTTACTAATCACTAAGAATAGTATGATACACAAAGTAATCTTCTCTAATTATACACTAGAAACTCAACATCAACATTACAATCACATATTCTTATCATAAATATGGACAGATATAAATGAGATGATAAAATCCCAACAGTAATTGGAGAATTTAGAGGAGATTTTCAACGAATTAAAAGCTCTCGGTCTCATAAATAATATACTCAAATTTGAGCCAAATTCGTTGAGGCTTGGCTTTCGAATTGGAGCCGCAAAATTTTAGTCCATTTTCCTTCTTTCTACATGCTCTCTTCGGTGAGCGCCCTTTCGTGGGCACTCTCCGCTTCTCTCCCCTCTCGGGCTCATCAATCGCAGGAAGCACTTCTTTGTCCTTTTTACTTTTTGACTTCGGCTTCTTTTTGTTTTCTTTTAGTTTATGTTTTAGCTGGCCCCCCCTGTAGGTGGACCCAGCCAAGCCAACAGGGGGAGACATCAAAGGGTCCATTTTCGATAGGAACAAGAATCGAACGAATACAAGAATAGCGGACGTCTCCGTCTCGATCCAAATAGAGTGTCTTGTCGTATTGCTTTCTTGATCGTGTTGCCTGCTAATGGGGACGACGTGGATGGGAATGACAAGTCGGGGATTCACATTTTTGACCTCGCTGAAATCCGGATCTTAGTGAAAACAGGGAACTTTGAATTATCGAAACCATTCTTGAGGCTGGAATCAATGAAATGATTAGACGGTCTTGGTTTTAAGAGAGGACTATGCATCGTGACTTGTAAGAGGATCGAGCGGTCAAGGAAAAGAGAATCCTGGTCAAAGGTTACGTGTTACCCTATGAATCCTGATCCTGATAAAGAAGCCATGATTCAAGTTGCATAAGTCCAATTTTAGGCAGAGCCAGGACCCCAATTGCAACTTCTTATGTTCAAGGGATCCCGTACGGAATGGGTAACTCATTTGGCGACAAAGTAAGGCAAACTGAATCCCCGAAAAACCAAGGCCCAATAAAACTGGTCATATTAATTACCTTGTATGACTCGTTTTTCAACTCGTTCAGTCTTCTAAGACTAAAAATAGATGCGGAGGCTTAACTTAGAAGAAACTAAAAAAAAAAAAATGAAACCATGGACTGTATTCTCGAACCTCTTTTGATTAAATGAAAGCGCTTTTCACGACCCAAAAAAAGAAAAAAAAAACTCTTTTGTTCTAGTATTTATTCTCTCTACGTGCTTCTTGAGTTTATCCTTTATCTACCAGTCCAAATCCTGTCATAAAATGGAAAAATATAGAAGCTTACAATATAAATGGAGCATAAATTAGAGGAAGTGGAGTTATGATCAAAATGAAAAGAGAAAAATTGTTGGGATATGGAGTTTGTTTCCTTAGTCAAATGGGCCATGTATGAGTGGTGCTCCATATCTTAGGATTGGTTTACTACATTGATGTCTAATCTGATAAATTACAAAACATATAATATCCATGTTTTGTAGATGTACAAAATAACTTTATAATTCTGACCTTTTGTGTTGCCATCATTCTAAGCGCAATTAAGAGAATCGTGAATTAAGAATCATGACCCTATAAGAGGTGCTTTTGTTCTTGCGTACATCCGTTTTATCATCATGTCGGTTTGGAACTACATCATTCTTAATTGCACTTAAGTAATTTGTTTAATTTAGTTTATGACGATAGCGCCCACAGTCGTTTTATTTCTCATATTCGAAGACTAAAAGCTAGAATTTGGACCAATGGCAGACACAAACTCTAATATTTCCTACCGACTGTTTGGGGACAATGTGTATTCAAACTATTCCAAGAAAAGAAGAGGATAAGGGCTTAGCTGTTCAATCTTCCCTGGAGTTTTGTTTTGTCAAGGGCAGTGCTTGTAAATTATAATTGGCTAATGCCAGAAATGTGGATTCTATAAGGCATGAAGACAAGCACCAAAGACAGGATCATATACATTAATTACCATAGGACACTTTTTCCCCCACTCAGTTGGGCTACATTATACAGAGTAATTTTGCAGCTCCTAGCTGCTACTATGACTGCTTCACAAAGACTTTGCAAGATTGCAAGAAAAACAAGAAGGTAGAGCAGATCATGATGTACATCTAGAGACTTGCGAAGTGCTCAAGATTTCATGCCATCTTTGTGCATCTAAACTGCCCGACTAAGATCCTAGGAAGGCATCGAATCTCTTGTTTGTGGCTTGCGATAGGAACTTCATGCAAATTGGTGGATTAACCCCTGCCAAAGCGAGTATTGAGCTAGGCAATGTCCATATGCCATCCCCACATATCAGACCTGAAGCTACCACTGGCCCAAATGCGTCGGCCTTGGCTTTGTCGGTTTTCTCCCAGATGAACAGGATTGAGCTACCGATGCACATATCAATGGCAAAGCATGGCCCTATGTAGAAGGGTATTGCCATAGCCATGGGTAGCGGGATGAAACGGACCCACTTCTTACCCACTAAGTCTCTGAACCCATTTATGATCATGGCAGCCGCAAGAAAACCGTAGCAGAGCGTGAGGCAGTGTTCGAGCAAGGAAGTGAAGCCTTCCACCCCAAGTTTAGCCATGCTGCGATAAACAATTCCATAGGGAGCAAGATATTCACTTCCTAGGAGTCCAAGATCCTTAAAGGCCTTGTAGAAAAGCCAAAAGACGCAAGGAGAGATAACGCAGCTCATGGCAGTACCAATCACCTGACTCACAAACATGGATCGTGGTGAAGCCAAGGTCAGATAGCCTGTCTTGAAGTCCTAAGTCAGGTCTGAGGCTTTAGACATAATATTCATCATGACTCCATAGGCAGCTAAACTGGTGAGAATTCCACCATGTGAGGCACCGGCCCATGCGCCAATCACGAAGATGGCGAGCTTCCCATAGATCGAGGCAAGAGACCAATTAGTGAGCCCACAGCCATAGGCATTGCAGAAACCCAAGGTTGGAGCGAAGAGATAAATGACTAAAATGAAATACCATTTTAGTTGGGGGAACATGTGCGGAAGAGTAGTTGTGGATATGGCTGCTATTGTGACATACCCTGCAATTGCAAACCATGTCGGGATTTGATCTTTTAGGAAAGACACTTTAGGGTTATCAGGAGAGGAACCATTCGCAATGGGGAGGACATGGCTTGTTTCTCTGTCTCGAAGCTAATGGTACAAGCCAGAGAGCGTTTGGCCAAGCACCTTGAAGAAGTTGTAAATCTCATCACCCAATATCATGGCAATGGCGATGAAAACCTGATAAATTGGTATTGTAAGGTTAAAGGATAAACAAGAGACAAACAAACTTGTGCATTTGCATGTATATCTTTACTTGCCTTATAACCTTGAAGTCCATGCATGCTGGTGTTGCTTACATCTGCAAGATACCAATGTCCCTTTCTGGTTTCTATTAGAGGCCACATGAAACCCCAGGATAGAATTCCTCCTAGTTGCACTGAGATATTTATGATGTATGGGCAAATCATTCCGACTCCAACATATGTTGCGGAGAAGTCAAAGTAAAACCTTCACGTTATCCATGTAAGAGAGTCAGCTAATAGTTTTGCATATTAGAGTGCATGACATCAAAGTAAAGGCCAGCTTATAACACAAAGTAGCTGTAGATTGTAAAGTGGAAGTTTGTTAAGCTTAAACACCTGTATTGCAAAGCCTTAAGCCCCAAAGTAGAGAAGTGTGCAAAACCACAATCATCTTCAGCTCTGTAGAACCATTGGAAAAAGCCCCACAAGAAGCTGAAGGAGAAGAACTTTCCCAATGCCTTCACTTGTTTCCTTCAGGAGAAAAATTAAAGCCGATGAGAACCAACATATTGACACACAAATGAGAAGGCTTTCCAGCTTATAGTGTCTTACTTAGCTAGCTTGGCCCCTTCAAGTCTGTGGAAACTATTTATAAGATGAGCAGTTGCCATGCCACTAGGATACATTAATTTGAAGTCAATAATCATAATCTGAAGCTAGAGAAGGGCAAGCATGAGTGAATTACTCTAAAAGGTACATGCAAGCCCCACGCGTTTGATTTCTCATGGCGAAAGAGAATCTTTTCAAGTGAAGTGTATTATGGAGATTAATTGGCAATCATTATAATTGCCACAGGAAAAAAAAAAAAACATGCAACATGCAAATAGTACCTTTCGGAGAGGCACCACAGCAAAGAGGCCAAGGAAACTGACAACAAATAGAAAATCAATCATCCATGGTAGTGATGGATTTTTGTAAACATAAGCACTCTACGGATCCGTTGATTGATTAGCAACTCGCTCATTCATTGCAAAGAGATAACTCCCAAAACCTCCTGCTCATACAAAATCACAAAGCACCACATTTTTCAGTAAATAGCTCTAGCTATTCATCCAAAAATGATACGCAAGTTTACATCTCTTATAATGATTGTAATTGGCTTAAGGTGTATTCAAATTGATCCAAAAGTGGTGGCGGTTGGCGGCGACGGTTGACGGTTGTGCGGCGGTCGTGCGGCAATCGTGCAACGGTCGTGCAACCGTCGTGCGGCCGTCGTGCGGTCGTCGTGTGGCAGTCGTGTGAAGGTCGTGCGGTGGCAGGCGGTGATCAGTGGTCCGTGAGTAAGAAAAAGGTCTCATTTCTGTAACCATGTGCTTTTAAGAACTCATCGATTAGATAACTCCCGAAACCTCCTGCTCATACAAAATCACAGCACCACATTTTTTAGTAAATAGCTCTAGCTATTCATCCAAAAATGATACGCAAGTTTACATCTCTTATAATGATTGTAATTGGCTTAAGGTGTATTCAGATTGATCCAAAAGCGGTGGCGGTTGGCGATGACGGTCGATAGTCGTGCGGCGGTCATGCGGCAATTGTGCATCGGTTGTGCGACCGTCGTGTGACCGTCGTGCGGCCATCGTGCGGCGGTCGTGCAGCGGCAGGTGGTGATTGGTGGTCCATGAGTAAGAAAAAGGTCTCATTTTTGTAACCATGTGCTTTTAAGAACTCATCGATTAGATTTATAGCAGAGCCACCTCTTTTTAAGTTGGAATACAGTCTATAGATAAATTTGGTTTTTGAGTCCTTACAGGTTCAACGTCTTCAATAACCTCTTCTTGTTCTTGCTGTGGAGGAGGATCTTGTGCTGCTTGTTGACGCTGTTGAGAATGTTGTCTTGGTTGTTGCTGTTGTTGTTGTTGTTGAGGAGAATCTTCTTCTTCGGTCAAATCGAAATGCATAGGTCCCTCACGCATATACTGTGATCCCCAACTTGCGATTCTTGAAGACTTTTTTTGGGAAGACATTGTCAAAGTCTAGGAGGATTTCTTCGAACTCGCTCTTTCGAAAAGGTTAAAACCTTTTGGATGAAACTCAAGTAAAGATGAGAAAGAGTAAGATCACAGTATTCTAGGGTTTCAAAAAGAAGACGTAAATGGAGACGAAGAGTTTCTACTGTATATAAAGCAAGTTGAAACGAGGTATATGAAACGTCATAAGGAAAAAGTAAAACTGCTTTCAAAAAATAATAAACTACCTTTTTAAAAAATAATAACTGTCTTTTTGAAAATGAGAAATCGTCATTAAGGATAATTTCTAAAAACAAAATAGGTAAAAATAATTCAAAGGGATAAGTACCTTTTCAAAATTTTATCCAAAAATAACTTCATAACAATTAGAAGAAATTGACTTACAGTAGTAACTTCTGGAAATTTTGAGTCTGAACACTTTCAGACTTTACCCGGCACGAGATATGATGTTCAGTCTTGCACAAAACTTTTCTCCAGTGGCTTTGTAAATATATCTGCCAGTTGATTCTTCGAGTCAATGAACTAAATCATAACTTCTCCATTCTAAACATGATCTCTAATAAAATGATGATGTATTTTTATATGCTTTGCCCTTGAATGAAAAATTGGATTCTTTGTGAGATTGATGGCGCTTGTGTTGTTGCATTTGATTTTAGTGCATGATTCTTCAATACCAAAGTCTCTTAGCTATTATCTTATCCAAAGGATTTAAGAACTACCAAGAGTTACATACTCTGCTTCAGCTGTTAAAAGAGCTATAGTGCTCTATTTTCTTGAAAACCATGATACCATTTTGTTGCCAAGCAATTGACATGTACCAGAAGTACTTTTTCTATCCACTTTGCATCTAGCTAGATCTACATCTGAATATCCAATGAAAGTACAGTCTTATTCTTTGGAATACCACATTCCTAGCTTTGGAGTAGTCGCAACGTATTTGATGATTCGCTTTGTTGCACTGAGATGAGATTCTTTGGGATTTTATTGGAATCTAGCATAGATACAAACACTAAACAAAATGTTAGGTCTAGATGCAGTAAGGTAAAGAAGTGATCCAATAATGCTCCTTTATAGCTTTTGGTCCACATTCTTTCATTCTTCATCTTTATTCAGCTTTGAAGAACTTGACATAGGTGTCTTTGTCTTTTTGCAGTTTTCTAATCCAAACTTCTTGATGAGATCTTTCGCATACTTCTCTTGGTGAATGAAAATTTCTTCCTTTGATTGTTTTACTTGTAATCCCAAAAAAAAATTTAGCTCACCTATCATACTCATTTCAAATTCATCCTGCATGCATCTAGAAAACTTCTTGCATAGACTTTAATTAGGTGATCCAATGATACTCATCCTGCATGCATCTAGAAAACTTCTTGCTATGAGAAAGCATGCTGTAAATCAAATTCATCACATAAATTTTCAAAGTTTTGATTTTCAAACTCACCTCCATGGTCTGTTCGTATGCTTGTAATAGCATATCATTTCTCATTCTGAACTTTCTTAGCAAATTTTGAAAAGTAAGAAAATGCTTTAGACTTACTTGCCAAGAAGAATACCCATGTAAAACGAGAATAATCATTCATGATTACTAAGCAGTATTTCTTTCCACCAATACTTTGAGTTTTGGTTGGTCCAAAGATGTCCATATGCAGAAGCTGCAAAACTTGATTAGTAGAAACTTGATTTATAGGTTTAAAAGAACTTCTAACCTGTTTTCCCAAGACACATGGTGTACATAATTTAGATTTTTGATAAGCCAAATTGGGTAGTCCACGAACAAGCTTCTTAGATGAAATCTTGGAGATTTGCTTCATGTTGACATGACCAAGCTTTTGATGCCAAAGATTTTCTTCATCTTGAATAGAAATTAGACACTATGAGCTTTCTGGTTTTATATCCAATAGATAGATGTTTCAATGTCTTCGTCCAGTAAAAGATTGAGACAAATCTTTACTAGTTCCTGAGCAAATGCCTTATTGGAAGTTGATTCTGAATCTAATGTCACATAGTTGACTTATGCTGAGCAGATTATAGTTCAAGCCTTCCACCAAGGAAAAGTTGTTGATTGTGAGACTTCTAATCTTCACAATTTCACATCCGACAATTCTTCCTTTACTATTTCCACCAAAAGAGATTTTTCCACCATTTATTTGAATAAACTTTATGAAGCAGCTTGAATCTCCTATCATATGTCTCGAACAGCCACTATCCAAATACCATTTGATCTTTTTCTTGATAGTGACTTGTAGTTATAAGAAGATTTTAAGTTTTCTTTGGTACCCACATTTTCTTGGGTCGAGGGGAGTTAGTACAAAAAATAGTCTTTGCCTAATCTCTCTTAACAAGTCTCCAAACTTTAGGACAATCATTCTCAAAATGTTCTGAGTTATTACACTTTGAACATTTGAGAGCACTTCAACCAACAGATTTTACAAAAAAAATTTGAAAATGATTTTTGAAAAATGTTTTTGTTGGTCTTTGTTTGATTTTTTCTTTTACTTTTAGAAAATCAATTAAAGGAATAGTTTCTGGTGTCAATCTTAAACCTGATTTGTCGAAATAAGGTCTTTGTATTGAAAGAATTTTATCTAGCTTCTCAGATCCTTTTGAAAACCTTTTTGAGATATTTGAAATATCTTCTTTCAAAAAGATGTTTTCCTTCAAAAGAGAATATGCATTTTCTTTCAAAACAACAAAACTTTTGTCTAGATTTTCAAATTTCTTTCCAACAAATTTTCCGTTGCTTCAGTTTGGAATTTTCCTTTTTTAGTTCAGAAATTCTTTTAAGAGATATCTTGAGACTAAGATAGAGTTCATCAATATACTTTGAGACTTTAGCAGGAATTTTAAAATTACTAACCTCGATTTCCTTGTCTGAATCTGAGTCTGAATCTGATTCTGAATTTGCCATTAAACAAATGTTGGCATATTTTTCATCACTCTCTTCATATTCAGTGTCGCTTCATGTCTCTGCTTTGAGACCCTTTTTGAATTTCTTTGTTTTTCCTTTCTTCTTGTTCAACAGAGGACAGTTGGGTTTGATATGCCCATTTTTCTTGCATTCGAAACAAATCACATCTTTGTTGGTCTCATTGTCTTTAGTTGATTTATTCTGAAGTCTTTGAGTACTCTGCTTCCTCTAGTTGAACTTTCTTCCTTTTCTATTTAACTTTTAGAACTTCCTAATCATTAGTGCTAGCTCTTCATCATCCAAGTCATCTTCTGAATCTGTATCATCAAAATCATCGTTAGATTTTAAATCAATTGACTTTTTACCTTTGGGATCTTCTTCCTCATTAATTTGCTCAACTTCATAAGATTGAAGTGTGCCCACTAGTTCGTCTAACAAGAGAGGCACAATCCTTTGGATTTCTCTTATTGAAATCTTTATGTGATTCCAATTTTTGGAGAGCCCTTGTAGCAATTTGTTAACTTTCATTTGTCTAGAAATTGGTTGTCCATGATCTGCTAGACCGTTTACAATTTCTGTAAAACGATTGAACATATCGGTGATTGATTCTCCTGGCTTCATTTTGAAGGCTTCATATTGTCTAAGTAGAATGTTGATCTTTGTTTCTTTAACTCGATCAGTTCCTTCGTAGGTAACATGCAACCTGTCCTAGACTTTTTTTGCTGTTTTACAAGATGAAATTCTATTATATTCAGTAGGAGATAAAGCACAATATAAGGAATATATGGTTTTAGCATCAATAGCTTGTTTCTTGGTTATTTCTGCTTGTGTCATTTCGCCAGCATCCTCAATTTCCTTTCCTCTTTCTGAAGTTGATGTGACTTTAGGAATAATCCACTTTTTACCACATCCCATTCTAGGGGATCTTTCAATCTTAGGAATGCCTTCATCTTGTTCTTCCATAAGTTGTATTCCTTCCCATCAAAGTAAGGAGGTCTGGTGTTGCTTTGATCTTCAACCAGTCCTTGAGCTAAAATACTAGTCATAGATCTTTAACTTAAGAAGTAAAACATTTCAATAAATAAGCACACAAGCTCTAATACTAATTGAAGGGGTTAGTGAGTACACCTAGATGGGGGTGAATAGGTGTAAATAAAAATTTTCGCAAGACTTAATGAAAGTAATTTTCCTTTTAGAAGATGTTAAACATTAAGCGTATTTCAAAGCAAATAGACAATCAATAAATAAAAGTAAGGAGTTCATGGAAAAGAAAATATAAACACAAAGTTTATAATGGTTCGGCTTAAGTCAAGCTTACGTCCACTCTCCTTGCTGACAGCCTATTGGCTGGATTCCACTAAGGATCAAAAAAGATGTTACAGCTTGTGATCTCGACTATCACAGTGATGAGTCTCTATCGAACTCTCACACAGTCTTACTAAGAGTTTCTCTCTTTTGTATACAATGCTTAGCTTGATGAATGAAAAAGCGAGAGACTAGAAAGCGTCAGACTTTGGAATTCTCTTTCAAGCACTTCTTTGAACAACTAAAGAGTCAGTCCTTAAATACTCCTTTATGTCTTTCTTGACCGTTAGCACTTTCTAAAAGAATTCTTCCAATCTACAAATCAGGATGATTTGTGTTGAAAGCCCATCAATCCTGTTCGCCCATATAAATCAGGATCTTGAGTTTCCATAAGTAGAACCTTCCAAGTTTAGTTCACCTTTCAAAGATCTTCATATCGAAGTAGTTTCCAATAAGAATAATCAATCAAGTAGATGTGAAATCCAGCTATAAGATCTTCCAATAATCATAGGAAACGAAACTTTGAAGATAATCTTGCATATGGATAATAATCTTGCATTAGGATAAGTCTTCATACTTCAGTTTGGAACTGTCAGTGAGGATAGACTTTGAGACTAAAATCTGGTGGTCTATCGATCTTCAGACTTTGATGATAAAGTCTTGAGTGTCAGTCTTTAAATATAAACTTGGAAAGGTTTTGTCAACTTCAAAACAATAAAGGAGTTTTCTCTAACAAAATTCATTGAACGTGACGCATATGAAATGATTAGCGACATGGAAGCTTTCAGCATGGTCAATGTCTAATTGTTCATGCTTTGATCTTATGTAAATAATCCTTAGACCTGAGGTACAATGTTAACTTGTGTGTCGAACAACTATAGTTCACAAGTGCACGTAATGTCGGGTCGTTGATCTGTCTTTATACTTGATGGTCATAGTTTGTTCATATACGAAGTTGCACGCGTGCACAATATGGAATCTATCTCCTCACCGCGCGGTCTTCCTCTCGATCCATCTCCATCTCCTCGCCGCATGACCTCCATACGACTCCCTTCCTCTCCTCTTCCTCTCGATCCTTCTCCTCCTCCTCCGCCTTGCCTTCGGCCCTTCCTCACTTGCAGTTGCAGCCTCGTCACCGATCCCGCAGCATCACTGTGGCCGCCCTTGCCTCAGTCTCTACGGCCACCCTCGCCTCAGTCTCTACTCTTTCTCTGGCGGTTTCTCGCCATCGCTCGTGACCTCGTCTCTCCTCCCTCGCCCTCGCTTCCATCCGACACATGTGTCGAGACGAGTCGAAAAAAGTTGACTACGTGTCGGAAAACTCGACACGCGTTGACCGCGTGTCCAAGCGTGTCGATGTGTCCGACACGCTCCGACACGTGTCGGACACGACACGGAAGCACGGAAAAACGTGTCCGTGCTTCATAGGCAATCGGCTTATATTGCCCCATTGGTGCTCAATCAAAAGATCCAAGGCATATTTATGAGAGAAAGAGTCCATCAGTGGTACGAGTGACTTCAATTCCCAAGAAAAAAAAATGAAGAGTGCCAAGATCTTTCATGGGAATCACTTCACCAAATGTGTGCATAAGATGGTTCAGCAATTTTGAGAAATCACTAGTGAGGACTATATCCTCCGTGTAAAGCAATAGAAAAATATGACCACAGTGCCGATAAACAAATAGTATTGGATTAGCAGTGTTGCAGAAAAATCCATGCTAGAAAAGAAAGTAGCTAAACTTGTTTAACCGTGCCTTGGGAACTTGTGTGGGGCCTTATAGTGCACGCAGGAGTAAGTAGACATGGTCAAGATGAAATGAACGATGGAAGTCCGATGCTTATTTCATATAGATAAGAACATTGAGATTGCTGTGTAGGAAGGCATTCTCGATTTCTATTTGGCAAATTTTCTAATTTTGAACAATAATAATAATAAAAAAATAGGACAATGTGAACTGTGACTTGTTTGATTACCAAACTAAAAATTTCTAAAAAGTCAACACCCTTCTCTTGATGAAAGCCTTTTACAACAAGTTGAGCCTTCAATCAGTCAAGTAAACCATCAGTATGTGGCTTTGCCTTGTACACCCATTTACATCCAAACACATCCATTGAGAGATAACAGGGAATGAGTTCCCATATTTTGTTGATTGCAAGAGCATCTAACTCCTAAAGCATAGCCAAATTGGGTGTTTTAAGGTTGAATGGGTAGTGCGTAGCTCAAGAGGGAATGATGATACTACTATATTGGCGTAATTTGGGGTTTGGCTTCGAGCTCCCGACCTTTCAAATGTGTAACCATGGGATGCACTAAGGATGTGGAAGTTTCAAATTGAGACGGAACTAAAGATTCACTCTTCATTCGTTGTGGTACATGATAAAAGAGAATAGTAGATGAAGCATTAGAATCTAGTTCTATCTCAACATACAGACACGCCTGTTTGCTTGTAGAGTCAACATTTGTTGGTGAACAACCATTTTGACCAACTTGTGGATGAGATCGAGGCATTGTCCAATGATCACAAGAAGCATTTGTTTGAAATGTACTTGAATTTAAGCTCCACTGCTATAATTTCCCCTTGATCATAGCAGTAACTCCAGAAGAATAAACAAGTGAAAAATAATGCTCATAAAAAATAGCATGTTGAGATATATAAAAATGACCAGTAGATTGATGAAGATAACTATATCCTTTGTGCTTTTTAATGTATCCCAAAAATACAAACGATAGAGAACAATTGTCAAATTTGTTCATTATGTAGTTGCGTAAATAGGGATAACAATGAGAGCAAAAAACTCAAAGTAATCAGGGTCTTTCTTGAATAAGGCTGAGTATGGACTTCGATTGCCTAAGTAGTTGAATGAAGCATATTTATCAAATAATTTGTTGTTGTAAACACTTCCACCCAATAGTTGAGTGGCATAAACGCTTCAAACTATGTAGCAGGCCCAAGTTCAACAATGTGTCATGTTTCCTCTTTACAACATCATTTTGCTCTGGTATATCTAGACAAGAGAATTGTTGTTGTATGCCAAATTCACAAAGATACGTGAGAAAATTTGTTGGTCATGAATTCATCTCATCCATTAGATTGAAAAAGTTTAATTTTCCTATCAAGCCGATTTTCAACCAATTTCTAAAAAGATAAGGAAAGTCTCAAAAAAATCTGACTTTCGTTGCAATAAGATACAATCAACAGTATCGGGAGAAATCACCAATAAATATCACACAATATTGAATTTTTGGTATTGAAGGAATTGGGCTCGGTCCCCAAAGATCACAATGTATTTTCTTCAATGGATGGGAACATCGAGAATTAGACAAAGAAAATGGCAATCTCAAACTTTTACTAATTTGACAACTTGTACGTAAAGTGCTAGTAGATTTATTAATCGAAATCGAATCATCTTACCGCAAAAGCTGTAAAAATACTACTATCTAGATGGCCTAACTGGAGATGCTACGTAAGTTCATCCGCAACCTTGTTTCTTCGAGAAAAAGAATGCCATGGAATGCGGGTCCTTATTGATATACAATACTCGACAATTAGTTCTCGTCAGCAATACCTGATGTGTACTGGAGTCCCAAATAGAAAAATCAGAGTCATCAATCTCTCGTCAAAACATTATTAGGTAAAGAAAACCGACCAGTCTCATTGCCAAATTGACCGGTCCCGACACGAGTAGTAATAGACTTTGATATTGAAGAGCCGCGTCCATGATGATCTCCTCTCTCAATGCATTGATTGATTGCCGTCCAATTGACTTTCGGTTTGTGATCATCTCCTCTCTTCCCCGCTAAGCAATCTTTTTATTTGACGTTATTGTTACACGTCCTCTTGGTCGTTGTTCATGCCTAGATCAATTCTCGACACGGCTTTGATGGGTCGTATCCTGTGTAGCTTTCATCTGGTGCCGCATTTTCGAGAAAGATTTCATCGGGCTCGGCTTCGCTTAGAGGATTCTCGCGGATTGAATCTGCTTTGAAAGGTATGAGCTCTTCGATTTTTCTCCGGCTTTGTCTCTGTGATCGATATATGCTCGTGCTTCTGGATCTATTCGGCTCTTCGGATTTTGCTTTGGCTTAAGATAGTATTGATTCTGGAGAAAATCGTTCAAAAAGTCTTATACCTATTGCATTTTTATTAATTCAGTCCTAAATTTTTTAATTATATATATATTTTTAATGTTTTGCCAATTGGGTCAATATGGCCAATTTAGGCCGGCAATTGTCAATGTGAACTCTAATCGTCTTACGTGGCACAGTTAACACTGACGTGAACCTTTTTTTCATAATTTTTTCTTTTTTTAATTGGTTAAATGGGTTGAATTGGTACTAATGTAAAAAGATTTAAGATTAAATTATATAATAAAAAGATTTAGACTGAATTGATACCAACACAATAAGTTTGACTTTCATTAGTTTATTTAAATATATGCATTCCCAACACCGATTTAATCTTTTGCTGCCTCTCGAACGCTTTATCTCTTGTCGTAACTAGTCCGTAATATCAATTGAATATTTCATGAATTTGAGATTGGCCAACTTCTAATTCGTCTTTTATATATATATATATATATGTATATGTATATGAAAGTCAAACTCTACCTGTCTCGATGAAAAAAACAAAAACCGTCTCTTGACAAACTGCTATGCCGTCCTGTCTATTGTGAAAACCAAAATGCATATAAAAAAATAAATAAATAAAGGCAATGTCAGCAATCCAATAATCAACGAAAAATTTAGGAAAAGAAGAAGAAGAGGAAATATTCAATTATGTCCCCGCCACGTCAGAATGCAAGATTAGCCAACGGGTTAGATCTTCCTTTTTTCTCAAAAAAGTGGGGGATAAAGTTCACAATGAGCATTAAGAATTTAAATATGTGATTACAATCTATGGATTAGAAATTAATGATTTACATATAATGCGTTCTGAATGTCATATTAGTAAATTTATAGCAAGGGCCCTTTACCAATTGGAAAGTATACTTTTTATTAGAAAAATCAAGTGGGCAAGGTGCAAGTTGAATAAACTCACGTACTCACCCAATTTTCTTTCATTTTCAAGTGTGCAAGATGAACTCGACGAAGTGTTGAGTCGAGCTCGAGCAGAGTTGACCTCAAGCTTCTAACACAAAATCGGCAAGTTCGTAAGCCTAATGAAACTTGTCGGTTTCTGTTAATTTAAAAAATTACATAAGGTTGTAAAACATAGACCCCAGAATCCTTATATTTACATGGCATTTGGGTTTATTAAACTCGAACTCAAGCTCATTAATAAGTTGATCGTAATAGCCAAGTCAAGTCAAGTTCGAGTATCTCGATTCTCTAGTCGAATTAAGCTTGAGCAGAAAAGTTGAACACTTGATCAACCTCGAGCCGGTTTACAAGTACCCAATGTACAAGTCAAGCTCGGTAGCGTATTGACTTGAATTGGGTCGATATGCTCCTACTTCTTAGGGTGTATTTTGTCTATAAAGAAAAAAAAAATCCTCCTTTCTTACTTTCCTTCAAAAAAAAAAAAAAATTCGGAAAGCGGGTTTGAAATTTTTAAGAAAACTCCAAAATAATTATCCATGATTTTAATTGTTAATATTTCTATGTCTCGAGAGATATTGAGTATTCTATATTAAACAAAAATCGAATAGCACGACTCGTTAAAAAATCAAAACTGAAAAATGAAAATCATCCTCGCAGGGAACCCTGGTTTTTCTCCTTGCCTCGTGGCCCTTGCTTCCCTAACTGCTTTGCTTTCCTTGTAACCAAAGTTAGTTTGCCAAAAGACAAAGAAGCAATATCACCCGAGGGTGATAACAGATCATAAATAAAAGAATAAAAGAATAAATACATAGAAATTTCTAAAACTCATCTTCAAAATATAATTGGGTCCTAAAACTTTAAAAAAATGCAACTAAATCCTAAAAATTAATACAAAAATATAATTAAGTTCCAAAACTTTTAAGAAGTGCAATCAAATTATATAACTTATCGAGTTGATGCAATCGAGTTATAATATTTATTAGCACTTTTCAATTGTTAAGTTGGAAAGTTTTTAATCTCAATTGTACTTTCACAACAAATTTTTAAAGTTGATTGTATTTTTTTTAATTTTAAGATTTAATTATAATTTCGTAATAAGTTTTTAGGTGTGAATAAATAAAAAAAATCAATAACCCAAAAGGCTCATATGAGATCCAAAGTGGTTGGTCAGCCGAATACTAAACTCTGAACGTCCCCTTTAGACCCAAAAAAAAAAAAACAAACTCTGAACGTCCCCTCAGTTTCCAACTGAAACTCGTAATTGTCACGCCCCGCAGTGCAAATCACGCAAATCATAATAAACCGCCGATCGCGACTTCTGTCCCTTCAATTACGTCCCGATCGAACGTCCGTCCCCGACGTTCTGAAATTCGATTCGAATTCGACGTCGGCGAGAGTTCGCGCCGTTTTCCGTCGAACTTTCTCGTTTCCGGATCGATCGGTTGGCTTGAATTCGTTCGAGAATTGCTCACGGAACCGGAGGAACAAGGCTGCCGCCGCCGTGCCCGCGCTCTCCCGCCCGCTCGCTCGCGTCGGAGACGATTGAAGGAGCCGCGTCTATCAGGGTGGGTGATGATCTCTCCCAATGCGCGTTGCGTGCGTCGATCCCATCGGTGGATGGATTCCTTCAGTTTTGACGTTGAGCTAACTCCTGCCCGCTAAGGAATCTCTGTTTCGTTTTGTTTAATGTTATTGCCACGCGTTGGTTGCCATGTGGTCGTCGTTGGGAGTTACGATCCTCGCCGCTTCCCATGTTCCCGAACTCCATTTTTATTCGCTTTGTTTATGCGTTTGTGTGGGTCGGACTGGGATGGCGTCAACTCGGTTTTGATGGGGTCGTATCCCGTGCAGCTTTCATCCGGTGTTGCTGTATCTGTCTATCGGTCGATTCGCGCACGCGTCGCGTTCTTGAAAAGAACTCTCTGGGCTCTGCTTCGGTCCGAGGCTTTTTTGCGGATTGATTCGGTTCTGCAAGGTCGGTTTCTTGCTCCGTCTTGTGTGTCGTGCGCTGTTCGGCTCTTCGTTTCTGGTTCTGGGTTGGGGCCAAAATGGGTTCCCAGGGAATGATCTTTCTTGCACGGTGTTGCGATGTTCTTGAAGATGGCAGTGATGTAGCAAAATTATCGATTTCGGTTTTCTGTGCAGTGCGTTTAGGATTTTGCATGTGCTGTGCTTCTTTGTCCTACGAGACAAGGGAAATTTCAGAATCAGACTAGTCGTCACTCTTACTCTTGGCTCTGTCTTCATGTTCACTAACTTTATGTCATCTAGTGTATTGAGAGATAGACAAGGGGTTTTAGTATTCTTTTGAACTTTACTTTCTGGAGTGAAATTTTGTCTTCTTGGAACATTCTAATCTACTAGCCACTATTCTCCATTATGACTTTTCAAGCTAAACAGCAATGTCTCCCAATCTATAAATAAATATGAGCAGTGAAATCTTTATTTTCACAACTGGGTAAATGGTACAGTTTTAGCGAAAACATTGTCTTAGGTATCATGCTTTGTTTAACTATCTGTGGGTTTCGTGGCTTTCAAGATCACTTGATAAGTATCCAGGTGTTTTTTGAGTCCCATGCTTCGCGTGTGAATCCTTTGGTAATCTGAGTTCTCATGAGTTTTCATGGCTTTTGGTTTTCCTTTTTGCTTCCATAGTAATCGATTCTGTTGTGCAGCCACACAAAAATGCCAGACATTGACTTGGGATCTCACACTATACCGTCCCATGGATTCAAGGTGGCAAAAGTGCATAAGCACGACTGGCTCATTCTTTTGCTTCTTGTGGTGATAGAAGCCATTTTACTTATAATAGAACCATGAAATATCCTCTGAAGGGCAATACCGTGCCCTTTTGGGCTGTCCCAGTAAGTGTCCTTGCTTGCTTTTGAAAGTTTTACTCCATGGGTGCTGCCATCTGCAACATAATCTTATCCCAATGGCCAATTTCTGTCAAGAAAGAAGACTAATGCTGACCTATTATCTTGGGCAGATGATCGCCATAGTTTCTCGTTCGTCGTCTTTCTTGTTTACTACTTCACCCGCAAAGACGTTTATGATTTCCATCACGCGATTTTGGGTGCTTCCTCTATCCTTTGCATTGATTTAGAATTCTGTTCGTCATGAAATATTGTTCAAGAGAATCTTTAGCTAATGTGGCTAATATGCAAGTTGCAGGCCTTCTATTTGCGGTACTTTTGACTGCGGTGATTACCGATGCTATAAAAGATGCTGTTGGACGACCAAGACCAGACTTCCCGCCGTTCACTACCGCCCCTGGAAGACGCCCCGGACATGGGAGCCGTTCGTTGAAACCCCACCCCAGCTAGGAGCTCTTTCTCTCAACACCCCCGATCTCAAAATTCATTTTTTTCTCGAAGATCGTAGGCATCTTGCATAGAAATATTGGTTGATCTGTGCCTAATAATGTCGATTCAAACCTTCATATGTCGAGACTAAGCCTCAAGCTTGCTGTCCGAAATGCGTGTCATGCGTTTGCTAAAATGCCCGAAAGAAGGCCGAGGAATTTTCACGTATTAACTCGAAGCCGATTTGTGTTTGCTTTTGTATTCGTCGAGCTCGATTTCTTTGTATTTTGCCGTGTTTTCATGTGACTTTGTGATATATTCTCCACCATCCGATATATATATGTTGTATGTATGTATGTATGTATGTATGTATGTATGTATGTATATTTTTAATGCTTGTGGAAGAAGAAGAAGAAGTAGAAGGCGTGAGGTCGAAGATCCAGTAGAAAAAAACAAAATAGTTAAAAGCAATAACAATAAAAGAAAAGAGAGAAAAAAGTGAAATAAAAAAAAAGGGCCATAGTAGAAAGATAGAGAATTAAAATGGGCTTCGGACTTTTAACTGTGGGCTGATCGTCCGTAAAAAAAAAAAAGAAAAGTGGTGGGTTGCTTGTTTTGTGTTTTGGGATAACTTGGGCTGAGAATTAGAAAATGAAAGTGGGGTGGAGTTATGACACCTTTCTTTTTGAAAAATGTAGGTGGGCCTCTTTAAGTAATTCTGAGTGGGCCGGAATTAAGACAGCCTAGTTTTTCAGTCCAACCCGGACCGATAGAGTCCGGGTCGGTTTAGTCGGGCCGAGTCTCCTGACCCGGTTCGAATTCTTTTTAAATATAAAAAATCGTAAATAATAATAATAATAATAATAATAATAATAATAATAATAATAATAATAATAATAATAAAATTAACAAATTTTGAAAATAAAAAATTTAGAAATTCAAAAAAATGATTAAAAACTTTAAAAACTTTAGGAAATAATAAAAATATTTAGAAAATTCGAAAATCAATAAAAAATAAGAGTTTTAGAAAATCTTTAGAAAATAAAAAAAAAATTGGAAAACCCTAAGAGAGTAAATCCTAAAATTGGACAAGCCTTTAGCGCTTTACAAAAGGCTTCTCCTTTTTTTATTGCCTTTTTCTCTTTTAGGGACAATTTTAGGATGGTTGCATGCCTCTTATTATGATATAATTGATTGTGCTTTTCAATTTGGATGTTACTTTCCTATTTTAGAATGGTTATGATGCGATTAAAACTCTTGGATAGGCTGCTATGGTGTTAGCTAGCATGTGATCGGGTTAGATACCGAAAGAATGTGAGCCTTAGTTATGACATAATCAAGTTCCTAAGTTTAGAAGATCTGATTGCATAGATAGTAAGATATTCTCATGTATCTTATTGGGTTTCTAGTCAATCCCAAAAGGGCTAGTAGTGACTTTTTAGTTAAAATTCGCACAAGCTTAAATGATTTAAAATGTGAACATCTAATGTCACGTGAGGTATGGATTTGGGAAAACTCGGGTCAATAGAAGGCCATAGGCCCAAAATTGATAATACCCCCGAACTCTCTTTCTCTCGAAAGGGTTAGGTCATGACAAATGTAAAACTCAATTCTTTCATAGTGTACTTGCGACAATATTTTCACATATCATTTATATAAAGAAAGTCATATTAGTAACTAACACATGTATCTCACTAATTTAATGAGACTCCAAAATATTAATGAACAAGTGAAAAATTTTGTACACACAGTGAGCCTCGTTGTGGCATTTGCTAATCTTAGACATAATATAAAGTTTTGTCACCATCAAAAAGGGGGAGATTGTTGAAGAAAACTTCTTTACTGTTTTGAAGTTGACAAAACCTTTCCACAGTCTAGTCTGAAGACTTCCAGACTAAAGTGTCAAAGTTTGAAGATCGCCAGACTTTAGGTTCAAAATCTGCTCACAATGATAGATCATAGACTGAATGCTACTGAAGAATGAAGACTTAGCCAGATGCGAGATTATCTTTATTTCTTTAAGGATTCGGTTTGTATGACTTATGGATGATTCTCTAGTTGGATATAGCACCTACATGATTGATTATCCTTAATGGAATCAATTCGATAATCAAATCTTTTGGAAGGCAAGCAAACTTGGAAAGTTCTACTTATGGAAACCAAGATCCTGATTGTATGGGCGAATAAGATTGATGGACTATGTTTTTTCTTCTTACTCACGAACTGCCGATCGTCACCGTTACCGCATGACGGCCGCACGATCATCACACGATCGTCGCATGATAGTCGCACGATTTCGCACAACTGCCGATCGTCGTCGCTGACCGCCGTCGTAGGATTGCTGCCAAAGCCCATTGACCATGGGAGGGAGCAATGGTAGTGAGCTGTGGGCGGCGATCTTGTGGCAGCGATCGGCGGCGACGGTAGGCGGTCATGCGAAAGCAAGTGGCGGTCGTGCGACGGTTGGTGACGGCAAGCTGTCAGCAGATGGTGGCAGTTATCGGCCGATGGGTGAGGTTTTTATCGCCATTGCCATGATATTGGGTGATGGGATTTACAACTTCTTCAAGGTGCTTGGCCGAATGCTCTCTAGCTTGTACCATTAGCTCGAGACAGAGAAATGAGCCATGTCCTCCCCATTGCGAAATCCTCAAGTGTCTTATGATGACCAACGACGGACATAGCTTTTCCTAAAAGATCAAATCCTGACATGGTTTGCAGTTGCAGGGTATGTCACAATAGCAGCCATATCCACAGCTACTCTACCGCACATGTTCCCCAGCTCAATTGGTATTACATTTTAGTCATTTATCTTTATTTCTTCAATGATTCGATTCGTATGACTTATGGACGATTCTCTGGTTGGATATAGCACCTACATGATTGATTATCCTTAATGGAATTAATTTTGATAATCAAATCTTTTGGAAGGCAAGCAAAGTTGGAAAGTTCTACTTATGGAAATCAAGATCCTGATTATATGGGCGAACAAGATTGATGGACTTTGTTTTTTCTTCTTACTCATGAACCACCGATTGTCGCCTGCCGCCGCACAGCGGCTGCACGACGGCCGCACGACCGTCGCACGATCGCCGCACGACCGTTGCACGACAGCTGCACAATTTCTGCATGACCGCCAACCATTGCCGTCGACCGCCGTCGCAGGAGTGCCGCCCAAAGCCCATCAACCGCGGGAGGGAGCGGTGGCTAGTGAGCTGTGGGCAGCGATCATGTGGCAGCGATCGGTGGCGACAGTCGACGGTCATGCGGAAGCAGGCAGCGATTGTGCGATGGTTGGCAATGGCAAGCTGCCAGTAAATGGTGGCAGTTGTCGGCCGATGAGCAAGGTTTTTATCGCCATTACCGTGATATTAGGTGATGGGATTTACAACTTCTTCAAGGTGCTTGGCCGAATGCTCTCTGGCTTGTACCATTAGCTCCGAGATAGAGAAATGAGCCATGTCCTCCCCATTGTGAATGGTTCCTCTCCTAATAACCCTCAATGGTTCCTTCCCATTGCTCCCTATGGAATTGTTTATCGCAGTATGGCTGAACTTGGGGTGGAAGGCTTCACTTTCTTGCTTGAACATTGCCTCATGCTCTGCTGCGGTTTTCTTGCGGCTGCCATGATCATAAATGGGTTCAGGGACTTAGTGGGTAAGAAGTGGGCCCGTTTCATCCCGCTGCTCAGGGCTATGGCAATAGCCTTCTACATAGGGCCATATTTTGCCATTGATATGTGCGTCAGTAGCTTAATCTTGTTCATCTGGGAGAAAACCGACAAAGCCAAGGCCGACGCATTTGGGCCAGTGGTAGCTTCAGGTCTGATATGTGGGGATGGCATATGGACATTGCCTAGCTCAATACTCGCTTTGGCAAGGGTTAATCCACCAATTTGCATCAAGTTCCTATCGTGAGCCACGAACAAGAGATTCGATGCCTTCTTGGGATCTTAGTCGGGCAGTTTAGATGCACAAAGATGGCATGAATCTTGCATGAAATCTTGAGCACTTCGCAAGTCTCTAGATGTACATCATTATTTGCTCTACCTTCTTGTTTTTCTTGCAATCTCACAAAGTCTCTGTGAAGCAGTCATATTAGCAACTAGGAGCTGCGAAATTACTCTATATAATGTAACCCAACTGGGTGGGGGAAAAATTGTCCTATGTTAATAAATGTATATGATACTGTCTTTGGTGCTTGTCTTCATGCCTTATAGAATCCACATTTCTAGCATTAGCCAATTATAATTTACAAGCATTGCCCTTGACAAAATGAAACTCTAGGGAAGATTGAACAGCTAAGCCCTTACCCTCTTCTTTTCTTGGAATAGTTTGAATACACACTGTCCCCAAACAGTCGGTAGGAAATATTAGTGTTTGTGTCTGCCATTGGTCCAAATTCTAGCTTTCAGTCTTTGAATATGAGAAATAAAACGACTGTGGGTGCTATCGTCATAAACTAAATCAAACAAATTACTTAAGTGCAATTAAGAATGATGTAGTTCCAAACCGACATGATGATAAAACGGATGTACGCAAGAACAAAAGCACCTCTTATAGGGTCATGATTCTTAATTCATGATTCTCTTAATTGCGCTTAGAATGATGGCGACACAAAAGGTCAGAATTATAAAGTTATTTTGTACATCTACAAAACATGGACATTATACGTTTTGTAATTCATTTTGATCTCACGGAAGCACTCGACCTCACGGAAGAAGAAGTCCCCGTATCTCACTCGTTTCTTCGCCAAGAAGGCGGCTCTTTAAGTAGCCCTGTTGGGTGCAGGTAGGGGTGATCGGTTCCCGGTTCGGTCCAGTTCCACCCAAGAACCGGGAACCGGACCGGGAGGACCGGTTCCCACTTTTCTGGACCGTGGACCGGACCGGTTGTCTTGGAACTGAGAACCGGACCGGACCAATCGGTCCGGTCCGGTCCGGTCCGGTTCCAATGAACCGTCACTTATTTTCATTTTATTTAACAAAAAAAATAAGTAGTAATTACTAGAAAAGTAACGCACGAGATTATCATCCGGTCAAGTTTTCTTATTCACTTTGTGACCAACAAAGTGACACCCTATTAAATTATAAACGTCCACTTTGTGGAAATAAAAATTAAAATCCTACATCATACCCTCGTGGAGAACCAGAACTTCACGGCCGCCATGTTGCTGATGTCGTCAAACGGGCTCTACTCGATGCGCATGGGGAGTGACTTCTTCGCCCTCTACGCGAAGTTCGGTGGTGATTTGGACCAAATGTATTGGGAGCACAATGCGCTAGAGGTGAAGGCGCAAGTGGTTGACGGGGCCGGCGCGGTCTACGCCCGGGTTGACCTGGGTGGGTTCATAGCCATGTACAAGAATGGTAGCGTCCCGATCGACGTCGAGGCCTTCAACAGCTTTCGGAAGTCGATCGACTCCTTCCTCCTACTCCAGCTAGAATCGGACGGTGTGAGGCGAGATGTTGCGGCAAGGCACTCTGAGGAGGAAGAGAGCTGAGCGTCCAAGGGAGCGAGGTGTGATGCGGGACATTGCGATGAGGCACTCGGAGGAAGAGAGCCGAGCGTCGGTGTGAGTGGGGCGTGAGGTGAGGCGTTGGGGGCGTCGGGCAAGGCGTCGAGCGAGCAAGGGGGAGGGCTTACGGTTTTGAGAGGGAAAGACAGTGAATTGCCGCCGAATTGGGTTGTAAAATTTGGGATGGAAGTTGATGTGATGGTCACTGTACATTAGAGCAGAAACTAAAAGAAATAAAGAGAGGGGTTTAGGTTTAGCCGTTTAGGTTTCGAGAGGGAAAAGGAAAATAAGCAATGCAAAATTTAGAAAAGAAAAATTGATGTGATGCTTACTGTAGAGTGTGGAGAAACGCAAAAAAGGATTAGCTTTGTGGAAAAATGAACCTAGTAATGGGTATTGTAAATTAGTTTAGAAACTAATATATATATATATATAAATGGTCGGTCCGGTCCGGTCGGTCCGGTCGGTCCGGTTCCGACCCCGAAACCGGGAACCGGACCAACCGGTCACCGGTTCCAAAAATAGGAACCTGAGACCGGACCGATACCCTCTAGAACCGCCCGAAACCGACCGGTCCGGTCCGGTCCGACCGGTTCCCGGTTCGGGCGGTTTCCGTTGCACACCCCTAGGTGCAGGAACCGTGAACTTGGACACGGTCAGGCTGGCGACTCTCAATGTGGGGTATTCAGATCCGCTCACAATGCAAAGGAACAAGATCATAGCTGATAACACTATCAAACTGGTCATCACAGCAGTTAGCACTATACAACGAATGGAAGATCTACATCGTGGCATCAGATTTGAAAATAGGCCTGCAGTTGAGGCGGGTAGGGACAGTGAGGATGGTCAAATGCGTCGCGTTCATCCAGCCAATGTCTACTCGGTAGAGGATGAGAGGCGGGGTACGCCATGGCTGTTGTTGGGGCAGAATGCGCGAGCCATGGAAAGAGGAAGAGGGCCGAAAGTGAGAAACTTGGCATAAAATGTAGAATAATGATGGGGTGTGCTCCCCCAACTACAAGATTTTTCAAGGAAATTGTCTGGTTTCTTGGAAAAACTAATGAATCCAACCCGGTAAGATTCTTTAGTTAAAAAAATAAAAAAAAATTAAATAAAAAAATAAAAATCTTAGGGAACTGAAAAAAGCTTTATTAAAAGCATCATAAGCATGAAATATTTGGCATTCCATGTAGAAAGACTAGTTTAAAGATATTTATTAGAAGACAAACAAACTTAGGATATCTATTGCCAACGCCACCATGCAAAACATTTTTCACACTTGCAGTCATGAAAAAAAAAATCATCATTTAACAAAATGAACACAATTACCAAAATCAATGCTTAAATCCTTATTTATACAACTTAATGTATCGATAAATACAACTTGAGCCAAAACAATCCAAGTTAAACTCAAAAACCAATTCATGATCATTTTGTAACCAACCAAAATTGAAATTCATTTAGATATTTCTACTATATTGAATTAGTTTGATTAAATTTTTTGCCTTTCTTCCCTTGTTTTATATTTTGTAATTCTAGCAAAGTTTGCATACTTTTGGTTTAGTTTGAAGCAAAGTTATTAGTTTTATTGTGTACCTATGAATATTTTCTATTTGAAATCACCAAAAAACCTATCTTCTTAATAGAAAAACCAAAGAACCACTTACGGTGGAATGTATC
Organism: Eucalyptus brandiana; assembly: GCA_014182725.1. NCBI lineage: Eukaryota > Viridiplantae > Streptophyta > Magnoliopsida > Myrtales > Myrtaceae > Eucalyptus > Eucalyptus brandiana. Next base: position 6,332,720 of record CM024669.1, read on the forward strand.
TTGTCACAGAGTCGAATTTCGATGAAACATTTGTTTGGCACGTCCTATGGGACAACTTGTGGTTTGCTTTAAGGAAATTCAATGCCAAGAACAATGAATCATCGAGAGCTTGACAATGCCGTAGGTAACAATCCTATTGGTAGTGACAGGCTATGCATCTCAAGTCTTTAGCCGTTAGCTGAGAGGCAAAAGAAGGCCAACGCAACGTGGTCGATGTGATATTCTGAAATTTGACCCATTTCGAAATATATGAAATTGTTATTTCATCAATGCACTGATAGTTAATTTATTCTGAATTGATTACTCATGAGTTAACTAATTTATTTGATGATATTGTAAATGGGTTAAAATGCAATTGACCAGAGAATTCAATCAATGATAGATCGCTTGACCATAAGGATTAACGAGGGACAATACTACACTGTTACAAGTCAATTAGTGAACGGATATAAATCAATTCGATATTCCATCCTCATCTTCGTCCTCGTCGTCCTCATTGTTTCGTAAGTTCTTTTATGTGAGGGAGACGACGGTGTCCACTATATCGACTGCCGCCGATCAAGTCTTATTTTTAGTACTTGAGGCCTGAGCAATTTCTGTTGTGAAAAAGATGGCAAGCTATTGCTTCCTAACTAAAGATCTAATGTGGGTCATCATCATCGTAAATCACAAGAGACAGGCTCGATTCAGCTTGGCCGAGGAGTTGTGGCCCTTTTCGACCCAATGATTTTACCGAAGTTGCACTTTAGGCTGATGATATGTATATCATTTTTGTTTCTGCTGTGTTCTTTTGTTAATTTTACCTATACATGATTCATGAAATCCCAACAGTGGTATCAAAGCCAACCTTAGGCACTTTTCATGCATTTAATTGATTTATAGTTCAAAGATATTTTTGCATTCTAATGGCCAATTTATTTTTGTTAAGAGCTTGCTCTTATGTGGCCTATAGAGGTTGATTAATTTATGTGATAAATTTAATCAACTAAGCAAAAATTAGAACTAAATCAATTTTGAATCAAAAATCCATAACTTGTTATACTTTGTGTTTATATTCTGCGAATGATTCGTGATTGTGAATTTAAAGTTGACAACGCAACTTCCGTTCGGAATCACGCTTGGGAAATTTTTTTCATCGATATTGATTTCTTGACATGGTTTGCATTGTTCGACTTTAAATTTGATTAAATGCAGAATTTTATCTATGCCTTCCGGAACTTTAAATTTTGAATTTATGGCTCGTAAGGAAGGGAGATGATCATGGAAAAATCCCTAACTATTGTGATTGTTGTATGGATGAATGTATGATGACTACAGGTATTCTTTTTGGGGATGTAATTATTAAATGGAGGCTACGTCATTCCTTTTATTTTATTTTAATTTTTTTTTATGTAATGTAATTTTAGCATAGTTTAGTATTTCAATTGTTGATGTAAATGCTACAAGAGAGGAGGAGCCATTAGAGGAGTCATTAAGTTGGTGAGCTCTATGGGCCCGGTCTTTGAAGAGTTCAAAGATTCAAGAAGAAATGAATGGCAAGTCTCTATTATTAAAACAGTAAAATGGCTAAATGGGTCTCTTTGGCTCGAGACCCATTGAACCATAATTCCATGATCACCACGTAGGATAGATGTTTATGTGATATCTATTTATTTATTGTGTTTATATTATCGTGCAAAGTGAGACTGTTAATAACGACCCAAATCTCCTCATTAATAATATTAAGTCAAAACAGGTTTTGGACTTGTGGCCTTCCATTGTTATGGTTTGATCCAATATTATAGTGGTTAACTGATCGGCTATGGATACATAAGGGTTAATTACCATTCATAATCTTGGACCACTCCATTATGCATATGATGCTGTGGGGTTGGAGCCAAATGATTTCTAATAATTGTCAAGTGAGGAAATCGTTTGTATTTTCAATACTTGCATAAGACGATGGACTAGACTTAACTATGATCATGATACCAATAACTGTTAGGTGAGGCTTTCATGGTCTAGAGGCCGAAGTTATGATTGTGACTCGCATATGATGCGTTGAACAAGTTGGTTCACTCACTAGGTTCATAGAACACCAATAACTGTTAGGTGATGTGGACTTTGGGCTAGTGGGACTCCAATCTCCACTAGTAATCTTTACCCAACAAAGATTACCGCTTCCCATCTTAAGGAGTATGTGATTCGAATATGAATTTAGTAGGAGGATCTATTTCATTTAAAGGCCAAAATGAAATAGTTATTTTGAAAGATACAACGGCTAATAATTTATTTTTTGCAATAGATATATTATTACTTTGAAAATGGTAACTACAAACCCACTCGCTTCTATACTTGACAAGAATTGTTTGACTGGACCCAATTTCAATGACTGGGTGAAGAATTTAAGAATTGTTCTCAATTCAGAAAAAAAATTGAGTATGTACTTGATGAAAAGATGCCAACCTCCTTTCCTGAGGGTGGGACCCAAGAAGAGCGTGTCACTTATGATAAGTGGCGTGACGATGACTTAAAAGTTAGGTCACATATGCTTGCTTCAACGAATAATGAATTACAGAAGAAGTACGGATATGTGAAAGATGCTAGGTTGATCATTTTGCACTTAAAGGAATACTTTGATTAGAATGGTCGAATCTCTACATATGAGATATCTAAGGCATTGTACCATATGAGGATGGCTGAAGGATCATCAGTTAATGATCATGCTTTGAAAATGATTTGGCACATTGAAGAATTGGCTAGGCTGAATCTCATTATGGACAACGAGTTAGCTGTGGATTTGATCCTCCAATTTACCCGATTCCTTCTTTGGTTTTGTCCGAAACTTCCACATGCATAAGATGGAGAAAACTCTCGCTGAGTTACATAGTATGCTGGTAGTTTATGAGAATGAAATGCACAACACGAGATCAAATATATTGGCTATGGCTAAGGTTTCTTCTTCAAGAGGTAAGACCATTTTAAAGAAAAAGAAATGAAAGAGGCCTGTCAAACTTGTTATGCACCCAAAACCCAATATTGATAAAGGGAAATGTCATTATTGTGGTGTTAAAGGATACTGGAGGAGGAACTGTAAGAAGTACCTCACGAGCTTGAAGGTCAAGCCCAATGACCAACCTTATGAATGTATGGTGTTTATGCTTATTGAAACTAATCTTATGGTTAGTGCTGAATCCAGCTCATGGGTTCTAGATTTTGTTGCAACTTTACATATTTATATGTCTTTGTAGAATCTGGAAACAAGCAGGATGCTAAGGTGAAATGAGATTGTCCTGACATTTGCCAATGGAGCAAGAGTTGCTGCGTTAGCTATAGGGACTTTTCGTTTATATTTGCCTTCTGAACATGTATTTGTGACATCCTGAATTTCTCAATCTGTTTTCTATTGAATTGATCGGGCATTTCATTGATGCGTTTATAGGGCTATTCTCAAAGCCAATCACTCTTGAGATAACTAGACTGTCTAGGTAAGTAATTAAGAAAATTTAAGGCAATAAACTTGAGAGTTCGATCAAGAATTAGCTTCTCGACCGTGCTCATCTTTAGAGGCCACTGCTGCACAGTTAAAAATCGATTTAAGATCAGAGATAGGTCTGTTCGATTGAGATGTATGGCCGATCGTGGGTGACTCCACCAAATTGAAAAATTCTCGTCGACCGACACTAATTTGATTTTACTATCGTTTTGGTACATTGTGTCCGTAATTGAATCCTCGAGATTTTCACGACAATCGAGAGTCGCCATTGAGTCGAATTGGTTCATAGTGGTTCGAAGAAAATCGACCACGGGTTATTTGCCTTAAAAAGTTCTGAAAACCACCCGGTAGCCTAGGTTACGCTAAAAATACGCCAAATGAAAATTAACCGTCGATTCAAGTTCGATTTCAGAAATTGAAGGTTTTGTTATGTCACAATAAATTCTAGGATCCACGACTCAGTCTCAGAAGATTTTTTTGATAACCGAGACTTTTGGGTAAAAGTCAGGTTAGGGTCATTTTCGTTCAGTTGAAGCCGGGGATTAATTTTGATGGTGAAATTGAGGAGCGTGGGGGATTTTTGGATAAAGAAAATAATCAATTTGATAATGGAAATATCAATTGATTTTGCGAGAGTTAATTGAGAGAAATTCAAAAAGGGAAATTGGATGTAGAATTGCAAGTGGGGATCTAGTGCTCTGAGTTGAATTTTCTTTGGAAATCATAGAGCTTATTAAAAAGAAATTGGGATGAGAATTTTCTATTTTAAGAAATTCTCTTAGCTTTCTTCCCATTTCCCACTTCTTTTCCTTTTTGGGCCAAACACCCTTTTCTTTTCTTTTTCTCCCCTCCCCTTCTTGGCCGAACCCTCCTCTCTCTTTCTCTCTCTCTTCTTCTTTTCCCTCGTGCGAATTGCCCCCTCCACCGAATGCTTGGCTGTCCCCCTCTTGGCTTTTCTTTTCTTTGACTTTTCAAACACTTATCCTTTCTCTCTCTCTCTCTCTCTCTCTCTCTCTCTCACTTTCCCCCTTTGTTCGAGCGAAGACAAAAGACAGCAGAAGCGGAAGTAGCATGCTTGGGACCGGAGCAGCTCACCGTCGCCGTTCGCGCTCCGCCCCTCACCTCCGCCTCTCCCTCACCCCTCAACCAGCATCGCCGCCCTTCCTCTCTCTTTCTCCCCCGTTTGTGCGAAGCCCCGGCGAAGGGAAGCGCGAGCAAAGACTGCCGAAGGAGAAGCGGCGGCCGCCCGCTCGGACGCCGTCGCACCGGAGCTGCCGCACTGCCGCCCGCGCGACGCCGCGTGCTCCGCCGCCTCACGCCCGTGCCTGCCGTCCTAGCTGTGCGCCGTCCAGCCCTGTTCGGTCTGTGTTCATCTTGGACCGACCACCTCCAGCCGCCGCCTAGCTCCGATCGGCCGCCGTGCAGCCTCCCCGGAGCTCCGCCCATCTTTCCCAACCCCTTGCCACCCCCATCCCTCTCTCTTTCTCTCTGTTTTGCAGCGATCCAGCAACCCAGTCGTGTGGGTATCCAGCCGGTTCGTGGTTGGTTTCGGGCCATTTCCAGGCCCCGAACCCGAGTTGTGCTTTGGGAGGAATCGTTCCCTGTGTCGTCCCCGTCGGATTGATACGTTTTGCGCACGATTCCGGTGAGTAATCTCACTAATCCTTGCTTAGTGGACTAATTATGCTTAAGGGTTGTTTAGTTTTAATTAACTAGGTTAGGTTGTTAGATTAGTATAGATTAGTTTTTATTAGTCAATTGTGATGCGAATTAGATAAATTGGTTGTGCAATTAGCAAGTAGACGTGGTCTACTATTTATTGAAGGTAACTCGGGAATTTTCCGACCCCTAATCGGGCTTCAATTTGACGATTCGGGCCTAAGTGGAATTTTTGATATTTAAATATTATTTTTCGGAATTAAATTAATTAATTATTTATTTTCGGAAAATTCAACTGGGATGGCCAGTGACCAGAATATTATGCTGATGAATGTGGTGAAGTCCGTTTATTTAATCGGGCTTTATTTTGAGCTAAAATGAATTTTTAATATTAATTATTTAATTTTCGATATTAATTAAGTATTTATTTTTCGGAAATTAAGATTAAGATGGCCGACGACCGAAATCTCGTGCTGATATTGTGGCGTAGTCCGTTTATTTATTTGAGCTTTGAATTGTGCCAAATTGGTTTAATTGTGGATTTTAGGGGATTTTTCCCAAATTGATTTGATTTGAGTAATTGACCATTGGACAATTCAGAGTTGATTGTCAGTGGTAGAGGCATGGTGGTAGACTACCAATGTCGGTAGAAATTGTGGAAATGAAAGGGAAAATGTGAGAGGTATGCTGGCTCGATGACCAAGAACGTCATATGGAATGAATCATCATGAAAGGCACGTGGCTCGGTGAATAGTACATCATCTCGGAGAATGCACGTGGCTCGGTGATTTGGTATATCGCCTCGGAGAATGCACGTGGCTCGATGATTAGTACGTCGCATCGAAGAATGCACGGGGCTTGATGATTAGATATGTCGCCTCGGAGAATGCACGTGGCTCAGTGACTAGATGTATATATATCACATTGGAGAATGCACGTGGCTCGGTGACAAAGTATGTTGCCTTGGAGAATGCACGTGGCTTGGTGATTGGTTCTATCAATTATGACTGAATAGCAATAGCTTGAATGATCGGGAAATGGTCAAGCTGACATGTAATCAACTAGGTCGATTGATCATTGCTTTGATTTGATGTTGTGAATTGATTGACTGAATGGGAATGACCGTGAGTGGTCTTGTTGGCATGTAATCGACTAAGTCGATTTGATCGATGCTTCGATCTGTGATGTGATTGCTTGGGTGTCTATTTGATCTGTGCTAACATGCAGGTGGGATCTGAGGCTAAGGTAAGTCCTCTGACTCGTACTGTGCTTAGGCAACCATGTGGTGTATCGGTTCTCTAATTGAGTTTTAGTGGGGTAGAACTCGCTGAGACGTAGTCTCATCCCGATTGTGGGATATCATTTCAGGCCCTTAGAATGGCAGGACCTCCACCTCATCGTCCTCATATGCACTACGGCGTCCCAGAGCATATTTCAGAGTTTGAGACCCATTTCCACGTCTACCCTCATCCGGAAGGATTAGTGTACGTATTAGTTCAGTCGACCATTTGGGTCAATGTGGGGGAGGAAGACCAGAGGCCCCACAAGTATCAGTCTTGGTACCGTGATTACTTTGATGGACGCAGAGAAGGTCCTATTTCGGAAGAGGATGTGCCTTTTGACGTGATGGAAAACGCATTCGGAGAGGGAACCACCGATCGAGTGGATGCGAGGGACCCACAGCAGGAGGCCGAGACTAGTACTCCTGTATATTCGATCGAGGAGGACAATGGGCATGAAGGTAATGGTGAGATGCTGCAGCAAGAGGTGGAAGGATCGAAAGAGGACGAAGACTAGGGAGCAGCTGAGGAGATGCCCGAAGATGAGCCGGTGTCTGAAGCCGAGGATGAAACTGAAGAAGAGGATGATGATTTGGAAGAGAATGATGTGAGTGAAGAGGAGTCAGAGGAGGATCGGGATGATCCTGAGTATGACCCAGATGAGGATTGAAATCCCATCTCTTTGTGAACCCTTTGTATATGTGTAGATAGAGTGAGACTTCGAAGTTTTGTGAATAGTTTGTGAAGTGCTCTGTCTAATGCTATGTATAAGAGTTTGGTTGTAGATTTCAATATGAAAAATATAGCCTGCTTTTCTATCCCATTGTTTTATTGTTTGGGGATTTATAATTGCTTCCGCATGTACTTAATTAATGAAAGGGTCGGCGATACATAGTCCTGGGATATCGCATTCTAAAATCGAACAAGTAGAAGGATGTGTGCGTGCCCGAGGATCGGGGCGTGACAGTATTGATTTTAAAGAACTGTTTACATTATAAGAATGCTATTAGAAATATCATCTCTATACCTCGTTTGGGTAAAGAGAATTATGAATTTTCCTTTGTTGATGATGTATGTTCTATTTATCATAATAGAAGATGTGTTAGTTCTAACTTATTAACCGATAATATTTATACCATTACAATGTCCGGTAATGCGATTACCGATGTCAATAAGTAAAATAGAATTGATATAAATGCCATAACTAATAAACGCCTTAGAGACGGTCCAAATAAAAAGTATATTTGGCATCTCCGATTAGGTCATATTGGAGAAGGCAGAATTAACAAGTTGAGTAATGATGGGTATATTGATCCATCAAATTTTGAGTCATACTCGACTTGTGAGGTATGTTTTCTAGGAAAAATGACCAAAGTGCCATTTGTGGGACATAGTGCGTGAGCTACTGACATATTATGATTAATACATACAGATATATGTGGACCAATTAATGAAACTGCTAGAGGTGATTATAATTATTTCATTACCTTCACTGATGTTTAGTCACGGTATAGTTATTTATACTTCATGAAGTATAAATCTGAATCCTTTCAAAAGTTCAAGGAATTCAAGGCTAAAGTTGATAAACAAATAGAAAAATGTATTAAGGCTCTTCGATCAGATCCAGGAGGTGAATACCTTAGTACTGAATTCCTTGACTATCTTAAAGAGAATGACATTTTATCACAATGGACACCTCTTGGAACTTCAGAATGTAATAGTGTATCTGAATGAAGAAATCATATTTTATTAGATATGGTGCGATCTATGATGAGTTATACCGATTTGCTAATATCTTTTTGGGGTATGCCCTTGAGACAGCTGCATATATACTAAATAAAGTGTCGTCCAAATCTATTCCAACTACGCCTTATGAGATATGACATAGTAGGAAACCTAATTTTAATCATATTAAAATTTGAGGTTGTCCAGCTTTTGTGAAAAAGCTGAAAATTGAAAAATTGGAGGCAAGATCTGAACAAGGTCGCTTTATTGGATATCCAAAGGAAATTCTTGGATATTATTTCTATTTTCATTTAGACCAAAGAATTTTGGTAAGCAAGCACACTTCTTTTCTGGAGAATCAGTTCATCTAAGAAGGTGGTGCTAGGCGGAAAATAGTTTTACAAGAAGAAAATAATGAAGTCCCAAACAACCGAGTTCAGATACCAATCTCTGATTCAGTGAGAGCTTTTGATACACAACCTCTTAGGAAAAGTGCAAGAACATCTCGCCCACATGCTCGTTATAGACACTCAGTTGATCATATTGAACAATTATTCATTGTGAATGATAGTGATCAACCTGGTGATCCTAAAACCTATGAGGAGGCGATGTCGGACATCGATTCTGGTAAATGGCTAGAAGCCATGAAATCCGAAATGAATTCAATATATTCCAATGAAGTTTGGACCTTAATTGATGAGCCTAATGGTATTATACCAATTGACTGTAAATGGATCTTCAAGAGGAAGATAAATGCTGAAGGTCAAATTGGAACTTACAAAGCACGACTGGTGGCGAAAGGATATCGTCAGAAAGAAGGAATTGATTATGAGGTAACTTTCTCACCTGTGGCCATGCTAAAATCCATTTGGATTATGTTGGCTATAGCTGCACACCTAGATTATGAGATGTTCCAGATGGATGTCAAAACGGCTTTTCTAAATGGTTTTCTCGATGATGACATCTATATGGAACATCCATGGGGTTTTGAATCCGATAGTGAAAAACGGAAGGTGTGTAAGCTTAAGAGATCCATTTATGGACTCAAACAAGCCTCTAGAAGTTGGAATATCCGTTTTGATGAGGTAGTCAAATCATTTGGCTTCATCAAAAATCCGGATGAACCTTGTGTATACAAGATTGGTGGGAGTGCAATTGTATTTCTAGTTTTGTATGTTGATGATATACTTTTGATTAGAAATGATGTACCAATGATATTATCGATAAAACTATTCTTGTCACAGAAATTCTCCATGAAAGATTTAAGAGAGGCAATCTACATTTTAGGTATCAAGATCTATAGAGATAGATCAAGAAGATTGATTGGCCTCTCACAGTCTACGTACATAGACAAAGCGTTAACACGTTTTAACATGCAATGTTCCAAGAGAGGATTATTGCCTTTTAGGCAAGGGATCCGTCTTTCTAAGGAGATGTGTCCCAACACTCCTGTAGAAAGAGAGCGGATGACGAAGATACCATATGCATCCGCTATTGGAAGCATAATGTATGATATGCTATGTACTAGACTTGATATTGCGCATGCTATAAGTATTACTAGCAGATATCGGTCTGATCTATGAGAACATCACTGGATAGCAGTCAAGAATATTCTTAAGTACTTGCGAAGGATTAAAGATTTATTCTTGATATATGGAGAAGGAGATTTTAAAGTTGTAGCTTATACTGATTCCGATTTTCAATCGAATCCTAATGATTATAAGTCACATCTAGGTGTGTCTTTACATTCAATGGTGGTGCAGTTAGTTGGAAAAGTTCCAAACAAAGCATAATTGCCGATTCCACCATTGAGGCAGAGTATGTAGCCGCTTCTGAAGCAGCAAAGGAAGCCACTTGGATGAAGAAATTTATTTTTGAACATGGAGTCGTTCCTTCAATTGAGCAACCGATTACATTGTTTTGTGATAACAATGGGGCGATAGCTCAAGCTAAGGAACCAATGTCTCACCAAAAGTCCAAGCACATTGAGAGACGCTTCCATCTCATCAGAGAAATTGTTGGGAGAGGTGATATCACATTGCAGAAAATTGCCTTAGCAAAAAACATGGCAGATCCCTTCACTAAGGCCTTACCTCAGTCTTCTTTTGAAAGACATATTGACAAAATGAGCTTGAGGTACTAGACATGTTGGCTTTAGCGCAAGTGGGAGATTGTTGGATGTATGTCCTAAAGCTACTATGTAATAGTTACATATTAGAGATTTCAGTTGTACTATCATTATTATTATTTAATTAATGGCAATGACGTATTCATTCATTTATTCCATTATTTGATATTTATGAATGATTCCATAAGATCAGTTGCAATTAGACATATTCTTGAGACGTCAACAATATATGTGATGAGTTCATAGTTAGACTGAATTTTTAAATCGTTCTCGGTCAATGGATTATTGAGTGGATATTAATAATTCTGTTGAGACCGGTGTGTTTTTAACTTTGCCATTAAGTATTGGATACTTAAAAAAATGATGAGTCACATGCCATTGGGTATTATGATGTCTGAGTTAGAACGCGTGTTTTTTTTTTTTTTAAAGATTAGAACACAGGTGTTTGTATTAGACAAGTTCACTAAACGTGACGCATATGAAACGATTGGCGACATGGAAGCTTTTAGCATGGTCGATGTCTAATTGTTCATGCTTTGATCTTGTGTAAATAATCCTTAGACCTGAGGCACAATGTTAATTTGTGTGTCGAACAACTATGATTCACAAGTGCACGTAATGCCGGGTCGTTGATCTATCTTTATACCTGATGGTCATAGTTTGTTCATATACGAAGTTGCACGTGTGCACAATATGGAATCTGTCTCCAATGCAAGGTATAATAATGATGTTTTATGTGATCTAATTGTGACACTGTATTGAAATCCTCGGCCGGGGTTGTAACCGAGAATAAATTGTTTATATCTCAAATAAAATGTTTGTCAATTAGATTTGTGCATATGATCGAATTTGTGACTTTACAAATATTCTATGGTCTTTGTTTGATCGGGATATAGTAAGATAGAGGGATTGAATTACACCGTAGCCAAAATTGACAGGTTCATTATACGCTTAAAGCATTCACACTATTTGGGTAGCCATGACATATTACTAGATATCAATCATAGCTTGTAGGACCCAAAGATTAATCGAGATAATTAATTCTTTTGGGAGTACTAATGTGTTAGTACAAGTCTTACTACCAGTTTAGTGATGACCCTAGAGATGTCACACACCATAAACAATTAGGATAACATGGAACAAGAGAGAAATATTGTTGCAAATGTGTTTGCAATTATTGCAATCGAATTGAGTTGATTTGAAATTAAATTAAATGAGATTTAATTTAATTTGTATTATAGTCACGAGCCTATTTGCATATGATGCACACGCATGCCCAAAGTGGATACATGTTAATGTATTCCAATTGTATATATAAAGATTGTGTTTTTATTTTTATTTTTAAAGGGGATTGATTAATTAATTATTTATTTATTTAATTAATTAATTAATAACTAAATAAAAAAAATATGGAGCTTCGTGCATGTGCACGAAAAGCATGGATGGTCAGCAACCGCTGACCATAATGCATAAGGTCGTGCATGAGCGGTTTGTTCATGCACAACCTCATGCATGAGCAAACTGCTTTCGTGCATAAGCGAACGATCAGCAACGGTTGCTTATCAGTTTTATTTTTATTTTAAAAATGCAAAAGCGTGGTAATACGAGGGTTACAAAAATAGAGAGAAATGGGTGTGTGTTCCTGTGTTGTCTTTGAGACGCAAGAAAGAAAATGATTTTCTCTCATCCGGGCCATGACTAAAATATCAAGGATATGGCGGATTGTCTCCACGAGATTGCTAGCACGATCATAGTGGTGAATATCCGAAAGTTCTTTCTTCCGTTCGACGTTCGTTGTTGGTGTGTCTGAACTAGAGGTCCAATGTTTGTGAGGCTCAAACTGTAGAACATCCGAATCAATTCGTATAAAGTGCGCTTCGAGAGGTAAGTCGTTTTACTCCATTTTATTTTCAGATTTTTGATTAAAACGCACGAACAACGCCTTCGGAGAATCACGTATAAAATATATCATTTTTGTTTCCGCTGCGTTCTTTTGTTAATTTTACCTTCATGAAACCCCAACGGAAGTAACTTCCTTCTTTCCCTTTAAAATCGCTTTGTTACTTCTATTCTCAGTTCAGAATTAGCTGCAATCTGGGTTCATGAAGTGAAATTTTCCGAAGTTAGGGAGGAAATTTTCACTTGTTCAAGCTCAATCGCCTAAGAAAACTTAAGAAGAAGCAAAGGCCACGATTATTGTAAAATGTACTTCTTTATGTGTAAACTGCGAGAATCGTGTCTGAGAGTTTGGTGTGTGTGGTTGCATTTGGTTGAATGTGGGCTTGCAAGCACCACATTGAAGTGTAACATCACAGACTTCCGCCGTGCGAGATAATTATGCATTCTTTAAGATTAAGCGACCTCATCGTTGTGGTTAGTAGTGTTAGGCTTCTGGGGGGACCTAGGAATAATTCGGCAAACCAGGCCGTATTCAGTGAATAATCAATTTCGCCATGATAAAGAGGGAGAAGAAAAATGAAAGGATACTATGCTATTTGCAAGTGAACTTTTATGAGTAGCTTTAGTTACATTTGGCATTAGAATGTACTTCCTTAAGATAGAGCGACCTCGTCATCACGATTAGTAGTGCTGGGCTTCTAGAGGAGTTGAAATAATCCAACAAAGCAGGGTGTAATTAGTGAGCGATCGATTTCACCCCGAGGAATAGGAAGAAGAAAAATGAAAAGAAAATGTGTTGTTTGCATGTTAATTTTTATTTGATTGAGGGTAAACAAGTTGCTGAGGGTCATTAAGCTATTCTTAGTTGATGATAGAAAAGCTAGAACACGCCTAGTTGCCTTGCAAGATAAATCATAGTTTTGTGCATAAAATATGCCCTACGGTTTCTGTTCGGTCTGATGTTGAGTTTATTTGTCGCAGGGCATATGTGTGAAGTACTAGTGGGAATTGCTTCTAAATTTCTGTTTATTAAACGACTTTGTATCCTCATCTTGAAAAAGGGATTGAGAAAATTATGGTGGTGAGTGTAATTTGAATCAAAATGAGGGCCTAGATTCATGACAGTTTTAAACTTGATTTGGAGATTGCTAGTGGAATCCGACCATTATTAAGGCTATTTGTTGAAGAGTGGACGTATGTTTAAGTATAATATTAAACCACTATATATTAATGTATGATATGTTTCCTCCACTCTTTTTACATACTGGCATCACATACGCTGATTTGCTTCTAACATAATCTAGTTTTGCCATATCTTCATACCACTATTCAACTTGTTAGAATGCATGTTAAAGTGAGCTGCGTTAGAGAAATCTCATGTCAAAAAATCGATGTGATGTAGAGCAATTAATATATCCAAGTTGACCTATAACTCATTAGCTTAAACTTTTGAGTGAATGTGAATCCAACCAGATATATTAATAAACTCAGACTTGAGCTCCCTCTTGGCGATCTCCTCGAAAGAAGATATCAGGCTTCTACTATATGCTCCCAACAAATGGTATCAAAGCCGATGGTTTCGGTTTCAAGGCAAGTGGGCGTGTGGTGTAGCAATGCGGCCCTTAAGGATGAAGTTAGGCCAAAAGAACATACGAATTAAGGGGGAGCAAACCTAACATTGAACTCACACATAAGGGAGAGATTGTTAGAATGCTCTCTCTTGGCGATCTCCTTGAAAGAAGGTATAGAGCTTCTGCTATGCGCTCCCAACAATTGGTATCAAAGTCTTCGATTTCAGGACAGGTGAGCGTTGCTGCAACGCGGCCTATAAGAATAAAGTTAGGCAAAAAAAATACATAAATTAAGGGGGAGCAAACCTGACACTGAGGTCACACATGAGGGATAGATTGTTAAGAATGCACATTGAAGTGAATTGTGTCAAAGAAATCTCATATTGGAGAATTGGTGTCGTATAAAGTAATTAATATATTTAAGTTGACCCATAACTTATTGTCTTAAGTTTTTTAGTAAAGGTAAGTCCAACCGAATATATTGACAAACTCAGGCTTGGGCTCTCTCTTGACAATCTCCCTAGCACAAAATATTAGACTCCCGCCATGCATTCCCAACACAACTCCATTCTCAACAAATACATGTTTAGAATCTATTAGAAGTATGTCATGAAAGCATTTCAATGATGAAATTACCAAATGTGTAAGAGAGAAATCTAAACATACCATTATCAATCAAATACATTTAACATCACAAAGATTTTCGAGTGTATAAATACTAACTTGAAGTGCGCATGAACTTCATTGCATAGCCCTATCTGCTTAGCATAACTAGACCATGGACCATTCATCATCTATCATACCTAAACCCAAAGAAATAATGAAGCAAGCCTTGATGTTGGTCTTCCTCTTGGTGACTGTAAGAGTCCGTTTAGTGATCCTTCTATTCCGAAGAACAATTTCTTTTCAAAAATAGTATTTTTTTTATTTATATTTCTATTTCCTAAAACAATTTCTAGATAAAAGAATGTGTTCCGTAACTACACATAATTTCTATTCCTGGAATAGAGAAAGAATAGGAATATGTTTGATATGAATCATAATTTTTTTTATAATGTAATATTTCTTTTAATTTTTTATAATTTTTTAAGAATAGTTTTTCTTTTTTTTCTTTTTTCCCTTCGAAAGGCGGCCGCTCTTCGGAGTTGACCACTGACGATGGATGGTGGCCGCAAGCAGTAAGGAAAAAGAAGAAGGAAAGAAAAAAAGAAAAGAAAAATAAACTTATTTCTAGAAATTGTTTCCGAGAATAAGAAGTTACTTTTTTTTTTTTATTTCTTGTTTCTGTTCCAAATTTATTTCATTGCCACTTTTTTATTTCGAGAAATAGAAAAACTAATTGATGTTATCAACTAGATTTTTATTTTTTTTATACTAGGGAGCAAAAGTACAAAAAAAAAGGAATAGAACCTTTTTCAAACGGACCCTAATTTGCAATACACTATCTCTATCTAGCTCTCCCCCAGACCCCCCAAAAAAAAAAAAAAAAGAAAAATAAAAGAAAACACCTTCTTATGCATTTATGCAATTGATCTCATCCTATTAATAGTTAGGAGGATACTTAAAAATTATCCTTTGATAACCTAACGCAAGGTTAAGGAAGTAAAAGGAATACACCTATTTGCTTAATTTTGTAATTGCTGCTTTCCTTCATGTGCATGCCACGTGCTATTTTAAAATAAATTTCCCTAAAAAAAAAAGATAAAAATGACGATATCCTAAATTTTATTTTGTTCTTTTTTCCCTTTTTCAAGTGAGCCATGGATGGTGACAAGAGTCAAAGCAGCATGCCAGTGAGATGTCAATTGTGTGCTTCAATGTCCAAGGGGCAAGTTGGCACTTTGCGATCACGCATATTCATGTGTCCGACGCATATTAACTAGTTCCTCTAATGTTAATGTCGAAATCCCTAATTAGTCAGTGTAAGGAATGGAACTCTTGTTGATGCCTCTCAATAATCGAATCATTAATAAATTTGTCTAATCATATGAGCTCGCGTTGGTCCTTATACTGCATTTGATTTTTCCACTTTCCTATTTAACTTTATTTGGAAGATGATCTATATGATCCGAGATTCATTCAAACTCCGTATTTCAATAATACTTAAAGAACAGCATATTAGGAATGCTGAATCATGAATTGCTACTTGGTTTGGTTTTGCTGAAAAAGAGGAACAAGGATGTCCTGATGCTATCATCTTAATACGATCCTACATGATGACCACATCATGCGTAGAGCCAATCATTTAAATTTTTTAAGTGATATTTTGTTCTTATGTTTCAATTTTTGATTCATTTTGATTTAGTATTTTAATTTGTTGAATTAATTTGCTAGTGAAATTAATTTTCCTCAAACAAAGCTCTTCAAAAATCATATACTTTTAAGTGAATATACCACAAGTTTTTCATTGGAATGCTTATGTGATGGCCACTCGACCAAGACCTATTGAAATTTATATACATTGATCTATAACATTTGCACCTCTGGCCAGGAATAATTAGAGATTAATAAGATCGTATTCACTTAAAAAGCTGATTAAACTAATATAATTAACTATCTATGAGTAATAATTTTTTGTGTAGAGATCGATGCTCCTGAGCATTTTCTTTAATTTTAAATGACCAATATAAAAAAAAAATCCGAAACTTAAAACTCGAATTCCAAATGCTATAAAAGAATTACAAATTATAAAAATAATAAAATGGAGCACACCCATTCGGTAGGAAAACCCTAAGCAAGAGGAATGACTACCTATGATTGGGTCGTCTACTCTTCATTGTGATAATTAATGTGCTATTCACATTGCTAGCAATCTTATGTTTTATGAGCAAATGAAGCATATAGAGTGTGGATTGTCATTTCGTTTAGGAAAAGGTAAGGAAAAGGTAAATTGTGGTGATTGAGGAGCAGTTAGTAGACATTTTCATCTCTTTGACGTGGACGAATTTAATACATTTATCACAAATTAGGTCTTTTTGCTATGTACACTCCGATTTGAGGGGGAGCGTCAAGTTTATTATTTATTATTTTATAGTGTTAGCGAGTTGAGTTTTAGCCCATGTACTTGTGCAAAGATTAAACTAAGCCTATAAATACCTGTTTTGATCTCAATAATGGTCAATTCTCTCTTTTACCAACAACGAAGTCTATCTCCAGTCTGACCAAGAGCAGGTCAAAATGTCGGGATTAGGGGATTGACAAGAATCTACTCTGTTGGCTCGACCCTAAATGATTGGGTTAAGTAGGAATCTCACGCTAATTGAGACGTAAGATCCCAGTAGTTTTGCAACTCGATCATCCGTTGGATCCTCTGATCCAATTTAATTTATCAACACATAAATCAAAGACTCCATTTCTGATGTGCTACGAGCCTGGGGCTTCATTTGCACGCTTTGTTCAACATATCTTCCCATTTTGACTACAAACTGTCTATAAGGAAATCAATAATCATGGATGATAAAAGGCTAAACTTATTCTAATAGATGAAACTCATTATATTAATCCCATCCTATACTTGTTTGTCGATTAAACAAAATAACGATTCAAATATTGAGTTAGCATAAACCAATATTATAATTCTCTCCCATTCCATCTAAAATTTCAAGTTCATTTTACTGGGAAAGAAACCATTTTTTTGTTGAAAAAATATCATCTCAATGATAAAATTCCCCAAAGTGTAAGAGAGACATCTGGACATACTATATCCATCATATGCATTTAACGGTACAAAAATATTTCAAGTGTATAAATAGTGACAAGTAATGCACATTGCTTCATTGCATAGACCTCTCTATCTAGCAAAATCAAACTCTCGAGCAGTCATCACTCTATCAAAACCTAAACCCAAATAAATCATGAAGCAAGCCTCTAAGTTGATGTTGGCCTTCCTCTTGCTGACTCTAATTTGTAACTCTCTCTCTCTCTCTCTCTCTCTCTCTCTCTCTCTCTCTCTCTCTCTCTCTCTCTCTCTCTCTCTCAATTATGAAACCCTAATGCATGATTTTTTTTTATGTATTTATGCAATTGATCTCAACTTGTTAATTGTTAGAAGGATATTTAATATTTTCGTTTCATAAGCTAACGCAAGGTTAAGGAAGTACAAGGAATACACATCTATATGATTAACTTTGTAATTACTTTTCTTAATAAATATGGCGCGTGCTATTTTAAAATATATATATCTCCCAAAAAGAAAAACAGAATGACGAAAATATCCTTGTTGACACCTGAATTTTTATCAACATTTTAAATATCCACTTATTTCGAAAAAAAAAATATGAAAAGAAATCGTGTGGGCCGGCCACTTAGCAAAGTTTTCAACCTTCTAAGCCCCTCCTTCCGTTAGTCCAACCCATCTCTTTTAATTCCGTTGGCCCACCTCTTTATTCTTTTTTAGCCCATCTCCTCTCGTACTTCATTGGCCCATCACAGAACCAAACAAAAGAAAGCCCAGCCCCAGCTTTTCTTTCTTCCCCCCACGCACGCGACACTCTTCCTCGGTGAGCATGCTGTGACAAAACAAAAATGAGGGAGAAAAAAGGGGAAGGTGACGAGCTGCGTCCGCGGGCGCCCGTGACGCAAAGGAAAGATAGCACTGAGTGACGAGAGTGAATTCGGGGAGCCTTCTACAATGCATGAGCTGGCATTGGGGATGGGTGTTAGCTGGGTTCACTCCTATGTGGAGGAAGCGTGAGTTCTGCAAAACCAAAAAGCGCTGGAAATTTATATGATAAGTTATATGGAAAAATAGAGTTTTACTACGATATGATAGCCACAAAAGGAAATAGTAACAAAGAAAAAAGAAAAGCGAGAAAATGCGGGGTTGTGGCAATATCTAATTTACATCAAGCTGGCATCGGAGGTCGATTCGTAATCAGATTGAGCTGAAATTTTGTTAGCATATTCGTGGTGCAATTTTCTCGAATCTGAACGGTTTGATTTTCGTTTGAAGCTCCATACATCAGATTTTTCGTGAATTGATCAAAACCTACGTTTTTTGTCAGATTTATCCTTGATTTCTTATGAAATTCAAGTGTATTGCCAAGAATTATGTTTTTGAGGTATTTGCTGTTATGTACCTCTAGTATTTGCTAGAGAAGAATATTATTCACTAAATTTTGTTGATAGTGAAGATTTTTGGGTGGACTCCGGTCCCCACATCGATGAGGTTTTCCACGTAAAAAAATCGTTTTGTGTTCGCGTGCTTGGTATTTATTTTACTCTATTATATTGATTATTATCAGGTTTACATAAGATGTGAGATTATTTTATTCTGTTACGTTGATTTGATATTGTTCGAATTGTTACTGTTGTCCCATCAATAGGGATGTGTAACAAAAAGATGCTCGAGCAAGGGGTGATGGAGCAGTAGTAGAAGTTTGGCGTGAAAGGGGAGAGGTGCTAATCCGAGAGAAAAAGAGGGGCGCCGCCAATTGGCCATTGCAGAAGGGCACGCGGATCGTCGCTTTTTGGAGTCCAAGCAAGTTCTTCTTGGGACTGGATCTGGATGGACAGATAGGGTGTGCATGGAAACACTCCAAAAAGTGTTTCCGGCACACTGTACGGAAAGTGTTTAGGAACAAAAAGGAATGTAAACGCGTTTGGTTGCGTTTCGTTCCTTTTTTTTTTTTTTTGTTTCGCAACGAAATAGGAACAGAAAAAGAAACAACAATTTTTGTTGTTTTTGTTTAAAACAAAAATGAAAGAAACGTTTCTATTTTTCTCTTCTTCTTCTTCTCTTCTTTCTTTTTTTCTTCTTCTTTTTTTCTTCTCTTTTCTTTCGCCGGTCGCCGGCCTCGGCCATGGCCGGCGACCGGCCATCGAGGCTCGGCCTCGCCCAGCCAAGGCGATGCTCGGCGTTGCCGGCGCGGGCGAGGCCGAGCCTCGCGTTGGCTGGGTGAGCTCGGCCTCGCCGGATCTGCCGGCCCCGTCGGCCGATCGCCGGAGGCCGGTGACCGGCCGAAAAAAGAAAAAATAAAAAATAAAGGAAAAATGAAAAATAAAATAAAAATGTTTAAGAAATTAAAAGAAACAAAAAAGAATAAAATTTACCAAACGTGTTTTGTTCATTTTTTATTCCCGACCAAACGTTACCAAACGCGTTCTTTTGTTCAAAAATTGTTCCCGGAATGTAAAACACTTTTTTTTTGTTTCGTTCCCAAGAACAAAAAAAAAGAATGTAAACGTTACCATTCGCACCCATAGTCACCATGCACGTTCATTTCCATTGGCTGGTATTTTACTAATTAATAAACTAAAGTCTCGAAACTAAGTAATAATTAATTGAATATCTGCAACATAGCCAGCTATTTTTTTTTTTTTTATCATGCCCATTGATCAAATTGTATTTAATAGCAACATTTGATTTAATATCTTCCGTACCATATTTGTGCTATGTTTCCAAAATAAATAAATTAAATTATCTCCAAGAGATGTTTTCGGATCGGTAAAAATATAAAGACGTCTTTTAGTTCTACGTTATATCCAATCACGGATTTAAATCGATAACGTTGTTAATTTGAGTTGTTAGGAAATTGTCCGTTTGTCCTTCAATCTTGATAATAATTTAGGTTGTTGGGAAATTGTCCATTTGTTCTTTAATCTATTTTAAGTTATGTGGATAGAAGGCCGAATCTGGTTGTAACATTCTTGGCACTCAAACTTATGTTTGCCAATGAAACGCAAAAATTTTGAGGACATAGTTCACGAGCGATATTTATAATTTTCTTCATAGTTAAAAAATAAAATTAGTTTAGTCTAGATTTTTCTCTTTGCTCTTTTTTTTTTTATCCTTATCCAAATCTAGTTTAGTCTCGATTTCCGCATGAAGATGGGAACTAACCGACGAATGAAAATTCTTCTTGCTGAGTATGGATTTGAAAAAATAAATTGCTTTCTTTGAACAGGTCCTCGAAAGGACGGAAAAAGAAATTTCAAAATAAATCGAGAAAGGAAAATAATAACTCGTACATGATTAATTTGCCTAAGAAGATGTGTTATCAAGACGGATTAAGAGAGAGAGAGGGGGGTGGGGGAAGAATATGGATATAGTGAAGATCAAGCAAATCCTCAAGCCAAGCAATAGTAGAAGACATCTATAAAGAAGATCAAAAGTGGTTTTCAAACATGGTATCATGGATGATTGAGTAGCAGCCCATCTAGAGTAGATTCTATCTAAATCGACGACCCTAAACAGACATTTGGCCAAACAAAGATCATGAAAATTTACAAGTTCATTTCACAAGATTAAATGCAAAAATATATATATATTGAAGATAAAGAGATATGCAAGTGCTACTCTCTAGTTAATCATGTGATTTAGCAACATCATTACTTTGTGAATAAAAAACCCAGAAGCCAAATTTAAGCGGGTGGTCCAGTACAGATTTTTTTGGGCCGATTCAATCCTATTCAACCACATACTTCTAGTAAAAATATGATGACTCGAAAGAAACAACGATGACACTTATAAATACCATTCATACTGAGCTAACCAAAGAAGCAAGAGAGACCGCAAAGCAATTTAGCACGAAGTAATTCACGAAGCTTGGGACTGCATGAGCTCAACATTTATGGCTCTTTGCCTGTGGCATGATTTCATCCTAATTCGAGATAAGAAAAAGTTGAGTAAATTTAATCAAATTTTTCGTACTCTTAGGCCAAGAAGAATTTGATTGGAGGAACTTTCCTCTCTCACCAACCATGTTCAAACTGTTCTGGGCAGTGATCTCCTAAATAGGCCAAAGATAAAGATTCAGATGGGCGAGTCTCTATGAGCTTCTGATCTTGGATATAAAAGTAGGGTAACGACATTTATAGTTTCATGAACTTTGACTAAATATTTAATATAGTCTTTAAATTTTTAATTTGTACAATATAATCTCTGAATTTTTAATTTGTTTAGTGTTATTTTTTAATTTTTGATACATGCTCAACTTAATTTCTAAATTATATGAAAATGTCTAATTTTTTTTTTTTTTCATTCTTATTATGATTATTATGAAAACGTCCTTGGATGATTATTACCATTATTATAAGAGGAAAACAGTTGGGTCGTTGGGGGGAGTGGCCATTGGCCAGTAAGGAATGGGGGAAGTGGGGCCCGGGTATGAGCTGGCCAACGCCATGCAATTTTGTGCAAAATGTACCGGAGCTACGTGAATGGGAGTGCGCACGTGCGCATCCACGAGGGCATGTGCGCCGGCCCAGCGCCACCCCCGGCGGCCCCCCAACCAAACGCGACGCTTCCCCATCTGAAGCGGCGGACGGTCAAAGCAACCCTCTCTCTTTCCACGTGTAAGCCCTGGAAAAATAAATAGAAAGCAAGGAAATTAAAAATTAAAAAAACAAAAAGAGGAAGGGCTTTTGCTTATTATTTCAGATACGAGGAGGCTGTTGGTCGGGAATGAAACCCAAGAGAGCCGATGCGGGCGGACCCTTTGGCTGGGGGAACCCCCACCACGAGAAGATGGATTGGATGCATTAATCTCTTCTTAAACAAACACATTAACCTTAATAATCGCGATAAACACGTACTTCCAGCGGCAACCAAAAAAAAAAAAAACCCAAAGGGGATTGCCTCGGCTCGATTGGTGAGGGGCACCATCAAACATGATGTGCACGAGATGTCCTATGCATAGAAGCTAAAGAGTCAACTCAGCACGTGATAGCTTCATAGCGCTGCATGTACTTTTGATGATTCTTTGGTGCTTCTTGTGGAAATTGTAGAGGTGCATCCTATTTGCTATCCAGGGACCTTGATGGGGCCCACCCAATCCCGATCGAGCCCTTTTGGCTTGAAGAGCGAAATGGGCGAGCTTGGATAGGGGGTGTCGCAACCTAACCTCGGGGGGAGAGAACAGGTTTAGGGGTATTTGCCTAAGGACGGGCCTAAGACCCATGATTAGGCGTGAGCTCTCCCAAGCCCATACCCCGCGTGACATTGAGATATTCTTTAGGAATTTTTGCACAAAAGGAGTCGCCACTAGCCTATTGGGGTCGGCTAGGAACCAAGTGAGGCATGGGAGTGTGCCTCACTTCCTACGCAACCAGAGAATTTAGGGTCGGGGACTTGATTACACTAATTAACCAATTAGTGCTATTTCGGTACCTAATCTTGCTCATTTTAACAAAATGATTTTTGGCGAGCACTTTGGATTGATTTTATACTTATATACTAACATGTGAGGTGATCATGCAAGCACGCAATCATTAAAGTAATAATCATAACTACCAAGATCCTAATTGCAATAAGATTAAACACATGCAATCAAACATAATTAAATATACAAATTAAACATACAACATAATTAATATGCGAGCACATAAAGGTCTAATTATGCTAAAATGGCAATACATGGTAAGTCCTAATCAAACTCCATCATTTTTGGATTTTCGAGATTTTTAATTTTTCTTAATTTTTTTAAATTTTTTTGAAAGAAAAATAATTAATTTAAAATTTTTTTGAAATTTTTTTTAAAATTTTTTTGAAATTTTTTTGAAATTTTTTTTTTTAAATTTTTTTTTGAAATTTTTTTGAAATTTTTTTTGAAATTTTTTTAATTTTTTTTAGCTTTTCGAAATTGTTTTTTTATAAAATAATAAAATAATTTTTGGGACCGGACCGGGTGGGGTCTAGTTTGACCCGACCCGGTCGGCGTGGATCGACCGGACCGGACCCGGTCCGGTCCAAAAGGGGAGGGCCGGCCGAACCGGCCTGACCAGCCCTGGTCGGGCCTTCAATTAAATTCGGATTGGGCCAAACAGCAAGCCCAATCTGGTCTAAGTTTTTTTTTTTTTTTTAAAACGAAGCCCACAACTCCCTAAGCCCACAAGCTCTTAAATCCCTAAGCCCGCAAGCAAAAAACAGCCCAAGCTCGAACTCACCCAAATCGTTCAAAACCCTACCCGTTTCGCGACTCCGCGCCCGACTCGCGCGACCCGGTTCATGACCGAAGCCCTAGGGCTCCTTGGCGGCGCTAACGACGGCGGCGAAGGACTTGACGGTGGCAGCGACGCGGTGGACGGTGGCGAGCTGCCAGGCTCGCGGGTTTTGCAAGTGGAGGCGCAAAGCAGCGAGGCGGAGACGCGGCGGTCCTCGCGGTTGCGGGTAGAGCACGGCGGGTTGTCGTGGGCGGAGGCGGGGGCGGCACCCGGGCACGGTGGCGAGCTGTTGTGGTGTTGACGACGGGCCGAGATGCGTGTGGCTTCAAGCGTTGAGGCGGGGCGCGGCGATAGCTCGAGCTGCTACTAACGGTGCCGGGCGGACGTTCGGCGCTTCGGCAGCAACGGCGCGAAGGTGTGGGCGTTGCTCGAGGGGCAAAGAACGGCGGCTCGGCGTCGAGGAGAATGGGCAGACTTGCAGGTGGCTTTGGCGGCGAGCTGCTCCCTCGGCTTCTCCAGATCTGGGTTCCGGGGAAGTGAGCAGCGACTGGTGCGACCGATGGCGGCACGGCTCGAGGGAGTGACACGTGCAATGGGGGCTCGGTTGGTCGAGCGGCGTCGGGTTGAGGCGGTGAGGAGGACAGCGGCTTGAATGGCGTTGGGCGGTGCCGCCGTTGCCCTCCTCCCCCTCCGTTTCCTCGATTTGGGTTCCGGAGAAGACGGCGGGGAACGGCATCGATTGGGCGGCTCGGCATAGCTTCCTCTTTTCGAGCACTCTCTCCGCAACTCTCTCTGTTCCTCGTTTTTTGGTTTTTCCCCCTCTGTCTCTCCCTCTCCGTGCAGCTCTCTGTGCTGGGTCTCTTCTTTTTTAACCCCTCCCCTCTGCTGTTGCTAGGGTTTCATCGAAAATGGAGGAGGGAGAAAGCGGCATGGGTCGGGCCAAGGCGAAATCCGGCCCGGCCCCTTCCATGTCTTCTTTTTTTTTTTTTCTATTTTTTGTTGTTTTTTTTGTTTGTTTTGTTTTTTTTTTTTTTTTTTTAAACGACTAATTGCTAATTTCGTAGACAATTAAATCCTAAATGAAAAATGGGAAAATTTAGATGTTAACATTGCCCCTCTTTGAATGGGAGCTCGAAGAGGTTCCTTTCAAAAACAAAAGATACCTAAATTATTTTGACGATAGACCCAGGTGCATAGGCACGTATTAGGTTGATGGAAAGAACTCATAACTATGAAAGAGTGTCTTGTCAATAAGATGAAGAAAGATTCCGGGCTACAAAGCTCCCGGGCTACAAAAGCTTTCCGGGCTATAAAGCACACCGTGTCATAAGAAGAAGGACTCCGGGCTACAAAGCTCTCCGGGCTACAAAGCTCACCGTGTCGTAAGAAGAAGGACTCCGGGCTACAAAGCTCACCGTGTCATAGGAAGAAGGGCTCCGGGCTACAAAGCTCTCCGGGCTACAAAAGCTCTCCGGGCTACAAAGCTCACCGTGTCATAGGAAGAAGGATTCCGGGCTACAAAGCTCTCCGGGCTGCAAAAGCTCTCCGGGCTGCAAAAGCTCTCCGGGCTACAAAGCTCACCGTGTCATAGGAAGGAGGTTGAAGGACTCCGGGCTACGGAAAGCCCACCGGGTCATAAGAAGGGGGTTGAAGGACTCCGGGTTACGGAAAACCCACCGGGTTATAAGAAGGGGATTGAAGGACTCCGGGCTACGGAAAGCCCACCGGGTCATAAGAAAGGGTTGAAGGACTCCGAGTTACAGAAAGCCCACCGGGTCATAAGGAGATGACATGGTTTAAGGTTGACAAAGAACCTTTGGAGATGGCATAGTTTAAGGTTGACCATGAACCTTGTGGTTTAAGGATATACCCACGAACCTTGTGGTTTAAGGATAGTCACCAACCCTGTGGTTTAAGGATAAACCCACCAACCATGTGGTTTAGGAAAACCACCAATCTCGTGGTTTAAGGATAAACCCACCAACCTTGTGGTTTAAGGATAGACCCACGAACCCTGTGGTTTAAGGATAGACCCACGAACCATGTGGTTTAAGGATAGACCCACAAACCGTGTGGTTTAGGAAAAGCCACCAACCCTGTAGTTTAAGGATAGACCCACGAACCTTTGGAGATGGCATGGTTTAAGGCTAACCATGAACCCCGTGGTTTTTAGGGAAGCACCCGCTAACCCCTTGAAAACCGCATGGCTTCACTAAAGAATCCTGTGAAACTCAACTTGAGTGAATGTCATTAGAGACGTCATCAAGAGACGTATTGGCAATATTGTAGCATTAATTGAACAAGCTAATCAAGCTAAGTCCGACTATTCTGGAAAAAACATTTGATTTCAATCAGCATCATGAGGCGCAAAATTGTCATCTTGCTTGTGGATATATCATTAATCATCAAATTCTCTAGGAGTCAAGCTCTTATCAAGACGGTCACGACTCGTGAAAAAGGTTCATTAAGCATGCCAAACTAGAGCTTCTTAATCAGAAAGGGCTTTTCACGCACTTTCGATAAAATGGCTACTTAATTCCATTCATTCATGTGGGAGATAACTGGTTGCTGAGGGTATCTCACATAACCCAAATCAAAGGCTTTCAGAAACATTTGCGATGAGCACAATATGATCGATCAAAAAGGTCTTTTGAAAGGACCGCAATATAGGCTCGTTTAGGGCTTACGCAAAGGAATTATTGCTTTGAGGCTAATAGGGGAACATTTGTTGCTATCTTCGTCAGGTTTACAAGTCGAGAACTTGAAAGATAAGACAAGATAGGATTACTTCCACTTCTTCAAGCAATAGCTTCTTTGTGACATTCTCATTTTCACTCGAACCATCCCAATCAGAAGAGACTTCGGAAGAGGGTTGTAATGTTGACTCGGGAAAGGCTTGAAAGGCTTAAAATTCTCAAGGGGTTTTAAGAGTCGGTGATCATCATAGCATCGTGACCATGTCATTCAATCTTTGAAGGTATTTGGCTTTTGAAACGCTGCACATCTCGAAAGCCCCTTGACTAATCATTTCTACATGGGAGCTTTGCTCCTTTCTCTAATTTCCTTTGCCCTTTGCGATGATGATTTTTTCTTTTTTCACCGGCACTTGGATTTTGATAATTTTTCTTTCACATAAGATACAACCTTTTGGCTCTTTTTCTTGACGGGCATTGGCCTTGCTTTTACCAGTACTGCTTTCGCTTTTTCATGCCCCCTAATTTGTCAAACTTTTTTCTTTTTGAACTTTTGTAGCTCTTATGACTTTCGAGATGCTTTTCACATTTCCTTGTGATTGTCCACTATATTTGGTCAATTCTTATGCCTTGCCCTAGTGAAGGGAGATGATCACCGCGCGGGATTCAGAAATGAATAATCAGGCCCAAATTGGTTATAGCAATGGGTATTAGTGTTTGGGTAGAGAAGGAAATGCTCTTCTTCACCTTGGGATGAGTCAAGCTCCGATGAGAATTCCTTTGAAGCTACCACAAGAAGATTGATGTAAGTGAAAGTAATAGAATCTTTCTCAACCTTTCGTTTTACAACACGACCGTAACCTCCTATGTTGCCCCAATGTAGGGTCGTTCTCGATAGGGGTACTTTGAAGGATCATCTTTTTTTTTCAGCCCAAAGGGGTAACAAGAGATCAGTGCAATGCTTGGGATTGATGAAAGAAACGCCTTTATCATTTCGATCTTTGTGCTCAATGCGAATGAATCATTCGTCCTAAGAGAAGATCTCTTTTCACTCAACTCTCAAAAGTGTTTGAAGGACGTGTTTGGAAATGAGCTTGCCTTTCTTCATCCTAAGCACTTCTTGTTTGGCATGGTTAATATTTCCATTTCACTCTGCCGAGATCATTCAAGTATATCAATCTCCATAGGGAATTTTGATTCAAAATGAATAATCCACAAGACAATAAAACAATTTTGAGATAGAAAGGATGCTCAAAAGGTTTGTAATTTTTTTTTTTTCTCCATTATTATTATTTTTTTGTTGTCTCTAGGAAGGCCCAAAAGTTCTCTTTTGTAATGGAAAATCTCTTTCTTTCTTTTTTTTTTACTTAAAAAAAAAAAAGACTGAGAAGAAGGGTACTTACCTGCAGCTTGGCGACCCAATAATCCTGTAAATAATGTAAAAGAATATGTTAGTGCAAAAATCTTTAGGGATTGAAATGTTGGAAACGATACATTATTACCCTTCATTTGCTTTCATCTTTTGGGCACTAACATCTCTTGGATTCACCTTCGTGGATATTTGGTAACTTGGCATTACCTTTCACTTACATTTGCCCTTAAGCGTTTGATGTCTTCCTATCAAAGGAAAGAAAGAATCATGTCAGAGACGCTATCCAAAATGAGTAATTGGAATCGACACCATTTACCCTTCATGTGTTTTCATTCTTCAGGTACGAATTTTGCTTGAAGTTGCTAGAATTGATTGAAAAATAGCTGTGTGGCCCTGATTTTATCCATAAAAAGCACTTATTTATTGTATACAACAATTCACAAAGTTTGATTCCTGTTTTGTTTTTTGTTTTTTTTTTTTTTTTTAAGATGCTCTTTTTGAAGAGATGTTTAGCTGGCAATGAGCTTGAAAATTTTATATATAAATCATGAGATGTGTTTTTCAAGATTTTGCTTTGAAATGAGAGTGGGTGCTCCTTGTTTCCACATCTCGAGGATATTGTTCTTTAGATGCTTTGCCCGCTTATTGCCTTGATGGAAGGCGCTGCTTCTACGGTCAAGGTGCAACATTTTCCCATTCATCAACTGTAAGAAGAGGAGATGAAATGGGTTATCTCTATACTTAATTAGGAGGAACGATACATCCTTCTTGATGAATCTGACAATATTGTTCCAGCACATTTCATTGGTAGGGAGATGAGAGATTTTTTCTAAATCAAATGTTGCTCTCCCACTCTTTATTTGACAAAGCTTTGTTCTATTCGAATCCGTCCCGTATCAAAGAAAAGGACATGTCATTTTTTATGCTGAAGAGAATCAAGTTTAGAAACGAGATACATTATTTTCAAAGTCGGGCGATCAACATCCCAAGGTATCTCTAATGGAGGAATGGATAATATTGTCCATCTGTTTCATTTGAATCTTTCCTTGTTTAAGATGAACAAGACTTAAAAATGCTCCACTGCGTTTGTTAGGAACGTTACGAAACTTGACACTCTTGATGCCTCCTTGATAATGGAAAGGAAAACCATGTCAAAAACGGTATCATAAATTGATGATTGAAATTGATACAGTTTACTCTTCCTTCAATTTCGCCCTTTTGGATGCTTGGCAACTCCCTTCATTTGTCTCATCATGCGAGTGAATGAAATTGATGGGCTATTTTGGTTCCTAAGGCATTTGCAAACAACAAAACTTCCTAGAATGGAATTCAACTTCGCTCCGCCTCTATGGAAAATTGGCATCAACGATGCCTCAACGCGTGCTTGCTTCTCAAGTTTGATGAGCCTAAGAAAACAACTACATGAAGAGAGGGCCTTAAGCAAAGTTTTTTTGAAATTCGTTTTGGAATGTAGACATAAAGGTTCGCTTGAAACATTTCTAAATTTGTTTTTTCTTTTCTTTCTTTCTTTTTTCTTTTTTTTTTTTGGGGATGATTTCCACGAAATTGAATTCCATCATAAAAAAATGAGTCGCATGATTTACCAAAGCATCAATTGGATTCGCGATCAAAACCCAAAATGGAAAACAAGATTCTTAACAAGAATAAAAACAATGATAAAATGCGAGAAACTCTTGTATAGATAAGAGTAAAAATCAACTCTCGTTCTAGCTCTAGAATTCACTTCTCTATGTAGTCAAACACTAGAATGTCATAGAGCATCATGCGTAGCCTGCAAAAAGGCAACAATGTCATATAACTTGTGAATGAGAAAATGATCTTTTAATGAGGTCGCTTCTTACAACAAAATCAAGGTGATGGTACATGCCCCATAGTCTTTATTATGGGGATTTAGTATCTAACCAAGATTAGTCATAAGAGAAGGGGCATCATTAAAGGACATTGATTTTTGAAAGATTGACTTGTGATTTTACTCTTAAAAAAATGAAGTGACTTCTATTTTGAGAAATTTGTACACAAAATGATTTGCATTTTAGTCCCAAAATGTGAGGATGAGAGAATTTGATAAAAATGCAATTTCAATTTTTGTACCCCAACATAATATCACAACTTGAAAGTTTTTTTTTAAAAATGATTTCGAGCCCATAACTAGAAATTTAAACAAAACCACGTGTTCAACAAGGCCAAATCAAAGTGTTTAGAACTTGCCTTTAATGTTCACTTATCAAAAGTGACTGCCAATTTTTTTAATCATAAGCCTACATCACTGAGGGCATTTGATTGGTTTCCGAGAATTTCAAGATGAAAATGCAATACAAAGTGGGCAAATAAAAAGGAAAATGATACTTACAATGGATGCCAACCTTTGTCTCTGTTTCTTTTTACATAGACATGCGCATGAGATGTGGTTCAATTTCTACTTTATATGGCTCGAAATGAAGCCATGGGATCACAGATCGAACCAACAAGCTTATGACTAGGTTGTGTTACCCATAACTCCGGCTTTGTCAAAGGACCGACCCGTGTCGCATGCTCGTAGACCAAGGTGGGGACCTCTGACATCAAGAAAGAAATTTCGGGGTTAAGGTGGGCGACTCGTACTACGTGCTTGTAGTCGGAGTGGTATCCACCTCAACACCATCCTAAATGATCCTATGCGGCCCAGTCCGGCGGCGAGATAGTGTGTGCTATAGTGTAGTGCAATGCAGGGGATGCAGGCATGACAATTTATAAACAATAAGCACTTCATACATGAAAAATAGACCATACATTCCTACACCTCCCTGCAAGACAAAGGTGAACAAACACCTCCCCTTATACCTCCAATTCTGCAAAAACATTTAACACCTATAATGTTATGGACGTACTTGGAATCCTCGCTGCCAAACAAAATATTTTTGAACAAGATTAATTTTGGCCTAAGTCCTCTAAGGTTTAAAACCAAGTTCCCAGCAGCGGAGTCGCCAAGCTGTCGCAACCTACCCTCGGGGGGGAGGGAATAGGTTTAGGGGTATTGCTGAAGGATGGGCCTAAGGTCCATGATTAGGCGTGAGCTCTCCCAAGCCCATACCCCGCGTGACATTAGGATATTCTTTAGGAATTTTTGCACAAAAGGAGTCGCCACTAGCCTATTGGGGTCGGCTAGGAACCAAGTGAGGCATGGGAGCGTGCCTCACTTCCTACGCAACCAGAGAATTTAGGGTCGGGGACTTAATTACACTAATTAACCAATTAGTGCCATTTCGATACCTAATCTTGCTCATTTTAACAAAATGACTTTTGGCAGGCACTTTGGATTGATTTTATACTTATCTACTAACATGTGAGGTGATCATGCAAGCACACAATCATTAAAGTAATAATCATAACTACCAAGATCCTAATTGCAATAAGATTAAACACATGCAATCAAACATAATTAAATATACAAATTAAACATACAACATAATTAATATGCGAGCACATAAAGGTCTAATTATGTTAAAATGGCAATACATGGTAAGTCCTAATCAAACCCCATCATTTTTGGATTTTCGAGATTTTTAATTTTTCTTAATTTTTAATTTTTTAAAAAATTTTAAAATTTTTTTGAAATTTTTGAAAATTTTTTTGAAATTTTTTGAAAATTTTTTTGAAATTTTTTGAAAATTTTTTTGAAAATTTTTGAAAATTTTTTTAATTTTTTTAGATTTTCGAAATTATTTTTTATAAAATAATAAAATAATTTTTGGGACCGGACCGGGTTGGGTGCGGTTTGACCCGACCTGGTCGGCGTGGATCGACCTGGACCCGGTTCGGTCCAAAAGGGGAGGGCGGCCGAATCCAGGCCCAACCACCCTAGTCGGGCCTTCAATTAAATTCGGATTGGGCCAACAAAGCAAGCCCAATCGGTCTAAGTTTTTTTTTTTTTTTTTAAAACAAAGCCCGCAACTCCCTAAGCCCAAAAGCTCTTAAATCCCTAAGCCCGCAAGCAAAAACAGCCCAAGCCCGAACTCAGCCCAAATCGTTCAAAAACCCTACTCGTTTCGCGACCCGCGCCCGACTCGTGTGACCCGGTTCATGACCGAAGCCCTAGGGCTCCTTGGCGGCGCTAACGACGGCGGCGACGGACTTGATGGCGGCTGCGACGCAGTGGACGGTGGCGAGCTGCTGCAGGGCTTGCGGGTTCTGCAGGTGGAGGCGCGGCAAAGCAGGGGCGGAGACGCGGCGGTCCTCGCGGTTGCAGGTAGAGCACGGCGGGTTGTCGTGGGCGGAGGCAGGCAGCACTCAGGCACGGTGGCGAGCTGCTGTGGTGTTGACGACGGGCTGAGATGCGTGCGGCTTCAAGCGTCAAGGCGGGGCGCGGCGATGGCTCGAGCTGCTACTGACGGTGCTGGCGGACATTCGGCGCTTTGGCAGCAACGGCGCGAAGGTGTGGGCGTCGCTCGAGGGGCAAAGAACGGCGGCTCGGCATCGAGGAGAATGGGCAGACTTGCAGGTGGCTTTGGCGGCGAGCTGCTCCCTCGGCTTCTCCGGATCTGGGTTCCGGGGAAAGTGAGCGGCGACTGGTGCGACCGATGGCGGCACGGCTCGAGGGAGCGACACGTGCAAGGGGGGCTCGGTTGGTCGAGCGGCGTCGGGTTGAGGCGGTGAGGAGGACAGCGGCTTGAATGGCGTTGGGCAGTGCCGCCGTTGCCCTCCTCCCCTCCGTTTCCTCAGATTTGGGTTCCGGAGAAGACGGCGGGGAACGGCATCGATTGGGCGGTAGCTTCCTCTTTTCGAGCTCTCTCTCCGCAACTCTCTCTCTGTTCCTCGTTTTTTGGTTTTTCCCCCTCTGTCTCTCCCTCTCCGTCCAGTTCTCTGTGCTGGGTCTCTTCTTTTTTAACCCCTCCCCTCTACTGTTGCTAGGGTTTCATCGAAAATGGAGGAGGGAGAAAGCGGCATGGGTCGGGCCAAGGCGAAATCCGGCCCGGCCCCTTCCATGTCTTCTTTTTTTTCTATTTTTTGTTGTTTTTTGTTGTTTGTTTTGTTTTCGTTTTTTTTTTTTAAACAACTAATTCCTAATTCTGTAGACAATTAAATCCTAAATGAAAAATGGGAAAATTTAGGTGTCAACAGGGGGATTTTAAGATGCGGAACATGTCTAAGATGTTGGTTCCCTAGCTTCCTTTAGTTGGTGCCTTTCATGACAATTTTCAAAATTTGGGTTGTACCGCCGGTTCAACCTCGTATCCATCAAGTCACCGATCCGGTTCACACCCTTTTGCCTTAGATAAGTTAATTAAAATTGACCGAAATTGGCCTTGCTGGTCAAACTGTTTTGGTATGAATTGGGTCGGACCAATCTATTTTGAATAATTGTTGAACTTCACAAAGTAAGTAGTGTTGTAGAGGGTATGGTTCGAACCTCTAATTTCTTGAACACCATTCATTCACTTTACGATCGTAACTGAATAGAGCTTTTGCCCTATAATTACAAAACAACTAAGTTTATAATAAAACATTCAAATAAACACATGGTGAGATTACCATGATTCTACCCCATGACCTCCAAAATGGATGGAGGCGATTTTACTAACTTGACCATACTTTATAAACTAGTTATTTTTCAAGTCATTCAATTCTTTGGTTTAAAGTGCCTATTGTTGCTCTCGTGGATATATAAAAATGACCGCTCGAATTGGGAACCGCTTGGATCGGACGGAATTGGCCGGTTGGGTCCGATTCTCAAGAGTGTCGATCCGGTTCTTGGTTCTTAAAAATAGAATTGGTATTCGTATGGTTTGGTTCCCGGTCCAAGGGAGAATCGGACTAGACCAACTACATATACTATTTATTATTGTTATTATGTCTTCAAAAAAATTGGTGGGCTTAGTTCATTGTTTTTGAGGAAATAAGAACATGTAATTGGACAATAAGATATCCGAATGGAAGCATAGGGTTTGTCTCGAGTTTTGCATTTGTTCCGAGTCATGTGTTGGAAAATAAGATATCTAGATGGAAACATGAAAAAAAAAAAATAGTGACTAATTTAATTGGACGGGACCGAGAACCGATTACTCTTGTTTGGTATGATTTTCAAGACATTGGTTCACATAAATATATTAAGGGGCACACACGCTAATTTGCATTATTCGAATGGAAAAAGTTCGAGCTACATTACTCTATGAGACTGATTTAGTGTTTGAGTGGATCTATTTAAAAAAACCAAAGAATATAGTCAACAAAGCATTACTTTTCATTGATATGTTCTACCTTATAAATAGAGATATCATCATCTACAATTAGGTGAAAGTTAAAGATGAAAGATAACAATTTAATCCACCCAGAAATTGAATAAAAAATAAATCAAAAAAGATCTCCAAATGATCAACTCATGAATGCTTTGCTTGATGTATTATCTCTATGCTAATTGGTAGAAGATTCTGCACTGCAATTATTCTAATTTTTTGCTTTTTGATGACGTTGGGTGAGTTCGCACCAAATCTAGTCTGTATCAGCAAAGCCAAATAAATCGAGAGAACTACGAGACCAAATGCAAACCCCAAGGTGTAAAGTATCGTGAACATATTGCATAATATGTTTTACCATCCGATAGTGAGTTATGGCAAACTATGTTGACTGCAAGGCGAGAGATTCGAACAAGTGAGATTAAGGTACTAAAAAGCATCTACACTACTTTATAAATGGGAAGGATCAACATAGGGCTTATCACCATATTTGAGTGTTAGTTGCTTGGCAACAATTGGAGTAGCAATCAGCTTATATTGCCCCATTGGTGCTCAATTCAAAAGATCCAAGGCATATTTATGAGAGAAAGAGTCCACCAGTGGTACAATTGACTTCAATTCCCAAAAAAAAAAATGAAGATGCCAAGATCTTTCATGGGAATCACTTCACCAAATGTGTGCATAAGATGGTTCAGTAATTTTGAGAAATCACTAGTGAGGACTATATATATTTTTCTTGGTACCCAGGAACCTTGTACAGTCGGCAACTGGCGAGTAAATTTGGGGGGACACGTAAGTGGGAGGATCCACCACCCTCAGCGTCCCACTTAAGACCTCAAGTGACCGTGAGGGGATTCGAACTCCTCCCCTTCATGAGGGGGAGAGAGCCCAAACCATCGCGGCCACCAAGGCGGTGGTCTAGTGAGGACTATATCACCCCTGTAAAGCAATAGAAAAATATGACCATAGTGCCGATAAACAAATAGTATTGGATCAGCAGTGTTGCAGAAAAATCCATGCTAGAAAAGAAAATAGCTAAACTTGTTCAATCGTGCCTTGGGAACTTGTGTGGGGCCTTATAGTGCACGCAAGAGTAAGTAGACATGGTCAAGATGAAATGAACGATGGAAGTCCGATGCTTATTTCATATAGATAAGAGCATCGAGATCGTTGTGTAGGAAGGCATTCTCGACTTCTATTTGGCAAATTTTCTAATTTTGAACAATAAAAAAAAAAAAATAGGACAATGTGAACTGTGACTTGTTTGATTACCAGACTAAAAATTTCCAAAAAGTCAACACCCTCCTCTTGATGAAAGCCTTTTACAACAAGTTGAGCCTTCAATCAGTCAAGTAAACCATCAGTATGTGGCTTTGCCTTGTACACCCATTTACATCCAAACACATCCATTGAGAGATAACGGGAATGAGTTCCCATATTTTGTTGATTGCAAGAGCATCTAACTCCTAAAGCATAGCCAAATTGGGTGTTTTAAGGTTGAATGGGTAGTGCGTAGCTCAAGAGGGAATGATGATACTACTATATTGGCGTAATTTGGGGTTTGGCTTCGAGCTCCTGACCTTTCAAATGTGTAACCATGGGATGCACTAAGGATGTGGAAGTTTCAAATTGAGACGGAACTAAAGATTCACTCTTCATTCGTTGTGGTACATGATAAAAGAGAATAGTAGATGAAGCATTAGAATCTAGTTCTATCTCAACATACAGACACGCCTGTTTGCTTGTAGAGTCAACATTTGTTGGTGAACAACCATTTTGACCAACTTGTGGATGAGATCGAGGCATTGTCCAATGATCACAAGAAGCATTTGTTTGAAATGTACTTGAATTTAAGCTCCACTGCTATAATTTCCCCTTGATCATAGCAGTAACTCCGAGAAAAGAATAAACAAGTGAAAAATAATGCTCATAAAAAATAGCATGTTGAGATATATAAAAATGACCAGTAGATTGATGAAGATAACTATATCCTTTGTGCTTTTTAATGTATCCCA
Source organism: Eucalyptus brandiana (assembly GCA_014182725.1). Lineage (NCBI taxonomy): Eukaryota > Viridiplantae > Streptophyta > Magnoliopsida > Myrtales > Myrtaceae > Eucalyptus > Eucalyptus brandiana. Next base: position 6,368,649 of record CM024669.1, read on the forward strand.
AAAATACAAACGATAGAGAACAATTGTCAAATTTGTTCATTATGTAGTTGCGTAAATAGGGATAACAATGAGAGCAAAAAACTCAAAGTAATCAGGGTCTTTCTTGAATAAGGCTGAGTATGGACTTCGATTGCCTAAGTAGTTGAATGAAGCATATTTATCAAATAATTTGTTGTTGTAAACACTTCCACCCAATAGTTGAGTGGCATAAACGCTTCAAACTATGTAGCAGGCCCAAGTTCAACAATGTGTCATGTTTCCTCTTTACAACATCATTTTGCTCTGGTATATCTAGACAAGAGAATTGTTGTTGTATGCCAAATTCACAAAGATACGTGAGAAAATTTGTTGGTCATGAATTCATCTCATCCATTAGATTGAAAAAGTTTAATTTTCCTATCAAGCCGATTTTCAACCAATTTCTAAAAAGATAAGGAAAGTCTCAAAAAATCTGACTTTCGTTGCAATAAGATACAATCAACAGTATCGGGAGAAATCACCAATAAATATCACACAATATTGAATTTTTGGTATTGAAGGAATTGGGCTCGGTCCCCAAAGATCACAATGTATTTTCTTCAATGGATGGGAACATCGAGAATTAGACAAAGAAAATGGCAATCTCAAACTTTTACTAATTTGACAACTTGTACGTAAAGTGCTAGTAGATTTATTAATCGAAATCGAATCATCTTACCGCAAAAGCTGTAAAAATACTACTATCTAGATGGCCTAACTGGAGATGCTACGTAAGTTCATCCGCAACCTTGTTTCTTCGAGAAAAAGAATGCCATGGAATGCGGGTCCTTATTGATATACAATACTCGACAATTAGTTCTCGTCAGCAATACCTGATGTGTACTGGAGTCCCAAATAGAAAAATCAGAGTCATCAATCTCTCGTCAAAACATTATTAGGTAAAGAAAACCGACCAGTCTCATTGCCAAATTGACCGGTCCCGACACGAGTAGTAATAGACTTTGATATTGAAGAGCCGCGTCCATGATGATCTCCTCTCTCAATGCATTGATTGATTGCCGTCCAATTGACTTTCGGTTTGTGATCATCTCCTCTCTTCCCGCTAAGCAATCTTTTTATTTGACGTTATTGTTACACGTCCTCTTGGTCGTTGTTCATGCCTAGATCAATTCTCGACACGGCTTTGATGGGTCGTATCCTGTGTAGCTTTCATCTGGTGCCGCATTTTCGAGAAAGATTTCATCGGGCTCGGCTTCGCTTAGAGGATTCTCGCGGATTGAATCTGCTTTGAAAGGTATGAGCTCTTCGATTTTTCTCCGGCTTTGTCTCTGTGATCGATATATGCTCGTGCTTCTGGATCTATTCGGCTCTTCGGATTTTGCTTTGGCTTAAGATAGTATTGATTCTGGAGAAAATCGTTCAAAAGTCTTATACCTATTGCATTTTTATTAATTCAGTCCTAAATTTTTTAATTATATATATATTTTTAATGTTTTGCCAATTGGGTCAATATGGCCAATTTAGGCCGGCAATTGTCAATGTGAACTCTAATCGTCTTACGTGGCACGATTAACACCGACGTGAACCTTTTTTTCATAATTTTTTTCTTTTTTAATTGGTTAAATGGGTTGAATTGGTACTAATGTAAAAAGATTTAAGATTAAATTATATAATAAAAAGATTTAGACTGAATTGATACCAACACAATAAGTTTGACTTTCATTAGTTTATTTAAATATATGCATTCCCAACACCGATTTAATCTTTTGCTGCCTCTGAACGCTTTATCTCTTGTCGTAACTAGTCCGTAATATCAATTGAATATTTCATGAATTTGAGATTGGCCAACTTCTAATTCGTCTTTATATATATATATATGTATATGTATATGAAAGTCAAACTCTACCTGTCTCGATGAAAAAAACAAAAACCGTCTCTTGACAAACTGCTATGCCGTCCTGTCTATTGTGAAAACCAAAATGCATATAAAAAAATAAAAAAATAAAGGCAATGTCAGCAATCCAATAATCAATGAAAAATTTAGGAAAAGAAGAATAAGAGGAAATATTCAATTATGTCCCCGCCACGTCAGAATGCAAGATTAGATCTTCCTTTTTTCTTAAAAAAGTGGGGGATAAAGTCCACAATGAGCATTAAGAATTTAAATATGTGATTACAATCTATGGATTAGAAATTAATGATTTACATGTAATGCGTTCTGAATGTTATATTAGTAAATTTATAGCAAGGGCCCTTTACCAATTAGAAAGTTTACTTTTTATTAGAAAAATCAAGTGGGCAAGGTGCAACTTGAATCAACTCTCGTACTCACCCAATTTTCTTTCATTTTCAAGTGTGCAAGATGAACTTGTCGAAGTGTCGAGTCGAGCTCGAGCAGAGTTGACCTCGAGCTTCTAACACAAAATTGCAAGTTCGTAAGCCTAATGAAACTTGTCAGTTTCTATTAATTTAAAAAATTACATAAGGTTGTAAAACATAGACCCCAGAATCCTTATATTTACATGGCATTTGGGTTTATTAAACTCGAACTCAAGCTTATTAATAAGTTGATCGTAATAGCCAAGTCAAGTTCGATATCTCGATTCTCTAGTCGAATTAAGCTTGAGCAGAAAAGTTGAACACTTGATCGACCTCGAGCCGATTTTCAAGTACCCAATGTACAAGTCAAGCTTGGTAGCGTATTGACTTGAATTGGGTCGATATGCTCCTACTTCTTAGGGTGTATTTTGTCTATAAAGAAAAAAAAAATCCTCCTTTCTTACTTTCCTTCAAAAAAAAATTCGGAAAGCGGGTTTCGAAATTTTTAAGAAAACTCCAAAATAATTATCCATGATTTTAGTTGTTAATATTTCTATGTCTCGAGAGATATTGAGTATTCTATATTAAACAAAAATCGAATAGCACGACTCGTTAAAAATCAAAAGTGAAAAATGAAAATCATCCTCGGAGGGAACCCTGGTTTTTCTCCTTGCCTCGTGGCCCTTGCTTCCCTAACTGCTTTGCTTTCCTTGTAACCAAAGTTAGTTTGCCAAAAGACAAAGAAGCAATATCACCCGAGGGTGATAACAGATCATAAATAAAAGAATAAAAGAATAAATACATAGAAATTTCTAAAACTCATCTTCAAAATGTAATTGGGTCCTAAAACTTTAAAAAAAATGCAACTAAATCCTAAAAATTAATACAAAAATATAATCAAGTTCCAAAACTTTTAAGAAGTGCAATCAAATTATATAACTTATCGAGTTGATGCAATCGAGTTATAATATTTATTAGCACTTTTCAATTGTTAAGTTGGAAAGTTTTTAATCTCAATTGTACTTTCACAACAAATTTTTAAAGTTGATTGTATTTTTTTTAATTTTAAGATTTAATTATAATTTCGTAATAAGTTTTTAGGTGTGAATAAATAAAAAAAATCAATAACCCAAAAGGCTCATATGAGATCCAAAGTGGTTGGTCAGCCGAATACTAAACTCTGAACGTCCCCTTTAGACCAAAAAAAAAAAAAAAAAAACAAACTCTGAACGTCCCCTCAGTTTCCAACTGAAACTCGTAATTGTCACGCCCCGCAGTGCAAATCACGCAAATCATAATAAACCGCCGATCGCGACTTCTGTCCCTTCAATTACGTCCCGATCGAACGTCCGTCCCCGACGTTCTGAAATTCGATTCGAACTCGACGTCGGCGAGTTCGCGCCGTTTTCCGTCGAACTTTCTCGTTTCCGGATCGATCGGTTGGCTTGAATTCGTTCGAGAATTGCTCACGGAACCGGAGGAACAAGGCTGCCGCCGCCGTGCCCGCGCTCTCCCGCCCGCTCGCTCGCGTCGGAGACGATTGAAGGAGCCGCGTCTATCAGGGTGGGTGATGATCTCTCCCAATGCGCGTTGCGTGCGTCGATCCCATCGGTGGATGGATTCCTTCAGTTTTGACGTTGAGCTAACTCCTGCCCGCTAAGGAATCTCTGTTTCGTTTTGTTTAATGTTATTGCCACGCGTTGGTTGCCATGTGGTCGTCGTTGGGAGTTACGATCCTCGCCGCTTCCCATGTTCCCGAACTCCATTTTTATTCGCTTTGTTTATGCGTTTGTGTGGGTCGGACTGGGATGGCGTCAACTCGGTTTTGATGGGGTCGTATCCCGTGCAGCTTTCATCCGGTGTTGCTGTATCTGTCTATCGGTCGATTCGCGCACGCGTCGCGTTCTTGAAAAGAACTCTCTGGGCTCTGCTTCGGTCCGAGGCTTTTTTGCGGATTGATTCGGTTCTGCAAGGTCGGTTTCTTGCTCCGTCTTGTGTGTCGTGCGCTGTTCGGCTCTTCGTTTCTGGTTCTGGGTTCGGGCCAAAATGGGTTCCCAGGGAATGATCTTTCTTGCACGGTGTTGCGATGTTCTTGAAGATGGCAGTGATGTAGCAAAATTATCGATTTCGGTTTTCTGTGCAGTGCGTTTAGGATTTTGCATGTGCTGTGCTTCTTTGTCCTACGAGACAAGGGAAATTTCAGAATCAGACTAGTCGTCACTCTTACTCTTGGCTCTGTCTTCATGTTCACTAACTTTATGTCATCTAGTGTATTGAGAGATAGACAAGGGGTTTTAGTATTCTTTTGAACTTTACTTTCTGGAGTGAAATTTTGTCTTCTTGGAACATTCTAATCTACTAGCCACTATTCTCCATTATGACTTTTCAAGCTAAACAGCAATGTCTCCCAATCTATAAATAAATATGAGCAGTGAAATCTTTATTTTCACAACTGGGTAAATGGTACAGTTTTAGCGAAAACATTGTCTTAGGTATCATGCTTTGTTTAACTATCTGTGGGT